>VDFB02105785.1:95160074-95197511 GCA_007258455.2 Sequoia sempervirens | reverse complement strand
TTCATGAAGTCACTAACCTTAGCTCCACAAGAGCTCAGTGGAGAGGACCTCGAGGGGCCTTCTTCCTTATCCCTTGTTGCGGGAGGGCCGGATGCTCCTCCTTTGAACATCCCACCACTGTAGGCTTTTCCTCCTTCCCCCTACGATGACCTAGAGTGGGAAGCAAAAAACTTCTTGGTCGATTAGTGTTAGGAGGAGACCTCTTCTTAATCTTTTGTGTGTGTGTGTTTTGTGATGTGCTCCCCCGTGATCATGCTATGTGTGCCTGGATGACCCTCGTCACCCTTGTTGGTGCTTGGATATAGGCATGGTTTTTTGTGTCGTAAACCTTCTTCTATTTGTATCATCATTCTTCCATGTTTGTGCTTGATTTTCGATAAATTAAGGATGATGCAAAGTGTTGGGGGAATTTAGGTTTCCTTTCCATGTTGACCCAATTTTTTATTTTTACTTTGTTTTTCATGCATTCTTCCTAATCTAATTGGGGATTGATGATCTTTCGCCTTGCACCATGGTCACCTATTATTCATATGAGCTCAGACAAATCTGACCCCGCTAAACCAGATCCCCTTGCACCCTCTGTTCGTGTTGTCTTCTCTCTTTTACTTTCTCTTTATCTTTCTCTCTTCTTTGCTTGAGTTGTCCCTCTCATGTTTGACAACGCCTTTCTTCAACATTTCAATTTTCAGAAAATGCATTTGTTGCCAATGAATCTTTTCTCAAAAATCTACACAAACCTTTCTTTAGAATTGCATTCTGAACTCACAATCCTAACATAACATGTTTCCTTCATCACAGATTCGTAAAGAAAGGACTCAAAAACCTTCCTCTGAAGCGGGAACAAATTTGACCTTCCCATCGGATGGGGGCATATTCTTCCTTTCGAATTCCTTGATGAAGTGAACATCTTTCAAAAGGATCCTCTGATGATGGATCAATCTGAGAAATGAAACATTTGTTTTTGAATTGTGCATCCCTTAAATGGACCCCTTCTTCACGGTAGGTTCCTGAGGGACCCCCTTTGAAAGATCTTATCTTGAGTGAAATTGTTTGTGTCTAGCTTGGAGGTAGCTTGACTAGACATCACTTTTAAAATAGTGCGTACCTTGAGTAGACCCCTCTTCTTTTGAAAGGTTCCTGAGGGATCCCTTTAAAAGTCTTCCAAATTATCGACAGTTTGCGTGATTGTCCGCTTGCTTGCCTACTTGGCTGCTTCTTGACTTTGCAGAGTCTGCTTTCTTAGGTTTCCTCCATGTGAGATATCTTTGGGGATACCTCCCTGCAAGCCTGAGAGCTTGCAGGGTGCTTCCTTTGGGTTTCCTCCATGCTAGAGTTTTTGGGGGGCACCTTCCTTGCAGGTCTATGGGCTTGTAAGGTGCTTGCTTCACGAGGTTTCCTTCATGCTAGAGTTCTTGGTAGACACCTTCCTTGCAGGTCTGTGGGCCTGTAAGGTGCTTTCTTCCTTTAACTTCATAGTTCCGAGCAACTATGAAGTCCTTTGCTTGTCTTGCACCTTCAGGTTTTCTAGAACATGGTCTACTTCCTCGACGATTCAGGTATACATTTCTAACCTTCTTCCTTGATCTACTTTAACGAGCACTCATCAATACTCATGCTCGCTAAAGTGGGGGAAAAATGTATAGGAGTGAATTTGCACCCCTTATGAAAATTCCCCTTTTTGCCTTCTCTACTACTTTAGAAAACCAAGTTTGGAGGCTTAATTCCACACAACCCCATTGCTTGCATCCCACTTGGTGCTTGTTGTGAGAATTGGTGGAGGCGTTTCTATTGGGGATGCCTGTGCAACGCGCTTATTTCCCTGGCAGATTCCTGCAACTAAATCTATAGAGGCATTACACTTCTCATTAGGAGTCAAGTTGTAATGCCCTCTTCAGCCAACTGACCCAAATATGGTCATTTTTCTTCATTTCTCCTTCATATTCACTCCTCAACAAGCATTTCATCTTCTACAATCACTCCACAAGCTTCAACACACTCTTTTGCATCCACTTCAAGAATTCTAGCAACATTCTTGCACCTCATTGTAGCAAATACATCACTCCATCACTTCGGTAGAGCAAGTTGGGGACAAACACCATTACAACAAAGGCTTGAGTACTCTCGTTTTCTCCCCCAAGCAGCCTTGAGTGCTCTTGGTGGAGGTAGTAAGCTTCCCTTTCCTCTCCTCTATCATGTGGTTGAGTAAGCACACTTATATTTTGTAGTGCTTTAGTGCTCTTTACTACATTATTTTCTTTATCTCGCTTTCTTGGCTGTCCGTGGAGGTGGAAACACTGAAATGGGGGTCTGACTGAGGCAGGCCCCTATACGACCACCCAAAATTTTCCTCTTTCTTTGTGTAGGTGTGTGTGCTTTGCATAGCTAGCTGGCAAATAGGCTCTTCTACGAAGTCATCTTCATCACCCTAGCTTTGGTATATTTGCTTTATCACCTTCATTTGTACTTCTCGTATTTCATAGTGTTGTTTTGCTCTTTTAGAAGTCACTAGTTAGGCTGCTAGCTTGTTTTCTGATAGTTCATGTTGTACTTTCGATCCTCTGGTCGTAAGGATGCCAACGCACTGCGTTGTCATCTCAAAATTGCGCTCTTGTCCTTAGATAGAGAGCTATCTGAGGTACAGTGTTGAGCTCAAAAACCAGCTCGCCTAGCCTCATTTTGAATCTTGGGATTACAAAGTGGTTGCAGGACTTTATAGTCCTCATCATTCTCATCCTCATATCCTAACACCCCGTTTAGTTGAGGTAAGTTAGGGTAGCCTTCTGCATCTTAGCTCTCCGTGACCTGGGGCCTTGCACATGGTAGTCCCCCTCTCTTACAAGATCATTCTGTAGTGAAATTTATGTTTGACAGTATGTCTGTCTAGTGAAACAAGATGTCTAAGGGAGATGAGATTGCTTTGTATTTTTGCGTAGTGAAGGTTCTTGTCTTGTAGATCTAGGAACATGCTTATATTATCTATATCTACCTTTCCTTGAAGTTTTAGGTGTTCTGGTATTCTAAAAGGTTGTTTGGTGTGTTGGATGTTTTTTGCCAATTTATCTGGTTGCACAAAATAAAGGTGTTATTAAGTTTTAGGTGGTTGCAGTAGTAGTGGCAAATATTCCAATGATGCATAATATTTTGAGATGTTTTGGAATGTTGTTGTGTGGTCCGTGAGATGTTTCTAGGCCTAGAGAGGTGTGCTTGTGGTCACTTGTTAGTGTTAGTGCAGGTTTGGCTGACTTGGCATACTAGCGCTAATTGTGGAGGATGATTGTTGTTTGTGGAGTGTTGAGAAGTGTGTCAATGTATATTTGGATCTTGGTTAAGTTGTGGTGTGGTCTGCCTTCACTTCTTTATACCATGGAAGTGTTTGGTGCCAACCTATTTGATGTTGCACAGTTGAGGTGCATAGTCAAACTTGGAGAATTTTCAAGTTTGAGGATGGTATAAATAAATGCAATTTGTTGTGTGGATTGAAAAGAGAGGGTGTGTGATGCAAAATATGCGAAAGTGATCAAGTGTGGTGATCTAAGTGTGAAATTTAGTGCCTATGACTCTCAGATGCAGTGAGTAGAAGTTGTCTACATTTTAGTTAGTTGAATGAGTTGTTTGTGCTTCAATGGAGTTGTACCTTCAACATAAGAGAGATGCATTATTAGTAGTTCAAATTGGCAGTGTGTCACCCCTTCTTCTATCTTCTTTCTTTTGGACAGTGAATCCTTTGATAGTGAATCCTCATCATGTTTTTTCCCTTCTTGGGTTTTCCACATAAATCTGGTGTTCTATTGTACATGGTGTTTTGATGTGTTGTTTTGTTTACTTTCATGCTAAATCTGATTAAGAGTTTAAGGGCTAATAAAGATCTGAATGTTAATGAGGGTTTTTATGTTTTAATGTAAAACTAATTCACCCCCCCTCTTAGTTGTCTTATGCATCCAACACTATATACATGCTATATTGCATTGATATATCTAACAAAGCTAGAAAAAATATAACTAAAATACAATGTTAATTCCTATGGGGTGGATCAAATGAAACCAAACATATCCCACTAATTGTATTGGATATCTAATAAAAAAGGACAATCTCTTAGGCAGTGTTGCTATCAAAGACATATATAATCAAAATATTGCTCTAGGAGAAAATATCACATGGAGAATTTACCAAAACCCCAATGCACAATGGAGCAAATTGTTAAGAGAAAAATATCTAGATAATGACAATCCTAAATAAATTTTGACAATAGCCAACCCTCTAAATGGCTTAGTGATATGGAACTTCATACTCAAATATAGACCAACTATCACCGACCACCTTTCTTCGAGAATAAACAATGGGATAGAAGCCCCATTCTAGTTTTAATAATGGAATGGATATATATCGATATCCAACATTCTAGGATTGGAAGATGCAATATAGACTACAAGAGAAACATATGGGGAAAAAATGCAAGACTCTATCACAATCACCAATATAACATGCATGATAGATTTTGAATGGAATAAATTTGAGATGATGACATTGTAAATGAGACAAATCTTAATAAAAGAGTTGTGAAATCAACAAATTGTAATCGCAGATAAAAATGATGAAATCAACTAGTTCGCTCCCAAGTCAGGTAAGTACTCAACCAAAATTGGTTATATGATATCATCAACAAAGAAGTTAATGTGTCAGGACTAGAAAAATCCGCCTCAAATTTCTGCGAAAAATCCATTTCTTGCCAAGTATCCCATCACCTAGCATTTCATTTTTAAATTTTATCATTTGAAATGCCTCATTCACCCACCCTATAGTCATCACCTTATAAAATTTACCTTACTCTTATACAAAGAAAGTCATGTCGCTGAGACTACATAATATTGGTGGAACTCATCTTAGGGTCCCTTCGAAGGAATGACGAAGCAAGACAATATGAATAATATAGAGGAAAAAATATCATATCGAGGGGACCGCTTTGGGTGTCTGTTCAATAAACCGAATGAAAACTTTGTTAAAGACACCTTGGTGCATCAGAGGGTAATATTTGAGGTCTCTTTAATAACCCAAGAACTAAACCGCCAAGGGGCATAAATATTTCAATTGCTTTAGTACGACTTAAGGAGAAGATACACCTTAACATTTAGAAGAGCATCTCTCAGACATGACTCATTGATGTATCAAAGTGATAACAAAAAATAGAAGGGACAATGCTTGACTTACACACCTGAAGAACTGAGGAGAATATAGAATATCGGGATAGTTGATTTATGAGTCCCTTCGCTATCATGTAAGTGGCAAAGTTAATTGGAGAGAAAGGTATGCATTGGTGGGACAAGGAAACTTGTCTCTTCGACAAAGCAATAACATTTATTGCAAACAGAACAGAAGAACAACAAAAGGAGTTTGAAAGGACTCTGAAATATTGGAGTAGGGTGATTCACAGTCCCTCCAAAAAGGAAAAAAAGAGATATCAATTGAAAGGATGTCAGGGAGAGGGATCTATATTGTGAGAGCTAAAAAGCAGTCCCTTTGACGACCCTAAAAGTAAGAAGTGAGCAACTAAGCCAAAGAATTCATCGATGGGATAAATACATATTGGATGGATGGGGACATTGGACCCTTCAATACAGTGATAACACTGGTGCCTCAGATTTAAAAATATAGAAGGAAAAGGATTAAAATATCGAAGTGATAAGAGAAGTTCGAAGTGACCATTTTGAGGAGGGTTTGAGAGGACATTGTGATATCAGAATGAAGCCATGTTGAGTCTCTTTGAAATCTTGCTTGACAGAGAAAGAATACACCATTAAAAGGGAATCAAAGGAAAAGGGAAATATCAGTGAGATTGAAATATTGTCATCCTAATGAAGTGACAGTGTTGACAAGACAATGACATGACGAAGAGAAAATTTGGCAGTGATGATGAAAGATCAATGACCTACATTCAAAAGAATTAATTACACTCTCAATGACATGAAATTACCATCAAAACAACATTAATGAGCTAGAGTTGAAGGCATTGAAAATCTAATCCTGAAAATGCTTGACAATCATTAAGCAAGCAGAGGGAAAAGAAACGGGGTATAGCAATGGACGACACCTACGAGAAGAGGAGAAGGTGCTTGATATCCAAGTACCTAGAAGCCTGAGTTGAAAGTTTTAGTATCTGCAAACTAGTTCAGTTGATGAAAAAAAAAGTAGGGTTTTGTTCTACAAATTCATATGATGGCTTCTACTTCCAAAAACCCTAAAAATAAAAGACAAAAATTGGATGAAAGGCATCTAAATCAAGACTTAGTTGATCAATGTCCTAGTTTTGGACAAAGGTCCAGAAGGAATGTACAATTAAACCCCCAAGCTGAGAAATTGGAAGATATAAACAAACAAGTGGGTGACACATGGACCTCGACAAGGGGATACAATTTGTTTATATACCATTACAAAAAGATGCATGTAGATCAACCAGTCTCAAACCCATGGAGACTTAATTTAGGGAAGTTGGTGGTGCCCAATGTGTTCGTCAATGTTGAATTAATCAAAGCACTTGCTAACAAATATGACCTACAAACTCACATGATTAAATTGGAAAATGGGTCTTCCTTCATCCATGTTACCAAAAACTATATATCTATGGTATTCCAATTGGACACCAGTATTGACATGAAATTCAGGATTAGGGATCTCCTAAGTGAATACCACAATCTGAGCACTAGCTATAAAAGGTGGAGATTTCCGCTACATAGACCCTGTGATGGGGAAAATTGGCTTAGAGTGTTTTCAAGGGAGGAATTGCCTCCATATTCTGTTAGCTTGTTTGAAGAATATTTCTAATAGACATATTATTTTGTTTTCCAAGTTCTTGGCATGGACGCCCCCATATTTATGGAGATAACACTAATAGTATTAACAACTAGTGTGCAAAGTCAGGATGCTCGACCCCTCGATTATGTCTAATACCTAGCCAATGAACTTCACAATGACCTAGTTTCTGTCCAAAACAAAGAGGAAGGCTTCTGGTTCAAACACTACTCATTATTCATGCATTTGAATTCTGTATGAAGGACAAAATACAAGAATGTGGGATGAATGTCTGTGAATAAGAGAATTGGATGAAGATGGAAACATTAGACCGATGCAAATGTGAACTACTATTTGGGACAGTCGGTGTGTGAGGTCGCATTATTTGTACTTTGAGGAATATTTTTTGAAACCTGTATACAAGCTATTGGGTCATCCATGTGATTATAGTTTGTCATCTGAGATACAAAGGTTCTTAATACCCAAGGACAAAGATGAGAGAGGAAAGGTCAATCACAATTAGGGTGATTGGTACGCATACAATGATTGTACAAAGATTAAAGTATATGGAGTTGAAGGAGCACCATTTTTACTACCAAAAACTTGTCCAAATAGGATTCCTTACTTAGAGATTGTTAGAAAATTTTCCTACTCATATTTCATGCACCTTAAAAGTCATAACAAGCAATAACTAATGCCTGGGACATTGTGCTTCAAAGATTTTACTGTGGTTTTTGAGAAGGGCTATGAATTAATTGATAAAAATCTAGAACACTACAATTTGCCTAAAGGAAATGCAAGGGAGAAGTTTGACCCTAAACATTTATAAACAATGTCAAAACAAGCAAAAAATTGAAAGGCTACCCTCACATACTTTTTGAGAATAATGATTTAATAAGGAATGCTGATGAGCATCATGCTAATAGGAGGAGAAGCTTATATAACAAAGTGATGATAGTGGAAGCTTGGAAAACATGCAATGACCCTTTGTATGGAGGTGCATTTTTAGAAATTGAAGACCCTATAAGGAGATTGGATGCACTCATTTCACATGAAACAAAGCTAACTAGGGATGTGCCTCCTTGGGTATTCACAAAGAGAAGAAGTGAAGACATTGGAGAAACACAGGCTGAAAGTGAAACTCCACTTTGTCAACTTTCTCCTCAGCCTACACCAAATATTAGTTTCTTTGTTGAAACTTCTATTGAAGAACAAGAAGAAGTGGGGAGTGAAGAAGAAGGTGTACAGGTGGTTAAACCTGTGACTGAAAATTATGAACCCCCAATGGAAAGAAACATTGTTGTGATGAAATCCCCAAATGATATTTTGGATGATGCAAGACGTCATTCTAGTAAAGAATTTGTTTTTGATGTTGAATTTGTTAAGACTTATAAATTTAAGATATTTGTTTATAAATATAAAGGAAAGTTAGTTAGGGAAGGAATCAAGGATATTACACTTGAGAAAGAGGCAGAAGCCTTAAAAAGGCTACAAGAAGATGTTGATAGAGAAATGGATAACATTACCCCAAAAAGAGGAAGGGCGTTTCTGGAAGAGGCAAGAGTTATGTTACTCCTTGGATGGAATATGAGCTTTGCCATTGTGTTTGACAGTTTTCAGAGAAGCCAAAATAAAAACCTTTAGTTGAGTACATAAGGAGTGGACAAAGTATATACGGGATCAATGTTCAATCTAGATAATGCAACTTTATTGATGTGGGCCTTATACCAACCAAATAAGAAACATATGATCATTAATGACTCTAATAAAGCATTTGGTCACCTCCTTGTACAACGAGTTGAAGACACTAATCCTTTGGAGATTGTAGACTTGAATGTCAATGTTGCTTAGTTCACTAAAGCCCAGATTGAGAAACTCATGAGAGATAATAAAATGTACATAACCAAAAATGAGAACCTAAGACAATAGATAGCCAGTTACAAAGATAGATTGCCATCTTCCTCGAGTGCTTACTCTCCATTGGAAGGCAACAATAATAGGGTATTAGAGGCTATGGCTGAAACCACCTATTGGAGGCACAAGGTAGAAAGAATTCAAAAAGAGTGATAAACTAGAAGTGGAAATAAAGTCCATCTAGTTCAAAATGGTTTTAGAACTAATAAAGAAAAGATTTGAAAAGGTGCTTGAGCAAGTTGAGGAGGTATGGGCTATTCACAATAAAATACATGTTTCCTTCCAAGAACATAAAAGGTTGCACCTCAGAATGATGGGAAGGAAGGAGGAATTAACAACCAAAGGAGATTTTGATAGGTAGGTATTTAAGAATTATGATGAATTAATTGATATGCACAATAAGTTTTGTACTGTGTTGACACAAAAGCTCGATGAATTTGACCAACCCTTGGACATGGCTTTACCTAACTTCTTTAATGATGAGGGAGAACTAAAAGAACAAAGCATCTGGAAGGATGAATTGGCTCAACTATTACTAGTGGCGCTTCACAAAGACAAAGTGAATGATGAATTAATGGTGCTGGAAAATACACATTCACAGTTGGAACAAATCTTCACTCTAGAATTTGTTATGAAAGACATAATCTCCAATGCAGATACATATTCTAGTCAAGACTACATCAACCATCTTTCTAAGATCAACATATTCATCGCTTGAGCAATATAGGGGTCAGGAGTTTTATCAAAGTCACTAAGCGTCAGATACACTATCATGGAGAGAGGACCTTGAATAGATCTTCAGTGATCATGGGTACCTTACAGAGACTAATAGACTGTGGTGTGCTACAATTGTTGTGGACTTCATCATCATATTTCTTAATTTCATTTGTTAAGAGTTTTTAGTTTATATAAATGAAAAGACACCACTCTACATGTAACGACCCGAAGCTTGTTGCTTCCCGTATATAAGGGGAACCAAGGCCGAGATTTAGAAGGATCATGACCAATCTTAACATTATTTTCGTATATATTTTACAAAATAGCATATAAAAACTTCTGATATGAAATGTATTATATTTTAAAATAATATAATGGAGAAGAAAGTTTAACTTGTTGGCCAAATTCCTAGTGTTTAGTTGTTTTGTTGATTTAAATTCATATATGTTATCCTATTGTCTCCAGAGTAGTCTTTTCCTATTATTTAAATTGAATATATCAAGGATATACTTAATTTATTAAGGCACTTTTTTTGTTCTTGTGTGATTAATTTGAATGGCTCCTTCAAGGAAGGATTAAATTCTTTTAAGTAATCACATTAACTTGGAAAGATATCATTGGGATTGATAAGAAGAGCTTGGTAACTGACAACCTTACACATTTATACAAAGTATAAACTTTTAAAAGTTTCAAGCAATTAGAGTTAAGCCAAGGAGGGTCCACATATCATACATATCTTGACTCCATTCACCCAATAGAATAGGCACTGATCACACTCATCTCAAAACAATAATTCATATAAACTTTATTCACATATTCAAATTTCAACATTAGGAGTAGGAGTAATTGTTAAGTTTGTATCTATTTCACATTTACATGCCAGTGTGGATAGATCCCTAAAGTTAAAGAAGTCACACAATAGGTTTAAATCTGCATTAATTATTAAGGTACACCTGCGCCTAGGTCTAGCAGAGCCTAAAGTGTGGGGAGTTCTCAACCACATCGGTTAACTCTGTTCATTAGCCGAAATCATTGTAAGCCCAACCATAGAGCTTGGCATCCTTTTAGGGTTTGCAATCTACAATTTTGGGAACTAACACAATGCTACCCCTTGGCCAAAGCAATTATGCTATGGTCCAAATGTGTTGCCTAAAGTGGGAGACTTTTCCTGGACGACACTCCATAAGTGCATCCTAACAGGTGATAAGGCTGAAAAACATAAGGATTATGGGCCTCCACCATTGTCTACTCTACAAGGAGTGTGAAAAAACTATTGATCAACTTTTATTACAATATGAAATGGCCCAATTATGTTGGACAACATTCTCTAATAAACTTGGTTGGCAAGGGCCCTCACCAAATAATATTGAACTTGTATTCGAAGCATGGTTGAGACTTCACAAGGGGTCTCTATAGGCTGGTCTATGGTTAGAAGTGCCAACAATGATCATATGACAGTTGTGGAAGGAATGAAACACCAAAGTGTTCAAGGATAAAGAAACCCTAATGACCATAATAATAAATAAGATCAAATTGGGAATCTACAAACATCAGGACATGAAGGCTAAACTGAAGAAACATAAATTATATTCTACATAGGATCATTTGATGCAAAAGTGTTGGTCATATTTAAAAATGTCAGAAAACTATTGTAATAAATCTAAACACGAAAGACAATACCAAGTAAACACTACCCCAGAGAGGAAGACTAAAACTTAACTTCAATGGGGCCTCATGAGGAAATTCTAGAGCATTGAGAGTTGTATTTATACTAAGGAATGAAACGAGATGTCTATTTTGGGCTTGAACTATTAAACTCCCTGACATAATGATCAATGATGTTGAATTTTTTGTCCTCTTTGAAGGTCTAAAGGCATGTACAAGCACAAATCTACACCATGTTGATATCAAGGGTGACTCGGTAGTAGTAATCCAAGAATTAACCACACAGAAGGCGCCCAATTGGAAATAAACAATGTGGATAGATAAAACTCAAGCATATCTAAACTCAATTGAGGGATTTACACATACATATCTATAGGGAAGACAATAGCATGACAAACTACCTATCAAACCCTATAATTGACCAACATGTGGAGGCCATCATATCAAACATGCTAGATGATTACAACAAACTATAAAAATTTGTGGCATCAAACAAATCAAAGGCAAGGAAACATGGTACACACTAGTCAAACCATGCGATGGTCAAAGGTTAGAAATGAGATCTCATTGGAAAATTAAGGATCTGATATAGGATTGTTCACGAAAACCACATGTTGAAAGGGCACACGATATCTAAAGTAAACGAAGTTCCTGCCAAAGTGTAAAAGAACAGTTTTGGTCTTGTTTTGTTGGATTGTAACTTGTTTGCATTTCTTGTATCTGTTTGATTTATTTTGTTTTGTTTGTTTTGTTTTTTTAGGTTAAGTTTTCAGCATTCTGAGTCTTCCAATTGTTAATCAATTTTTCAATTTTTAAGCAAGAACAATGTAGAGTTACTATCATATAAGAATAGAATACAGAAATGCAATCTTTTTTCCTTTTGGATAGAAACCATACAGTGTTTTGGACAAATCATTGATGATTTTCTCAACATCCTCAAAGAAGAGAGAAACTAGTTCCACAACAAACTCAGGATTGCTCTCTACCTCAGTTTGTATGTTTATGAACAATCTGTATCCTACTGAAACCATCTACAAAACTCGAAACAACCACCTTATTCTTGTTAATCAATTTTTAAGCAAGAACAATGTAGAGTTATACTATCATATAAGAATAGAATACAGAAATGCAATCTTTTTTCCTTTTGGATAGAAACCATACAGTGTTTTGGACAAATCATTGATGATTTTCTCAACATCGTCAAAGAAGAGAGAAACCAGTTCCACAACAAACTCAAGATTGCTCTCTACCTCAGTTTGTATGTTAATGAACAATCTGCATTCTACTGAAACCATCTACAAAACTCGAAACAACCACCTTATTCTTGTTGTTCTTGCTGTTATTGAATTAATCAATAATTTGCTTCTAGTTTATGCAACTAGCTACCTCCATTTAGACTAGTACATTCGTCCTACTACCTCACTGTTACTGTAAAAACCCCCTATTTTAATCATTTAGTCTGCTCAATACAACTACTTTGTTTCAATCCTTTAGTCAATAATTTTCCCCTGCTTAACAACAACCCCATTTCAGTTCTCAATAACACTTCACCTATAAAAACACATGGATTGGACGACCAACATTGTCACACTACTCATAAATTAACAATAAGCAAGATGGGAACATCGCTCTCGCCATAGCAGCTATTAAACCTGTTTGGGACAAAGGAAAATTGACACCTAATAAATACAACTATACTTGGGACTGATACAATGAAAATGCCCTCAAATAGATTATGAAATCATAGAAACGAGAAACAATAATTTTAAAGTTACAAACAACAATCATGTTCAATTTTGATGAATATACAAACAATAATCATGTTCAATTTTGATGAATATGTACAAGATCCAAATATTGACACTTAACTCGTACAAGTAGCATATAGAAGATTCAAGATAAATTCTTATAATTCATCAACGATAAAGAAGTATAGAGTTCAATACTTTATCCATGACAAACAAGCATGAACCAGGTGAGCATATAAACTATTTAAAGCATCATATATATTCTTAATATACAAGTACTAGAGTTTTATATATAATTCATCAACAATAAAGAAATAGCCAGAACAATAACATATCAAACGAGAGCATTTTTTTGTCTATGACCAGAAGCATAAGGAACTAAACAAAAATAGTGAGCATTTAATGTCAAGGAAGTCGTTGCAGAGCTAATCACATACCATCGTGGCAACACTTGTTTTCAAACTCTTCAAAACAAAAAAATAAGTTATCAATCTATCAAAAATGTAGACACCAGAGGCAATTATGAGTATGCTGAAAGAAATAAAATAATGCTATAGTTTCCTTTTGGAATGTCTAGGTACCAGTCTAGAACTAAAAGTTGTTATATCAATGCAAAAATTGAAACATTACAGCAGTTAAAACAAAAACAAAAAAACTTACCTCATCATTTGTGACATGATTGTCTAAAATAGCATCAAACACAAAGTCATATTTTTCCACATATGCTGTCAAATCCACCTACATATCACAACATCCGTCAGTAGATTTCAAGGATCTTCTCATTTACAATTTAGAACGGTTTCCTAAACTAGACAATTTTGACAAATATCTTAATGTGTTCTTGACCAAACAACATTCCTCTGCTTACCCAGTAACTGGATTGAAAGTACACATATCTAAAATCATGACTTTCTTAAGGACAGTAGATCAACAAATCCCATTTATCAAATCCTTACTATGAGCTTAGTGCCTGCTATTTTTCAAATCAGGCCATTTATCCAATTTTAAAATAGATAACATATGTAAGGAAATAGGAAGTACAATGGAACTGAGTGCACTCTAAAAACTGACAATAGAAATCAGTAGGAAGTTCAATGGGACTCATCAAAGGTGTTATCTGTGGGGAAAGCCACATACTTTTCAGAACACTTCCCATAAATATCCTACTAGCTTGGACATCAAACTACACTAGCAGACAACTTGGCTACATCAAGAAAAAGTGTTTTTAAATTTGACCAACAAAAAACTGCTGGGTCGAGCTCCCAACGACATTGAAATGACTGAGTATTTAAAAATTAGGATGTGGAAAGACCATTCAGGGCCCCCCTAAGATAGCGCACAAATCACAGATGCCACAAGACAGCCAATCTGATACAATTGGGAGAAGAATAGTTCAATATAATATATGACTTCCTCATCTCTTTTGTTGTGTGCATTTATTGGGACTGCTCTTTTCTACATCAATATTGAAACAATCTGTAACTTGGACTCTGATGTTAACAATGACAATATAAGTTTTGATTTAATTCCTAATGTCCATATAAAGGAAGAAACAATACACAATTCCTATAAAATGTGACATTCAAAACAAAAAAGGTACCAAATAATATAAATGATATAGTAGGCACTAGTCTTAAATGTGTTATTTCTGATGAATTGAAGCACAAGTAATAACTTATGTGATGAAACAAAGAGCCTACTAAGAAAAGTCTTTCACATAATATGCTGTACGTATGTTAGATCCATCGCATAAAGGAATGGCCGTTTCTAAAATAAAACAACTTTTTTGGTATAACACTATAAAGCATACCATAAAAGTCAGGCAATAGAAACATCCTACAAGTGATGAAACAAACCTTTAATTTGGGCTCATGAACAGTCAAACATGAAGTATCATTAACAGTGACACTATCTTCTTCCTTCTTACCTATTTCCTTTTTATTCAAAGGCCTCTTCCGAACCTGCAGTCACATGGCCAAAATCAAGGAACAAATTTTCATGAAATTCAGATAAAATATGATTTAAAAAAAATGGGGATCAGCCTAAACCCTCTCAGGGAGAATTCCTATCCAATCTTACAAATGACAGTATAAGTTACAACCTTTTGCACAGCCCATCTTCAGTAGAATATTGTGAAATAAATATGTTATGTAATTTATTATAAATAATTTTCTTAAGTATGGACATATTAGTATAGTAATTTTTGGATTGCAGAAAATCACAATGCGATAGACAATAATTGATATAGGCTGTAGCAGAAACGATGTAATCTGAAATGCTAAATAGGGCACCATTTATATGGAAGTCAAAAACAAAAATTATTGATACCATTTCACAAGTGGCAAAATTGACAAGCATCAGATAGACTTTATTTTTCTTTTCATTTTACTATTTTCAAGGCATATGGAATATACAGAAGATCCTTGGTTAGCGCAGGAAATATTACAGCTGAAGAGTGACATTTTCAGTACACAAATTGGGATAATATATTATTATTTTCTCGTTGGATCCTTTAAAGCGCAAAATACAAAGTGCAGGCGTGATCCTCTACTTAAATGCTGGCCTGATCCATTATCTTTAGATGGATGTCCATAACTTGTTCTAGAGATCTTAACTTGGCACAAGGCACATGAACTGTTTGACAAAATGCCCCAAAGAGATTCAATCTCATGGAATGTTATGATTGTAGGATATGCACAAAATGGGTTTGTTGCCATCCTGACAATGTCTACAGACCCCAATGTGCAGTAGCACTCTTAACTTTTAGAAATACTTTTTCCTAAATTTACAAAAGACTAATGGAAACCCTAAAAGGACGCACACCAAGGCCCATACAAACCAGTAAACTGTAAATCTGTCACTATGTTGATTTCATATTGCGGAAGAGAGTAAGATGAACATGAAGAAACAGGAAGATGAACAAATACGAAGCCATTGACGAAAACATTTATGAGAACCTTGCATTTGTAGTGTGAACAGGACAAGAGAAGTATAGGGGCCAGATGCACTGTGTAAAATTTCACAATCTTTATCTCCACTAAATACACAAATTAATCAATTATAGGAGCCAGATGCAATGTGTCTCTTGTTTACATGTTTAACACAACACTTTTAAGTTCAAATTTGATAAATCGAATCCATGTTTCCGTCTCTAACTAGTCATTATGAGTTGACCTAAACATGAAATATTGCAAATTGCATGCTAAGTTGGTGTATTTAAAAGACTATTTGTAATTCATTTAAAGTCTGTAAGACTCTATTTGGTACATAAATAATTCAACTAGAATTTTTTTAGCATCTTAGGAGTATATTGTTCATTTGACTATTGTCCTCAATCTTAGTACATTGTTGTTGAATTAGTCCACTTGAGGGAAATGAATAAGAAGAGCACGACCCTCACAATTCAATATATTCTTCAAAAGTGTTAACATTGTCGATTCCTTACTATGACTTAAACATTAGACGATCAAAGTGATATGGTTTTTTTCCATAAGATTTATGCTCGTTCATTTCTACACATTAAGTTAAGAGTTGTACTTTAGGTTCAATTCTACAAGTAGAGAGTTTACTTCCACATACACAAAGATCAATTCCACAATTGTGGCCTAGAACTAGACAACCAACAAAAAGTGTAGCGTTTCAAGGTTTCCAATTGACAACTCTAGATTTCTTGAAAACAATGGCTAAGTATAGCATACTTTCCTCATTGGATTAATAGCTAAGTATCCTTATATTTAATTTATTTAATTACAATATTAATGAAAGTATCTAATATCAATCCTAGCTCATATTCCTAGTGTCTATAATTGTTTAATGATTTCTCTAGGCGAATTAAATTAGAAGTATTTGTGTTTTTATGAACCTAACATTTCCATGCAACCTAAGATTTTGACCTTAGGGTTTATCCTTCTATTTAGGTCTTTCATATATGATTGTATGATTTCCTCCACTTTATCTCATATTTGTTGAGGTTTTGCATCCACCCTTAAATTCAATCGCATCATATATGTGTGTGTGATAGGGGTTGGCTTGTATTGCTTGCTCTTTCTTTTATTCCTCAACCCACCCTTAGGTTATGCTTCATTGATACATTTCATAGATCATGGATTTTACTAGATCTTTATGTCTACCATAGATCTCCATGTATATCTTATTGATTTTGGCATTTTTCATATTTTTTACGTTTCCATACTTCCTTCTACTTCATGGAGTTGATTGGTGCATTTATTTTTGTTAGAGTCACTCAAGGACTCAAGCTCCCAAGATCACTTGCAAAACCAAAAATAACCTTCTACAAGAGAGAAAAGAAAGAGCATAAATTTGCAATAATGGATGCAAAATAATATTAGATCAAATGTGATCAATATGCAATATAATGCAATGCAATGGATTGATTTAAAAATGAGAACCCCTTGGTTATATAGCCAAGGTGAGACATAAGATTAGACAAGATCATGACAAGTGTCTTAATCCTATGACATGAGACAACAAACATTAAATTGCCTAAGACACAAGAAGTAAATGACATAAGATAAGATAGGATCTACTGCCAACTAAGACTTATAGAAAGATTCCTAGGACCCAAGTAAACTTAACATGGGAATAGGACCAACTAGGTGAACTAGTTAGGTAAAACACCATATTCACACCAACACTTTCCTTCTTGGATGCATTTGCTTCACGTGTCCATGAGATTCATGTTGTCTCTTGTATTCTTATAAATATTAATAGAGATGTGTATGAGCATGATGATATGTTCCATTCAAGTATCTTTCATTATAATGCTTTAGATCATGATGGTAATAACCTTTATATAATAGATATAGATGATGTGTCCCTACCCTCTTTTGTCACATCTATGGCTAATATGGATTGTGATATATTGTCTTCTCCATGATCTATTTATGATTATATTCTTGTTGATGATGATTATTTTATATTTCATGTTAGTTCTATGAATACTCATGATAACATTTCACCTAGTGATACATTACATGATAATATTATGCATAATGATGTTAGCTCATTATCTTTTAATGTTGATGGTGTTGAGGCTTCATTATCTCCTTATTTATTACACAATGATATCATTACTCTTGGTGATAATTTATTATTAAATTACTTTGACGTAGCATTAGTACATATTTACATGTTTAATCATATTTTCTACTAATTATGAATGCTTGGATAATGATATCTTATTGGTCAATGAGTTTAAATTTTATTTATGTGGTAGAGTTTTACAATGGTTGAATTGATAGGATGGTGTGATATTTAATTAGAATAATAATGTATAATACATTTCATATCTCCAAAAATCTTGGATAGGGTACAAGGACACCTTGTTAAGTGTATGAGAGAATATTATTTAAAATTTCTCCTAATTAACCTGGGTATGAGTTTTAATAGCATTCACAGGAGGTGGAACATAATGGTGGTTATTAAAAATGGATTTGAATGCATTTATATGTCTTTCTTATTTCTAAGCACTAGGTGAGAAGGAGGGGTATCTTTCTTATGATAAGTGGGTCCCACTTTAAATAGTGGGAGGTCAAAGTGTGTTGATGAAAATTGAGCTAAGGTGAATGACAATACAAATAAAAACCAAACGAACATGAAAATCATACACTCAAGATAAGGTGAAAGAAGATTTAAACATGGATAAAATTTAACAAAATTGCACTATATTAAACCTCCCATTGAGTATGATTTTGTTAAATTTTATCATGTGATCAAATTGATGTATGCTCACTCAAAAATTTGATAGCATAACGATGCTCCAATGAAAAGGTGAGTGATTCTTATAAAATGACTTAAGTGTTTGGATATATAGGTTGAGGATGAAATGAGATGAAGGGTCAAGGTTTGATCAAGAGATCAATGGCTAAGATGAGAGGTGATCTCCCAACTCATGGGATGGTATCAAGTTACACCATGAGATGATTTGAGAGGGGATTTATGGTACTTTGGAGTGTACAAGATATTGCCATAAAGTTAAATTTTGTCCTCACACTCCAAAGTGAGGGAGTGATAAGAATAAAGGAATTTTTAATTCCTTTTTTGTACCTTTGGAAGGAAGTGCTATGTGTGGGTTCCTTACTAAAGAGGAAATATTTATGAGGGGGAGGCCAAGGTGGGTGGAGAGTTAATGGAAAGATTTGACCCCCACTTAACCCTTGATTAAGTGTGTGCACATGTTTAAGGGGGCGATTTGGTAAAGATTAGGGGGTAGGATTATGACTAATGGGAAAAGTTGGAGGGTGTGACACTTGGAGAGATAAAATGAATTAAATAAAAATGTATTTATTTAATTTATTTGGAGGAGATTGGATAGGAGAGGGAAAATAAATAAATAAAATTATTTATTTGGTTTTATAAAAGAAAGGGGGATATGGGTAATGAAGGGCAGATAATTAAAATAAATTAATTATCTTAGGCCATGACTTAGAAAAATAGATGAAAATGGACTAGGACGCTAATAGAAACTTGGAATATTATTTAAATAGTAAAATATCATTTAATTAATATAGGGGATCAAGAATAGATGAATTAGGAATAAATTGACCAAATGTGAATGGTCAATTTTAGGTGTCTACACAAAGATGTTGTTGGAAATAGTTTTATTCATATATGCATTGATTGAACATATAAAAAGTAATTGGGTTCTTGTCACACCATGGTTTTGGTTATACATAGTTCTAGATATCCACTTGTAGTTTGCTCTCATCTTTTCTCTATAATTTGTACACTTTAAATAGAGGTTTCATGGGTTTATTTACAAGAACATAATTGTTTCTAAAATTTTGTCTAATAGAAGGGAGAAGTGTGTTGTATATACACTCTTGTATTTAAGATTAACACATATTTGAGCTTCTCTTTGATGGTGGAGGTTTTTCTTGAAAGGGTTTCTCTACATCTATCTAATTTTATGTGTCACATTCTTACATGGTTTCTTCATTTCTAATTTTTTGTTATATACTTATACATACTCCCAAAATGGTTAATCTAATTTTTCATTAATAAATCTTATATTTGCATACTCTTTGAAAAGCTTATATTTTTGGTAGTTTGTCTTATTTTAACAATATTAATTTGATTGCATGGGAGAATTGGAAGGAGTATTCAAACATATTGCTCAACCTTGAAAATTAGCTCATGGGTATCAAGAATAATCTTAATAGATTTTTCCATGTTAATGTCATGCCCTAAATTTGATCGAAGGGAAAAAAACACAACCAACAATTAAAAAAAAAAACTACTAGGTTGATCACCATGCCTTACATGGTAGTGTGATACACACACTGGGTGATGTTGCAAGAGCACTTGAAATTACAACGCACCGCCTAAGCATGTGTGTTATGGACTCCACACACCTGCTCACACTAATTCTGACTATTCCATTCAAAATATTGTAGTTGTCATTAAAATTCTTATGGATAAATTAAAGGAGCTACAACAAAGCTAGGTAGCTAATGTAACCAAAGGTAATATTATTCAAAATGAAAAGGTGAAAAGGATATCCCTAGCACCAAATCCAAAGGAATAAAAAATAAGACCTTTGAAGATGACAAAAAGGAGTTGTTGGACTTTGCCAAACTGCATGAAAAATTTATTAATAAGAAATAAAGGGGCTGGAAAATCCTCAAGAATATGTAATTGGTGTTGTGTGTTGTTCAACCCTTTTTGGTTATGTAGGGCTTGATTTTGTTCTAGGATCTATAAGGGTGGGATGTTATGGATGGTTTTCTATGTGTTGGTTGTTCTTTTGCTTGTTGTACTAGGGTTTTGGTACCCCTTCAAAACTTTTTTTACCCTTTTTAATAAAAAAACATTAATTTGTCTTTTATTTTTTCATTCCTTTATGAACTTGGCACATGATTTTACTTCTTACTTTTCTTATCCTAATGTTCTTAAGAATAGTTTGTACTTAGGCGAGATTCCCATGATCTTTCTCTACCTCTATTATCCCTATGAATTATACATCTTCCAATCCTACCTTCCATGTTATTCCATCTCTTCCTTTGAATATACCTACTTTAAATGACAAAACTACTTGATAAATATATCATATAGTTGGATATATGCATCAAAAATTGGCAAGGTTAAAATGTTCCATTTTGATAACCTATTTTATCCTTTGACATAGTTGATCTTCCTCCTATACCTATAGTTACATATAATGCATCTATGGAATATGATATTGTTGATTAGCTTCAAAATACAAAATATAAGATATCTCTTTGGGAATTAGTGTGTTCGTCACCTTTGTACAACAATGTCATTCAAAAAAGAAGAGAAGATTCAAGTTAAGCTTCAATAATACTCCACAACTAGTGACTTGATATAATCTATTTTTTTTAAAGAACATCATTCTATTTCATTTGATGACATAGAGCTCCCACATGAATCATTTTTTAATGAAGCTTTAACTTTACACAATGCGCTAAGATATGGTAAGTTGAATAGTAAATACTTCTTAGGTGATAATAGATCTTGTTTGAATATTTTCACTTAGGGTTTCCTTAATTAGTTGAATGTACAAGTATCCAAATTGTAAAAAATTGATCTTACTATTAGATGGTTTAACAATATTGATAGACATTCCTTGGGCACCATTACTCTTTTTATTACAACTAGCCCACTTACTTAATATTTCCATGTGATACCTAGAAAGTTATAATATTCTCTAGGGGCATCCATGGTTACATGCTTTATGATTTGTACCTTCTACATTACATAAATGTGTTAATTCTAACATAATGGAAAAAAATGCTACATATTACTGAATCCTCAACCATTTAGTATTTTCCAAATGGTTGATGACTCTTACAATTTTACTACAAAAGAGTATTCAAAGATGAACTTACTAAGGAGGATCATCACTAAATGGTAATGCATCATCTAGAGATGATTTGGGCCCACTAGATTTTATATTTTGTAGTGTAAAAGAGTATCAAGTTGGTCCAAAAGCTTAGACATCCCTTATCTTTACATTGATCCATCTATAGGAAACCACTTGAGGCATATAATAATGAAAAATCTACTTGTGTATGTGATAGTGATATAAAGATAATTATTTCTACAAGTGATTCTTGTCGTACACTTAATCGATTATATTGTCCCAAATTTAGAATTATGTAAATCTTGGTTATAAAGGTAAAATAATGAGATGATGTACATGTTGACATTTATTTTGTAATGTTTTCAAAAAGGGAATTTATTAAAGCTATATTAAAACCTCACAAGATTTTGAAAAATCAAATGGTGGAAAGGAGCTTGTAATGGTAATTTCCAAGAAACGGAAAATGAAAATTTGACTAAGTCTAGGCATGGGAAAGAAGAGGGAAAAGAATAAAGTTTGCTTTCCTCTTGAAAGCTCCACCCATCTTACATGGAGTTAGGGTTATTTCCCTCCTTTACTGGTGTTGAGAAGTAATGAAGGGATTTCTCCATGTTTCATAAAATATAGGAAGAATGCAACAAATTGCAAAGTTTAGGAAGGAGTTTCTCCACGTTTCATTGTGAAGAGTTTTCTCTCATTTTTTGTTTTAGTCATTTGTTGCTACTAGGGTCAATAAGCCATGTGTTTTGATTGATACATGTATGAGTTGGATTCTATTAATAAAAGCATAGTATAGTAGCAACACATTCATGATTTTGGTCAAGTTTTTTCTAGGGTTTTTATGGGAGACCTTGTTAGGATCTATTTTTTTAGACTTCAAAGTCTGTGTCTTTGATATGAACCCCTTGAGTAAGTGATTTCTTCTATCATACAAAGTTTCTATCAAAGAAAAGCTTGGGTTGTCAAATGCATAAGAGAGTCTCAAGGTTTTCATAGATCATAAAAAACTATAAGAGAGAGCAGTAGTTTTCAAAGGGATATCTTAGTCTTAAATTTTCAATGAACACATAGAAGACAATGCTCTAAGACCTGTTTTGACAATTGAAGAAAAAACTGTAAGAGAGGATAGCCAACATGAACAAAATCCTCATGAACACATCAAAGATTTATGATATTCTCTTGTAGATGTGGAGGTTAAAATCAATTTTAATAAAGTTAACTCTTGGCAATATAGAATTCATAGAGGAAAACCTATAAGTTCCATCAAAGTCAACAATTCTCAATAAAAGACACCTATGATAGCATCAAAGACTAAGGGTTTTAATCACAGTCATAGGGGTAGTCATGACTCAATGGGAGGTTTGTTGAGGTGATTAAGAGAGGGTAGTATAAATGCATTTAAGGAAAGGTTATAGTGAATAGTACAAGATATTTGTTAAAGTGGACAGTGAGAAATGAGAGAAGTGTATATTAATAGTGAGTAGCTAGGGAGGGTAGTGATGGTTGCAAAATTTAGTGCACAAGGTTTTGTTTTTCTCATGGTACATGACACTCTTCTCATGAAATTAGTAGACACCTAATGGGAATAGTGAGGATGATACACTTTAAGAAAGCAATGATGGAATGATACAAGATCTAGGAAAAGAAGGTAATGAGCAGGTGTCTCAAGTGGTTGAGGTGAGTTTCAGGACTATGGATGATGTGGTGGTTCATGCATAAATAATGGAGATAGATGAAGAAGCCATTAACAGTAATAAGAAGCTTGAAAATATTGATATCTTTTTGCTATAAAATGATCATCTTTTTAAGGATTTTCTTCAAGATATGCAACCAAAGACAACACAACTCAATGGTTGGTTTTCAAAAGCTACAATAAACATAGAATAAAAGTTTAAAGGGAAAGATAAGCTATTAAAGGTCCAGTAAAGGATAACTTGACAAAGTGCAATCCATGATTGCAAAGGGATAGTCATAACATTTAGGATTGTAATGCAATAAGAGGACAATATTTTAAAAGATAAAGCATGAACAATAAAGGATTGAGCAGATTAAAAGGGCACACTGTTAGGTAATTAATTGGAAATTAGAGACTAAGGTAACTTAGTCATTTTAAAGGATAGTCCAATCATCATTTTGTAGGGAAAGTAGCATAATGATAAAGGGTAGAATGGACATATTTTATTCATGAGACCTTACAACCTTGTGCATTGAATAGAGATCTCATGAAAGTTGATACTCATAGGAAAGTTCAAATCATGGAAGGCAGCCATTAAGGTTAGGACTATAGTATTGCAAAGGATAAACATCAGAAGCTAGCCTCACATTACAAAGTTCTACCATGATGGGAAGAGACTAAGGATCATGCTAGTCCTTAAGGAAAGATATGGGAAAGCCATCTCCAAACCTTGATAGAGCCAGATAAGATAGCAATGCACATTGAAAATGGCACATCACTTTGCAAGGGAAGCAATGTGACAAGGAGTTTTGATGGAGTATGAAGTATCATAAAAGAAAGTTCCATTAAAAGGTGCAAGGATAGTGCCATTAAAAGGATTCATAGTGGCAGAGTTGGAGATGATAGTCCATTGAAGCCTCAGAAGAGTGATTACCAGCATGACAGTCCATGAGGCCACAATCATGAAGTTTAAAAAAGATAGTCATAATAGTTATGAAGGTTAGTCTTGTCTATGTTTGAAAAGGAATTAAAAGGTGTTAAAGAGACAACCTTGATAGTGAGTAGAAATATTGTCCTATCCTCTTGACAGTAAGGTCATAGTATGTGATCTTCAAGAGGTGGAGTGAGATGTCCTGATGACATTAGAATGTTAGTGATATCCTTGAAAAATGGCAGTGTAATGTCAGGTGTGACAAAGATAATGGTGAATGAAGACAATAATAGGGTTTTTCATAGGCTCCATGATTGAAAATATGTTACACCCATATATGAAATGCTTCCACTAATGGATAATTTTAGTAAGGATAAAGAATTCATGAGTCACAATAGGACAATACAAGGGTTTGTCAAAGGCTTATGAGAGTATTTCATAGTTTTCAAGATTACATAAAAGTCCATCCTTAACAGTTCTAGAGGATAGTGATCTTACACCCACCAAAATATAGATACCTGGTTTTGATGAAGGACAATGCACAATAAGAAGCGAAAAACCTATTTACTGTGCCATTACAAAAGGTAGTGTCCACAATAAAGGTATATGAAAGGGACAATGATTTATATTTTGGTGAAAGAATGAAGGCAAAATGGGTCATAAATGAATGGAATAATTGACAACTTCAACCCCTAAAAATTATCTTACACCCTCTTGAGAGATTTAATCACCTCCAACAGTTTCACATATGCCCCATCATCATGGAACAAGGCAGTTTAGGCATTTATAAGGAAGGTTGCATAGTTCAATGGTCTTTATGAGCAACAAAGGACAACATGCAAGCATCTAGGAGAGAGTTTTGGAGCTGTTGAGAAAAAAAAGGATGACTTAGGCAACAGATGAGGAGATATAGGGGGTAGTTGAATCAGATTGAATTCTTTGCAGGAATCTAGTTGTTGAAGGTCCTCACACTTTCTTCCTCAATGTCCAGTTGGATCTACAACTTAAAGTCAACATTGAAGACCACTCAACTAGGTGCCCAAAGAGTTTTTGACCTTTTCAAGTAGCTATGACATGTGTCACATGTTGATTGCAACTACTTACTAAGATTTTGAAAAGGATTGTATGCTAAAAGGTATGACTTGTTTCTTTTTCAGTCAGTTTTTGCATTTTTTGAAACAACTTCATATCTTGAAAAAGTTATTTTCTGTCAAATAAAGCACTGTAACTCAAAACCATTCTTGGAAGACTGAAGTATCATGTAAAATATTTATTTTGAAATCAATATTAGCTCATTTTTCAGACTATGTTTTATTGTAAGAATATCGTTTGATCAATAAACTTAGTTTTCTACCTTCAAAAGCCTATTCTATTGTGTGTAATTTGGTAATTGATTTTTATTTTTAGAATTTCATAACATGAATCCTTAAATATATGTCTTATTTTTGGCACCTTTAAACAAAAAATACATATTTTGTTTAGGTTATAGTCTGTGTTAATTTGAAAACAACTTCTATTTGTGAAGAACACTTCATTTTCTTCCTTCTAGGACTAAAAACACTTAACCTTTTTATAAAACATAGATACATGAGTATGCTAAGTCTTGAGTTGTGTGAAAATAATTGAGTCATTGGTCTATTGTGTGTCAAAATAGCAACATAGGTCTCAATAACAATTTGGTGCATCACCTCAGTAAGAGCCTAGGTTTCATTTTGAAGTCTTTTCTCTATCCTTTTCCTCAGTAAAGTAATAGTTTAGCTCAGTCTATGTGAAGTATCAAGGGAACCGACCCTCTGGGTGAAGCCACATAAGTGGTTTACACTTTTTTGGAGGAAGGAAATTTTGAAATTTCCACACTCTTCATAGAAAAGTGGTTCGGCCGAACCCATGGCTCGGCCGAACCCAAAACTGAGCCAAACAAAAAAAACATATTAAGGGGGTTCGACCGAACCTTGGTTCGGCCGAACCCCCTTAATATGACAAAACCAAAAAGTAAAGTGCTTTCACTTTCACACTTTCACTGTGTCATTGTCCCTGCGCGCGGCGAAGATAAACCGAACGGCGACCCAACAAAATTTCTCACCAACGAAAGCAAAGTTCGGGTCGTTTTCTTCAAACTTCATCATTCCAATTTGCATATCGACCACTATTGAGCACGAGGTATTTAAAATTCCTTTTTTTTTAAGTTCAAAATGCATGTATTTGTTTAATTTTGAAACCCTATATGCAAATTTTTTTAAATTTGTTGAATTCAAATTGCACTTGTTTGAACGTTTTTAAAGCATTTTTAATAGTATTTTGCTTCCCCGTTTTGCATAATCCAAAGGTTTGAGTAAGGAAAAACGAGTTTCCTCCGAAAATTAGTGCAAAAAAACATTATAATAGCTCTCAACATAGTCTAAAAAATGAAGATAAATACATTCCTAAAGACTAGAAATGTAGGGTTAAGCTCACAAAATAATTTTAAAACTACAAATTTAGGGTCAAACTTGTAGATGAAAATGCAAATTTCATACATGTAGGAGTGAACCGTGAAAGTCATAGCTTGATTTGTTAAGGTATTATAATATTAAATCTTATAAAAAATCAAGAATCATATCATTGATAACATTGTCTTCATGTAGTGTGTACAAATTGAAATATAATTGACTAAAACTATAAGTTACTCTTATTGAACAATTTCCTCATGTAGTGTGTATAAATGGAACCATTGATTGAAAATATAAATCAAACCATCAAGAACAAAGACTTGATTGTGTCTTCATGCCCTCAATTAATATCATTTACAAAGTTTGGTCTTGGAAACCATAAAATTAACAATTACATTCTCTACCCTATTATTTGATGTATTATAATGCAATTTTCTATACTACCAAGCAAATTCAATGGTCACAAGTTTGTAGAGACACTCTAGAAAAAGGTCTATCATGTGTTTAAAATACTATTCATATTGTAACACTAGAGATTCTAAGTAATATGAGAATCCCTGCATAATTTTATATAATGTATTTTCATCATCACTAACTATAGTAGACTAGTTTCTATCACTATTCAATTCATCTTCTTTCATTAGTCCATCATGACTTGATTATTCATCCTCCTTTATATTTAGAGAATAAGAACAATATATAGAACCACTACAAAATCTTCACACATATCACTAAAAGTTGATGTTTGGTATAAATGTATCCACATGCAAACAAGAGCCACCTTTGGACATTACTATTATCAAAAGGACAAACCTTATTAGAGCGAGTGCAAAAAGATGTGGGGCCAAAAAGTGGCCACCCCACCTTTTGGCCCCATCATATTAAGTATCAAGCATTAATGTTGAGGTACGCTATTCGAGGAAACTTGAATGATGAGTAAGTGAAGAGAGAGTGGGACTTTATTGTTCACAAAGTGGGAAGAAATAAAAGCAAAGGAAGTGGAAATGGGAAACATGTAGAGAATATGGCAAAAATGGTGGAAATCAAGGAAGGATTAAAAGGAAAAGAAAGAGGGAAAAGGGGAGGATAGAGGCAAAAGGAGGAAGAAGGTAGTGCAAATTATACATTTTTGAAGCTTGTGAAATTCGAGTATGTAAACCTAATAGTTTTTACTTGGTGGTAATGAGGTATGATTTTTTATGAAGGTTCTTTTTAGTATTTTTATATGTAATGTAAGAGAAAAAGCTATTCTTGTATGAAATTCTAGAAATCATGTTAAAAAGCATTAGCTTGTAATTTCTACTATGTGAATGGAAATCTATTGCTCTACCTAGGACATTTAGAAGCTTGTGTTGCATTCATGAAGCCAAACATAGTAGATATTTTTTTTACTTTATGTGTGTTATTGGAGATAGGGTTTTAGTATATAGAACCATACAATAAAATGGGGTAATTCCTTGTTTGAACTAAAAACCCTACTATTTTTTAGTGAAGGGATAGCTAGCTATAACATTTTGACTTTCACTTGTGAGTCTAAACACCCATATGGGTTATTGTTGCTTTGTCTTATGGATTATGGTAGTAAATTCTTAAGATGTATGTAAATCTAGAAGACCAATGTTGAATATTTATTTGTTGATAGGCTAAATAGAGTTAGAATTAGTATGGGTTCATTACATGTATGCCATTCAACATTCATGCACATCATATATATGTGAGAGAGATAGTGATAAAGAGAGATAGAGATAAAGGGTAATATAGATAGATAGAATAAGCACAAACCATTTGCTATGAATATGCACAAAATATTTATATATTGATCTTGATAAGGTCATGAAGACATACATAATACATCATGAAAATATCATATACAGTGACATGAGGCCAACATTGTCTCTTAGACTACAAAATATCACCAATATATATTCATGAAAATAGTTATGAATGTGTCATAAAGATATAAAAGTGTTTATGTATGTGTAGCAAATGCTATTAATGAAACATTATGCCTCTCTTTGCTTGACTAGAAACTGAACTTCGATCCCTTGAATTAGTTATTATCTTGCATTGTGTTGATTGTGTGTGCCCCTAACAATTATGCAACTCAACCTACACACACAAACATATTATAAAATTAGAGATTATACCAAAATTTATAAATAAATAAAATATTGTTTTAAAATGATATTAAAATAATAAACACACTTACAACAAACTAATACTCAACATCATCAACAAAGGGTTGTCCTCAAAAGAGGATGCTTACAAAACAAAACCAAAATGTGTGTGTATCCATATATACATATATATACATGTATGCATACACATATACATATACATACATGTATATACGTATACATAAATATACATACACACATACATACATACATACATACATATGTGTGTGTATTTATGTATACGTATATATGTATATATATATATACATATAGAAAATAAATGTATGTATATACATATATACATGCATATATACATATGTATGTATACATGAATGTGTCTACATATCTACATATACATATATACATATATACATATTTAGATATGTGCATGTGTATGTATACATATGTAGATATATTCACATATACATGAATATGTATGTATAGTACATGAGTAATTTTTTTAATGAAAACCATGTTTAGGAATGAAAATATCCAATCCCTTATGCTTCTAAACTAAAGTTTGCAATGCTTATGGTTCTTTTGGCCTTATAGATTCTTGAATCATTTTATAATATAAAACCAAAATATAACCTACTTTGGCTCTAATAATTGTAAACCCTTTAGGAATTCTAAATTGTTGCATCTTGTCTTGATTTTCCCACCATTGTTATTCCTTTTGAAAATTTTACAAATTAGGCAAATAATCCTTGCACTTATATAGAGGATCCTTATGTATGTTCTTAAAATTATTTAAGGTTAAATGACTTAATCTAAAATAAAGGCATATACGGATCTCTTGCAATTGTAACCTCTTTGCTAAAATACTTTGGAACTAATAGGACTCAATTGTGTTTTATGACATAGGTCTATATTACCACAATGATGTATGTATAGGTGTACATTTTAACTTGGTTAGCTTTCCTAGCAAGTTCTTCATTACAACAATCACTCCACCTTGTCACTCAATCAAGCCCACTAGAACATATATTGGAATTTAACCTCTTTCATACTAAAAGAAAAAGTAATCATTAATTATATTTAATTTACCATATAATTTGATCTAAGTAATGCATTTTATAAGATCTAATTGGTGTATTTATAAAAACTATTTTGTGTTTTGGGCATAGGTGGTCCTAGAAAATATGCATAAATAATAAGATAGACTATGGATTATCTTTTAAATATTGTTCACGGTTTTTCATGTCATATTTTTATAGGAGGTCCTCATAATTGGTATTCTTGTATGGTATTAGAGCCAAGCTAGGTGCATTTGACACCTATGTTGTGGCTCAAGGGAGTGTGTTGGAGAAATGATACACACCTAAGTCATAAAAAGACTCATCACAATGTGAGTCATTAGCTCAATAGTAGAGCATCCTAACACCAAATGGGAGGTCCTAAGTTTGAATACTAGTTAGTCCATAGAAATTTCTATAAAAGTCGATCACTAGTACATAAGAAGAAGAATAAGTACCCTTATAATTTTTATTAATACCAACAAATTATCATTCCTCACATACATAGGTGAATCAATGATTTCAAGCTCGTCAACATGTATATGTACCTCAATCTCATGACCCTCATATAAAACCATTTTATTAGATTTATTTAGTGTAAAATATTTAAATTTTCATTAGGAGGAACAATTGAAGGATTGACCCCAATATTAACCCCCTCAACCTAATTTTTTTTTTATGAATCAAATCCTTAATCAATTATTCCTTAATCCCATAAAATGTTGAGTATAATTACAATTAACTCTACAATTTAATAACAAAATTCTTTCTCATTATATCTTTTGGGAATAACTTTAGATTTATCTAATGGCCTAATAGGAGGAAGTGTAATCATGCAAGCACTAAGTAAATTTTGAAGCACATTTTACAAAGGAAAAAGTTGGAGGCTTTAGAGTCATAATTATATTAGAAACATTTATAATGTATAGTTTGTACAATGGTCATTTCCATTATTTTTTACTATCCTTTTGGAAATAATTTTTCTTTTTAAATTTACAAGGGTAGGATGATGTAGATGAAGCATTAGAAGATCCATAATTAAGTGTGGTAGCCTCTAACAACTTTAGTTCTTTACATTCATCTCACTTGCACATGCAAATGTTAAGAATGTATATACTTTGTTGATCCTTGTTTATAGTCAAAAAATCTAAAATAATAAACTTCAATCTAACATTCCTAATATTTGCATTGGCCAATTTCAATATTAAAAAATAGACCCAAATGGAAGATAATACTATTAAATTTCATGGGAAGAACTTAGCCAATAACTTATCATCATACACAAAATCCAAATATGTAGCACTAAAAACCTTGAATGTGTCATGGGATCTCCTTTAACATTGTGCATCTCAAATCTAGGATCCAAAAATCCAACAAAAAATGGATATGTAAAATTTTTAATAGAAATTGAATTGTGTTTGATTTTTATATGTACATGTCTTTTTTTGTTTCCATTAGGTAAGGAATCAACATTACTTTTCATCTCAACAAGCCTTTAAACATTAATGTCAAGGGTAGATAGAGGCACACTAGGATTAAGGACATGAATGAAAGTGGCAAGATGAGAAATCGAAAGTGGTGTATAAATTTGTCGTGACATAATAAATGAGTGTGGAGTGACAAAGACTTGCGTAGGAATATCACAGTGAGGGGAACATGGGAAGTGTAAACAAAACTAATGAGAACTAATGTGGAGACAAGAGAACTATGTGCATCATAATAAGTAAGCATGAGATGAGATCTAGGAAAAAGGAGAGGGATAAATTTGGGGAGATTTGGTGGAAGGAGAAATAAACTACATAAGATAGATAGGAGTAAAACAATAAGGAGGAATACATGAAGAAGAAGCTTGGGATGGAGGGAAAATGGCACATCACTCAAAGGGATTGTTGAGCTTATCCTTTTACCTATTTAACTTTAAGTACTTTCTTTCCACATGGCTTATTAATCAACATAGTATATGAAGGAGATCAATGTGCTTATCCTTTTACCTATTTCATCTCTTTGTGTTCCGTGTTGTTTTTAATGTTTTTAATTAGAGTGCAGATGATGTTAATATACATTTAATGATGCATTTTTTATGTTCTATAATTTTTTGATGTTCTCAAGGCTATATAATTGAAGTTCATTTATGTTAACAACTATTAGATTAAATATTTTTATCCCCAATTATTTTCAAATGATTTTATACTTTAATCTTTGTATTCTTATTCTTTCTTTCATCGTTTCATTTAAAATTTGAACCATTTAAGGATGTTATGTTATAGATTAAAGTTGTCTTCCAATTCTTTTTAAATCAAGTTAATAGTATGAAAATATTATTGATGAGTAGATGAATTAAATTACAAGTTCTATTTTAGATTTGTATTCTTTTTATCTAGATATATTATTTACCAAAGTCTTATTTTTTTTAGGTGTACTGTATATATATAACATGGAAAATGTAGATCATGTTTCACCTATGCTAGAATCTTTGTTTGCAAATACTACTAATGAGATAAAAAAATTAAGAGATTCATTAGCACAAGGTGCAAACCTAGATATATAGTGAACCATGCATGTTAATATTGCATAGTCTAGAAAAACTAAAAAATGAACTTGAGAGGACTAGTGCATATTCCCTAGACAGAGTGACTGCTATTCTTTCCCGCATGCGGGAAGTACATGGTGATGTTACCCTTAAACAAATACAAGATAGTGTCACCAAAGAAATGATAAAAGCCACTTGTTTTCCATTTTATCAAAATGTGCATAAGGTTAGGGGATACCAGGTCACCAGACGTGTTGATCATGCTATGGCCTCATTGATCTACCCACGATTTCTAGCAGCACATGGTATATACCCAAACAATGACCAGATTCCATTGTATTTTATTCAGCAATTGTATGCTGAGGTCCATTTGGGCCTCAAAGTTAACTACCTAGACATTCCACCATATGTTGGTCAAGGGCGTAGTAGGATTGCTGATAGGCCCACCTATCGTCGAGCAGATAGACCACCCCCAATGTTTAGGGTATTAGTTGGTGATAGGTCTCCTGCTCTCACCCCAGCTCTAGCCCCCATAGCAGATGAGGTTGTTGTTGCTTCCCAAAAGGAAGCAATTGACACTATAGGTGACATTGCGGCTGCCACCACTAGGATATTTGATGATCGTGTAGGTCAGTATTTGATATCTATACATTCCCGATCCACACCATTTTCAGCACAGTGGACCACCATGGATCCTTTTACACTGACTGGCATCCCTACTCCTACATAGCTTGATGCACTTACAGGAGATATGGCACGCATGACTCTACATTGTTTGGCTGAGGACCTGTTGGAGGCATATGCCCACATTGCATTAGACAATGGGATCGGTATAGAGCATGTTAGAGATCATTTGAGACATAGAGGTCGTTCAGTTCCAGGATCCCATCACTCTCAGCCAACCACTAGTTCGCATCAGAATCCACCTACAGTTCATACGGTAGCTGCACAGACTATGGGTTTTACTAATATGTTGATTGGTTCTGGTTCATCATCACCGATGCCATCTCACCTTCATAGTCCTCTACATTCATCATTTATGGCACGACATGGGATAGATCAGATGGATGTAGATATTGATTCGTCGCTTGATCGTTTGGTCCATATGGTGAGTGGGCTTAATGTTTCGTAGGGACTTAGGTCATCCGATACTCATGATGTGTATGTATGTGTGCATGGTGTAATGTTTCAATTCTTTTTTCATTATTTTAAATTTCTTTTTAACTAGATATTCATTTAAGTTGATATATATGTGTGTATATATATTGTTATAGGTGGACATACCCATATCACTCCTAGTCTTGGTCCGTGATCATGTGCATGATCGATGTGACTCTCGTGGATGAATCGCTTATCGCTGGGACATGTGAGTTTTCATAAAATATATATTTATGTATGCATAGATAAATACGTTGTGGATTGATATTTAAAAAATTACAAGTTCATTTAAAATAACTTTCATAAAAATTCTATTGAATAAAATTATATGTATTTAACACATCTTGTACACAATTTTATTTGTGGTTCAGACATCCATCGAAAGTGTGACCGTTCTCATTCAAATGGCCATTCGTCTAGGAGTAGACATTCTTATTAGGCTATGCATTCTAGATTTATGATCTTTATCACATGTGTATTTGATTATATATGATGATCTTTAAAATAGTATTTGATATTTGATGATCTCTTACACTTGCTTATATGATCTAGACATACATTTGCTTGTTTTTGATCTTTAGTATTCGACATTAGATGATCTTTAATTTACATTTTGCTTTTATGATATATGTACATATATTTTCTTATATGATATATACATACATTTGTCGCTTTGCTTATAATATGTGTTATGTTTATATGTATTGAATTCTTTTACATATATGTACATGTGTTTGCTTATGGTTTAAACATGTTTACACATAATATATGTATGTGATTGCTTTAAATATTCAATATACATACATGTTTTCTTTTTTATGACCTCTTACAACTTACATTTCCTTATATTCAATATACATTTGATCTCTAGTACAATTTTAGGGAAAATCAATGCCATTTTATAATTAAGTTCATTCATGTTGATCATAATAAATATTTTTTTAAAAATGACTTAAGCAACATGAACCATTGAGTTGAGAACAAGATATAATCTTTTTTACAAGTAACTTGAAATTCAATTCAAATTATATCGAGCTATTATACGTTTCTTACAAGTAACTTGAAATTCAATTCAAATGTTTAATTAAGAAAATTTAATTCAAATTATACGGTCTCTATTATACATTTTCGACAACTAACTTGAAATTCAATTCAAATATAATTAAGAAAATTCAATTCAAATTATACCTCTAATATTTGTACATTTTTTGACACTTTACCAAAATTCTAAAATTACTAGATATGTTGTGCATACCTATGGATTAAATAACAACAAACTCCACAATGAAATAACTTGTTTGTTTAGTACTTGATTCATTTAAACTAGAGGATCCAGTTATTCCATGTACACTTGAATAATTTTGATTCACTTGGATCACAGATTTTGGAGAAGTTTTGCACATTTATCAAGGAGGCAAATATTGGAGCTGGACAACTTTTCATTTTTATCAATCAAGGCAAATTTTGGAGGATAATTTAACTAAGTTGGTAGAGGACTTGTTTAGAGTCATATTTAAGTTGAAGAAGAAAATGGGGCAACAAAGGAAAAGAAAAAATGTATCTCAACGAAAATTGTCAAAAGAAGAAGAAACAAAAGAGGTTTGATCAAAACTTGAAAATTATTACAGAAAGAAACAAGGCGTATGCTTGTTTCTTCTCTCTCTCTCACCTCAAGTGTGTGTTTAATACTTTTACTTTGAAGGTTTCTAACCATCATTGTACTTGAATGACTATAAATACTTTTAAATATCCTTAAGTCATCTTGGTCATGCAAGTTGCAATGTTTATATGATCCTTGACTCCAATTCCTTAAGCCAATTCTTTTTGTTTCAATATTTGTGTTTTGTGTCTTTCATCTTTTTATTTTCATCACTTTAATGTTCTCAAATTATTTTTATGTTTTATGCTCTAGGGATTCCTCAAGCTAGAGTCGAGCCAAATCTAGATATTGGATCAAACGAATCCATTGAAGAACACATGGACCTTGAAGTTGGGGAGGAGACCCAAGTTCAAACAATGCTTGTTGGAGAGGGGTCAAGATCACTTCCTTCTACTAGTATGGATGAGCATATAAAACTAGCACAAACTTCTCTCTTCACTTAGCTCATCATGTTTTATCAATTTGTTTGCTTGCATACATAAACTCTTAATTCTATATATTTAACATCATCTCCTTTCATTTTTGTTTGCAAAATATTTTGTGACACATGTGTAGAAGGGCTCAACAAGCAGGAAGTTTTCTAGACATAACACAATTTGAGATGTATATGAACTTTTGTAATGCATATATCCTCATATAAAGATTGGGAAAACAATGTTTCAAAGCAAGGTTAAAGTTTTACATATGTGAAGATAAACAAGTGTTTCAAACTCTGTTGTTGTCATATCATATTGAATTTGGATCTCTACCATCGTGTTTCAAAGATGAGAGAAGAAAGATGTGGTTTCAAAATGCACCCCAAATAGGCAAGTTTGTTCATAAAGTCTATATTATGTGATCATGAAAAATGGACCTCAAATAAATTGCATAAAAGGAATTTAGAGTATGTGGAAATTCCCATAAATTTCCTTAAGAATTGAGGATAAATCAATCTAACAAAGACAAAAGAAATTGCAAGAGGTGGGCATTATTTTTAGAGAGTTTATTTGTTTCAATTTCTCATAGATCAAGTTATTTGATTCTCTTTGATGTAATGTTTCATTGATCAAGTGTGGTTTATTAGTTATTCACATATTTTAATCAATACACAAAAATAGTGCATGTAAAGTTGCAAAACAAATTTTGGGAAAGAATCCACAAGGTTGGATCTATGTAGAAGAGGAGATTCCCATTGAAAATTTATGGAAGATTTTTGAAATTTGATACCACCATATACATATACATCATTCATTTTTGCTAAGTGGCAAGCACAAATAATTCCAACATTGAGAGATAATTCCTTCCACATGGGAAGGTTCTATCAGTAGTTGACTTTGCAGAAAATTACTCCTTTGTACATCAAAAGGAGATTCAATCAGAGTATTACTTTTCAAAGAAAATCACTATTATGGTTCATGTCTGTTATCAACATGCACAATCAGAACTGGATGGTGTTGAGAGTATAGATGAAGAACGAGCCATTAAGAAAGAATATCACTTTTATATTAGTGATGATAAAGAGAATGACACACTTTTTGTCCAACATTGCTTTACAATATTTTTTGAGAATTTGAGAAGCAGGGGTGTAAAATTTGAAAATCATTTTGTATGGTCAGATGGATGTGTGGCACAATTCAAATCTTCACGGCCATTCTATGCACTTTGTAGATATCATAAAATCTACAAAATACCACATGTTTGGAGTTTTTTTGAGAGTGGGTATGGAAAGGGTGAGCATGATGGAGCAGGAGCTTGCATCAAACGAGCTTTAAGAAAGCATCAAATGAGTTATCCAAAAGATCATCTAGACAATGCACATGATGTTGTTGAATGGTGCAAGAAACACTTTGCATCAAATGTGGTCGGTACATCTTCAAGAACAAACCGACACATTCCACATAGAGTGTTTTGGGAGATATCAGGTATGTATAAATTGTACATTAAATCAAAAATTTGAATTTATTTAAATTTAAAATTTATATATACATATTTGTTCACATAAGTTTTTTGTTGTACATATGTATCTAGGTGTGGATAGAAGATCGATGCATGGATGCAAGAGGGTAGAAAAAACAAGATCTTTGCATTGTGTTAGGAGTTCAGATAGTCGCCATGGATGGATATTAGACACAAAGGATTACTCTTGTTTTTACATTGAGTGCATTGAGGGAAACTTTGATTATGCATGCAACAATCAAGAACTTGGATATGTT
>VDFB02105785.1:94919171-95159974 GCA_007258455.2 Sequoia sempervirens | reverse complement strand
AAATTTTTTAGTTACGGTTATCTATTGAAGCGTGCCCTTAAAACATTATGATATACCTTAGTGTATGCAAAATTATATATAAATCAAACATATATATAATTATAATTCTATATAAATTTTCACAGTTTATCCAAAATATCTCCTTTTACAATCTTCTTAAAATTTTGATTGTATTTTATAGCAAAAATCTTTAAATACGGTCATATGGCCATCAAATTTAAGTTCTCATTTAAAAACATATGTATATTAATATTAAAATTAGGGTGTTCGACCGAACATTCTTGGAATGTTCGGTCGAACCCATTAAATAAAGTTTTTTTAATTGCATGTTATGGTGGTTCGACCGAACCTTTCCAAGATGTTCGACCGAACACATATTCGGTCGAACCCCTCTTTTTTCACCCTTGCTTCCTAAGGCACCAGAATTGTTGAAAATTTTGCGTTTCGAAGCTCAATTTCAGAATGAAAATGGAGAAGATCTCAAAAACCCAACTAGTATTGGGTTCCCCTCAAAGCGAGCTATCCAACGAATATAATTTTAGTATGTTTTGATTATATTATCTATCTATTTTTTAAGTTTTATTAAATATAGGTTTTCACTGAAAACAAAACTCTCTATTCTGCACAAGTGGAAAAATAGAAGATTATCAAAAAAAAAAATTTAAAATATGAGTGCATCAGATATTGGAGTCCTTGATCCAACAAAAAAAAAAATAAAAATTTTGATACATACAGTAAAAGTTATGCGTTATACGGTCGCGCTATGTCTGAATTGTCATTTGATTGACTTCAAAACTTGATTAAAGAAAAAATATTCAATAAAAAACTATCTAACCAAGTTGAAGCACTAGATATCAGAGTTAGAAATCTAAATTTGAAAGAATTGGAATTTTATCCTTCATGGAAAAAAAGTTATGCGTTATACGATGCGTCACTTTTTAAAAATGCTGTTTTTTGAAAAAACCAATTTTTGTGGGAGATGGAAAAAGAAGTGCAATCTGATTCCAAAAAAATTGAAAAAAATATTTTTAGAATCTACAGACAAAATATGACAAGACTCTAGTTTACATCATCTTCAAATTCCTTACGGTTCAATCGCTATAGGTGCCCGAATGTGGAGATTGTGTTAAAAAAAAAATATCAGTGTCCAGTTAGGCCAAAAAGTGTAAACGACTATTGTGGGATCACCCCTCTCCAAAAGTTCTTTTCCATCATAGGTGACCCAAAAAATTGGAAAAGATCCCATGTTTCACTAGTAGGCTGAGTTTTGCAACTCAGCTAGGGTGCATACTTAGTTGATAACAGTTTTTTGGAATTCTCGGTTGGACTGATTGAACTATCTTGATTCAATTTTTGTTCCTTCATTTATGGTATTTGGTGTGTATTCCAACAATTTATTCCTTTATAGAGGAAAAATATTCACACACCTGGCGACTCTAAGTTTAATTCTACTAGTTTCAAGTGGGCTAAGTACTTGTATGTGCTTAAATTTTGTAAAAAAATAATTTTTATTATTCTTGTTTTAAGGATATTTCAATGAATTTCTAGCTTGTTTGAATGTTATATTATGTCTTCACTTTATGGAGATATGTTTTATAACCCTCCATTCCACAAAAAAGCTACTTATATGCCCTCTTACCAACCATATAAAAATAGACTTGCAACTGGGGTTATCCCAACTGACCCTACAACAACAGGTTATCAACATACTTACCATGTTTTCCACCCACCCACCCTTGCTCAATATTCTTGGAAAGCTTTTGATCAATCTCAAGAAGTAATTTATATGCCAAACCAACATTGTTGTTTTCCTAGTCAACCCCAAAATATTAACAATATGGGGATTAGTGACATCAAAAGCCAATTGCTAGATTTCAATAAGTAGTTGGGTGTTATCAAGAGACAACAAGAATTCAATTTGTAGTAAGAGGAGTTGGCTTACCAAGCCTACCAATACTAGAAAGATATATATAGATTTATAGAGGAAACAATATGAGGAGTCTCTTGCAAAAGAGATTTTTACCAAACAAGAGCATATGAAGTTTTTACTTTCCCAAGTACAAAGGTTGGAATCCCAATCAACCTCTTGCATTCCAAATCAGCCTATGAAAGAGGAGGTTCCTAAGTACAAATTTCTAAGCTTCAAGCAAGATAAGCCTCTTGAATACTCAAGTAAGTGTTCTAAATTTGAAATATCAAGGTTTGGAGGTACTTTTCCATTGCAATAATTTGTTCTTGAGAAAAGTCAACCTAATATTTCTCAAGAAGAGCCCCCTCAAGAGCTTTTCATACCTTGAGAAACTCAACAAAATTTTCAAAATCATCCACCAAATCAACATTCTCATCCTAGCACCATTTATCTTTACAAAGGTGGACCCACTATTTATCAAGATATCTAGTTGAGTGGGAAAGAGGAGTTTTATGAGGTAAGAGAAGAACAACTTGCAGCTGATGAACCTGCACATGATGGAAAAAATGAAAAATCAGACATGTTGCAAGAGGTTGATGAGCACGATCAACTAGGAGATTAGGTTGAAAGAAAAATAGAAGTTGTTGAACATGAAGTTTTGACTTATTTGTTTAATGAACTCCCATATTTTGTTGAATATGAAGATAATATATCTATGTCCACAAATCAATTGGGACAAAAAAATAAAAAAGCAAGAAGGAGGTGGTGAAGAGAAATATTCTCCATTTTGGTTTGATGGGTTGCCTTCTTTTGTTGAATAAGATGGAGAAGACATTCACATGTTGACATCAACATCAACTTTGGGATAGTTGGAGGATACAAATAATCTTGATAAGGTGTTGATATACCAAAAGCAAAGTGAGGACAACACTTTTTTGAAGAGTGAATATTGACATACATGATGAGAACAAACTATGAGTTGATGAAGAAATTTTTCCCAACATCATTGAAGAATTTTGTTCAAATATTGATGCCAAGATAGGACTTCTTGAATAAAAAAATTATGAGCAACCCAAAATAGAGGATAAAGCATCCATGTTTTCATTTGAACAACATGAACCAAATCATTCCAATTTGCATGACGTTAAAGAAGTAGTCCGAAAAGAAGAAACCAACAAGGAAAACTCAAAGTTAATCCTTTCATGAGGATGTCCTATTAGACATTTAGCCAGGATGGAGGCCAACGAAGCACCACAAGTCATGCTTGCACCCAAGCATGAAGTTGTAGCTAAAGAAGAATTCATTCAACTCACTTATCTAGTACAAAAAAACATTAGATATGGTCAACATGAAGTAGGTGAGCTTGTTTATGTCTTTCAAAAAGCATTGCAATTGTTCATTGAGTTTCTATTGGTGTTGCTTCTCCTTTGGGTTGCTCATGAACATGACAAACATTGCAAGTTGATAAGGAATGGTAGCTATTTCACTGAACCAATCAATGGTTGTGTTTGAGTAAGTTTGTATATTAGTTAGTATAGGTTAGGGTAGGTGTCTTTTGAGTCAATAAGTGTTGTTGCACATAGGTTTTAGGGGTCTTTTCATTTCCTCCAAGTGTTGTTGCACATTTTGTTAGTTAGTTTCAATCATGTTATGTGTTTTCTTAGGTAGGATTGAAGGTTTCAAGCACTATTTTGGAGTGCTACAACAGTATACCAAGTCTAATTTTAGTATGTTTTCAGTTTCTTCCATGACTCCTATGCCGAATGGATTGTATAAGGAAACTAGTAATTGTTTAGCAAGAAAACATCCATTAGAGCTTGCTAAAAGATATTGACATTTATTTTTTTATGTTTTCAAAAAGGGAATTTATTAACTTGATAAATTAAAACCTCACAAGATTTTGAAAAATCAAAAGGTGGAAAGGAGCTTGTAATGGTAATTTCCAAGAAATGGAAAATGAAAATTTGACTAAGTCTAGGCATGAGAAAGAAGAGGGAAAAGAATAAAGTTTGTTTTCCTCTTGAAAGCTCCACCCACGTTGCATGGAGTTAAGGTTTTTTCCCTCCTTTGCTAGTGCTAAGAAGTAATGAAGGGATTTCTCCACATTTCAGAAAATATAGGTAGAATGCAACATGTTGCAAAGTTTTGGAAGGAGTTTCTCCACATTTCAGAAGACCAAAGTGTAGGGGTGGCATGTTGAAAAGGTCTAGAAGAATGGAGCATAACATGGATATTAATAGTGGTGAATAGGTTGGTTATCTCTTAAGTTGCCTTCATTGTGAAGAGTTTTCTCTCCTTTTTCATTTTAGTCATTTTTTGTTACTGGGGTCAATATGTCATGTATTTTGATTGATATTTGTTTTATTTGGCTTCTATTAATAAAAGCACAGTATAGTAGCAACACATTCATGATTTTGGTCAAGTTTTTTTCTAGGGGTTTTATGGGAGACCTTGTTAGGATCTAATTTTTTAGACTTCAAGGTCTGTCTTTGATATGAACCCTCTGAGTAAGTGATTTCTTATATCATACAAAGTTTCCATCAAAGAAAAGCTTGGGTTGTCAATGCATAAGATAGTCTTAGGGTTTTCATAGATCATAAAAAATTGTAAGAGAGAGCAGTACTTCTCAAAGGGGGATCTCAATCTTAAGTCTGCAATGAACACATAGAAGACAATGCTCTAATACTTGCTTTGACAATTGAAGAAAAAAAATGTAAGAGAGGACAGTCAACATGAAAAAAATCATCATGAACACATTAAATATTTATGATATTCTCTTGTAGATGTAGAGGTTAAAATGGGTTTCAATCAAGTTAACTCTTGGTAGTATAAAATTCATAGAGGAAAACCTATAAGGTCCATCAAAGTCAACAATTGTCAGTAAAAGACAACTATGATAGTATTAAAATGAAGGGTTTTAATCACATTCCTAGGGAAAGTCATAACTCAATGGCAGGCTTATTGAGGTGATTAAGAGAGGGCAGTCTAAATGAATTTTTAAGGAAAGGTCATAGTGAGTAGTACAAGATCTTTGTTAAAGTGGACAGTGAGAAATGAGAGAAGTGTCTATTAACAGTGAGCAACTATGAAGGGCAGTGATGGTTGTAAAAGTTAGTGCATAAGGTTTTATTTTGCTCATGGTACATGACACTCTTCTCATGAAATCATTAGACACCTAATGGGAACAATGAGGATGGTACACTTTAAGAAAGCAATGATGGAATGATAAAAGATTTAGGAAAAGAAGGTAATAAGCAGGTGCCTCAAGTGGTTGAGGTTAGTTTTAGGACTATGGATAATAAGGTGGTCCATGTAGAAATTATGGAGATATATAAATAAGTCATTAATGGTAATAAGAAGCTTGAAAATATTGATCTCTTTTTGCTATAGGATGATCATCTTCTTGAGGGTTTTCTTTAGGATATGCAACCAAAGACAAAAAAACTTAGTGGTTGGCTTTCAAAAGCTACAATAGATAGAGAATACAATTTATAAAAGGTGTAATAAAGGATAACATGACAAAGCAAAATCCATGATTGCAAAGGGACAGTCATAAAACTTAGGACTGTGATGTAATAAGAGGACAATCTTTTAAAATATAGAGCATGAACAATAAAGGGCAGAGCAGATTAAAAGGGCACATTGTTAAGTAGTTAATTGGTAGTCAAAGACTAAGGTAGTTTAGTCATGTTAGAGGACAATCCAATAATCATTTTTTGGGGTAGGTATCATAGTGATAAAGGGCAGAATGATAGAAGTCTATGCATAAGACCTTACAACCTTGTGCATTGAATATAGATCTCATGAAAGTTGATACTCGTAGGAAAGTTCAAATCATGGAAGGAAACCATTAAGGACAAGACTATAGTATTGCAAAGGATAAGCATCATGAAGTTAGCCTCACATTACAAAGGTCTACCATGATGGAAGAGACTAAGGATAGTGCCAGTCCTTAAGGTAGGATATGCGAAAGCCACCTCCAAACCTTGATAGAGACAGATAAAATAACAATCAACATTGAAAATGACACATCACTTTGCAAGGGTAGCAGTGTGACAACAAGTTTTGATGGAGTAAGGAGTATCATAAAAGACAATGTCATTAAAAGGTGCAAGGACAATGCCATTAAAAGGATATCATAGTGGCATATTTGGAGATGACAGTCCATTGAAACCTCAAAAGAGTGATTATTAGCATGATAGTCCATGAGGTCATAGTCATGAAGTTTAAAAAAGATATTCATAATAGATATGAAGGTTAGTCTTGTCTATTTTTTAAAAGGAATTAAAAGGTGTTAAAAATACAACCTTGACAATGAGTACAAAGACTATCCTATCCTCTTGATATTAAGGTCATAGTATGCAATCTTCAAGAGGTGGAGTGATATGTCTTGATGACACTAGAATGTTAGTGATATCCTTGAAAAATGACAATGTAATGTCAAGTGTGACAAAGATAATGGTGAATGAAGATAGTATAGGGGTTTTTCAAAGGATCCATGATTGAAAATATGTTACACCCATATATGAAATGCTTCCACTTATGGAAAAATGTAGTAGGGATAAAGAATTCATGATTCATAGTAAGATAGTACAAGAGTTTTTCAAAGGCTTATGAGAGTAGTTCACAGTTTTCAAGATTAGAGAAAAGTCCATCCTTAATAGTCTAGAGGATAGTGATCTTGCACCCACCAAAATATAGATACCTAGTTTTGATGAAGGACATTGCACAAACAAGAAGCAACAAACCTAGTTACTGTGCCAATAAAAAGGTAGTGTCCATAACAAAGGTATATGCAAGGAACAAAGATTTACATTTTGAAAAAATGAAGGAAAAATGGGTCATAAATGAATGGAATAATTGAAAACTTCAACCCCTAAAACTTCTCTTATGTCCTTTTGAGAGATTCAATCACATTCAATAGTTTCACATATGCCCTATCATCATGGAACAGGGTACTTTAGACATTTATAAGGAAGGTTACATAGTTTAATGGTCTTTATGAGCAACAAAGGACAACATGCAAGCATCTAGGAGAGTTTTGGAGCTGTTGAGAAAAAAAAGGATGACTTGAGGAGCAGGTGAGGAGATATAGGGAGTAGTTGAATTAGTTTGAGGTCTTTGTAGGCATCTAGGGGTTGAAGGCCCTCCCACTCTCTTCCTCAATGTTGAGCTGGAGCTACAACTTAAAGTCAACATTGAAGACCACTCAGCTAGGCTCCCAAAGAGTTTTTGACATTTTCAAGCAGTTGTGACACATGTCACATGTTGATTGCAACTAATTACTAGGAGTTTGGAAAGGATTGTATGATAAAAGGTATGCCTTGTTTCTTTTTCAGTCAATTCTTGCATTCTTTGAAGCAACATTGTAACTTGAAAATTTCTATTTTGTCAAATATAGCATTGTAACTCAAAACCAGTCTTGGAAGGCTGAAGTATCATGTAAAATATTCATTTTGAAAGCAATATCAGTTCATTTTTTGACTATGTTTTATTGTAAGAATATTGTTTGATCAATAAATTCAGTTTTCTACCTTCAAAAGCATGTTCTATTGTGTGTAATTTGGTAATTGATGTTTTTTTTGTGATTTTATAGCATGAATCCTTAAATATATGTCTTATTTTTGGCACCTTTAAACAAAAAACACATATTTTATGTAGGTTATAGTTTGTGTTAATGTGAAAACAACTTCTATCTATGAAGAACACTTCATTTTCTTCCTTCTAGGATTGAAAACACTTAACCTTTTTATAAAACACTAATACATGATTATGCTAAAGCTTTATTTGTGTGAAAATAGTTGATTCATTGGTCTTTTGTGTGCCAAAATAGCAACATAGGTCTCAACAAAAATTTGGTGCATCACCCCAGTAAGAGCTTAGGTTTCATTTTCAAGTATTTTCTCTATCATTTTCCTTGGTAAAGCAATAGTTTAGTTTGGTCTAAGTGAAGTATCAAGGGAACCAACCCTCTCTGGAGGCTTTTTTCCATCATAGGTGAGCCACAAATTTGGAAAATATCCCATGTTTCACTAGTAGGCCAAGTTTTGCAACTCAACCACACATGATATACTTGATATTGCAATAAAACAAAGAACACCAGGATATTGGTTATATGCTTGATGAGATGAAGCAATGGTTTAAAGAGGAAACACAAAGGAAACACCATGTAGTATACAATATTCATATTGATTTTAGATTTACAAATATATTATATTTATTTATTCCTATAAACATTAAAATAAATTGATTTATGATTATGAGATTCCTTTTAGTGCATTGATTGATTCATCTTTAAGGATTACATCATAACATATGATATTCAATGGTTATCTATTTATTGGTGTGTATTGATTATTAGTCCCTACCTTCATCAAAGACTATGTTTTGCATCCCAATACTATTTATCATTGTAAACCATGACAAGGGTAAAAATTAAATGCATTCCTAATGTTATGGCTTTTTTGGAGCCAAAATTAATTTCTTCCATTTTTTTACAATCAGGGATGTTTTCCCTCAATGAAGAAAATGAAAAAATAATGAGAGTTTAAAAATACTTGTATCCTCAAACCTTTGTAGTGATAGGAAAAATGATGGCTGGGCACATAGTATATGCCTATGAGATTTTGCTTGTAATGGAAAGCCAAATGTCATTTCTCTTGTGTTGTTCTTGCATTTGGGTTTATATGTGTTGGTATCTAGTTGTAGGTGTTTGTTTTGTGTTGGAGACTTTCAAGTTTTAAGAATTTTTGTGGTATTTTGGCTCATTTTTTAGTTCTTAAAAAAATTAGTTATCTTTGGTTCTTTGGTATATTTTAAAATAATCAATTTTTTTTGTATTTTCAATTGTGTTTTAGCTTCTAGTTTAGGAGTGAAATATTGAACTTTATATCATCAAATGTGTGTTGTTTCTATTCTTCTTTATGGAAAATTTGAAGGAAAGGTTTTTAAAATGAGCCTATACTATGAGATTACAACCACCTATTATGTATAATGGTAGGGAACCCATTTTTCTACAATTACTCTAAAGGATTACAATTTATGGAGATTATGTTGTTGCTTGTCTTATTTTCCTTAAACCATAAAAGATCATTTTTCTCTTTGTTATCATGGTCTTATTTTTTGAAACTATGATTATTTTTTTCTTCATTTTTGTAAAAGAAAAAATCATGTAATTGCAAGGTTGGAGTTAGGTGTTAATTATGAGGTTTTATGGGGATTTGGTGTACTATAATTTTAGAATGTAGGATATAGATTGGGGTGTGCATGAAATTGTGTCAATGTGAATGATTAAAATAACTAAAACCAAACAAAAACAATATAAAAAAAAAACTTGGATAAGGCGAGAGAAGTCCAAACAAAGAATAAAATTTAACAATAAAAAAGTATAGTAGATTCCTTTTTGTATATATTTTCTTGTTCAATTGAGTTGATATGTGTGCTCAAAATTCTAACAACATAATTTCACTTTCATGAAACTATGGGTGATGAAAATGGATAAACTTGTTATGAGGTTAAATAGATTTTGGGGGTGAGGGAATGAAGGGATAGGATTATATTTGGAGATTAAGGACTGGGATTGATTAGATTCTCTCAAGTGGTGAAATTGTGCCAAGTGGCGCAATGAGAATGAGTGAGAGGAAAGGGGGTACTTTGGGAGTACCTTAGAAGATTTTCCATAAAGGAAACTCTTATCCAAGGAGATAAGTGAGGACAATAAAGGAATTTAAAATTCCTTTTTTGGAGATATAGAGAAGCAGGACCCATACCTCCAAGGACATGGGGTCTTTTCCCAAAAGGGGAAAATTTAATGGAGGACAAAGGTGGGCGAGGGTAGATTTGAAAAGGGTTAATCCTAGATTAGGAATGTGCACATGCTAATGAGGGGATTAGGTGGAGATTAGAAGGCTAATGAAAAAGGTTGGGGGAAGTGATATGAGGGATAAAAATTAAATAAATAAAATATTTTTATTTAATTTTTAGAAGAAAGGGATGGGGTGGTGATAGGAATAGATAAATAAATAAGGCTAATTAGATGAATATTGAGATAGTGGATATTAATTAGATAATAAAAATATTATTTAATTAAGATAAGGATCAGAAATAAGATGAATTAGGGATAAAATTGATCAAATAAAATGATTAATTTTAGGTGTCTACATTTTTCCCCTATTTGAAATGGCATTAAAATAATTTTATTTTAAATAAAATAAAAATATAGCCCACATAAAGAAAAATGGAATGAAATGGATGCCCTAGTGCAAATAAGATAGAATAAAATAGATAGGTCGATGATGCCCCCTTGAGAGGGAAAGTGGGTGAAAAAGGGCTTGGATGGCCTTGCAAAAGGATAAAATAGCAAAAAATTAGGATAAGTGAAAAAAAATGGAGATGTATAAAAAAGGAATAGAGGAGAATGAAGTCACAGTGAAGAAATGGTAGCAAGAGGGGTGATAAATATGGATTATGGGGTAAAAACTATTCATTTTAATTTTGGTGAATAGTGAATTGGAGGAGAGGAATAAAAAGGAGTGGTGAGATGGTGGTGAATTTCCATATAGTGGAGCATTATCTTGATCAAGTGAGGAGATATGGGAAAGAATTAGGCACTGGTAGAGGAGATATTGGAAAATATTTCCTTTTTTTGAAAATATATTAATTTTATTTGTAATTTTTTACATCACTAAAATTTTCTAGGAAATCTCGACGAGTTTTGGAAAATTATAGGAAAATGTATTAATTATTATGGTGAATCCTTCCATTATAAAAAAAAAATCATATGGAAAAGTAGGGTTCTAAAGGTGGAGATGATTGATGAGTTTGTGGGGTAGACTCTATTTAGTATTTAGTTTCCACTGTTGATTTAAAATATAATCTAACAACCCTTTTTGTATTTTGTGAGGTAAAATGTACCTACGATTTGTAATGCTCATGGGGGCCAAAATTAAATTTGGATCATTGATCTCCATTGAGATCAATGATCCAAATCAATTTCGGGCCCCATGAGCATTACAAATCACATGTACATTTAACCTCATGGAATACAACGAGGGTCATTAGAGTATTATAAATCAATGGTTACAACTAAATATTGGTGATGTGACCCTAAAGTAACTAATAATTATGATATATTATTGGTGAATTAATTTTAGATTACTATAGTAAATTATAAAATTTAGGAAAATATGATCTAATCATATATCAAATACTGTAGTAATTTTTGAATTAAATATTTTAATAAAATAAATGCTCTGGTGATTTAAATAAGACTAAAACAAAAAATTGTAAAAATATGGTGATTCAAGATGCCTTACAACTTTAACTATTAGCTAAATTTGACTCCCAAATTTCAAACTATTAGCCAATTAGAAAATATTCACCACTATAAAAATCACTACCAATGACTACTTGCAAGAGGTGGTTAGTTGTGTTGAGTTATATGGATGACTTCTAGGCAATGGATTGGGATGTAGTGTGGGAATACAAAATCTACTACGTGGTTTGGATGCTAGCCTTCCCATCACATAGATTGATGTTTATGGATTTGGATGAGAGATGGAGGAGTGAGACCTCTATATTTCATCTCCTAATAGGGAGATGATAGTGACCCTAGCTCATATATGTGGAGGATATCGAGGGTGTTGATTAAGACGAAGATGGTATACACTACCACGTGAGGGGTGGATGTTTTGCTAACATGAATCTTTGGGAGATAATATTTCCCTAAAAAAGCAGGTAATTAGACATGGATGGATATAGAGGACTAGTTCCAGACATGGTGTTGGTGCTAGTAACCCTTATCAGTGACATATTGCTACCTAATAAGAGTGGATGATACTTATTCTTGGACCTAGTTGACTACATGGTGGAGCATAGGAGATGATTCACATGGGAAGTCTACATGCTTACACATCTATATAGAGACATGGAAATGGTATGATATATGAGAAGTGTCAACATAGGGAACATCACACTACTATAGATATGGCCTTGGGAGCACATTGTAGTGTGTCAGTTGATAAGAGACAAAGTGAATAGGGACCTTAAGGAACTCAAAATGTATAGGTGGGGGGGATCTTGAGGTGAAAGGAGGTGGGAGGCATGGATTATCGACAATGGTTATTAGATGAGCTATAGGTAGGTGACATCACTTAGAGGTTGTACATGATAGATTATGGATGGTAGGAGGACGTACAGGTACAAAGGTATATGTTGACACCATGCTATTTGATTAGGTGATATGATTATCTCATTGAGTAATATAGATTGAATAGGTTTATGTGACAGTTCAACATCATCCAAGATGTGAATATAGGACCACATGTGTTTGCATGTGTATCTCAGGAGGTGGGGAATTGGAGACCATAAGGGGTGACCTAGGAATGGAAACACTTAGAGGAGGTCATATGAGATATGCATATAGGTGTGGATGATCTAGGTATGATTGTGACATATGCAACCTAGTGGCGAGGAAATCAATGAGTACAACTAACTTTGATGGAGAGGTGAGATATAGCAGGTAGGATGAGAGAAATAGTATAGGTTGTGAGATGACAGAGACAAGGTTGAGGATGATTGGTGATTGGAGGAAGGGGAGGTGGTAGGGAGGGTAGCAATGTTGAGAGAGGAAGGAGAGGGCGAGGAGGAGGAGATGAGGAGGGAAAGGTTATTGAGGAGGATTATGTGGTGGAGGAGGTGGTAGTGAGTAATAGAACTAGTAGTAGCAACTCAAGGTCCTTGAGCTCTTCTAGCTCAGATGGAATGGATATTGACTTGGGTGGATTAAGGGCTGAATAGGGACATGTATAGGTACAACCATAGGGAGGGGGGAGAGGATAAAGGAGATGAGAGGGAAGATCTAGAGGAGAGATTAGTAAAGGCCCTTAGCCATTTGGATGTGATGGAGGTGAGGTGGATAGGCTATAGGGGGACCTTGATATAGTGATATTAGAGAGGGAAAACTTGATACTTGCACAAGATTCCTAGGATCTCAAGAAGTTTGGTCTAAATATATAGGAACAAAGCATAGAGGGTGAGATATCTTAATCATAGAGAGTTGGTAGAGACATAGATAGGATGGAGAGGTTAGATGTGGAACTAGATCGAGTTAGAAAAGAGAGTGATGTGGAAAGAGAGATAGTGGTTGGATAGGGTATTGGAAAATTGGAAACCAATTTTGCATGAGTATCATGGGAGACCACATATTATAGGAGCCTATTTGAGCAGGTAGTTCCAATAAAGAAAAGGGCACCTAGATTATCAAAGAAAAATTAGGGAGGAGTGGGTAAAGATTGACCTGATCCAGATATAGGAGGATAGGATTTGCGGGGCCACCACCACCAGGATGACAACCACTACTAGCAGGGGGAGGGGGAGCACCAGGATCTCCTAAACACTCAAAGGGGTTCAACAAAAAATAGCTACACATATGGAGATGGTTTTGACATTTTTTGTATCAGTGTATTATGATGAGATAGTGATGTACATGTGATGAGCATGATGATGTATTTTGATTATATGCATGCATTTTGATATGTGTGTGTGTGTGTGTGTGTGGATTCTCGATGATTGACTCATGTGTGTGTTTATGATTACCATGATGGATGTTTATGTATTTGATGTATGTGATGGTTATGATGTTCATGATGTATATGCTAGTTATGTGTGATGTGTATTATGCTCATGATGTATGCTTGTGATATGACATATAATGATATGATTTATGTGATATGTATATAGTACTAACTTGGATGATACAAAATGTGGATGACTATATGATTATGATTTTGATGAATATATATTTATGGTGTAGATGATATATGTGATATGTATGATGTGATGTATGAATGAATGATAAATATGTTTATGATTGGCTAACCTTTAATGAGTTTAAAATGAACCTAATTGATAATTTGATGTTAATGCTAAATAGAAGAATGCTTATATTATACAATCTAAACCCACTTGAAATGAACCTAATGGACAAATAAAATGAAAAATTCCATGGAAAATATGCTTAGAATAACCAATCTAAACACCTAACAATGAACCTAAATGATAATGAAATGATAAATGATTATGACAAATATGTTCAGACTAACAGCTCTAAACACATAAAATGTAATCTAAATGATAAAATACATATGAAAAATATTTTTAGACCAACAAATATACAAACCTAAAATGCAATCTAAATGATAATGAAATCATAAAATGATATGACAATATATTCTTATACTAAAAAATCTAAACACCTAAAATGCAATCTAAATGACAATGAAATAATTGGATGGATGCAATTATCAAGGCATAGTATGATGGAAATAAGAGAAAAACCAATGGAATAAAAATGGATTAGGATACACGTGCAGATAAAATCATCGATTAAGTGGGGTAGGAATAAATTGATGGGATAGGTGGTATGGGTGGGGAGGGATTGTGTTGCTTGTCTAGTCAATATGATATAAATAGGTGAAGGGTAGAATAGAAGGAATGGAGGGTTAGGGATTATGACAAAATAAACTACCATGTAGTGAGAACTTAAATTGATATAGCATGTGATACTATGCATCAAGTTATGATGAACCAAAGTGACATTGAATCACATGAATACGACTATATCAACACACAAAAAGGTTACTCTAACATCTCACAAGGTCACAAAGGGTCATGGTGGGCATGATGTTAGAAAACCTCAAATAGAAGGTATGCTCCAATGTAACACAAGGTCTCAAAGGGCCTTAATGGGTATAATGCATAACAAACCATGAAAACATAGTAGACAAAAGTCAAGAACTTGACCCTAGTTTCACCAATCAAAGAATGCCATGATATGATGGATCATGATGATCGCAAGTAGGTAAATAGGAAGCTCAAAAGAAAGATAAAAAAAGATTCAAAAGAATTAATGAAATAAAAAAATATCTCAAGAACCTTTTTCCATAAGGATGATGAATATTAGAGATGCAACCTAATGTGAGGAATGATATATCCTATGAAGGCCAATGATAGATGGATAGGACTTTGGATGCTCATGAAAATATGTGATCAAGAAACCTTAAACCCAAGGGAACTAATGGATTTTTTTGAAGGATTAGCTTGTAGCAGATTCTTGATAAAACAAGGACAAAAAACTCAAGGATCAGACCCAATGACATGTATGTACAAGGGTGGACCTAGTTGGTGACATAGGACTAACACTCTTTATAGGGTGGAAAATATTTAAAAGGGATGTTACATGTTTCAATGATATTTTGGTTTTATGAGTTTGTTATTATGACCATGTGTAAGGACTATTAGGATACATCAACAAATCCATGCATGAAGCCCGAGAATGGTATAGTTATCTAAATCATCAAAGATCAATTAGGAGTACCATGGGATGGATGGGTGGGTTATAAGGAATAGGGATGATAGTTGATAGTTGGATAATAGATAGGTGGATAACACAAAAGTGATGAGGACAAACAAGATAAGGGAATTACCTCACTACACATGGTTCCTATTTGCCAGGTTTTCACCATGTTAATTTTCCAAAGTGCCACTAGGAGTGGTTTTCACCATAGGATGGATTATTTCTCTATGTTATTTTGTTTTGTTTTGGATTTTTCTATTTTTTTAGTTTTTTTTTTGATTATTTTTGCTATTTTTTGGTATTTTTTAATTTTTAAAAAGTGGGATATTATATGGATTTAGGCATGAAACCACTTGAGATGGATGATTTTGAGAGGCTCATTCAAATATTCCCCATCAAGAGGGGATAGTTGATAGGCATCATATCTATATTTAATGGTGATCACATAAGGACCTAGCCAATTAGGCTCAAACTTACCTTTCTTCTCATGGTCCTAGAGATTTTTCTGCTTTTCCTTGAGGAAAAAATCACCAATCTAGAATTCCCTAGGTTTGATCCTTTTGTTGTATCTTCATTGGAGATAGTTTTAGTATGCCTAAATATGGTTAAAGGTCTCAAGGAAGCGTTCATCAAGGAGCTCCAACTAATATAAATGTGCAAACATATACTCCTCATCATTGATAAAATTTTTAATGAGATATACAATGATGAGAATTTGACCTCTATTGGCAAGATGGATTTTTTACCAAAGACAAGGGAGTATGGAATGTATCTTGTGGGTGTACAAATTCTAGTATGGTAAGCCCATAGGGTTAGGTTAAGGTGAATATATCAATCGTGACCAATACATTAACAACCTTTTTAGGGATTTTGAGAAATATTTTGTTGGTTGCCTCAACTTAGCCATTGCCTTGAGGATAATATGGAGTAGACTATCAATGTTGGATGTGGAAATGCTCACAAAGGTTGTGAGATTTTATATTTTTAAATGGTTTCCATTTTCAATGATGATAGATGATATAATGTTGTAATGGAAAATGATGTGGAATAGGATAAACTTGGATATTTGAGTGTTGATAATGAGGGTAAGGGGGATGGATTTCAATCACTTCCTTAAATATTCAATGGTGATGATAATGATATTATGTCCATTAGAAGAGGATAGATGGATCTTACCAACAAGATTGATGCCTTATTGAGAAAAAAGGCCAAGGTGTAGTGATGGGTTGTAACACTTATGAAGGTTCATGAATGGGATCATTGTGTTGCTAATATGGAAGGAACCTCTTGATATATTCATAGACATCATGCTCCATAGTAGGGTAGTAATACCTTATTCTTAGAAGATTCTTAGCTAGGACCATTCCACTATCATGGGCCCCATAAATATTGTCATGGACTTCTTGAAATTCAATATTAGCTTATGTTGTATTTAAACATCACAATAGAGAACCATCCTAGCCTCATCGATAAAGGGAATCTAGCAAAAGGGTGTATCAATATGTGTGTTGGATAAATGATTTATGTTGGTTATGTGTTAGGTTAGGTGGAAGGACTTGGTTATAGAGGTAAGTGTATATGTCATGGTACCATGGGGACTCAGGACCAAAAAACTCCCACATCATGTTGATATCGGGCACATTGTAAGCCGAGATGAGTATTTTTTCTACAAGGAAGTCACATATTTGATTGTCATGTGGCATATCCAACAAAGACCCAATTATAGTCATGGAATCAACAATTTTATTGTGAAGGCAAGGGGCATGTTCAAACTAGATGTGCATGAAATATTGCCTAAAACTATCAACAATGCATTTTTAGGGAAGGGGATTATCATATTTTTTCTAAAAAATTCATCATTAACCTATTTAATTATGATTAGAGAGTCCCCATAGACTTGAAGCTGGGTGATATTCCATTGGATGAGCATTTTCATTCCTGTGATGAAGGCTTCACACTCTGCTATGTTATTGGTATAAGGGAAAGACATTTTGAATGCTTTGAGTATAAAATCACCTTGTGGGGTGATGATGAGAATACCTACCCTTGAACCATGCTATGTATATGATCCATCAAAGTAAAGTTTCCACAATGATTCTTTGTTAACCATAAAGATGAATTCATTAGGAAAGTCAACGATCAAAGCATGTGTGCCCATTTAAGGAGGTTCAGTTGGTTGGTCTGCAAAAACTTGTACCTTTATGGATTTTTGATCCACATATTCTATGTCAAACTCACTTAGTAACGTTTAACCCATTCATCCAAGTGTCTAGTGAGAGATGTTCTTGACAGGAGATACTTAAGAGGATCTATCTTAGAGATGAGATTAGTGTGATGGTTGAGCATATATCGTCGAATCTTTTGGGAGCTAAAGATGAAAACTAAGCATTCTTTCTCCATAGATGTGTAGTTAGTCTCATAACTGACCAAAGTGTGGCTAATATAGTAGATAGATCACTCCCTTCTATTTTCATCATTTTGGGCAAGGAGTGCCCCTAGTGCTACAAAGGTGGTAGATATGTATAAAAGGAGTCGTTTGCCTAGAATGGGAGGCATGAGAACTTGTGGTGTGGCTAGATACTCTTTGATATTGTTGAAGATTTATTGACATGAATCATCCTATTTATAAGTGAAATTATTGTAGAGGAGATGTGTGAATTGTTGAAATTTATTTGTAAGTTGGGAAATAAATCATCTAATAGCACATAAATTATCTTGGATACTTTACAATTGATTGAGTGTTCTAGGTGGAGGAATATCCAACATACCTTTCAATTTTATAGGATCAACTTATATCCCTCTTTTGGAAAAAATGAACCCCAAAATATTACATAAAGTGACATCAAATACACATTTTTTGGGATTTAGCCTTAATTGATAATGTGCTAAGAGATCAAAGATATATTCAATAATTTTTGGATGCTTGTCCCTTGTCATAGGATTCCATAGTAAATCATATATGTAATCCTCCATGATAATGTGGAGGAGATCATGTAATATGATAGTCATGGTTCTTTGATAGGTAGTCCCTTTGTTATTTAGACCAAAAGGCATCACTTTGTAATAGAAAGTTCCCCATAGGTTGGTTATAGTAGTCTTATGTTGATCCTCAATTGTAATGTGGATTTGATTGTATCTCAAAAAACCATCCATAAGTGATAACATCGCATGTCCCGCTATAATATCCACAATGATATCAATGTTAGGAAATGGGAATTCATATTTTGGACAATCTTTGTTTATATATATGAAATCAATACATATGTGGATGCCTCCAACTAGCTTGGAAAGTGGTATGATGGTTGAGACCCATTCCAGATAGCCAATTAGTCAAATTAAGCCCACCTCAATGAGATTTTTTTGCTTTGCTTTTACTAGAATTCTTATTTGTGGATGCATCTTTCTATGCTTTCATTTAACTGGTTTAGCATTAGGATGCAGAACCAAATGATAAACAACTAGTAATGGGTCTAGCCCAAGCATATCAATGTAGGAACTTGAAAATTTATTATATTCTTTGTGTAATACATTGAAAATAACATGCCATTCTTCTACTAAAATGGTAGTAGTGGGGTGCTACCACAATAATGGGTTACACTTTTTGGGACATCCTAATTTTTGCTGAAATCACATAGTTTTAGAAAATATAATGATTTAAGCCTTGAAAGGTTCCATTTAAAGGATTTTGATTGAATAGGTTTTAATCAAATCCCCTTAGATCAAACCCGCATGGATAGAACCCCGCTAGTTTTAAACCATACCTATAATGGAGTCTCCTCTACACCTATCAAAATATTGATAAAAAACCACTTTTGATTTACCTTTTGGGGGATCAAATTAATTCATTTAAAATTTATTTTTTGTAAATATGCAGTCCTTATTATAAGCTTCCAAAAAAGTATAATTTTAAATATATTTATTTGATTATTATATATATATTTTATTTCTTGTGAATGCAGATTTTTCATTGAAAATCAAACTCTATTCTACACATGTGGAAAATAGTAGATTAACAAAAAGAATTCTAAAAAATATTTATGCTCTTGGTATTGATGTCCTTGATCCAACAAAAAATAAATAAATTGAATTTCAATGCATACACACAAAGTTATGTGTTATATAGTAAACATATGTCTAAATTGTAATTGGGTTGACTTCAAAACTTAATTATGTGTTATACAATAAACATCACTCTTTAAATATGGTGTTTATTGTTAAAAACTAGTTATTGAAGGAGATGGAAAAAGAAATGCAATTTGAGTCCAAAAATTTTAAAATTTAATTTTTAAATCCATAGAAAAAATGTCACAAATCACTAGTTTACATCATCTTCAAATCCCTCATAGTTTAGTAGCTATAGGTGTCTGAAAGCGAAGATTTAGTTAAAAAAGTTCAGTTCAATTCGTTTGGTCAAAAAGTGTAACCTACTATTGTGGGATCACCCAACGAGATGAGTGATATTAGGATTCCTAAGTTGATTTCCTGAATCTCTTCAATCAAGATAGTATATATTTTAGGACTTTGTGGATCAATAAGGGGAAGTTGAATGCCCTCATCTTTGGGTGTCTCAAGGAGGTTTTCACCCAAAGATATGTCCTTTGTTTTTACTTTTTTTTTTTTAATTTGAAAAAATGCCTCAGAGAGGTTTTTGCTAGGTAAATTTTTTATTTTTCTTATTATTCTTAATTGTGTGACTAAGTCATTCATCTTCCCCAAATTAAGAATTAGCATTGAGTTTATAGATGAAGCCTAATTTGTGGTACCTAGGGGGTATGTCGCAATAGAGATACACGAATTTAATGAAGGCTTCATCATTGTGGAACATGTCTATAGATGGAGAGATTGGTTGGTACCAATGAATGAGTTTGGGATGACAAATTGGTAGATCAATAGTGAAAATATAATGGTCGGTGAAAAGGAGGAAGATATCTAAATCATTGAACAAGGCTAAGGTAACTCTATTTGATATGATTTCGACAACACCATAAGCTATCTCCACATTTTTAGAAGTATAGAATGATATCATAGGTTGTGCTCATGGATATGTATATCTAAGCCCTCTATTATCCTCATTAACTAGAGGATCAATGGGTTGTATAATTCCTTGATCATGAAGGCCTAAGCCTCTTCCTTGGTAGTTCATGTTTTGATTGATGTAATGAGGAGTATGAAATTTATCTTGAAAATACTCAAGAAGAGTGTCATTTGTGTTTGATTCCTCTTGATACAACCACTGATTAATGTCTTATTAGAATTGTTTATCTCCTAGAGTACTTGGTGACCAAAAAATAGTGGACCCATAACTCATGATGGTAGGTTCATGCTGAGATATTTTCTAAGATGGTTTACAATATGACTATAGAGTTAGAGGCATCGTCTGTGTGGAAGGAAATATACACTTTGTACTCCCCACAACCTTTTTCATTAATCTTAACCTTAGGGATTTGGGATTCAAACATAGTGGATGAAGTGGATGAAGAGGCTAATATTTTGGAATTGATGTAAGATGATGATGATCTTACATTGGAAGGTGCAATCTCAACATAAGGGAAATGATGATAATGCTAAAAAGAGGTCTCTAATACTCGAAAATATTCAAATGGATTTGGATTGACATAGATGGTGAATTCAATGTCATTATGGGGAAATTTGAGACATTGATGGTAAGTGGAAGGAATGAATTGCATGACATGAATATATGGGCAATGGAGGGGGTCAAGATCAATAACATGGAAATTTGTGTACTACATTACTAAACCCACATGAATTGGAAGACATATTATACCCTCAAAATCTCTCTCTACATTATAACAAGCCTTGATAGTGACTGTATGAGGCTCTAAATATATTACAAAGTATCTTATTTGTTTGATAAGCTTAAAGTTGCAAAATTTAAAGGCATAACTATTATCAAGTAAGACCCATTTGAATTCATGTTTTGCAATAAATACCTCAATGTGAAATACTTGGATATGGGATGGATCGATGGGTGGCATGTGATTTTGGCTAAAGGAAAGTTGGTAAGTGGATGAAAGATGGCATACAAGTGCTTGGAACTATTCAAGGTCAATACAATTAGGTACATGAGACTCTTGTAAGGCTTGGTCCAGTATTTCTCTATAGATTGATGATGATCCAAGAAGCTCTAGAATTGAGATTTGTGCTAGAGTATTCCCAGGATGATCCAAGAGTTTATGTTGGGAGCTTTGGGATGAGGAGGTGGATGCTCCAAGAATAGTGACCCTGCCACAGTGAGTAATGACACCACACTTGAGATATTTAGGCTTGATTTTAATGATAGCAACTTGAGAAGGCACTTGCATGATGCATCATACAATATTATCATAATTAAAAGGGAATTTATTATCTAACGTTATTAGTGTGGTTCCATTGGATATTTCCTTGATTGGGATTGGTGGATGGGGATGGATTTCCTTGAGAATGTTTAGGAAAGTAATTTTGGTATATTCCAAATTTATTGTTTGGTGAAGAGGATGATACTACTTCTACCTCAATTTCACCCTTATCAATAAGGACTTGGATGTATTTTTTGAGATTCATGCATTTTTTCATGGAATGACTTTTGATCACAATATTCATTCTCCTTTTACCAAGATGGTTTAGACTTTGAATCATCAAATGTTTTTTTTATAGAAAAGGTAACCATGTTCAATTGCACAAGTTTTTGAAACACATCTATGAGCTCCCCAAGGGTGGTGAATTTATGCTTAGGATTATTTTGATTGTTTTTCTTGGGTTTCACTTGAATGTTCAATTGCACAAGTTTTTGAAACACATCTATGAGTTCCTCAAGGGTGGTGAATTTTTTCTTAGGATTATTTTTATTGTTTTTCTTGGGTTTTCACATGTTTTGCATCAATAAAACCATCACTAACAATATTTTTGTTCTTATCCCAAAATATAGGTTTGTTATTAGATTGTTTTTCATTATTTTCTTTGTAAATCTTGACCAACCTTTTGCAATAAGGGCCTTCTCAATGGTTACCCCCTTTGTAAATCTTGACCAACCTTTTGCAATAAGGGCCTTCTCAATGGTTACCCCCTTTTCAATAATCTTATCAAAACTTGAAGAACAATGTATTTCCAAATGAAATGATATTTCTTGATCCAAACTTTGGATAAAAATATTGACAAGTTGATTTTTTGGCATAGGCCAAGGAAGAAAGCTAGCAAGTCCTCTCCATAGTTGCAAGTATGTTGTAAATCTTTCTCCATTAAATTTATTAGCATTACAAAGGTCTAACATTGTGACCTCATGTTCCACATTTTAGGATAAGTGGGAAACAATTTTTTTGGATAAATAATCAATGGTTGAGATAGAGCCACAGGGAAGGTGCATGAACCATCCCAAGGCTTGTCCACCCAATCTTAGATGGAATAAAAAAATGAGGTGGTTATAATTATATGCCACTTCTTGACATGCCATGAAAAATTCCTTTACATGATCATAGGGTTCACCCTTCCCTTTGTATTTTTAAAATTTAGGAATCTCAAAGTGTTGAGGGAAAGGTACAATTGAGGTGGAATGATCAAATGGGTAAGGTCACAAGTCTTCAAAATTGAATTTATTCTTTGTGGTACCAATTTTAAGATCTCAAGGGACAACTTCATTTCTTCTCACTCTTGATTAAGAATTGATGTAGGTGGGATAACCACTTGATTAACACTTAGAGGTGTAGCATATTTTCCATGACGGTGAGGATTATGGTATGATGGATTGTATGGTAGGTTGAAGGATAATGAACCAAAATAAGAAGATGATTATGGTTGGGTAGTGTGATATGCATGTAGTATGGAGGATACATTAGATGTTTATGGGATGTAGGATGCAAAGGTTTTTTTATATGTAGGAAGATTGAGGGATTTAATGATGAGGTATTTGAGGGACATTGGATGAAAATGACTAAGGGATATAAGAGGAATATGTTTATGGGATGAAAGATGAAGAAGATTGATGGATATATGTGGATTGAGGTGGAGTGGTATATGTAGAGGATGAATGGGGGACATAAGAAGAAACAAAGATGTGTTGGGATGAAGGAAATTGAGATAAATTGGAGTATGGGATATAGGAAGGAATAGAAAATGGAGTGGGTGTGGAGATAGAAGGAAGATATCCAATGACATAGACCATGGTTCAGGGTGTGGATGATTGCATGGGATTGGAAGGTATATTGAGTGGGATTTGTGAAGAGGGAATAATATTATAACCAAAAACTATATTGAGTGTGGTAGATAAGGTAGGAATGTAATTATGGGTGGATGTGAGTTGAACTAATATGCTATTGCTAAAGATCAGATATTGTGCTTGTGAAAATACATCACCCCCTAAACTGTCAAATAAATGTTGAGGGGGATTTTTTATTATCAATACCTCCAAAATTAGATATATCAAAGTCATGATGTATTTTGGCACCTCGATTGATGAGCTATTCTAAGATAGATTCTTTCCTATAGTCAATTTCTTGTTTAATAAAATCTTTATTTTCAAAGTTATTCATAAAGTCCCAAAATCTAGGAGAAAATTTAGGTTACTCTACTATTTCATGTTTAGTTGATTTGATGGATTTGATGTCTCTCCTCTTAGGTTATATTAAAAAGTATTTTCATATCCATTCATCCTTGTACTCAAAGATACTTGTCTCTCCATTTTTTTCTTGCCCTACGAATGAGTGATGGGCATGAAGGTGAGTTATATGGGTGTGATCAGTTGGATGAAGTTGAGGTTGATTGAATGCCTCCTAAAATGAAGGGATTTAGTTAAATTGGTGGAGTGATTATTGGATGGGTGGTTGACTATATCCTCTTAAATGTGGTCAAGATCCTATGTTAAAGTTTTATTGGATGGGTTTCCCTGCTTGAGATAGGCTAAGTCTCAAGCAAAGGAGATGTTGATGCAAATAATACCTTTGGATCAAGGTGAAATATTTTGGATAATGGTTTACCAACTTGAGATAGGAAAAATTATGAAGAAATCATTGCAATGAAAGATCTTATTATAATTTAGGATCTTGATTAAGTGGTTAAGGTTATGCTACACCCTTAATCTTAGAGTATACATATGGTTATGAGTAGTCAACTTGTGGCTGCCTTAACACTTAAATAAGTCATATTATCATTGTTATATTGTTATTTAGTTATTTAGGTCAGCCTAAGGATTATATATGGTTATCTAAGTCAGCTTGGGTGATACCCTAGGCATAGGCATGGTATATATAGGAGGTATCAAGTCTTATTTAACAATCAAATTGTGAATTGTGTGTAGTGTTGAAAATTGCATACCTTTATAATTTCACCTTCACTTTTGTATCCACTTTAGTGTCCACTTCCTTAGTATTTGTGTAGGCTCATATTAGCCCTTGCATCAACCCTTTTCCCCTTAGGATGCTCAAGACCCCTTTTTTAATAACTAACTTCTTATGTCAGCTTTGTGTTAATGTTGTGCTTTCCTCATCTCTCAACCATTTTTTTAGCATAATTTATCTAGACACTAGTGCACCACGTAGAAATCAATAGGCCGTGCTATCATCCCATAAAATTTTAACATTCAAAAGGTTGTCCCTAAATGTCTTGCCACTTGTCACCTACCTTGGTTGGTGGAAAAGGCTCGAGACACATTGCAATGGCTCAAGAACCTTCTTTTCCCTCCTCTTCTCACTTTTAAATCCATCTCTTTACCTGTCTTGGTCTCTCTTGGTCTTTTCTCTCTTATAATTTCTCTTTTTTCTCTCTTGGGAAGATTTCCTCTTTCTCTCAAGATTGCACAACTCTTTGTAGCTTGCTACAACACTCTTAAGTCCTCACAATTGATGTCTACAACTCTCTTAGCTCTCACAAATTTCTCTCTTTGGATTCTTCAAGCCTTGCAGGTAATATCTATTTATCTTACGTCTTTGAGCATCTTGGGATTTATCACATCCCTTGTATATGAATTTTATCATCTTGTCTATTTATCTTTCTATCTATCTATATATTTGGTTGTTCGTGGAGGTAGAAACATCGAAACATGGGTTTGACTGAAGCAAGCCCCTAAACGGCCCCAACATTTTATCTCAGTCTTATGTGTGCAGGTATTAAAGAAATTTATTTTCTGGAGGCTTCATTGCTTGGTTGGTTGTGAGTGCTTTCTTTCTCTTCCTTCATTTCATCATCTACATTCCATTTAATCTACATTTCACTTAGTTTACTTTATTTTAGTTGTGTTATTCTCTGTTATCTTCCTTGCATTCTTGAAAGTTCCTAGCAATTAGATTGTTAGCAGTCAATTAAGCTATTTTATGTGATAGTCTTAGTTTTTGGTCCATACGAGATTCTAATACATCACGGGGAGGTCCACGCACCACGTTGTCATCCTTGGCCAAAATATTGTTAGTCTGTCCAGAAGACCTCTGTGACCTACTCTTTCTATTTTTGAAACTCTCATCATTTTATTTTATCACTTGAGCTTTGTTCCTTGAGGTAGTTGATGACCATTTGCTTCGTGAAGACTCTGCTTGTCCTAAGACTCAAGGGTAGGAAATTTCCTCCTCTACATCGTGTTCTCCTTGGAGATATTTGGAGGTTTCCCCCCTCAAAGTGGCTTGTTATTCTCAACTATTATCAAGTAGTTTCAAAAAATTTCATATCTTAATCTTCTCTTGTGTAAGTTATTTTATTACAAATGGCATCAGAGCATGATGTTGACACCATGAAGGTAAGACATTTTCTCAAATTTTTGAGGTCATTTTTTGAAGCACATATATCTTAGATTTTAGCATTTTTTTCTAATTTTTAAAAAGCCTATTGAATCAACTACAATATAGATTTTAGATGAATTGGAGTATAATTAAGTTATTTATTGAAGAATTAGGGTTTCCAACAATTTTTCTTTCAAGGATGAAAAATACCTAATTTTTGGGAGATTTTTCTAGGAAAATGTGACCTAGGCCTTGGTATGTTATAATAAAAATTTCAAAGTATTTTAACTTTATTTATTTAGTAAAAAAATATTTTCTTCCATCATGACGAGGTCTACAACATAAGGAAAAAATAATGTTACCACACTTGGGAACTATTTAGATAAGGATGATGTAGAAATTGAGGATATTATCCCTAATGAGGAAACCAATAGAGTCAAGGATGAAATTTCATCAATGATGAAGGAGATGAATAAATTTTATAAGTTGGACGCACTTATTTAGGGGATGAAGTATAAGGGAGAAGATCCACCTAATAAGGTGGAAGATAATATTCTTATTGCACATGAATTTTGTGGGTTTGACCTAGATCTCAAGAAGGACCATCTCTTTAATAACCCTATGCCTAGGCAATTCATACCCATGTTGGATTTGAGAAATTTTTATGGTAAAGATCCAACCAATTAGCTTTGCCAAATGGAGCAATTTTTTGATCTACACAATGTCCCAAGTCAACAGAAGGTGGCTATGGAATCATTATACTTGGAACTAGACCAATTTATCTGATATCATTGGTTATGTAATGAGAAAAGAAACAAGGGTTGTGCGATGACGTGCCAATTTTTCAAAAGGAACTTGCTACCCATAATGGAGATAATTTTATTGATAGCTACTTATGTCAACTCACTAAATTAAAACAAACAAGTATGTTCAAGGACTATACTCATCAATTTCAAACCCTTTGTCTAAGAGTGTAGAATGTTATAAAAGAAAATTTGAATGAATTATTTTTGGGATGTTCAAAGGACCACATAAATTATGAGTTATACTTTTTCTAGCCACAATCCTTGTCACAAGAAATATTTATGGTAAGAAAAGTTCAGGAGAAGTTTTTTTCAATAGGTGGCAAGGGATTATAGACATAAGCGAAATAATCTCTCCTACATAGTTGTTACCTCAACCTACTAGATCAACTCCACAACAAATCGAGGAGAAGAGAGAAAATGGTTATGTTTCAATTATGATAGCAAATACAGTCTGTAGACACCTGGAATTTTCTTGAGTATATCTCACACCTGATTTCGCTTACTAACACCATTTTTATCCCGATTCACTCATTTTCATTTATTTAATTAAATAATATCAATTATTTAATTAAATTCACCATTTCACTCTATTAATTGAATAATTAATATTATTTTATTAATTCCCTCTTTCATGCTAATTTTCATCTCATTTGATTAAATAATGCAAATTATTTAATTAAATCTCTAAGTCTTCTCATTTGATTAAATAATCCAAATTATTTAATTAAATTTCCTAAATACTAATTTGATTAAATGATTTCTAATTGTTTAATTAAATCCGTAAATTCCCTTAACTTGCACAATTAAGTAATTTCTTAATTATTTAATTGACTAATTTCTTCTAATTCCTCTAATATTTGAAAGAACATTCTCATGGAATATTCCTCTAATTTGAATTCAAATATGTCCCTCATGGAAATATCTCCAACCTAACTCCTAAAATTTAGGGAATTTGTTGGGTCTCTCATGGATTTTAGACATTGATCTAATCCTTGATCCATGCCTCATGGATTATCAACCATTTGATCCATCTTTGATCCATGTTCACCTCTCCAATTTGATTTCATCCCTTGATCATCATTTTTCATCTTGACCATTGATCATGATTTCTAAATTCTATAAATAACATACCATTTTACATAATAATCATTCATAAGTCTTATGCAAACTTACTCTTTTGAATTGATTACTCAATTTTGTTAAATTGAGAGCTTTTTGTGAATCATTCACTCCAATTCTCATCAATTTGCTTTGCAACATCATGGATTTTGTTTGAGTTGAGCACTCCACATCAAATTTGAACATAATCCTACAATGGGATTGAGGTTTGCATCAATAGTTAGTTTCTTTACATTCTTTTTTATTCTTTAAATGCTTTGAATTAAATCTAGTTATTGATTGACAAATGAATTTTATTGGAATTATGTAATTAATTGATCATTTTCTTAGTTTTAAAGTTTGATTTGATGTTAATTGGTTAATTGTTTCATACATTGCAAATTGGCATGCCTGGTGGGACCCCACGTCCCTATCTAATCAATTTCTTTCAAGATTTGTCAGATTTGTAGGTTGTAGGGGCAAAGCAATGGTTTTGGTTTTTGACAGGTCACCTTTGTTAAAGGTCAACACCTCTATTAAAGGTTTGTGCCTTCGTACCTGGAAAATGTCATGCCTTTGTCATAAGATCCATGCCTTTGTTCTATTGCTAATGCTTTTTTCTACATAAACAACTTGCGTAATTATTAAAGGATCATGCCTTTGTAAAAAGGTCATGATTCTGTCATTCAATAGTGCTACACATTTTTCAGAAAAGCCTTGATTCTATTAGAAACAGGCTGCACTTTTGTCTACTTTAGTTCTTCAATTTGATTTCATATTTTGTAAAGAACTAACCTTAACTAGTGATTGTTTGTCTAATTTGATTTGACAGAGATAACTGTTATCACTTGAAGTTGCACCCTATTAAACCTGATGTCCAACGCCTCAGTGTAACATTGGAAGACCTCTAAAGATGTGGGTTTCTTGTAAGCAGAGGTCAACCTCCAGAGAAGGCCGAATTCCTTTGGTACCACCTAAAACTACTGATTTGGGAAGGAAAAGGGAGAAGGAATGCATAAAATAAAGCTAAATCCTAAGGTGATACTCTAGAATTACAGGAACCATGAGATACTCAATTTACACCTGAATACTTACAATGGACATAAGATTACACATCAAATTCTATAAGCCTTACATTAACGTTTTACAAACAGGTTCAATTCACACATTTTTTCTGGAGAGGAAAGAAAGATTTTCACAGACTAGAATCCCTGTGTGACTAAGTGAACATAATTTGTAATTTGTATAATGATACTTTTGCAAAGGAAGGCATGAAACACAAGATAAAGTTATGAAGGAATGAAAGAAATTCACAAAAATAACTTAATCATGAACCTGAAATGCACAACACTCTACAGGAACAAGATGGAAATCCGAACATCAACAGTAATCAAGGTAAGCTTTATATAACATGCTCCAAGATGAGTTACAGAATTTTGCTAATCCGAGAGAAGACTGTAGTAGTCATAGACTTCATATAAGCATAAGGAGAACTATTTTACAAAGAGGCATAAAATGCCTTATATACAAAAGTAAGGTCGGCCCCTTAGGGCTTACAAAAAATATCAGGCTAAAAAAAACTATCCTAAGATCTTTTGATTGAATTAAATGCTACACCCCTGTGTGTCCCGTTGGTGAAGACTCATTCCCCAGAGAAGCCTTCTTCAGATATTTCATAGCTACCACCTTCACTTCCTGGCATCATGTCCACCTTTGAACCTCCCTATTGAGTGCTTTGAATGCTCCTGAGCTCATAACAGATACGCGTCGATTTTCATCCTGTTGATCTTCTTTTTGCTGGTGAGACAACCATGATCACTCGTAGCTCCTTCTGATTGGCTGAAAATACTCCACGTAGATTCCTCCGGTGGTCAGAGCTCCTCTGATCAGAATTGCATCTTGGCAAGACACTTGAGGTGTCTAGCCGATGCGATTATGGCCTTCTGAATTTATCGGCACAACACATGACGGTTGGTGAGACATCACGCGGGCTTTAGAATTCATATCGATTATCACTGAGGCCATCGGAAAGACATAATTCCATTGCCAAAACATCATGTTGAAAAACCCCACCCTTTAGCGAAGGCACCTTGTTTCGGCGAGACTCATTGCATTCGGCAAGACATCTTGGCGATGTTGGATCCCTCTCTCAGAGCTCTCTTTTCTTTAGCGACACTGCTTTCCTTCAGCGAGACATCCTAACTTCACCCAGACCTCACACCGAGGTCTTTTCATTCCACCGAGCTACTCTTTTGTCGGCAAGACAACACCGAGTCGGGGAAACCTTCCCCCGACTTGGAACATTATACCGAGGCTTCCTTTATCGGTGAGACCCTACTGGGTCACTAAGACCTTCTGGCGAAACCATCGCTTTGTCTCGGGCTCCAAGATTCCTTTCGGCAAGACTCTGGTAGGTCGCTGGGACCTCATTGCGATGACTTCAACTCTTGGCGAGGCCCCTATGTTGTCAGCGAGACATTGGCCTATTAGCCAGACCTCTTTCCGAAGGCATAAATATTTTGGCGAGCTCGCTTCACTTTAGGGAGACTTCCCTACCTCGACAAGACCTTATGTCAAGCTTTAAAACTTTTGGCGAACTCCTCTTGTTATCGGCAAAACCTTTGATGTCGGCGAGACATCTCGTCGATCTTCATTCCTTATACCGAGTGCTACATTACTTTGGGGAGACCTTGGGTCATCGGCGAAACACTGGGGCGATATCGCTTACTCTCGGCGAGACCTTGGCTAGTGGCCAAGACATCCCTCGGTTGCCAGGACCTTACATCGACCTTTGCTTCTTATATCAAAGCTTCATCCCTTTGGCAGGAGTCATAGCGAGTGTGTCAAATTCACCGAGACCTTAGCTTGTCGTCCATACCTCTCGCTGAGCTCCTCATTCTCTCGGCGATGAATTTACTTTACATCCTATTGGGGAGACATCCCTACTTCGGCATGACTCTATGCCGATGTCCTCGGTCTCAGTGAAGTCTTTCATTATTGGCGAGACTCCTTCTATCGGCCAGACCTCATGGCGAACTCCTTTTGTCTGCCCGAGCTCACTTCATTTTGCTGAGACCCATCCTTGGTTGCCAAGACTTGTAGCAAAGCTCGCCTCCTTGGCCAATGCCATTATCTTTCGGTGAGACATAATTCCCTCACCAAGACATTCTAGCGAAGGCACCAACTTTGGCTAAAACCACGAACAAGTCAGGGAGAACTTTGGCGATGACATCCCTTTCGCTGAGACCACACCAAGTCGGTGAGATATTTCCCCAAGGTTACAATATTACGCCGATGGCTCCACTCTTTTGGTGAGACCCTTACCATCAACAAGACCCTATAGTGGTGATCCCCTCTCTTGCAGAGACGTCATACAATCGGAGGGACAACATCCTGAAGAAAATCATTTCACCTCGTTGAGACTTGTGCTTGGTCGCTGAGACATCATGGTGAAGTCAAACATTCCTCGACACTGACCTTGTGAGCCACCTTCGGTGAGACATCCCACTCAGAGAGACACATAGGGAGTAATAGTGACCCGAATGTCTTGGCGACTAGTATTTCAGACAAATAGAACGCATTACTAGTCGGCAAGACAACAGAGGGGTCTTGCCGACTTTCTTCTTTGATGGATCCTATGCCAAATCTGACTGAGGCATACTTTTCAAATGAGCTCCTTGTGAAATTTCACCAGGCTCCTGACTTTTTCCCTAGTGTGAATGCTTCATTTGGCCTTCTTGATCCTCTGTTACATGATTTTTCTGATTGAGCCCGAAGGGTAAAAATTAGGTAACATTTCTGGTGACCTCAGCTGGATGTTTGCCTGCTAAACATGAAGACCAATAGTCTAGGCTTATCCATTAGGCATGGAGTCATGGGAAAAATTCAATAGCTGGGCCTCCTCAAAGAAAAACAAAACATGTGCAGCTGCGCCTAGAGGAAAGCATTAAAACTAGAACAGGCATTCCCTTAAGGAGAATGCAGAGTGTGCAAATGCACTTCATGGAAAGCAAAATATTTACAATATATACACCAAACTAACTGAAAGAAAAGAATGGAAGCTTGCCTCTGTCAAAGATGAACCTCTTGAAGGAGTTGATCTCCCTCAAACCATAGTTGCAAACCTCACCTAGCTGCATCCATTGAAAACTGTTGCCAGCATGCATGTAACTCGATAAGGCACTTGCGAGGTGTAGGATCGCTTCACTGTAAATTTTTTCATTGCAAGGAAACCATATGATGCAATTGTTAGACTCATCTAACACTGGTGCCTTAGCTGAACACACAACAGCAGGGGTGAACCCTTTTGAAGATAGGTCAACATCCAAGAGCAAACCTTTTGCAGAGGGAAGAAAACTCACCTCACAAAAGGATAGGCCAATGTCACCATTATTGACCTCCTCAAGGCATGAACTGAAACAAAAAGAGAAAGTTTCCAGCTCACAAGGTGATGCAAAATATGCCAAAATTGATTTTTGATCTTCACAAGGAGTCGCCTTTTTATGCACCTCAAATGAGAAACTTTGAAATTTGGGCATGCTATCAAACTAGGCAATGGGAGGATCACTCTCCAAAAAAATGTGTGGCTGCTCAGTAACTACAAAATCATTTATATTGATGCACACTTCATCAATAAAAAACTTAGATCTTTGAGACACTTCAAGTGAAGAACTAAATTCTTCAAGTTGGTGCCCAAGAGTATCATGACTATCAACTTCCTTTGGTTCTTTTCCATCCAATGTTGAACAAAACTGTTCGATAATGATTGTGCACGCTTCCTCATAAAGCTCAATATTAGCCTTCTCATTTATCGCATGTTCTAAGAAATAAAAATCCATACCTTGAAGAATGATATCAAGTTCAGTTTCATGATCATTTTCCAAGTCTAATGCTTCATTTTCTTGCTGCTGAACATCAATCGATAACTGCCCAAATGGCTTGATGTTTTCTAGCTGTTTTGAAACTGCAACCTCGCCAGTGCCTTCTATTTGAGGAAGATCTTCAGTCAGTTTTGAGGTTTGAGAAGAAGCAATCTGCTTGAAGCTTGGAACTGAAAAAACATGCTCCTCCAACTTAGCAATTTCATCATAGCTATCCATGCTAGATTCAACATGTCTGAAACTTGGAAGCTTGTGCTTTGAGGCTCCCTCCTTCACAAGTAGTTGGGATTCTAATCTATGATCTTGTGCAAGCAAGTGTTTCATCCACTCATCATTAACTGCAACTTGTCTAACAAACAATTCCTTTTCATTTATCTGCGCTTCCAACTCCTGCTGATGGATGTGCAGTTGAAAGGAAAGCTCCTCTTGCTACATATTATACTAATTTTCCCTTTCTATGTCTAACATCCACCTTTGAAACTGACACAACATCTCCTTGATGCTACCCAACTCAGTATTCACATCATTAGAATTTCAGGACTGACTCAGGAGGCTACAAGGCTGGCTCAAAGTGGAATTAATATGTTGTGAGGGGAATTGTGCAGGGGTGGGAGGGTGGCAAACATGTTGAGCATGCTGATAGGCTGCTATTGCATGGCTATTTGGGATTAAACCAGTAGCATGATTGGCCTAATGTGGTTGATAGGGTGATTGGTTGACAGGATTTTCATGAAACTAAGGTGGGTATACATGCTAACCATAAAAATCAGTCATCTCTACTCATATAAATATTGGAAATCAAAATATTAAGTTTATAATTAAAACATACCAGCACTGAACTTGTTGGAACCAGTAGATTTGCTTGGAGTCGCCAGGTATGTAAAGAAAATGCCTCCAAAAGGCTGAAACTACTACTACACATACCACACAGCAGTAAGAAAGTGTAAAATATGAACTGAGGAGTAGTTCACAGTCCCATCGGGCATGCCAAAAACTGTTATCACCTGAAGTTGCACCCTTTTGAACCTGATGTCCAATGCCTTAGTGTAACATTGGAAGACCTCCAAAGATGTGGGCTTCTTGTAAGCAGAGGTCAACCTCCGGAGAAGGCCGACTTCCTTTAGTACCACCTAAAACTACTGATTTGGGAAGGAAAAGGGAGAAGGAATGCATAAAATAAAGCTAAATCCTAAGGTGATACACTGAAATTACAGGAACCATGAGATACTCAATTTACACCTGAATACTTACAATGGACATAAGATTACACATCAAATTATGTAAGCCTTACACTAACATTTTACAAATAGGTTCGATTCACACACTTTTTCTAAAGAGGAAAGAAAGATTTTCATAGACTAGAATCCCTGTGTGACTAAGTGAACACAATTTGTAATTTGTATAATGATACTTTTTCAAAGGAATGCATGAAACACAAGATAAAGTTATGAAGGAATGAAAGAAATTCACAAAAATAACTTAATCATGAACCTGAAATGCACAACACTCTATAGGAACAAGATGGAAATCCGAACATCAACAATAATCAAGGTAAGCTTTATATAACATGCTCCAAGATGAGTTACAAAATTCTGCTAATCCGAGAGAGGACTGTAGTAGTCAAAATTTTTTGAAAAGCATAAGGAGAATTGTTTTACAAAGAGGCAAAAAATGCCTTATATACAAAAGTAAGGTCAGCCCCTTAGGGCTTACAAAAAATATCAGGCTCAGAAAGAACTATCCTAAGATCTTTTGATTGAATTAAATTTTGCACCCCTGTGTGTCTCGTTGGTGAAGAGTCATTCCCTAGAGAAGCCTTCTTCAGATATTTCGCAACTACCGCCTTCACTTCCTAGCATCGTGTCCACCTTTGAACCTCCCTATCGAGTGCTTTGAATGCTCCTGAGCTCAGAATAGATACGCGTCGATTTTCATCCTGTTGATCTTCTTTTTGCTGGTGAGACAACCATGATCACTTGTAGCTCCTTCCGATTGGCTGAACATACTCCACGTAGATTCCTCGGGCGGTCAGAGCTCCTCCGATCAGAATCGCATCTTGGCGAGACACTTGAGGTGTTTCGCCGATGCGATTATGGCCTTCTAAATTTATCGGCACAACACATGACGGTTGGTGAGACATCACACAGGCTTTAGAATTCATATCGATTATCACTGAGGCCATCGACAAGACATAATTCTATCACCAAAACATCATGTCAAAAAACCCCACCCTTTAGTGAAGGCACCTTGTTTCGGCGGGACTCACTGCATTCGACAAGACATCTTGGTGATGTTGGATCCCTCTCTCTGAGCTCTCTTTTCTTTAGCGACACTGCTTTCCTTCGGCGAGACATCCTGACTTCGCCCAGACCTCACACCAAGGTATTTTCATTCCACTGAGCTGCTCTTTTGTCGGCAAGACAACGCCGAGTTGGGGAAACCTTCCCCCAACTTGGAACGTTATACCGAGGCTTCCTTTATCGGCGAGACCCTACTGGGTTGCTGAGACCTTTTAGCGAAACCATCGCTTTGTCTTGGGCTCCAAGATTCCTTTTGGCAAGACTTTGGTAAGTCGCTAGGACCTCATGGTGATGACTTCAACTCTTGGCGAGGCCTCTCTATTGTCGGTGAGACATTGGCCTATCGGCCAGACCTCTTGCCGAAGGCATAAATATTTTGGCGAGCTCGCTTCACTTCAGGGAGACTTCCCTACCTCGGAAAGACCTTATGTCGAGCTTTAAAACTTTTGGCAAACTCCTCTTGTTATTGGAAAAACCTTTGATGTCGGCGAGACATCCCGCCGATCTTCATTCCTTATACCGAGCGCTACATTACTTTGGGGAGACCTTGGGTCATCGGGGAAACATTGGGGCAATATCGCTTACTCTTGGTGAGACCTTGGCCAGTCACCAAGACATCCCTCGGTTGCCAGGACCTTACATCGACCTTTTCTCCTTATATCGAAGCTTAATCCCTTTGACAGGAGTCATAGCGAGTGTGTCAAATTTACCGAGACCTTAGCTTGTCGGCCAAACCTCTCGCTGGGCTCCTCATTCTCTCAGCGATGAATTTACTTTACATCTTGTTAGGGAGACATCCCTACTTCAACATGACTCTATACTGATGTCCTCGGTCTCGGCGAAGTCTTTTGTTATCAGTGAGACTCCTTCTATCGGCCAGACCTCATGGTGAACTCCTTTTGTCTGCCCGAGCTCACTTCATTTTGCCGAGACCCATCCCTGATGGCCGAGACTTGTAGTGAAGCTTGCCTCCTTGGCCGATGCCGTTATCTTTTGGTGAGACATAATGCCCTCACCAAGACATTCTGGTGAAGGCACCAACTTTGGCCGAAACCATGAACAAGTTGGGGAGAACTTTGGCGATGACATCCCTTTCGCTGAGACCACACCAAGTCGGTGAGATATTTCGTCGAGGTTACAATATTACGCCGATGGCTCCACTCTTTTAGTGAGACCCTTACCATCGGCAAGACCCTATAGCCGTGATCCCCTCTCTTGCTGAGACATCATGCAATTGGAGGGACAACGTCTTGAAGAAAATCATTTCACCTCGCCGAGACTTGTGCTTGGTCGCTAAGACATCATGGATAAGTCAAACATTCCCTAACACCGACCTTGTGAGCCACCTTCGGTGAGACATCCCATGCGGAGAGACACATAGGGAGTAATAGTGACCCGAATGTCTTGGAAACTAGTATTTTAGACAAATAGAACGCATTACTAGTCGGCAAGACAATAGAGGGGTCTTGCCGACTTTCTTCTCTGATGGATCCTATGCCAAATCTGACTAAGGCATACTTTTCAAATGAGCTCATTGTGAAATGTCACCAGGCTCCTGACTTTTTCCCTTGTGCGAATGCTTCATTTGGCCTTCTTGATCCTCTATTACATTATTTGTCTGATTGAGCCCCAAGGGTAAAAATTAGGTAACAATAACTCTTTACAACATAGAGAATTTGAAAAGCTTTTATCATGACTTGATTGAAGGAAAACCATGAAGTATGAATGAATTCTAAAGTGTTTATCAACACTTGTTTGGAAATAATCTTAGTTATTTCAATTAAAGCATTAAGATAGGTTCAATTTTACATTGGTGCTTAAAATTGAACCCTACAACTCTCATTTCTGGATTTGGTGTTTAAAATTGGACAATAAAATTGCATATTTATATGGGGTTAAAATAAACATACAACTTTCATTGCTTAGCTTTGATGCTTAAAATTAAGCCAAACATTTACTTTGGTGAATGATTAAAATGAACATGTATTCTTTGTTTAAAGTGAGTGCTTGATGTGTATCCTCTCCCCTTGTACCTAGGGCAATCTTGGGTGAAGAGAAAAATCTTGAACTTATACTTTATGTTCATTGTAACCCTAAGGTAGTTACTACATATCATCTCCCCTCACGCCTAGTGTGATCTTGGGTGAAGAGAAATAGTAACTCTTTTTTGTTTTGTTTTGAGTAGGAGGTCTTCCTTGAGATACATCCTCACAGAGAACTCAAGGGTTCAACCTCAAGCAAATTTTTTGGGTACACTATATAAACTTGTTGAGAGCAAAAGTTGTAGTTCAATTTGTACATGTAGCACTTTGGAATTTCATAAGGGACTATGATTTTTTGATTTCCTGGGGAGATGTTTGAGAGGTCGGCAGTGTTCACTAAGTTCTACCCACTAGAATCCTATTTGTTTTAGAGGCCTAGGAATTTCAAATGTCTTCTCTTAGTGGTGCAATGGAATAAAATCATTCCATGAAGTTACTCACCATGTACCAAAGATAGTTGAGGCAACAAAAATCCTTGCAAGGAACTTTTTGTTCCAAGGTGAGTGGTGTGTCATGTATGCGTGCATGCTCTAGTCACCCATTCTATGTGAGTTATTTTTATCATGCATGCCTACTTTGAGAAGATAAACCTGATCTAAATACTAAATAGGATGTACTCTATCGTGTGTTTTCATGTCAAGGGACCTTGTAAAACCATTTAGTGTGACTTTGTGGAAGAAAGACACATGAAGAAGCATATAATACTAATCGAGTCAGGAGAATACATTGTCTACTATGTTTTTATCAATTGAAAAACAATCAAACACTCAAACAAACAGTAAAACATATAGACAAAAATGGAAAAAAATTAAAACTTTGAACAAATTATGCACTTGACAGATGGTGACACGCCTTTGTATGCATTTATGCGCTTCTATTTTTATCAAAACAATACCTTTGCAACATTTATGTGCCTCTGTCTACATCATCGTACCTTTGTTCAGAGTAAACATAGGTAACTACAAATACACAATTTTTTTTCATATTGTGACGCTTTTGTGGGAATCAACATACCTCTATAGCCATCACCACGCTTTTGTAAGCATCCTCACACTTTTGTAGTAAACAGTGATGTACTTTTGTAACAACACCATACTTTTGTTTGTTTGAAAATTGCTACAAATTTAATAAGCTTTCAAATCTTGGTTTATGATCAACAAACTTTCAATAGATATGGTTCATGAAAAGAAAAATGGAAATTTCCTAAGTTACTCAAAACATCAACAAAATTGTGGATTCTAAGCTTCATTTTGGAAACATCAAAACACCATTAGTTCTCATTTTGGATTATTTTAAAAGAAAAGCATCAAACTCAACCCATTCAAATACCAACTTGATTTTAGACATTCTCCATTTGAAACTAGATCTTCATTTATTACTTCGTAATTTGTCATATTGCTTGAAAAAAATCAACTTTTCAAGTATTTGGTCAAATTATTAGCAAATCATGGTGAGTTATCACACTTTAGAGTCACAAGTCTACTCTTAAAGTGGTAAATTCATTATCATCAAAATCAAAAGCAATCTTAGATCTAGTTCAAAACATTGTCTATAATACTATATTGAAATTTTCATACCATTTCATCCAACCAAACTTCATTTTAAACAATTGGTCCAGAATTAGTTAAGGTGACACTTTTTTCCAAATTTGAGGAAACATTAAAAAAAAAAAAATTGAGTCAAACACCATCATCAACATCCCCCAAGGTGGTCACAACTAGGTTACAACACAAAAATAACATAGGGATTAATCAAGGTAGGTCAAACATTCTAATGAATACAAATAGTGGAGATTTACCATTTGGAATGCATACTAATACAAATGAAGTACAACTACCACCTTAAGAAAAACCTCAAATGAAACCTCAAACATCACAAAATGAAATAGTTTACATAGAGGATAATACATTCGATCCAAAAAAACCTAGGGAGTTCACCCCTGATGAGATTCTTGAAATGTCACAAGACCCAACTCTTCCTTATGTCATCAAAACCATGATGACGTTAGATCCTAACTTTGACATGTTGAAACTAGTACAAATTGGGACCAAAATTCCATCAGATTTTGATGTCAATACACTCGAAGAACAACCTTTAGATCAAACATTTGCATACCTAATAGAAAAAATTAACCTCATGGTAGTGAATCTTTAGCAAAACATGTTACATAAGCAATTCCACAACCTTCTTCACTTAATGTATCAACACAACCAATAGTTACCATGCAAGGGATAGGTCAAAACACTTATTCAAACCAACATTTAAACCCCTTGGACAATACTCAAAATCAAGGAAACATCAACACAAACCAAGGTTACCAAAACACAAATATACCACCAACCTTCAAGGCTCAAGGTTCAAACATGACAACTCATGGGGTAAATTTACTTCCACAAAACTTGAGATTGAATGATCCTAACATTCAACAGCATCAACAACCACCAACCTTCAAAACTCAAGGTACAAACATAAAAAATTATGGGGTAAATGTACCTCCACAAAACTTGAGTTTGAATGGTATTAACAATCAACAATATCAACATCCACCACTACAACATAAAAAAATCACAATATCCACCAACACAACATCAAATCCAATAAAAAAATCAACCACCACAATATCAAAATCTATCACAAAGTCAACCACCTCAATATCAACAACAACAACCAAATCCACCACCACAAAATCAACATCAACTAAATTACAAACATAAAAAAAAACATCCACAACAACAAGGTCAATAATTTCATCAACAATATCAATACCAAGCATATCCTCAACACTATAACATGCACCAACAAAACATACATGTCCATAATATCAACAAAAGGTCATATGGTATTCACTTCACAAAATCACTAACAAAATATTCCTCCACAACATCAACAACACATGTCATCGAGTGGTGGGTTTTTCTTTGGCTCAAAAAATTTCTTTGCAACAACGTGTGATTCTTACTACTCTTTTGGTAAGAAACTATTAGGCTCATTTTTGTCTAAATTGAGTGGAAGGTCTATTGCAGTCCAGTTGCTACAGGGGATTTGTGGCTTGGTGGTTTCAAGCAATTTCTTGGGTTTGCAGTATCGTGGGTTGTTTCTTGGTTCAATAGGACTGGGTTTTGTCCTAAGTGGTTGGTTGCTCTTGGTTGTGGTGCCAAGTTTGGGTTGTTAGTCTACCTTTGACTTAGGATTGTTGTTGGTTCTGAGTGTTCTGTTACTCCTAGCTTTTTTTGACCAGGTGCTATCTATGGGTTTCTGCTGTGCTACTAGGATGTCTCTGCTAGTACTATTTTGTTGGAAAAGTTTGGGACTTTACTGTTTGGAAGTGTCCTTCTCTTAGTTCTGTAAAAGGTTCTTGGTCCTTTCAAAACCTTGCTTACCTTATAAAAAACACATGTCATCACCACAAAAAGGTATAACATATCAACAAAAGACAACAACAATTACAACATTTGCAAGAACAAAGACAACTACAAGCACAAAAAAATTTGTAACCAAACTCTCAAAATGTTGTGAATTAAAATCAATATGACCAATACAATTCTTTCACACCAACATTCAACAATTTGAACAATCCTTTATATGATTAATACAACACAAATGTAGCATCTCCACAATACAATACATATGATTCATCATCAAGCATTGGTCCCTTGGGCATATAAACTCAAATACAAACTTTAACACAAAATATACAAGATATTAAGTGGGAAAAACAAAAAAAATCATATGCAATACAAGATCTATGTCTCTAACCGCTTAATAGAAGTATCATGATGGTTCCATTCCCTCCAAACTTTGAAATCCCAAAGTTTGATAAATACAAGGGAAAAGGTAATCCAAAAGAACATATAAGAGAATTCCATGTATCATGCATGGGAGTATCTTACAATGATACATACCTCATGAGACTCTTTCCACGAAGCTTAGGTGGACAAGCAATAAAATGGGTTTCTCACTTACATCCAAGGATTAGAACCTTCCAAGAAATAATTGATCAATTTGTAGCACATTTTTCATGCAATATTGGTGTAGAGGTCACCTTGGAAGAATTTTATACCGTAAAAAAAAATTATGGAGAATATTTTGCACCTTTCTTGCAATGATGGAGACATAAGGTTGGTAAATGCAAATGGCCTATTCATGAGAAACAACAAGTTGAGATCCTTGTATGAAACTTAAACACAAATCTTGCTTTCCAATTAAGGATGCAATGTGTATTGCCTTTTGAGGAACTCATATCTAAAGCAATCAACATCAGAAGAGACCTCATTGCAAAAGGATCTATACAAATCTACAAGGACAAACACCCATCATCTAGTTTCAACGACAAACCCTGCATATGGGACCTTACATTTTCACATTATATTTGCATCCCCTTAATTAATTGGACTTAATAAAGCCTCTAATTGCCCCAATTTTGCATTTCAAAGCCTAATTATTATTTTTTACTGAAAGGGGAACCTACATTAAATAATTGCCAACATCAAATTACACATTTTGGAAAATGAGTGTCCCATGTTTAGTGCCTAGGACCCATTCACCCAAGGGAAAATGTGTCCTCCTTAAGTTTAGGACCCCATCTTTTAATATTTTTTTGGTGGCATTTTAATGTTTCAAATTCAAATTGCAATTGTCGGCCTTTGATGTTTAATTGTTGGAAAATTAGAAAAATACCTATAAATATGTAGTCTTTTTATCAATTCAAAACATATATCATTAAGGAAACTTTCACAAGAGAAAATTTATCAGTCAATTATTGCATCAATCAAGATAAAGATAATCATGTCAAATTTATTTTCATTCATGCATGTTTTTGGAGCTAACATTGTGATGTAGGTTTCAAGTTTTCAAGCATCAAATCAAGTGTCAAATCAAGCATCCAATCAATCTATTTCATGCAAGATCTAATCTTTGGAGTGTTGTGTTAGACTTCAGTCCTTCAAGGGCAGCCATTAAAGGGTTTAGTGAGTTGCAACAAGCTAGTGTTCATTCATCATTCCTTCCATTTATTATTTCATTTCATTTCAAGGTTTAATTACCAAACTAGGGTTTGACCAAGGAAAATCCTTATACACCAAAAATAAACAATTTTTCTTCTCTTTGTGTGTTTATAGATTTATAGGTGGAGTGAAATTGGATCAAAAGTGCAAATTTGTCACTAGAGTTTTCAAGACACGAAAACTCATAGATACAAAATTTGTTTTTGGCCTTCTGACAATAAAACTTGGAGAAATCAAAGCCTTAGATCCAACATCAGAGGACTATAAAAATAATTTTCAAAAAAGGATACAAGGACACATTCGTCAGAGTAGGATGCTTTACGACACTTTTGGAGTTGGGTACATAACATCTTAACCTTTTTAGATCTCCTAATTAATGATTTATTTTTATAGTATTATCACAATAATTTGAATTCAAAGTGGTAGATATCAGTTATTAGATCATTAATTCACTTTTATTCATCTCCAAAAAGTTCCTTTCAATCATATATTGGGGTGTCCAGATTTGGCTAAAGCATCCTTAGATAGTTTTCAGGATAAGATTTTTTGGGTTGATATATATCATCCTGTAACCCTCAAATCTACCTGAAAATTGTAGTTTCTATTAGTATGATACTTTAAATCTACATTTCAAGCTTTACATTGCACAATTGATCTTATTTATTATTTTTAGTTTATCTCCCTAAAGTGCATTTCAGTCATTTTTTACAATTTTCTGTCATAAGGAAGAAGGGATCACATAGTGTCCCAAAACTTGGAGTTGACTCACCTTAAGGATTGTACATCAATTCTAATCTCTCGTGGAACTATACTTATTCTTAATAAAATAGGAAAATGTGGGTTTGTGATTAGGTGGACACCTCTTTTTGTGATTTTTGGCATAGGCCCCTCACTTCTAGGTCTTCCTATTTTGCACATCTACACCATTTTCTTTTATTTCATTTAATAATGATGAGGTTGTAGATGTGAAGGTGGTCGTTAATTCACCTTCAAAACCAAACATGCAGCAAGGAGGTACACAAAATTTCAATAATGTCAACAATGTTAACAACCAACAAGGACAACAACAAAGACAAAACAACTACCCACCAAGATGAAAATACACTCCCTTAGGGGAGCCCGTCGAAATAGTCTTGAACAAGTTGGTCCAAGAAAACACGTTAGAACTTCCAGAATATAGGCAATATGAAGAGCCACAAGTTAAACCCTCATGGTATAAGGATGAAGACTATTGCAACTATCATCCTACAAAGGGACATAAAACATCCAATTGTATGAAATTGAAACATGTCATACAAGACCTTATAGAAAATGGTGAGGTGAATGTCGATCAACAATCCAGAAGTTCTAGAAATAAGGATCTAGGTATATATATAATAATCCAATTCTCCATAGGAAAGGAAATGATGGTGGAAAAGGAAAAGTGTACAATCAAGTTAACCATACCTATGATAATGTTGTAGGTAGCATACATTCTTATGACCATCATGTCTTTGTTATCACAATTCAAGGTCAAAATATTGAGTGTGGAGTCACCACATGACAAGGGAAGGTTACCATACAAGGATCCCCTCTACCATCCAAAGGACCAAAAAGAGATAATTCAAATGATTATAACTTACTTGATCAACTCAAAAAGACTTCTGCCCAAATCTCTATTTTGGAGCTATTGAAGATTTCACCTGCCCATAAGGAAGTTCTAGAGAAATCATTTTTATCATCGACAATTCCTACTAACATTGATATTGACCAATTTTAAGCCATGGTAGGGCACATTTCATTTACACACTGATTACTCTTCACACCAAATGATCTTCCATCCTAAACATTTCAAAACTGTGCACTTCATCTCAAAATTTATGTCCAAAAAAACAAGGTTAAGAGAGTATTGATAGATGGAGGTGCGGGCTTAAATATTTGTACCCTCTAGTTGATCAAATAGTTGGGCTATTCAGAGGATGTGATTAAAAAGAAAAAAGGGGTCACAATCTATGCTTATAACGACAATGAACGAAGTTCACAAGGAACAAACAAAATACTAATACAAGTGGGACTTGCTATTGTCGAGACCACATGTCAGGTCCTAGACCTTGAATTACCTTATAACATTATCCTTGGTTGCCCATGAATCCATTCCATGAAGGTCATAGCTTCAGTGTACCATCAATATATTAAATTTCCCTATGATGCTAAATAAATCACAATTCATGGAGATCTAGAACCTTTTTATTATTGCAAAATCATGGAGGAGAAGTAATACAAGGTGCTTCAAGTTCCTAAAAATGATGAAGTTCCAATAAATTCTTCCTATGTTGATCCTTCAGCATTGGCATCTACATTTGGTACAAAGAAAACTCTTCCTAAAATCAAGGCAAAGATCACATAATTGGGTTGTGGGGAATATGACTTGAAGGATTATTTCTTTGTGGGAAAATTACCATGAAATCCCAAAACATATGGTCAACTATGCAACATATTGACAAACTATCCAAAAAATTTAAGAGCACCACATTTGAAAAGTGGGAATATTTACCCATTTGAAGATATCATAGAGGAAGAGAACATATCTGAATGGATTTATCAAGATGAAAAAGACAAGAAAGAAGAGATTCCACTTTTGGTGGATACAAGAAGAAAAGGATTCCAATTAATGAATAGCACAAAATATACAGGCACTAGAGGCCTTGGATTGAAACAAGGAATGCGAGAACCAATAATCCTTGAGAAATAAGCAAAGAATCTTGACCTTGGTTATACCTCTAGAAAAAATATGGTGCCTCTTGTCACATATACCTTGATTGAGGAGGATAGATCTTCTTCCTGGTTAAGCACATCCCAATATGAGAACAATGATGACTTATCCTTTTGAATCAAAAACCTCTTTGATCATGTCTCTATATACATTATCACCACATCCTTCTCCTCCCTAATGCATTACAATGAGCTTACACTTATATATCTCCAGCTTATTGACTGGGACCAACAACATGCACCAATTTTGGATTTATTCGAAAAGGATAAGGCAATTTATGAGTTCATGGGCATTAGAGATCACATTCCATCCAAAGATTGTAAAGTTGGTTTTGACATAGAGTTAGACACACAAGCCTATTTTGGGGATAATATTGAATCTTTTAGTCACAAAATAGAAAAATAGAAAAATAGAAAATAATGACAAAATCACCAAGTGAAAACCACCATGTGGCACTTTTTGATTCTAAAACAATAAAAATAAAGGAGGCATCTAATGGTGAAAACCTCTTTGAGGCACCTACAAATGAAGGGTTCAATCTCCCCAACATAGAGAAAGAAAGATCAACATTCCCAGTGGAGAAATCACAACCTATCAATGTGGGAATAGAGGAAGCACCCCAAGTCACCTTCTATGCTTCTTCATTAGACGATGAGGAACAAAATAATTTAGTATTTTTTCATAGGGAAAGAAAGATTTGCTTTGCATGGTCGTATGCAGATATGTTATGTCTTGACACATCATTAGTGGTGTAATTATTCTAAACAAGGAATAATTATTATAAGTCAAGTACAAGACTTAAGGCCAATTTCCTTCCTACACTAACTAATCAATCCATGCCAACTTCAAATGCAACCTACATAATCATGAAGCTCCAAGAAAATGATTAAAACCAAGATAACTTATATGTAGGAACTAGTTTCATAAGATAATCTGTAACATTAATTAAAGTGTCAACTTTCTCAATTAATACCTTCCCACTCTCAACTATTTCTCGCACAAAGTGATACTGAATATCAACATGCTTAGTATGAGCATGATACAAAGAAATTTTTGGCTAAACACATAGCACTATGATTATCACATTCAAGTTTAACTTGCAATTAAAACCAATACCTTTCCCAAGTCTCTGTAACCAAACTGCCTCTTCAGAGGCATGTGTAACCGTTGAGTGTGTTGAACTCACGTTCAACCATGATGTAGGCTCCTTGGTCTTTTCTGTTGAAAAATATTTTCTTGCTAGTAACCATTCCAACACATGTCTCTAACCATAAGAGAACTCAAGCCTCACCTATGTCTCCAAGTATCCATGAGGACCTGTATCCAACCAATCCATGCCAAACTCCAAATGCAACATATCACTATCATGAAGTAATCAAGCAAATGATTAATGTACCCAATACAAAGAGAACTACTACGATCAATGTCAAAGCTCCAATCTTGAACATAAACATGACATCCATGATCTAAACATCTCCTCCTAGGAGATCACATGCACCATAACATACAGCCTGGTCTCAAGAGAACATGTAATATGCCAAACTCTAATCTAGAATCAAGAGTAAACCATGACATGAGGATAACCTTACCAATTATGCATCCACGTCACTGCCAACAACTCCCACTGAACCATGGTACTGAGTCACACATGGCATTGTGACTACCATCCTCTCCATGAAGATCACTCTGAAACATGAAGCAAAGAGTTATCACAAAATAGTATTAGATGAAATAACCAATGCATTATTACTGACATCCGAGGATTCCTCTGTAGAAGAATCAAAACTCTCTTTCTTGTTCTTACAATCCTCCTTCACATGTCCTGGTTTCTCATAGTTCCAACACAATAGCTTACTCTTACCAGGGGTTTTAGACCGACCTTTGGACTTACCCTTTCCTTCCTTATCTCCCTTAGGTTCCTTTTTCTCAGGCCTACCTTTTACAAACAAGGCATCTTGGATTCCCTCTTTATACTTCCTCCTCATCTCCTCTGATAGGAGAGTAGAAATTATATTGTCCATCTTAGTATCTGTACAATTACCACTAATAACAACAATTAGATTTTCCCAAGACTCTAGTCAAGAATAAAGTAACAAAATACATTTATCTTCATCTTCTAGCTTTACATCTATAGATGCCAACTGACTTAGAATCAAATTAAAAGCATTCAAATGATTTGCAACAGAATCACCATCTTTCATCTTTAAAGAATATAATTTTATTTCATATACAACTTATTAGTAAGACTTTTATTTTGATAAATATCATCTATTCTCTTCCATAACTTATATGCAATAGTTTCTTCTAAAAAATTGAAGAGAAAAACATCTACAAGACATAATATTATGGTCCCTCTTGCCTTCTTATCAAGCTTAGCCCAATCCTCATTTGACATCATTGTAGGTGACTTTGTCTCATTACCAATAGATAACCACTGATCTCTCTCTTCAAGGAGATCCTACAGTTTTAGTTTCCACATATCATAATTAGATCCATTGAAACTTTCAATATCTAAACGAGAATTCATTGTAACAAACTTATTTTCCAAAATCAGCAATAACAAAAAATAGTAAAAAATCCCACTAGAACAAAAAAACCTTCAATATTTTAAGAGAAAGGTGTCCCAATACTCTACCCAACCTTAGCTCTGATACCAAATGTTGAAAATTGAGGTTTTTATGTAGCTTAATACTTTGTAAAACTTTATGATTGCTGATCTAAATATGTATTCTTTGTTACAGATTCTTTGTGGGTGATTAATATGATTAATTCATTTTATCATTTATAGAATGAAGACAAAAGGTTGTAGAAGAACTAGAAAGAATATTAGAAGATATACAACATATACCGTGGAGAAACCCTTTCGGGAAAAAACTCCACCAAGAATCAATGTATTATTTAATCTCAGAATAAGATTACAATAATTCCAATCCTTCCTTGAGATGCTTCTTCTGCCTTCAACAAATCTTCTTCACAACCTGCAATAAAAACTGATGTAAACTCTCTTCAACTTGCTTGAGATAAATAGGCAATAATCAACCTTGTAAACTCCAAAGAGTTACAATTACAAAGCTCAAATCTTATCAAAAAAAACCTATGCCTATCTCTTGTAAGTAGAGTTCAACCATAAAGAACAATGTCAAATCAACTCCATCCATTTGGGCATCCAAAATTGAAGTCATAACTCAACCTTTATTCTGAAGATATCTTCAAAGTTTATCCTCAAATTTGGCACCCAAGAATGGGCCCACTTAACTCATCCTTTTGAAATATCTTAGCATGCAAAAGTGTTAACTCCAAAAATCCAACTTGGGTGCCCAAGGTGGGTCCAAGTCATTCTCTGTTAACTGAAACATATCTCTCCACCATTCATGCAACAATGGTCATCCCCTATTAACTGAAAGTAGTCACTTGTTATCTGTCATGCAACTCAAGTCATTAGTCATGCATTCCAAGTTAATTGAAGTCAACTAGCATACAACTAAAACTAACTGAACCATAACTAAATTCAACTGAATTGAACTTCATGCATGCAAACATCAATCCCTAACTCCTAGGATTTTTACATGCATTACAAAAGTGTTATCTTTTACTCCAAATAGTTAACTTAACTCAAGGTGAGTGCCACCTTCCATGTGGGCCCCCCATGTGCCCCTATTATTTAGGAACTCATATTGGAGTCCCTCACATGCTCCTATCATTTAGAATTAATTACAAATGTCAATTAACATGATTGTTTCATTCAATATTAATCTCTTTCTAATCCTAGTGTTGGGGAACACTTTCCAAGGACTTAGGAGATACATGAAATAAATAATGTTTAGGATTGCAATTAAATGGAATCCTATTTCCAACATTCTCCCACTTGAAATTATACATTGTAATTATTCTAAACAAGGAATAATTTTTATAAATCAAGTACAAGACTTAAGGCTAATGTCCTTCCTACACCAACTAATCAATCCATGCCAAATTCAAATGCAACCTGCATAATCATGAAGCTCCAAGCAAATGATTAAAACCAAGAGAACTTATCTATAGGAACTAGTTTCATAAGATAATTTGTAACATTAATTGAAGTGTCAACTTTCTCAATTAATACCTTCCCACTCTCAACCATTTCTCACACAAAGTGATATTGAATATCAACATGCTTAGTATGATCATGATACATAGGATGTTTGGCTAAACACATAGCACTATGGTTATCACATTCAAGTTTAACTTACTTGCAATTAAAACCAATACCTTTCCCAAGTATCTGTAACCAAATTGCCTCTTCGGAGGCATGTGTAACTATCGAGTGTGTTGAACACACATTCAACTGAGGTGTAGGCTCCTCAGTCTTTTCTATTGAAAAAGATTTTCTTGCTAGTAACCATTCCAACATGTCTCTAACTATAAGAGAAATTGAGCCTCACCTATGTCTCCAAGTATCCATGTGGACCTGTATCCAACCAATCCATGCCAAACTCCAAATGCAACATAGCACTATCATGAAGTAATCAAACAAATGATTAATGTACCGAATACAAAAAGAACTACTATGATCAATGTCAAAGCTCCAATATTGAACATAAACATGACATCCATGATCTAACCATCTTCTCCTGGGATATCACATGCACCATAACATACATCCTGGTCTCAAGAGAACATGTAATATGCCAAACTCTAATCTAGAATCAAGAGTAAACCATGACATAATAGCAACCACTCTAAACCAAGAAAAAACCATATCCCCAATCACATGAGGATAACCTTACCAATGATGCATCCATGTCACTACCAAAAACTCCCACTGAACCGTGGTACTGAGTCACACATGGCATCATGACTACCATCCTCTCCGTGAAGATCACTCTGAAACATGAAGCAAAGAGTTATCACAAACATTATTAGCTGAAATAACCAATGCATCATTACTGACATCTGAGGATTCATCTGTAGAAGAATTAGAACTCTCTTTCTTGTTCTTACAATCCTTCTTCACATGTCCTTGTTTCCCATAGTTCCAAAAAATTACCTTACTCTTACCAGGGGTTTTAGATTGTCCTTTGGATTTACCCTTTCCTTCCTTGTCTCCCTTAGGTTCCTTTTTCTTAGGCCTACCATTTACAAACAAGGCATCTTGGATTCCCTCTTTAGACTTCCTCCTCATCTCCTTTGATAGGAGAGTAGGAATTATATTGTCCATCTTAGGATTTGCACCACTACCACTTATACCAATGATTTGATTTTCCCAAGACTCTAGTAAAGAACAAAGTAACAAAATACATTTATCTTCATCTTCTAGATTTACATCTATAGATGCTAACTGACTAAGAATCAAATTAAAAACATTCAAATGATTTGCAATAGAATCACCATCTTTCATCTTTAAAGAATACAACTGTATTTTCAGATACAACTTATTAGTATTCTCTTCCACAACTTATATGTAGTAGTTTCTTTTGAAACATTCAACATAATAGCATCAAAAAGATACAATCTTATGACCTCCCTCTTTCATTCTTATCAATATTAGCCCAATCCTCATCTGAAATCATTGTAGGTGACTTTGTCTCATTACCAACAGCTAACCACTGATCTCTCTCTTCAAGGAGATCCTCCATTTTTAGTTTCCACATATCATAATTAGATCCATTGAACCTTTCAATATCTAAATGAGAATTCATTGTAACAAACTTATTTTCCAAAATCAGCAATAACAAATAATATTAAAAACTCCCAGTACAACCAAAAAACCTTCAATCTTTTAAGAGAAAGGCATCCCAATACTCTACCCAACCTCAGCTCTGATACCAAATATTGAAAATTGAGGTGTTTATGTAGCTTAATACTTTACAAAACTTTATGATTTCTGATCTAAATATGTATTCTTTGTTACAAATTATTTGTGGGTGATTAATTTGATTAATTCATTTTATCATTTGTAGAATGAAGACAATTGTAGAAGAATTGGAAAGAATATTAGAAGATGCACAACATATACTCTGGAGAAACCCTTTCAGGAAAAAACTTCACCAAGAATCAATGTATTATTTAATCTCAGAATAAGATTACAATAATTCCAATCCTTCCTTGAGATGCTTCTTCTACCTTCAACAAATCTTCTTCACAACCTACAATAAAAACTGATGCAAACTGTCTTCAACTTGCTTGAGATAAATAGGCAATAATCAACCTTGTAAACTCCAAAGAGTTACAATTACAAAGCTCAAAGATTATCACCAAAAACCTACACCTATCACTTGCAAGTAGAGTTCAACCATGAAGAATAATGTCAAATCAACTCCTTCATCCATTTGGGCGTCCCAAATTGAAGTCATAACTCAACTTTATTCTGAAGATATCTTCAAAGCTTATCCTCAAATTTGGCGCCTAAGAATGGGCCCACTTAACTCAGCCTTCTGAAATATCTTAGCATGCAAAAGTGTTAACTCCAAGAAGCCAACTTGGGTGCCCAAGGTGGGTCCAGGTCATTCTCTATTAATTGAAACATATCTCTCTCCCATTCATTCAAGAATGGCCATCCCCTGCTAACTGAAAGTAGTCAACTGTTATTTGTCATGCAAATCAAGTCATTAGTCATGCATTCCAAGCTAACTAAAGTCAATTAGCATACAACTGAAACTAACTGAAGATAACTGAACCATAACTGGACTAAACTGAACTAAACTGAACTGAACTTCATGCATGTAAACATCAATCCCTAACTCTTAGGATTTTTACATGCATTACAAAAGTGTTATCTTTTACTCCAAATAGTTAACTTTGCTCAAGGCGAGTGCTACCTTCCATGTGGGCGCCCCATGTGCCCCTATTATTTAAGAACCCATATTTGATGCCTTCACATGCTCCTATCATTTAGAATTAATTACAAATGTCAATTAACATGATTATGTCATTCAATATTAATCTCTTTCTAATCCTAGTGTTGGGGAACACTTTCCAAGGACTTAGGAGATACATGAAATAAATAATGTTTAGGATTGCAATTAAATGGCATCCTATTTCCAACATTCATAACATTTCAAAAATCCAAAAACATCAAAACATTGTAAAGTTTCAAAAATCCAAAAACATCAAAACATTTGATGTAAATTTTCAAAATCCAAAAACATTAAAATGTTTGTAAAGTTTCAAAATCCCAAAAACATCCAAATCATCTCAAAATTTCAAAAACATCCAAATCAAGTCAAAACCCATAAACAAGTCTAAAACATCAAAAAATTTGAAAGGTTATTAGGTCTAATAGTTGAACTATGTTTCCTCTGCACATGTACATAGACAAGGCCATCATTGATGAGCCCTCAAGGCTTAGGTTAGTCCTTTAGGATTTTGTCACAATAGACTGTCTTGTCAAAGTCAGATGAACTACATTATCTCTATGCTTGTATGTAGGCAAGGCCATCTCTGATGAGCCCTTGAGGCATTAGGTCGGTCCCTCTTAGGTCTTGTTCTTGGTCTAACCTTGGAAAACTTAAAAATATTTAGAAATTTGAAAATTAAAATAGCTGTAAAAATGTTACACAAAACCCCAAAACAACCTCATAGTAGCTGAAAACTTGAAACATTCAAATAACCCAAAATACCAAAACAACCTCAAAATATTTCAAAATATCAAGAACATTGAGAAAAATTGAAAACAAAATCACCCATTCCATATCACTTTCACCTGTAATAAAATTGCACCCATAATAAAATTGATTGTCACCTTCAACCTTTGACATCACAAATAGAAACAGATACAACACTTGGCGAAAAATGAACCTAAAATGAAAAATCCTAAGTCTTGATCATGGTCAAACATGTCGGTTAATATTTATATCAATGGAATTTTAACATTTAGAAAAAAAATCAACATCCAAACATGTCTTATAGATATATATTTCCTATAATAGACATCATTGGGTTTGACACAAAAATAATATTCTTTGGCAACAAATATGAATAACATTGACAGTTTGTTTATTTTGATCTTTTCTTGTGATTTATCTTATTTGGCCATTTTGATGATCTCTCAATGATGTCTACAAAATGATTTAGAGAGAAAGGAATGGGGAATTGATCATTGCTTTCATTTGTTGTGTTTGTTGGATATTCTTGTAACATGACCTTAGCAAATACTTGCCTTGTGTGTGTAGGGATAGTCTCAAGTAAAACAATGGCTAGGACATATTAGGTTCCTCATATGTTTTGTGATTTAGTATCCTTATTTCAACTAGGTATTCATATGCTATTTGTAGATAGTTAAAATTGTCCTGATTGATATTGCACATCTGAATTTGATTACTAACACTATTTCATCCTAAATCACCTCTTTTTCGACCATTTAATTGAATAATCCTAGTTGTTTAATTAAATGCATTATTTTCATTTGTTAATCTGATAATCAATTTCATTAGGTTAATTCACCCCCTTTCACATTAATTTTCATCTTCTTTAATTGGATAATGTGAATTATTTAAATTGAACCCCTTTAGCCTTCTCATTTCATTAAATAATTCTAATTAGTTAATTAAATATCATTGTCCCCCTTTAATTAAATAAGTTAATTATTTAATTAAAATCCCTAATTTCCTCGATCTTGCACAATTAAGTAGCTAATTTCTCTCACCCTCCCACTTGCAAGGGAATATTCCCCTGGAATATTCTTCCATTTGAACTCCTCCAAAATAAAATATTCTTGTAACAAACTTCCTAACAACTTCCTAATTTTTAGGAAGTGTGCTTCTTTGAATCAATGAGAGCCATTGATTAAATTCATGATCCTTATCAACTTGCATTCTCATCCATTGATGAGAATCCTTGATCCATGCCTTCACCTCTCATTGCTTCTCACCTATTAATTGATCAAATCAATCCTGACCATTGATTCACCATTTTCTCCTATAAATACTCCTCATTTTTATGAGAAAAGGATCCACTTCCATTTTAGAAAAGTTATGTTGCACATTTTCATACTCACTTTCATCCATTTACATCTATATTTAGTATTTAGCATCATTTTAGCTTAGTTTATATCTATTTTCATCAATATTCATCCATGGAATCCATTTCAAAGCTTGTTTCAATCTAGGGATTGAGAAAGGGATGACATTCCACATCAATGCAACACCAATACCCCAATGGGATGAGGTTTGAGGCATTAGAATAGGTTTCCATTATGTATTTCTTGTTTATTTATGTTTTAATGGCTTCTTCATTTGATGTTTTCAAGTATTCCATTGGGAGCTTGACTTAACTTGCTAAATCCTTGTTGGTTTCATGTAGATCTTGCAGGTTTAGCTTAGGTTATGATCATGATCACATTCTAGCACTAGAAGGAGGAAAGAACTAACCAAAATTGATGAGTTTTTTTTGAATTTTTTGTGATTTGTAGGTTCTAGGGCCCGACAACACTTTTGTTTTGTGCAGGCTTACACTATTGAAAACAATGATGCTATTTTTTGCATTGTGATGCTATTGTCCTTCTACCAGAGCGGCACCTTCGTAAATCATCATGCTATTGAAATATGGTGCCACTATTGTTTGCATTGGCACACCTTTGTCATTTTTTTTTAATTGACACTATTGACCATTCTGTTTGTTTTTGTGATTACAGGTTCACTAGAGCAATGCTATTGAAAATAATGACACATTTTTCAAAACTCTAACACAATTGACCTCTCTAGTTTCTCATAGAGTGACATATTTTTCATATAGCGATTACATTAGTTTGCACAATGACACTATTTCAAGGAAAACCATAGAGCTAGATATTCATGTATACTTTGAATTTTCAATTTAATCCACTCTCTCATCATTTATTAACTTCTAGTTTATTTATTTATTTATTTTCTGTAAGGCTAACTATTTTGCAGGTTTGGAAATCTTGAAGTGAAGGAGAAATATCATTTGATCTTTATTATAATCCATCATATGCTACTTTATTTCATGCTTTAGGAAAAATAGCTTTTAATTGGGTTTAAAATTTGTAATGCTATGATCTTTCAAAGTTGGCTAAAAATGAAGCCAAACATCCTCACCATTGCAATGTTGGTTTAAAATTGGAAAAAAAAATTCATACTTCAATTTGGTGCTATTAAAATGAAGTCATCATTTCCGTTGAGGATTTAAAAAGAGTGAGTGTATTATGTACTTGTCATGCTTGTGTGAACTTCTAGTGCATATCCACTCCCCTTGCACTTCATGCGATATTGGGTGAAGAGAAACACTCTAAGTTCACAAAATTTTTTTGAGTCACCCCACAGACTTGCTATGTATCCTCTCCCCTTGTGCTTCATGAAATCTTGGGTGAAGATAAATAGAATTGTATTTTATTTATTAGATAAGGGCCTACTAATGAGATACATCTCATAATGGAGAACTCATATAAGCGACCCTAAAAGCACACTTACTGATGGGCTATATAAAGTTTGTGAAATCAAAAGAAAGTAGCTTATATTGGGGGCATGGTAACATGAAAGTTACTAATCCTCATTTGAATGTATGAGTTGGGAAAGAACAACTAAAGCTTTAAGTAGCTTACGTATGGTTTATACCCCCTATGTTCACAGTGTCACTAAAAACCTTGTCTAGAGGCCAACCAATTTTCTTGAAACATTCTTTGAGGTAGTGCATCAAAATAGAACTATTCCAAGAAGTTACTTACCACATTTAGTTTATAGTTGAGGCATAAATCTTAAGAGTTAATTCTCTTGTACAAAGATAGGCATGCCAAGATGGTAAATTTCCTTGACATGGACAATTTGACCCCTCCATAGATTCAGATTACATCATTCCTTCGAGGGTGAGGTAAGCCTGCTGAGAAGTGATGTACCTATATTCCTCTAGTTTGTAAAGTTACTAATTTTGTTGAGCCAAACTAGTAAGTCTTGTGGAAGAAAACTTGTGAAATATCTCCCATACCCATTGAGTCAGTAAATACATTGCTTGGTTTGAAAACAATTCAAACAAACATCAACATTTTCTTCAAATTTCAAACCCTTTGATTAGTGTGAATACCTTTGAAAAGATCTATATTATTGCACATATTTAAGGATATCTTATTTTTTCAAAACAATATCTTTTAGGATTCATAATATTTGGGCTTATATCTCAATTCACATTATTCCAAATTTAACTTAGGGACCTATGGCTTAGCTCTCTGATTTTCACAATGTCAGGCTTTTGTGGGACACCTTTTTCCTTATCATAGACATTTTAGTTTGAACTTAATCAAGAAATTTTGATGTGGTAATAAATCAATATCATTAATCAAATCTTAATTCAATTGGACCAACAAAGCATGTACATCTTGGTTTCATTTTCAAACACCTAGACTTCCAAATCAACAAAGAGAAAACATGGAAATGCATACCAAAACATTGTATCAAAGTTCTACCATCCAAACATTGAGTTCTTAGGTTTATCACTCCAAGGGTAAATAATTTTTTCCACTACCTTGATCTTGTAAACAAATTCCCTCTTCAAACATTAGGATCAATCATCCCATCCATCTTAAAATATTTGACATTTCACCTCACAAACAAATTTGAAAATTTGGACACATCAACATTCTAGACTTAGGTTATCATCAATAAGTCCCCTAACTTAGCTATATGCATGTAAATGAATCCTTTTCCACAAATTTAGTTAAGTTAGCCATCATCCTTTGAACAAATATATCCTGAAGGTCACAAGTCTACCTTTAAATTCACAAAGTTTATTAGCATCTTTATCCAAAGCATCAAACATCAAACCTTTAGTCAAAAGTGTTATTCAAATTTTAAAAGTTCATCATCCATATCACTCACCCCTTTCATCATCCATTTACATCATTGGTCAAAAAAACCTTAGAGGGTCACTTTTATCAAAATTTGAATCAACTAGAGAGTTCCAACAATATAAATCCCAACACACTTCTCCCATAGTTGATCCATAATTTATGGTAACAACACAATCACAACACAAGAAAAAAATGGTTAAAAAAAAAATACATATACCTCAAGAGATCCCACCCAACAAGAATTTGATCCAAGGAGCTACTCAACCCCATCCCAAAATTGACCACCAACTTCACTAGACATGGTGTATGAAGTAGGTGGTGTTACGAAGAATCCACTTGAGCTCACCGCAGAGGAACTCCTTGAATATCAACAAGATCCTAAAATGTCGCATATCATTAACACTTTGATGAAGATGAACCCAACACAATACATGCTAGCTTTAGCAAAGGAAGGAGCTCAACTCCCTTCAACATTTGATTTGAACACAATTAGGGGGCAACCTTTGGGAAATGTGGCTTCGATTCCTCAAGATTACATCACAATTCCCTTGGTACAAGGAGTAGTTCAACCTATCATCCAACCATCTTCATTTAATGTGCCAAGTAAACCTTTGGCTACTATCGTTGTAACTCAACTTGGAACCAACCTTGGTCTCACCCAAAATCTAGGAACCAACACAACTTTGGGTATCCAAGGCACAGACAAAAATTGGACACCAACATTTAGTGCCCAACCATATTATTCCACCACTACAAGTACCCAAAGTGTGCCTAATTTTAAAAAAAGTCATGTGATCCAAGTACCCCAAGTGGAACAACAAGGGAAAGTGAATACCATTATACAAGGTCAATCCTTAACAAAACAAGTTCAAACATCAAACCACCCAATTGAAACTTCAAAACAATTGGTTCCACAAACCACTCAAACCAACCCACAAAACACATCAAACCCATTTATCATGAATCCCAATCAAGGAAGCCCATTGGTAACAAATCCCATCAACCAAGGTAACACATAAGCCCCAAATCAAACAAAACAAGGGAACCCTTAAAATAATCAAGGGAACCCTTCCAATCAATTGATCCAAAGCCAAATCATGCCACTAATATCACAACACCAAGTGGAACCATCTCAACCTTTGGTCCCTCAAGTAATACAAAATCAAATGGGATGCCAAGCCTCCATTCCTCCACCCCAATCTCAAATTTTACAAGGAATGATAGCGCAAAATCAAGGAAAAAATTTACCAAATCCAAATCTAATATCCAACCCTCAAAATCTCATCACACAACAACCACCCCACAATCAAATCAACCCACAACTCACTCACACCATGGTCCCTCAAAATCCACCAGACATCCCACAAAATTAAAATGTTTCAAGCCAATACAGTATATTGTTGCAAGCACAACAAGCTTTGCAACAAAAAGCCTAACAACAAGCATTGCAAGAACAACAATCCTATCAACAAGAATTACAACAACAACAAGCTGAACAATAAGCACTGATTGTGCAACAAAAACAACAGGCTCAATTACAAGCCCAACAACAACAAGCACAACAATAATCCCAACAACACGTGCAATTGCAAGTGCAACAACAGGCTCAATTACAATCCCAATTGTAAGTGCAACAACAAGCCCAAATACAAGCACAACAATAGGCACAAAAACAAGTGCTTGCACAAAATCAACAACAACAACAAGGCTTGTACTATAACCCCCAACAATATGCTAACATGCAACAAAACGTCTTGAACCCAAATGTACAAGGAGCATACACACCTACACACCATATAACACACCCCCATATCAAAATCCCACCTACAACTCATCTAACATCCCAAAATATACCACATATGCTTCACCACCAAATCCTCAAGACGATTTTTCATTGCAAATTAAGGTGCTCAAACAAAAAATCCAAGACATACAAATGGGGAAAAAAAAGAATTCGCATGCACAACGAGACTTGTGTCCATACCCTTTTGATAGAAACATTGCAATGATACCTTTCCTCCTTGGATTTGAAGTCCCAAAATTTGACAAATATAAAGGATAAGGAAATTTGGTGGATCATATCAAAGAGTTTTATGTAACATGTATGGAAGTTTCTTACAATGATTCCTATTTAATGTACCTTTTCCCACATAGTTTGGGAGGCCCAGTGATAGATTGGTTCTCGCATTTACCTCCAAGAATTCAAACCTTCCAACACATGATCGATCAGTTTGTAGATCATTTCTCCTACAACCTAGACATGGATGCAATCTTGGAAGAGTTGTACACCCTAAAGAAAAACAAGGGGGAATCCTTCACGAATTTCCTACAACAATGGAGGTAGAGAGATAGCTAGAAAATGGCCTATTCCCAAAGAGCAACAAATAGGGATCATCATTTCCAATGTGGACACAAATCTGTCTTTTCAATTGAAAATGCAATGTGTCAAATCATATGAAGAGCTTATCCCCAGGGACATTAACATTGAAAGAGCCCTTATTGCACAAGGAAACACACAAGCATATAAATAAAACTTCCCATCTACTAGTTCTAATGACAAGCTCCACGTATGGTAAAAGTAGTCCTAAGTGCTCCCAGAAAAACCAACAATCAACCAACAAACATGTAGAAAAATATACAACAAAAAAAAACACCACCACCAAACAACCAAGTTAATAATGCCAACACACAACAAAGAGGACCACCCCCTAGAAACAACTACCCTAAAAATGTAAGTACACAGCACTGGGGGAACCCATTGAATTAGTAATGAAAAAGTTAGTGCAATCCAACCTTATCATGCTTCGGAACTATCAAGATTACCAAGAACCTTAATTTAAACCACCATGTTATAACAATAAGGATCTTTGTGATTTCCATTAGATCAAAGGACACAAGATGGTGAGCTACATGAAACTACAAAACATTATCCAAGATCTAATCAACAATGGAGACATGGCTATCGATCGAAAAATAGGAAACCAAGACCTCAAGATATATAAGAACCCAACGCTAGATCATAACAAGGGAAATGACAACGACAAAGGAAAGGATTACACCAATGTAGGTCATGTGTATACCAATGTGGTCGCATCTTGTGATTATTTCATATTGGTCATCACCATCAAAGGACCTAGTGTGGAGTGTGGAGTCACCAAACGTTGAGGAAAGGTCACAATCCAAGGAGAATCATCACAACCCAAGGCACAACCCACACCTCCAAAGTTGAACCCTAGTGGTTATAGTCTATTAGACCAATTAAAGAAGACCCCTGCTTAGATCTCCATCTTGGAGTTACTGAAACTATCACTTGTGTATAGGGATGTCTTAGAAAAGGCTTTGTCTACTTCTTCCATACCTAAGGATCTTGATATAGAAAAATTCCAATCCATGATAGGACACATCACCACTCCTCATCTCATCACCTTTTATGAACAAGACCTCCCAACACAACTATCACAAAGTCACGCATTGTACCTTGAGGTCATTGTTCACAAGAAAAAATTCAAAAGAGTCACGATGGATGGAGGTGTTGGTCTTAATATTTGTACCCTTTAGTTAATCAAGAACTTGGGTTACTTTGAAGATGCCATTGAAAATAAAAAAGGCATAAATATAAGGGAATACGATGATCAAGAACGAGTGTCTTAAGGCATAATCAATCTCCCTATCCAAGTAGGACCCACCATTACTAAAACCACATGCCAAGTGCTCAATCTTGACCTTCCTTACAAAATTCTTCTAGTTTGACCATGGATCCATTCCATGCAAGCAATAGCTTCTACATACCACCAATGCATCAAATTTCCTTATGAGGACAAAGAAGTTACAATCCATGGTTATCCTGAGCCATTTTATTACTGCAAGAACCTTGAAGCAAAATTATACAAGATCTTGCAAGCACCTAAAAATGATGAAGGGCCCAAATCCTCCTCATCCATTGACCCATCTTCCCTAGCATCCACCTCTGATCCAAAACACCCATCATACAAAGCATACCAGACATCAAGGCAGTGATCAAGGATAATAGATGTGGGGATTATAATTTGAAGAAGGGTACTTTTGTGCTTGGAGAGTTACCTCTTTCTCCTAAATCTCAAGGGAAGCCCCAACCTATCAAAAAGGTAGTTGATACAATGAAGGTAGAATCTACCACTTTCACCAAGTGGGAAGATTTGAAAAAAGAGGTCATCAATGAAGAATATGTATCTGAATTGCTATATCAGGATAACCAACCCATTCTCATTCTTCCAATGGAAGATGATAACAAAGGATTGCAGCTAATGATGGGGTGGGGGTATAACAAGAATGAGAAGCTGGGGAAGAATGAAAATGGTTTACTAAAACCCCTTGATCCTAATAAATGACCAAAGAATCTTGGACTAGGATGTACCACCAGTAAGGTGACCCTTCTTGGCAAGGGTACTAATAAATGAGTTGAGGCTTCCTCTTGGTTACTTACATCAAGTGATAATATCCTTGATGAATTTCCCCTTGACATCACTAAATTGTTTGAGGATACCTCCATATTCATGATAACCATAGAATCCTTTACTCCAAACAATCAACTCTTTGAACTAAAGCTAGTAAACCCCCAACTAATCGATTGGGACCAACGAGGACCACCAATTTTGGATGTGTTCGAAAATGATGAAGTGATCTCTAAATTTATGGGACTTTGTGACAAATTTCCATATGGGGATCACAAAGTAGGTTTTGATATAGAACTAGATACACAAGCTTACTATGGAGAAACAATTCAATCCCTCAGTCACAAAATAAATGATATGACAACCATATGTTGATCTTTAAGTGAAAACCACACTTTGGCACTTTTTGATCATAAAATAGTAAAAAAAAAATGCATCCAATGGTGAAACCTCTTTGAGTCACCAAAGGATGAGGGATTCAATCTTCCTCTTAGTTCAATGCATCCAAAGAAATCATTCATACTTGCAAAGAAATCTAATCTAGTGAATGCGGGGATGGAGGAGACACCACATATAACCTTCTATGTAGAATCACTATTGGATGAGGACTAGACAAAATTGGTAGCTTTCCTAAAAGAGTGAAGGGAAATATTTGCATGGTCCTATACAGATATTCCTAGACTTGATCTTGAAGTGGTTTTATACCATCTAGCAATTTATCTTGAAGTTAAACTAGAAAAGTAGAAACTAAGAAAGATGCACCCCTAGATAGAATTATTGGTTAAACTAGAGATGCAAAAAATCCTTGGCATAAAATTTATCCAACCAATAGACTATCTTGGGTGGGTTTCAAAGTTGGTTCCAGTCTCTAAACCCACTAGGGGCATCAGAATATGCATTGACTTCAAGGATTTAAACAAAGCATGTCTGAAAGATGACTTTCCTCTCCCAAACATTGATATCATCATAGACTTAACTGTTGGACATGAGATGCTATCACTTATGGAAGGATTCTCAGGTTACAAAAAAATCATGATTTCCAAGGAGGACCAACACAAAATAGCATTCACATGTCTTTGGGGAACTTATTGTTGGAATATGATGTCATTTGGGTTAAAGAATGTTGGAGCAACTTATCAAAGGGTGATGACACTAATCTTTCATGATATGATCCACAAAATTGTTGAAGACTATTTGGATGACATTCTAGCTAAGCCAAAGACAAGAAAGGAGCATATAGAAGTAATAGGGCCAATCTTCAAAAAGCTCAAAGAATACAAGGCGTGACTGAATCCAAAAAAGTGTCTTTGGGGTCACATCAAGAAAGCTCCTTGGGTACATAGTGTCACAAAGAGAAATTGAGATAGATCCAACCAAGGTTAAAGTAATTTTGGATAAGGAGCCACCACAAACACTAAAGAAAATGTGAGGTCTACAAGGGAGGTTACAATTTATCAGGAGGTTTATAGCACAACTAGTAGACAAGATCCACCACTTTTCTCACCTTCTCCACAAAGGGATAACATACAAGTGGGATGAGAAATACTATCTATTGAAACCTCCTGTTCTTATGCCACCTATACAAAACAAGTCATTGATCATATATATCTCAACTACATCAACAACTTTGGGTGCTCTTCTTGCTCAACATGATGAAACAAGAAAGGAGAGAGCAATATACTATATAAGCAGGACTTTGGTTGGATGCCCATTGAGAAGGATTGCTTAGTAGTGGTCTTCACTTCCCAAAAATTTAGACACTATATGCTTTCACACCAGATTAAGCTCATTGCTAAGCTTGATCCATTGAAATATTTGTTATCCAAGGCAAATCTCATTGCATGAATGGCTAAATGGGTGATGATCTTAACATAGTTTGACATAGAGTATGTGAAGTGGAAGGCTATTAAAGGGAAGGTAATTACAGACCAACTGGTGGAGGCATCCATCTATGTGGAAAAACCATTGGTGCTTGAATTTCTTGATAAGTTGATCTTTGTACTTGACATAGTGGATTAGTGGAAGTTGTAATTTGATGGATCACATACACAACATGGATGAGGGGAAAACATTCTCTTCATCACCCCACAAGGTGATTGTATTCCCAAATCATATCGACTATCCTTTCCATGCACCAACAACATTTCCAAGTATGAAGCTCTCATAACGGGGTTAAGAATAGTAGTACAGTGGAAAATATAGGAATTAAAGGTTTATAGGGATTCACAACTAATCATAAATCAAGTCAATGACAATTATCAGACTAAAGATGATAAGCTCACACCTTAGAATAAGATGGTAGAAAGTCTCAAAGACTTCTTGATTGATACAAAATTTGAGAAAATTCCTTGTATTAACAATCGAGCAGCCGATGCCATGGCAACCATTGGGTCCTTGTTAGACATGCCACACAACATTATTTAATGTGAATTCCTTGTAGAGAAACTTCTCGTACTAGCTTTCGAGGTACTAGAATCCAAATTTATGAGTAAAACCATTGGTCCTTGTTCCCCATGGTATCATGACATCTTCACCTACCTAAACAAAGGTATCCTTCCCACCGAAATTACCCCAAACCTTAAGAAAACATTTATCAAGAAAGCAACCCAATTCATTATCCTAGGTGATAACATGTACCATTGAAGTATCGAGGGGACATTACTACAATGTATTAACCAAGAGGAAGCTTTGACCGTGTTAACCGAAGTACAAAAAAGTATTTTTGGTTCACATTCTAGTGGTATGACCTTATCTAATAAGTTGTTGAGAACAAGGTATTATTGGACAAACATGGAATGAGAGGCTCATCAATTTGTGAAGAAGTGTATACAATGTCAACAACATGGGGACCTTATCCATGCTCCAACTCAAGAACTCCAACCGATTGTTACACCTTGGCCTTTTTCACAGTTGGGACTCAACCTCATAGGAAATATCACCCCTACCTTGTCTAATGGTCACAAGTTCATCATCATGGCCATTGAGTATTTTAGGAAGTGAGTTGAAGCAATCCCTATGACTTACATCATGGGGAAATAAATCTCCAAATTCACCCTAAACTACCTTATTTTTCGCTACAGTGTTCCATAAGCCCTTATCTTAGATAGTGGAACACCTTTCAAAAATCAAGATGTATGAGAGTTATGCCAAGAATTCAATATCCAACAATAGTTCTCTACTCCCTACTATCCCTAGGGATACGATCATGCTAAGGCTTCAAACAAGACCATCCTTAAAATCCTCATGAAGATGGACAATGAAGCTAGCCATGACTGGTATCCACAATTAAATCTCTCCTTATGGGCCTATAGAATGAGTATCCATACATGTATAGGTGTAACACCTTTTTCCCTTGTCTATGGATCTGAAGCCATCTTACCCATCGAGGTCGAGATCCCATCATTGAGAGTGTCACTGAAAAACTTAATCACTAATGAAGAATAAAGGGTGTCTCGGTTGAACGAGCTAGAATTATTGGATAAGCATTGTCTTGATGCTTTGAATCATTTGCAGGCTTATCAAAACCAACTAAAAAGTAGCTATAAAAAAAATTAAAAATCGGTCCTTCCAAGTGAGAGATATTGTACTCAAGGAGAATCAAAAGAACATGTCAGATTAGGATAGGAAAGGGAAGTTTGAGCCTAATTGGTTAGGACCATTTGTCGTCACAACAAGCTACAGTTCAAGAGCATATCAGTTATCAACATTTGAAGGAGAAACCTTGTAGGAACCAATCAACAAATTGCATTTCACAAAATTTTATGCCTATGCTTGAAGGTTATAAAGCCAAAAAATACAAAAATAACCAAAATCTAAAAAAATAAGAAAAATGATTGAAAAAAATAAAGAAAAAAATCATCCTCCAGTGAAAACCACTTCAGTGGTGCTTTGGGAAAGTACCTTGGTGAAAACCTGGCAAACAAGTGCCTCACATAAATAAGCACTCTCCATCTATCATTGGCTCTTTGACTTATCCTACTTCACCATCCATCACTTTCATCCATCACAACATACTATCTTATTTATTCCATCACCTATTTGCATCTGTATCATAGTTGAATACTTGCGTAAGTATCATATTCCCCTTAAGTACTACTTGGCACATTCCTAAGGTTAGTTCATCCTACCTATATCGAGGTAATCTATTGCATCACACTGGGGAAAGTTTGTCTATACTTGCATTAGTTTGGGTTCTTGTATATCTTAAGGTTATTCTTGAAATCTCTCAAAAAATCCCAAAACATTTGAAAATCACCAAAACCCAAAAACACACAAAAGAAAACAATCCAAAAAGTATATTCTCACTCTCCCTGTCCTCTGCCCGCATTTGAATAGCCTATGTGCATGGTGGATTCTACCTTGGGGGTACCCCATGGTCCCCCTCTGCTCCTCCCTAACTTGACTCTAGCCTTGTCTCATGCAGACTCGTGTCCCTTGGGAGACACTCCTGGCAAGATAGGTCTTTTGACTGCAGATCTTTCAGTGCCTCTCGTGTCTTTGGTTGAAGTGGTTGCGATTGTGATTCCTCTTGATTCTCTTGGGTGGAAGGATGTTCTAACCAATAGTAAACAGATCTCTCTCTTACCTCCCCCTCATGGGGAAGAGGTTATTGTGTTTGGAACGAACTTTGCTATTTTTGATTTGATCAGCGATAGGATTCTCTCCTCCATGGAGAATGCAGTAGTGGGTCAGTTTCTATCCTTCCACCCTACTATCGATATGGTCAAGAGATGGGTTGCTACTAAGTGGTGACTCAAGGGAAGTGTGGAAATACGCGCTATGTCTGGTGGGATTTTTCTTTTCAAGTTCACGATGCCAGAAGATCTAATATATGTCCTGTCTTCTGGACCTTTGTTTTATGGTAAGCATAGTTTGGCTTTATGCCGCTGGAAGCTGGCGTTTGACCTTGATGTGGACATCAATAAGTTGGCTTCGGTTTGGATTCTCCTTCCCGGGTTTCCTCTGGAATACTAGGATGAATCTATATTCAAGAGCATTGGAGATTCCCTGGGACACTTGGATACTTCTGACTCCATCACCAGATCGAAGTCAAAGTTACTGTTTGCCCGCTTCTTTGTAAACATTTGTGTGAACAAGTCTCTCCCTAACTCTATTAAGCTCTGATCTAAATTTGGGACTTGGGTGCAACCTGTGTGCTATGAAAATGTTGTGGTTTACTGTCAGAAGTGCACCAAACTGGGGCACCTTATTTCTGATTGTAAGTCCTCCTTTACTAATCTTAACAAGGGAGACTCTACTACTTCTTCTAGTTCCACTCCTGGAGTCGAAGACCCGACCACAGATGGTTCTACATCTTTGACAACTTTATCTGATATTCCAAGCTCTGTGGCTCCTTCGCCTGAGTTAGTGACTAGCGAGGATTTTCCTAATCCTGATATACCTATCCTTGAGTCTGTGACCATGATTGACCCGGCTATGGGTATTGCTAATATGTCTTTAGCTGAGAATATGGCTTGTGTAAAGGTGCTGGAAATAGAGAATCCTTCTTCTAGCATGGCTTTTGGGGGTGAGGTTTCTGCTGACGGTGCACAGTTGGAGGTGGCTTCAGTAGGAACTTGTGAGAATATAGGACAAGAGGGTGAAATATGGGAGGATATGGGTAATGGAGAGGTGACAACTTTCATCTTGGAGGATTTGAAACTGGAGTCTGCTACCAATGAGGAAAATTGGATAACCCCAAAGAAAAAAGGGAGGAAGAAAAAGGCGGATGTGAGAGGAGAGTCCAAGCCAGGTAAGCCATGCAACATATGCACGAGATTAAGAGAAATCACTAATGAGATTGCAATGGGAAAACAAAGGACATTGGAGGTGTCCTCCAAGAAAGGTCAAAAATGAAGGTCATGTCTTGGAATGTGCATGGGATGAATAGCTCCCATAAGCAACTTGCTTTAAAAAACTATGTTCTAGAATATAAGATTGATGTCTTACTTTTACAAGAAACCAAGATGAATAAAGCTAATTTTGATAATGTTGCTAAGTATTTATGGCCATGGGCCACTTACTCTTATAGTGATGTTGAAGGGGCCTCTAGAGGACTAGCAGTGCTCTGGAACCCTTCTAGATTATATGGCACTGAACTGTTCTGCTACCAGAGTAGTGTTGGTGTTTCATTTACCTTCCCAGGTGAATTTTGGTTGCTTATCAATGTTTATGCGCCCAACCAAAGGAATGCTAGGTTTGATCTTTGGTTGGATCTTGTTGGTTGGATAAAAAAATAGTTGTTATTGTTGGCTGGTGGCTGGGGATTTCAACTCCCCCTATTTCCCTCAGAGAAAAGCGGTGGTCTGGTCGATTACTCTGAAAGCATGACAGATTTGGCTAACTTTCTGAGTTCTACTGGCCTAATTGACATTGACTTGACGAGCCAAGCTTTTAATTGGACCAACAAACATATGGGGGAAGAATTGATTCAAGTTAGACTAGATTGTTTCCTTTGTTCTAGTAATCGGTCAAGCTTGCTTAGTGTCACTTCGAGGGCTTTGCCATAGAAAGTTTCTGATCACAATCCTTTGTTGCTAACTTTCCATGATCAGTCTACTGTCAGACCTTACCCTTTCCGCTTTGAAATCATGTGGAATTCCCACCTTGATTTCAAAATGAAAATTGTTGAATGGTGGAATATTCCTGTACACGGTTCCCCCATGTTCAGAATCTTTTTTAAGCTAAAACACATTAAATGTATGGTGAATTGATGGAACAAAAGAGTCTTTGGGCATGTTTTCCAAGAGAAAAAAATCATTGGGGATAAATTGAGAATGGTTTAGAAGAAAATGGAGGGTGATATCAGTCTGTCCAATTGCAACCTAGAGAAAGAGAACCAGAGAGAGTGGGAAAAAATTCTTAAGAAATAATAGATTTTTTGGAAACAAAAATCCAGGGTTCAATGGTTGAAAGAAGGAGATAGGAACACTTCCTTCTTTCATATTTCTACTGTCAAAAATAAGAGGAGGAATCAAATAAACAGGTTACACAATGCTCAGGGTGAGGTTGTCAATTCACCCTCCTTAATTTGTCTAGTGGCGACGAACTACTTCCAAAAGTCTTATGTGGCTCCTGCTGAAGCTCCTAACCCGACCCATGACGATCAGCTACTGGAATCGCTTTTGAATTTAATATCTTAGGCAGATAATCTGGGGATCCTCAATGTTGTCTCACCTGAGGAGGTTAAGTTGGCCACTTTCAGCATAGGGGAATTCAAAGCTCTTGGCCTCGATGGTTTCCCTCTTGCTTTCTTTCAAACCTTCTAGGAGATTATTGGTGAGGACCTTGTTTTAGCTACTCGTGATTTCTTCAAATCTGGTAAGATTCTTAAGCAACTAAATCATACATTCATTGCTCTTATTCCCAAGGTGGCTGATCCTCAACATATGGTTGACTTTTTCCCTATCAGCCTATGCAATACTTTTTATAAAATTCTCTCTAAAATTTTAGTCAACCGCATCAAACCACTCCTTGATAAAATTATCAGCCCAACCCAAAAAGGGTTTGTGCTTGGTAGGCATATCCTTGATGCTACCATTACCAAACATGAATTACTTCACTCCATGGATAGATGCAACTATGTTGGAATGGCCATCAAGCTCGACATCTTTAAAGCTTATGACAAGGTGATATGGAATTTTGTCCCTAAAGTTCTTGCTAAGTTTGGATTCAATCAATTAGTGATCAATCTAATAATGGAATGTGTTACCATAATTAAGTACTCTGTTTTGGTCAATGGTTCTCCTTTTGGGTTTTCTCATGCTAGGAGAGGTATTAGATAGGGTGACCCCCTCTCACCATATTTTTTTATAATGGTGGCAGATGTCCTAAGAAGTAACTTCTCTAATATGTTGTTTGAGGGGTCCATTAAAGGAATTAGGGCTACTTCTTCACTTGAACCGACTGTGATCCAAAAATTTTTGGATGATACTTTTTTTGTTTGGGAAAGCCTTGATGTTGGAAGCCAGGGAATGGAAAAATTGTCTCAACAACTATGTTGCTTGTTCTAGACAATGCATTAACTACAATAAAAGCATGATTTACTTCTTTAACAACACTCCTAACCTACAAACTCGGGTGACTATTTTTATGGGTTGTTTGAGTGGTTCTCTTCCTTCAATTTATCTTGGGCTACCCCTAACTGTCAAGGAAGTTACTCCTAAGTTTTGGAATTCTATTCTCGAAAGGATTCAAAGGAAGCTTGCTAGGTGGAAAGGCTCTTTACTCAGTCATGCTGGTAAATTACTGTAGAACCCCAATCCTTATACCTGCAAAACACAATAAACAAACACATTAGAAGATCATATGCAAGTAAGAATTAAAATTCCCAATGAAATCCATTCAAAAAGCTTAAATTAGGAAAAGAGGTGAAGAACACAATAAGAAAGCAATGAAATCCTAATTAAACATGCAAACTGTTGATCCCATGGGGGAATTGGTGCCAATTTGATGTGAAAATTGGCCCCTTCCCAACTCCTTTGCAAGCCTTGTGATGATTTGATGAAGATTGATCCACTTGTTGATGAAGAATAATGAGCCCCTTGGTGAAATCTGTAATAACCTAGCTAAGATGATGACAAATGCTATGAAGATGGATAAAATTAACTCTCAATGTGAAGAGAGTAACTTTGCTCTAAGTTGTGGATCCAAAATACAAAGAAAAGCCTCCATAAATAGAATAACAAGATGAAGGAATGAGCAAAATGGATGAATGTGGGATCATTCAACATCCAATGGGAAAGTGCCACTTGTTAAGATGTGAATGGAGGAAGCTTGAGCACATTTTGGAGAATGTGCAAAGAGGGGGGAGATTCAAATTCAAAAGATGGCTTGAAGGATGAGATGAAAGGTGAAGTTAATGTTACATGGCTCAAGAAAAGGACTTGTAAGAGATATTAAATGCCATGTTTGGAGGACAAGACCTTTTGGGGGGAGATTTCAAATTTAAAAAATATTCCATCTTTGATGTGTTTTTTGAATGAAAATAGATGATTTATAAATAAATTAAAATGATTTTCATGTGCAAGTTGCAAAATCTAGAGGATTTGATGGATTAAGACAAAGATTAATCAGGATTTGATTAATTTAAAGGAGATTAGCTGATTTGACCATTTGATTTAGATTTTTGGATTTAAATAAATCAAAATGAGAGGAATAATGATTTTAGACTTAATTAAATAAGATTTGATTTATTTAATTAAAGAGGATGGTGTTAGCTTTAAATAAAATAAAGATTAATTTATTTAATTTAAATGAGATGACTTTAGAGATTAATTAAATAAAATAAAATATTTAATTAAAAGAGGGACTGTAAGGTTAATTAAACAAAGTGATTTATTTAATTAATAGGCATGATGACTTAATCAGATAAAAAATGATTTATTTAATTAAGAGATGAAATGTGATGAATTTAGTTAAATAGAGATTATTTAATTAAATGATTAGCAGAGAGATGATTAAGGATGAACTGGTGTTAGTAAAATCAGGATTAGGTGCATGTACATTTTACATGTCTACATTTTGCCCCTCTTTGAAGCAAAGTACTTGTTGCGTTGGTTCAAAGAATAAACTATCTTGATCAACATTCAAAAATTCTTCGATTTTTTTGGATGCCCCACTACTGCCCCAGTGAATGAAGAATTACGCCGGTATATTGCCCCCTCCACAGATCGGGAAAAGAGGTTTGATTTGAGGGTCGATCTCTCGACAAAGAGGTTCAAGATTATTTTAGCTCGAATGCTTGATGTAGATAGTCATCGGCTATGGGTAGCCTCATCCCTATTTTGATATATTACACACACTTGATCCTGATTTGTACCATGACAGTTACATTATTGATGATATAAATGAGATGATTATGATGTTTATATATAATGGATGATATGATGATGCATGGATGATATGGATGAACATGATATGATATGATGACGCTTTTATGACTATGCAAATGGATGATAAATGTATGGTTTATGAGATTCTTAGAATAACCAATCTATATTATGCAATGATGAAATGCAATGCATGCGAGATGATCAATGTTTCCTACATGATATGATATGATATGATATGCATATGGTTTATGGATATATGATGGATGCATTAGTGATGATTTATGATAATTGTCATGGTACCATGTTAGCACGAAGGGAAGTAAGAAGAAAATAAGATGATAAGAGACACCAACAAGCCAAATTTATTAGAGATGATGATAATGGTGATGATGATGATGATGATTTACTTACCAAGGAGTTGGGATTTTAAAAGGGCCAATTACCTTATGTTTGAAAACACACGTAGGGATGATGTATCAGGGTATAAAGAACCAGGATGGCGTTACTCCTAGTGCAATGGACTTTGACTCGACAAATAGATAGGATTATTCTTGTTCACACCTGACATACAAAAACTTTGCTAGGATGCACCTAACAAAGCAAGTATTCGCCAAGTTATATTACAAAAACATCCAACAAGCACAATAGACAAAAGATAATGATCTATGCACCATTCCGTTCTCTCTAAATCATTTTGATTAGACATCATCGAGAGGTCATTGGAGTGAGTGCAATAAGATAAATAAAAAATAAAAGATCAAGTACACAAACAAGTCAATGTTCTTCATACCGCTAGCCAAGGGGATGTGTTTTGTTTAGGATAAGTATCCAAAATGATGCCCATTGTCGGAATGATATATCTTATGACATGCATTGCATAGGACGATGATGGGTTGATAAGTTGTTTGATAAGATTTTGATATATAAGGTTGACTGACATGTTTGAAAATGATCAATATTTTGATTTTGCATTTAAAAGTTTGAAGTTTTATTTTGATTTTATGTTTGAAGCTTGCTTTTGCCAATTGTTGTACTTGTTTATGTTTGTTTTTCCAAAGGATGAAGGTGACGATTGATTTATTATTGATGATTGATTATTGTGGGTGAAGCGAAATGAGATAGGTGGATTATTTTTTAGGTTTTTTTTTTGTGAATGTTTTTTATGTTTTTGAAAGTTTTGAGGCTATTTTTGGGTTTTTTTTGATATTTTTACAAATGTTTTGATTTTCCAATTTTCCAATGTTTTTGTGTTTTTTGAGATTTTATGAATGTTTTTGGATTTTGTGTCTCGGGGGCTGATAAAAGATTAGCCTTGCCTACGTTTAAGCTTAGAGACGATGCAGTCCAAATACCATGTTTTTGACATTTTTTTGAATTTTTGAGTTTTTTTGGATTTTGATTTGATTTTGGATGTTTATGGATTTTCGCATGATTTTTACTATTTGGATATGGATATGTGTGGTGATATCAGTGCTCTATTTTGGGATTTTGTTGAAAACCAAGCTAAGGTTGATTGATTAGATTGATGGATTGATGATGATAATATTGTTGAGGATACACAACAATGCAAGGATAGTGTTAAGCAACATGAGGATTAGGATGGATATCCCAAGATGATGCAGGATTGATTCGATTCGATTTGATCAATATTGATGAAGCTTGGTTTGGAACAAAAGTTGTTTTGGATGATTTGATGTGGCGTTGAAGCACACATTAGATGTGACTGATAGTTATTGTTTGGATTGATGTTCAATGAAAGATGAAGTTTGATAAGGAATATCTTCTTGTCAAAATGTGTAATGGGCTAGCGATTTGAATTTTTGCTCACAAGTGCTTGACCAATTTGATTTCATATTTTCCAATGTTCAGATCACCACATAAGTTGGAAGATATAGATCAAGATTTATTCCTGAAGCAAGATGTAAATATCTACCCCAATGTCTAGCAATGTCTGGAATGCCATGGATGGATGCTTGGATAGGTGTGTGGACAGATGGATATGGTAAGCACACAAAGGATGCCAAGGATTATCTTGTGATAAGATAAGGTGTTTGAACAAAGTATGCTCATTTGGATAATGCTTCATGGCTCATATAATGTTGGGTAGGATAGGATCAATGAAAATGACCCATGTCAAGATGTCTACCATAAGCAAGTGTAAAGTGTGCACCAAACTTTCATCAAGGTCAAGATAATTTGGACTATGGATGCAGATGGATAAAGATGGATTGGATAAATGGTTCATGGATGAATGAATTTATTATCGATGAGATGGATGGAATGTTGGATTTATTATGGATCGGATAAGATGCTTCCACCTGAACTAGTGCACGTAGATGCTCAATTATACTCATGATGCTTGTTTTCTAGGTTTTCATCATGGTACTTTCCCAAAGCGCCACCATAGTGGTTTTCACTAGAGGACGATTTTTCTCTTTACTGTTTCCAATCCTTTTTCTATTTTTTTTGGATTTTTTATATATATATATATTTTTTTGTATTTTTGATTTTTGAAATATTTTAAGCTCATGTTGAACCACCTGGTAGTGTCGATGTAGATGCTTCTATCATAATGTGCCATCAATATCCTGCTTGAAGATGCTGCTTTGCCAAGATATGTGCACTTGAATGCAACTTTTGAGATTCCTGATCTGCTTTGTTGATACCGGAGTTAACTTTGTCTTTGTGTGCACATCATGATAGAGTGCCTTCTGAATCCTTATGATGAAGGGTGGTTGCCAATACGTGGTCAATGTGAGAATTGGATATAATGTGTGGAGTCGTGGATGGAGTGTGTTTAGGGATAAAAGATGGATTGGTTGGCAATTTGGAACCTTTCATTCTCCAAACTTGGGAAGATGAGCAATGATGGGTAGATACAAAAGTGTGCATGGAATTAGGACCAATTGCTTGATATACTTTGTATGTCACTTGAGAATCCTTCTTTTTCCTTCATGGACATCTTTGATGGATACTTTTCCCTTTTCTTTTTTTTTCCCCCATATTTCTTTTACTAATGGATTTTGATAGGGATAATATTTCTTTGTATTCTTTGGTATCCACTTTTATTTGACTTGTCCTTCATGTTTCTTAGCTTCTTTTACTTTCATAACACTCTTTGTGCTTTGATTCAAATATTTATTTTGATGTTGGTCCCAATTCGTGGATGGGGTGATGGGTGGATGAAGGTTCATGACCTGGTTGGTTGTAGTATTGACATCGGTTTCATCATAAGGATTCTTCGTGCTCCCTATGTTGATGTTTGCTTGAGACGAAGTTTCCCCCAGTATGGTGGTAGTAGCACCTTTGTTACTTGATTCTGCCTATTTTGAGATGTCTTGTTCAGTAAGCCTTCTCTGATAAATGACCACTGCAGATGACGTTATTTTAATTTGTTGTTCTGCTGACTCCGGAATGTCTTGTTCCGTCTGACCCATTTATTTGAGTGGATAATGTTGGATATCCTCATACATGATGTACTTAGTTTGAAATTGGGATACATCTAATTCTAATGCTGATAACTCTATTTGATTGTAGGAATCAATAACCTGCTCTTTTTGTGTAATAATATCAGGAGTAAAGGAATCTTGTTCTGAATGAAGATCATCTACATGTCCATCCACATAAAGCATCTCATGGGTAGATGGAGGAGTATGTGCTATGTGGATATGATCATCTTGTATATATAGGAGATTATCCATTAGATTATTGTAGTAACTTGGGGATACAAATTCTTGATCTTGAATAATTTTAGAATTGCTTTTGACATGCTTTGGATCAAGTTATTGACATGGGTCCATTTCAAAGGGTGGATTTCTTACAAAGGGTTCTTGGATATCTTCATTAGGTATAGGAAGTGGCTCAATATCCTCTTGATCTTTGAGTGAATTTGGATCAAGTGTTGAGTTGAAGATTCCTTCAATATCAACAATCATGAGGTCGAATGATGTCAATATGTCTTGGAAAGGACCATTTCTAGACTTTGGTGAGAGATGTTGATCATGCTTTGGAATAAATTCTTGAGATATGTCCTCTAACTCATTAGGTGATGTAGAGGCATTTTCAACATGATCATTGGTTGATGGATTGTTGATTACAGGATAAAATAATGTTAACACTCCTTTAAATAGATCATTGTTGGATATTGTTGAGGGATTCTTATCATGATCAAAAAGTGACTCTTGATGTATGTTGATTTGATCTTCGGATGAGGTAGAAACATCTTCCATTTTTTCATTGATGGATAGGTCTTGATCATGTGATCGTTTACTTGGATTGATACATGGAGTCATTAACATTTTGTTGGGATTTTGAACAACATTTTCTTGTTGGGATTGGTATTGAGCTTGAGCTTGCGCTTGCGCTTGCACTTGAGCCTAGGCTTGTAGTGTGGCTTGGGAAACTTGAGCAACTTGTGAAGCTTGCTGAGCAACTAGTTGTGTAGCTTGTTAGTTTTGGTTTTGTTGGAGTGCCTTCTGATAAGCAGCCTACTGAGTGGCTTGCAACGCAATGTTGTATTGGTTTGATGTGTTTGGTTTGGGTGGTGGTGGTGGTGGAGGTGGTTTTGGAATATTTCTTGTTGTGTTGATAAGAGGTACTGTCGTATTGATGATTGGGATTTGAGTGGTGGATGGTGCGATTGATAAGGTTAGTCCTTGAGAGACCATGTTTTGAGGGATGATAGACAATGTGTTGGTTGCTTGTGCTATGGGGATGGTTTCCATTTGTTGTTGCGATATTGATGGAAAGGGGGGAGGATTTGGTATGATGCCTTGATTGATGGTTGGGGGGATGTTTTGGATGAGCGGTGGTAGCAAAGGTAGCCCCAAACCAAGAGGTGATACGGATGTTAATGGCAAGGGTGGGAGTGGTGGGAAAGTGAGTGGCATGCTCCCTTGGGGAAATGATGATATTTGATAAAAAATGCTCCCTGGTCCAAATAAGTCACCTTCTCCTTGTGAGGTCGTAGGGAGAGAGGTTTGAGGGGTTGCGTGAAATGATGATGATGGCTCATTAGGATTATGAAAGGTGAGGGGAACATATGGGTGTGATGGATTTTAAACAACATTCGTGTGATTTTCAAACATATCTATCTAAAATTTTACCAAGTGTGGATTCAAAATATTCATGTTTGGTATAGTTGTACTTGGTATATTCACATTTGGCATGTATGGATTTGGTGGGATAATGTTTTTTTGTTGAAGACTCATGCATTGAGTATTTGGTTGATAGATTTGTAAGTTTGGACTTGGATTTAAATCTACCATCGGAAAAGGTGTTTCAAAATTTAGATTGGGTATACTCACTTTTGTTGTACCATTGAGGTTTGTAGGAGATAATGATCCCATGTATGGATTGTATAAATGTGAGTTTTGAAAATCAATTGGCATTGTAAGGATTTGATAGTTTGGTTGACTTGCTTTACTCATGATGTATGGAGCACGTTTATATTCCATGTTATTCTTGTGTTTTGACCTTGTTACAAAAGTGACCTCTAAGGTGTTTAGGACCAATGATGAGATGAAGGATGAAAAGGGTGAATGATATGGGTGTTGAATTTTTAGGAACTTTGGATGAATGCTAGACTTTAGGATTTGATTTTGATTGGTTTTGATTTGGATAATGAACTTGTAAACCCTAAGATGTTGGATGTGATCTTTAGGATAAACTTGTTCAAAGGGGTCCTAATTTAGCTAAGTATGTGAGGAAGGATTAATCAACACATACCTAACTAAATAGATGATTTTGATTTGGTTTAAGGATGTACCCAAGTCTAGATAATGATGTTTCCAAAGCTCTTTTGTGTGATGGAGATGATAAATATTTGGGGTGGATGAAGTGTTTGATTTTGATCCTAAATGAACCTAAGGACTTGTTTACAAGACCAAGATATTGAAGAACATGCTTTTCTCTAAGAGTAGTTCAAAACCAAAAGACCAATGTTTGCATGAAAACCATATGACCAAAAGATGCCAAGCACATGTGTGGGGTCCAATTGTTCTTAACTTTTCTTAGTGTCTTCTTTTTACCACAAATAATTATTGATTAGGTTTTGAAACTAGATGTCTAATGTTTTAACCTCTTCTCATCCCACAAAGTGTATCATGTGGAAATCGAGGAAATCAAAGCAACAGTTACCTATTGTTTACTTTATTAGGAGCAAATTGAGATAAAATTCAAGTGCCTAGAAACCTCTAAGGATATGAATCCCAAGGGAAAGCAAGGGCAAGTGAATTCGTTTAAGGATATTTGCTTCTCCTAAAGGGTTTAAGATTTGATGCTCATGTTAAAATGTTTGTTTTCCAATGTTTTAGATCAAGCAATGTGTTATGATTTCAAGAACAAGTACAACCCTATGGATTTTTGAGACAATATTTGTTGAGTCCCCACTTGGACAAGTCCAACTACACTTATTTTTAGCGAATGGTTAGATGCTTGACCCCACAGTCTCCTCTCCACGACACTCACTTATACGGGGTAGTCAAGCATCAATACCCATGAAACTCCCATGGCATTCTTTCCATTTCTACTAAAAACCATAAAAGTGTGGGGCGGCTTCAGAACGACTATTCTTACATCAATAAATAGATAGGGATTTTGGCCTTTCTACAACAATTGTTTTAATTCAGACTTTCCGCTTGTAGGAGTTGATCCAATGAGGCGAGAGACCATTGCTGCCCTTCTCATCGGAACCAACTGCATGATATTGGCCTTTGTTACAATACCCACTTTTATATCTGTCAAACCCCAATCCAAATACCTGCAAAACAAAATAAACAAACACATTAGGAGATCATATGCAAGTAAGAACAAAGATTCCCCATGAAATCCATTGGCAAAGTTTTTAAATAGGAAATAAAGCAAGAATGAAATGAAACAACAAGAAAACAAGCTAAATCCTATTGAAGACAATGCAAACTCTTGATCCCATGGGGGAATTGGTGCCAATTTGATGTGAAAATTGGCCCTTTCCCAACTCAAATGTTAGCTTTGATGATGTGATGAAGAATGTGATCCACTTTGATGAAGGACGATGAGTGCTTCAAGACAAAAATCTGCATAACCTAGCTACAAATTCAAAAATATGGATGAAGATTTTTAAATATTTGAGCATAGTAAGTTTACTCAAATTGTGAATGATAGAATGAGGAGATTAGCCTCTTATTTATAGAATGAGAAGATGGAAGAATGTCCAAAATAGAGCAATGTTTGAATAAGAATTAGCCAATGACAAAGTGCCACTTGTCAATGGGTGAATGGATGGAGGATGTGCAAGTTTTGAAGATTGTGTCAATAAATGCATATATTTGAATTTTGAAATTGTTGAAATGACATGTAAGAGGGAAAGAAGATGCATTGAATGTCACTTGGCTCAAGGAAAAAGGAATTTGTAGGTGGAGTAAATGCCTTGTTGAAAGGACAAAGTCCACTTAGATTTTGAATTCAAACTTGAGGAATATTCCTTAAAAGATGCCTTGTTGAAGAAAATAGAGATTTAATAAATCAAATAACTCTGTTTTCATGTGCAAGTGGTAAAAGATGGAGGATGGGACATGAGAAGAGATTAAATTAATCAAGGCTAATTAATTTAATGAAGGGTTTAAATGATGTGACCTATTTGACTTAAATTTGTGGATTTATTTAAATCAAATATGAGAAGAATGTGATAAAGGATTAATTAAATAAGGATTTTTTATTTATTTAATTAAAAGAGATGATGTTAGATTAAACTAAATAAGGTTTTAATTTATTTAATTTAGTAGATAGACTTTAGAGATTTAATCAAATAAAATTAATTATTTAATTAAATATGATAATTAGATCATAATGGTTAATTTAATTATCAAGAAAGGGTGACTTAATTAGATAACTAATTTATTTAATTAAGAGAGGAATATTAATGAATTTAATCAAATAAAGGTATTTGATAAAATGGTTAGACCGAAGGATGATTCAGGATGAAACGATGTTAGTGGTCAGGATTAGATGTCCAATGTCAATCAATACATTTTACCTGTCTACAATATCCTGGCTGGAAATACTCTTGGCTTTAGAGTGTTACCGGTTGGGTCGTTCCCTTGGGTGAGTAATTTTTCCCACAAGGAAGGCCCTCTAAGATAAAAAATAGCAAGCAAACATATCCGTAACTTGATCAACCTTTGTTGAGAAACAAAGAGAGAATACACGTGATAGGTTCCACTCACACTCACACAATGTTTTGTTCAATTTTAGTTCCAAAATGAAGTGTGGAAGTAATTACTTTATCCCAACTTAAGACCACCAAAAATCCTTTTGATTCTCAAGATCGTCGTGAGGCACGAGAGAGGCACATGCATCTTTTCAATGGTGTTAATTTGAGTAAGCAATCACAAAACAAAGTAGCACTTGTTCATTTGAATTCCACAAAGCAATGATGAATTCTTTTTATAGCACCAAAATCAAATGTGGAATTTGCCTTGTTCAATTTGTTAGCCTCAAACGAAATCTAGTCAATTTGTCTAAGGTTCTTTTTAATCTCTTTGTAGCAAAATTGAAAGTTTTTGTAGTGTTCTTTTTAGAGCCCAAAAGAAATTAGTGAGTCCTAAAACTTGAAGATAACAAAGCCTTAAGAATGGGATTATAATTGCTCCCAAAGTGTTTAAAAAAAACTTGTTACAAATGTGATAATGGTTTTTCTTTGACTTCTATGCTCCATGATCCTTTAAAACCATTTTAAGTTTGAGTGAAAAAGTAAGAAACCCCAGTGGCTCTGTCTGTATAGGCATCATTGTTTGGAGTTTGAAGTGGTGCTATATGGCGCTGCTGGACTTATAGTGGTGCTATATGGCACCGCTAGACTTGTGAGCAGCTTTGTATGGCACTGCTTGATTTTGAGCAGCTCTGTATGGAGTTTGAAGCAGTGTTGTATAGTGTTGTTGGACTGATAGTGGCACTATATGGCACCACTGGACTATGAGCAGTGTAGTTTCCTATATACAGCAAAGAAAAAAGAAAAAAAGCATAGAATTTGATGAAAAAATGTGATTTAAACTTTTGGTTTCCCCTCCCTCTAGTGCCAAATGTATAACCCCAATCCTTATACCTGCAAAACACAACAAACAAACACATTAGAAGATCATATGCAAGTAAGAATTAAAATTCCCCATGGAATCCATTCACTAAGCTTAAATTAGGAAAAGAGGTGAAGAACACAATAAGAAAGCAATGAAATCATAATTAAACATGCAAACTCTTGATCCCATGGGGGAATTGGTGCCAATTTGATGTGAAAATTGGCCCCTTCCCAACTCCTTTGCAAACCTTGTGATGATTTGATGAAGATTGATCCACTTGTTGATGAAGAATAATGAGCTCCTTGGTGAAATCTACAATAACCTAGCTAAGATGATGACAAATGCTATGAAGATGGATAAAATTAGCTCTCAATGTGAAAAGAGTAACTTTTCTCTAAGTTGTGGATCCAAAATACAAAGAGAATCCTTCTATAAATAGAAGAACAAGATGAAGGAATGAGAAAAATGGATGAATGTGGGATCATTCAACATCCAATGGGCAAGTGCCACTTGTTAAGATGTGAATGGAGGAAGCTTGAGCACATTTTGGAGAATGTGCAAAGAGGGGGAGATTCAAATTCAAAAGATGGCTTGAAGGATGAGATGAAAGGTGAAGTTAATGTTACATGGCTCAAGAAAAGGACTTGTAAGAGATGTTAAATGCCATGTTTGGAGGACAAGACCTTTAGGGGGGAGATTTCAAATTTGAGGAATATTCCATCTTTGATGTGTTTTTTGAATGAAAATAGATGATTTATAAATAAATTAAAATGATTTTCATGTGCAAGTTGCAAAATCTAGAGGATTTGATGGATTAAGACAAAGATTAATCAAGATTTGATTAATTTAAAGGAGATTAGCTGATTTGACCATTTGATTTAGACTTTTGGATTTAAATAAATCAAAATGAGAGGAATAATGATTTTAGACTTAATTAAATAAGATTTGATTTATTTAATTAAAGAGGATGGTGTTAGCTTTAAATAAAATAAAGATTAATTTATTTAATTTAAATGAGATGACTTTAGAGATTAATTAAATAAAATGAATTATTTAATTAAAAGAGGGACTATAGGATAAATTAAACAAAGTGATTTATTTAATTAATAGGACATGATGACTTAATCAGATAAAAAATGATTTATTTAATTAAAAGATGAAATGTGATGAATTTAATTAAATAGAGATTATTTAATTAAATGATTAGCAGAGAGATGATTAAGGATGAACTGGTGTTAGTAAAATCAGGATTAGTTGCATGTACATTTTACGTGTCTACAATTACAGCTTCTTTCTACTATTCTTCAAGGTATCCCTGTTTATTTCCTATCCATTTTTAGGATACCTAGATATATTGCAGAGAAATTTGAGAAAATTCAAAGGTCTTTCCTCTGGTTTGGCACCAAGGAAAAGAAGAAGCTTGCTTTGGTTAAATGGGATAAGGTTTGTCAACCAAAAAGTTGTGGTGGGCTTGGGATAAGGACCATTTCTAATTCTAATAAAGCTCTTATGGCTAAAGTTGGGTGGGATCATCTGAGGGATAGGAAGGGTTGGTGTGAAATCATAAATGCCAAGTACCTTTAGAACCGATTGTTGATTGACTACCTTTCAAAGGCTCACCCTTTGGGGTCCTTGGTTTGGAGGAGTATTTTTAGTGTACAGGATCTAATGAGGAATGGGATCAAATGGAAGATAAGAAATGGTAATAAAATCTGATTCTAGGAGGACACTTGGTTACTTGACACCCCGTTGGAAAATTCTAAAGTTAGATCTCTTAAGGGTTTGGTTGAACAAATGTTTGGCATTTATATTAGTGATTATCTCATAGGGCCTCTGGGAGCTAGATAATGGAATGGCATTGGCCTATGTTGTCCTTTATCCCCTAATCAGTGTCGTCTTGCCAAGACGTTGTAGGAGTTACTCTCCCTCACTGGACTACCCCCTTCTTACAGAGGGGATGAGTTCTTTTGGATCCACGATAACTAAGGTGATCTTACAGTTAAATCTACCTACAAACTACTAATGGATTAGGGTATTGTCAATGATTTGTGGAAGAAGGTTTGGAATCAATACATGATACTGAGAGTTAACTTCTTCTAGTGGATTGTCTACCATAAAAAAAATATTTCTCAGGAAAATCTAAGGAAAAGGGGATTCCAGATCCCTAATAGATGCTTTCTATGTAAATGCAATGAAGAATTGGTTGATCATCTACTGTTACACTACCCTTTTGTTGTGGAGGTGTGGGAGTTGGCTTTAGGTAGATTAGGGATTCAATGGATTATGTGTAAGGACGTCATATCTTTCATCTTGAGCTAGTCTGGACCCTTTACCCATCCTTTAACTGGTGAAATATGGAACCAAGTCCCTCCCATTATATGTTGGTGCTTATGGAAAGAGAGGAACAATAGGATCTTCACGAACACTGAGATGAACCCAAAAGAGGTGTTTGGTATTGGAGCTAGACTAATTGAGGAAAATATCTCGCTCTTCAAAGGGAAAACCCCAGACAAAGGACCTATTGAGATGTAAATAAGCATAGCTAAAGCTTGGCACTAGAACCTAGATGCCAATTCTTTTGACAACTCTAGGATTCTTACTTAGAGAGCCACTATTTGGAAACCCCCTGATAGGGGCTGGTTTAAACTTAATTTTGATGGGGCTGCTAAGGGCAACCCAGGCATAACAAGTATAGGAGGAGTGATCAAGGATCATAGAGGGAAGTTTGTTGCTGGTTATGCTGGGGGGATTGGTATTCATTCTTCCATGATAGCGGAAGCTAGAGCACTGTTAAAGGGCTTACAAATAGCTATCTCCTTGGGGATTAAGAACCTCCATATTGAAGGTGACTCTAAGTCCATTATTGATGCTATTAATTTTGATAGACTGTTGGGGTGGAGTACTAAAGAAATTCTCCTAGACATTAGATTCCTCGTGCCTAAGATAAAATTAAAAGTGGCCAGTCATATTTATAGAGAAGGGAGCCAAGTTATTGATTCCTTAGCCAATTATGGCACACACTGGAAATTGTTCAAATGCTGGTGTGATCCAAGTAACCTTCCTCCTAGAATTCAAAGTATTACAGTGAAGGAACAAAGCCCTTACTTGACCAATGATGAAAAATCAACATGTGCCTAGTTGGATATTCGGGGGGTCCACATGCTTATCAGTTGGGCTATGTGGTCTTACTGTTTTGATGAGATGGATGACAAGTTGTACTGATGGGATGGAAAATAAGTGGCTTAATTCAAACTATGGGATGGAGCCCTTTTTGAAAAAGGAAATCATGATTTGCTACGAAAAGTACCTGATGATTAATAATGAGCTGGACCATACCCTTCACAATCTCCTTATGGGGATCTTATTAAGCTATCAGATTTTAAAGTTCTTTGTTCTTGATTTTGATGTGACCTGTAATTATAAAATAAAGCTCCTTTTTGGCTTTTCTTTATCCGCTATTATGCTTTCATGCCTTATAGCTTCTATTAGTGGTATTACTAAATTAGGCCTGCCTCTGAAAGCTATCAACTTAGACGTTTCTAACTATGGCCCCACGACTAATTTTCCTAGATTTCTATGTTTCTTCTACATGGAACGAAATCCTTTCTTTCCTTTCATGTCTTATTGTCCTAGCCATTTGTGTGAGGATATCCTCATTAATGCTTCCACTAAGATTGATTCTAGGAAATTATTAACTCCTACGTGTGACCTATCCTTAGGCTTGATTTCCAAAGACTACCATTTATGGCTTAAATTCCTTGATGTCTAGGTGATTTTTCACCTTACTATTATCTCTAACCTTCTATTTTTTTAGGGCTCCTGGTTATATTGTGTGTAGAGAGGTATCATGGGAGGTGATAGGGTGCAAATGGAGCCAGATAATTGCAAAAAAAATCACAAGGATCCGCTTATCTGGCATGTTTGTGTCAAAGGTGGCCTTGCTTCTCTGATGGAGAGGCTTGTGGGCCATGACCCTAATCTTTCTACTCATCTTGTCAAATATTGGAAGAATAGACATGTGACTTTGGGTGGCATCTCTTTTACTGTGGATGAGGAAGTGATAGTGCAGGAAATGAGTATCCAAAGCACTGGTATTAAGCATATAAAACACTTGAAGACCCAGGAAAATGAAAGTATGAACAAATTTTTCACGGGGAATGAGAACCTAGTGCACAACCAGCAGGGGTTTGAATGGGAGGCACTCCCTCAGCTGTGGAATCAGGTGTGTCTTTCCTTGATGAAATATGACACATTGAAAGGTAGGTACAAGACATATTAATTCTACCATTTCCCTCTATTGAATCACCTCAGGCATAAAGTTTTATTAAACTTTTTCATTTTTTCTGCTTATGGACCTCAAAAATTTTGTTGAAAAATGTGTTAAGTCTACCACTTTGAATCCTAATGAACCTACTCCCCTGCTGCTCCACCAAGCTCTTATCCTAAGACTCTACCACTTTCATCTAGCTTTATGCCCGCCTAAACCCATTTCAACCATCCACATTGAAGAAATTGAGCCTCCCTCTACAACCAACTTATCTCTAGCTGAATCTAAAGGCCCTGTCAAGAAAAATTGCTCGGTCCCTACTAACTCTCAAAAACCCAAACCCACTGCTAAAAATCTTAAGGGATACAAGGTAACTGCCCAAAATAGTGTGGTAGCTAGCTTGTGTGTTCTCAAGTCTACCCCTACTAAGACTCCTAGTAAGCCCACCCCAAAAAAGAAAGGCTAGGAGGAGAAGGAGCCTCCAAGAAAAAGGAAAAATGTCATGAGAAAGGACTCGTTGGGTGATACGGTGGTTGCAAAGACTGTGTTTATTGGTCATGATGCTATCATTCGATGCTCTGCTAGGTTGGCTAAGAATGGGAAAAAAGTGTAGGTTAAAGATTTGGACACTAAAGAGGAGTTGTCTAACAACAAAGATAGCAGGGTTGAAGAGGTCGCGGAGGGTGAGGAGGGAGAGAAGGTCAGAGGTCCCTGCTCCATTCCTGACAAGGGAAAATATCAGAAGGAGGTTTCATCCTCTCACTCTTTGGAACCTCTGGATATTGAACAAAATCATCCCGAATACAATGCGGGTAGCGAGGAGGAGCTCTGTGTGCTGAAAGAAAGAATGGACAAACTGGACAAAAAGTTTTGTGGGTTGACCCACTTCATAGTTAAGTTGGTGCATTGTATCACTAGTACCCTATTGACGGTCATGAAGGACGAGATGGAGATGAAGAAGACTAAAGACTGTCAGGAGTGGGTTAGAGATGATGTGGTTCATCTTCTGCCCAAGAGTTGGGAGGATGCCAGCTAGTCTACTACTGGTCTATTGTTTGTCTGTGTGTTGTTAGTTCGCGTGTCTATTTTTTGGTTTGGTGTTTTGTTTTGATGCTTTTTTTATCTTGGACTTTATTGGCCCTTGTGGCTCTCGTGAAGGGTACAAAACCCTAAAATTTTTGCTTACTTTATCAAAAACAATCCAAAAATATCAAAATATTGTATAGCCAAAAAATCCAAAATATTTGAAAATTTGTAAATTCAAAAATCCAAAACATTCAAAACATCTTGCAAAATCCAAAATATCTAAATCACATCAAAATCCCTAAACAGGTCAAAAATTCAAAAAAATAAAAAACATGCTTGTTAAACTACGTTGTCTCTGAGCTTGAATGTAGGAAAGGCCATCATTGATACACCCCTGAGGAATTAGGTTAGTATTTAGGAGTCCATCATAATAAACTGACAATCCATCAAATGCTCATATCTCATCAATAAACAATTATTGTTCAGATTCATTTGAACTACATGGTCTCTACGTGTATAATGTAGGAAATTCTAATCTTTGATAAGCCCTTAAAGCCCCAAGTTAGTCCCTCTTAGGTCTTGTTCAACACTCAGAAAATACAAAAAACATTTAAAAACTTAGAATACACAAAAACATTTAAAAACTCAGAAAATGCAAAACATTTGAAATGTTCCAAAAAATCCTAAACAACCTCAAATAGCCCAAAAAACCTAAACATTCACATACACCCCAAAAGATCAAAAACAACATAAAAAACATTTCAAAATATCAAAAACATTGAAATATTCCAAAAAGTTCAAAACCGCCCATCCCGTTTCTCTTTCACTCGCAATAAACCCCATTCTTAATAAATCAATCGTCATCTTCAACCTTTGGTAAAAAAAGTGGAAAAAAGTGTGGCAATTCGTGAAGAGTGAACCTAAAAGTAAACAAATATAAAGTCTTGATCACGAGTAGAAAAGTTGGTAACCTCTGTATCAATGGCCTATCAAACAATTAGTCTTAGTCAAAACTTCTGATAAACATGTCCTAGGATGCATCCTTCCTACAATGGACATCATCATATAATAAATCACCTTAGCTATGTTACTTTGACAAGAGATAAATAAAATTAACTGTTTGTTTTGATCTTTTCTTATGGTTTATCATGTTGACCCATTCTAAGGACCTCTCAATGATGTCTACCAAAATGATTTAGAGAGAAAGGGATGGGGCATCGATCATTATCTTTCATTTGCTATTCTTGTGGGATATTATCGTAAAATAACCTTGATGAATACTTGCTTTGTTGTGTGTAGGGAGGTCATTTTGAATAGATTGTTGACTATTGCATATGCTTTGGTCTGAAATTTTCTAAACTTCTAAACTAAATTCCAATGATGTTTTTGTATTTGAAGGTGTGAGCAAGGATTAGAAAGTCTAATCTTTGATAAGCCCCCAAAGCCCCAGGCCAGTCCCTCTTAGGTCTTGTTCAACACTCAAAAAACACAAAAAAATTTAAAAAATTAGAATACACAAAAACATTTAAAAACTCAGAAAATGCAAAACATTTGAAATGTTCCAAAAATTCCTAAACAACCTCAAATAGCCCAAAAAACCTAAACATTCACATACACACCAAAAGATCAAAAACAACATCAAAAACATTTCAAAATATCAAAAACATTGAAATATTCCAAAAAGTCCAAAACCATCCACCCTGTTTCTCTTTCACTCGCAATAAACCCCCATTTTTAATAAATCAATTGTCATCTTCAACCTTTGGTAAAACAAGTGGAAAAAAGTGTGGAAATTCGTGAAGAGTGAACCTAAAAGTAAACAAATCTAAAGTCTTGATCATGAGTAGAAAATTTGGTAACCTTTGTATCAATGACCTATCAAACAATTAGTCTTAGTCAAAACATCTGATAAACATGTCCTAGGATGCATCCTTCCTACAATGGACATCATCAGATCATAAATCACCTTAGCAATGTTACTTTGACAAGAGATAAATAAAATCAACTATTTTTTTTATCTTTTCTTATGGTTTATCGTGTTCACCCATTCTAAGGACCTCTCGATGATGTCTACCAAAATGATTTAGAGAGAAAGGGATGGGGAATTGATCATTATCTTTCATTTGCTATTCTTGTGGGATATTCTTGTTAAATAATCTTGACAAATACTTGCTTTTTTGTGTGTAGGGAGGTCATTTTGAATAGATTGTTGACTATTGCATATGCTTTGGTCTGAAATGTTCTAAACTTCTAAACTAAATTCCAATGATGTTTTTGTATTTGAAGGTGTGAGCAAGGATTATCCTATCTGTTTACAGAGTCAAATTCCATCACATTAGATACAACGCCAATCTAGTTATGATACATTGAGGCATCATTCTGTGTTATATCAAAAATAAGGAATGAAACAATGAAGTATCCCAATCCCTAAAACAATAAAATCATCAATCTCATCACCATATTTAATAAAGTCTTGAAGAATCATAGACTTGTTAGACTTCTGAATCAATCTCAAAATCAATGGTTAATCTGTTCATCTTATTCTTCTATCTTCTTTATGCGTTAACAAGGTATCATGATAGTAAAAAAAATTAATTTAATGCATCCATCCTGCATCCACAAACCATCAGCATACATGCAGCTTTCATAATCATAATTATAATCATAGTCATAATCATAATCATAGTATATCATCATTGCTTGAGAAATACACAAAAGGAAATACATCCATATCATAGCATGCCATATAGAAAAATATTGAAAAAGAGAGTAAAATCATCCATCGCATTTGTATCCATAACATAAACCATACATTATGTACATCCATATCACATCACATCATAAATCATACATCTCATCATATCCTATGCACACATAAAGAAACGCATCCATAACATAAACATTTGCATCCATCCATATCATATGCATCCATACATGATCATAAAGCATGAAATAAAGGAACATCACATCAAATGATAGAACACTATATCATAATCAAATTGAGCCATCTCATATATATCTCAAAATATGACTATCATGATACAAAATTGGGATCAATGTGTAAATGTCATCAAAAAATGATATACAAGAGGCTATTAAAATTAGTTGATGAATGTATATACATAAAACACATCATGTCTAAGAAAATGTGAGGCTATCCTTGACTCTAGGGATCATCATGATGGGACTAGTCCTAGTGACCACCCAATGGATGTCTATGGCCACTCCCTGAGGATCGCCTGACTAATGGTCCTTTCAAGCCACACGGTGCAACTTTACTCCTCTAAGAATAATCTGGCCATCTTTTCTCTCTAGGGATATCCGGTGGTACAAGGTCCTACAGTAGGAGGCCTCGGCTATGACCTCTCCATACACTGGTGCAGGTACACTACCCTGTCTTTCCATTTTTGGAACTATGTAGTGGCTTCTAACTGGACCTAGCACTATGTATCTTGATCCAACTACAGATCCACCTATTATCTCTATTGTTTCTCTTTGTCACGCTCTTTAGTGACCTACTACACTTGTGTGTGAGTTGCATCCCAATCCCCAGTCAACTACTGGACCTGCTGCCATAGTTAGTCCCTCTCTGCTATCAATGCTAAAATCTGGGCATCCCATGGATCGAGACCCTATGTCAGCTATTGTTGGTGTGGTGGTGGTGGTGTTGCATATCTTGGTTGTTGTCCATCATGCCTGATTATTGTCCATCATGGGGAGGAAGCTAGTGTCCTCTCCCCTGTTCTCTGTCTATCCTCTAACCTCTACCTCTACCTGGGTCCCGCCCCTTAGCAAGATCTATCAATTGTACTAGGGTATGTTGTAACAACCACACATCATAAGTAGTAGTAGTCCCTACATCGTAGGGCCCATGAAAGAATACCCATGGTTGTGGCACTAGTGCTCTAAAATCATCTACAACCACCTGTGAGGGGATATACTATCCCTAGATAGTCTCTCTAGTAGTCTGTGTGAATATCACTTTGTAAGGAGGCACTACATCCTATACCTCTCTGAACTGTTTGGCCACTCGATCAAATAGATATCGCTCAATCATACGGTGATGCCTGCCTTGCATATATCTAGTTTTTAAAGCATAGAATAACTATTGTTGATCATCCTACCATGGATGGGTGTGGATCCATGGTCTCCATTTGAACACTGTCATCTTTTCAATAACCCACCTCCAGTAGGGGATCCCTGTCATACCTGTGTGCTGCATGGTGGTCATGGCTTTGTATCTATAAACAATAGGCTCATCAAAATCAGTTTCAACAAGTGTGACCATAGGTTTGAGCTCAAGAATGTGCTCCCAAGCCCAGATGTGTAAAAATGTGACCCCAACTCCTATACTCCACCCTCGTAGGTACACAACCTGGTGCATTTCATGATATAGTGAGGCCAATATGGCTAGGCCCCAAGCATACTAAGTCATGCATAACACCATTCCCACCCAAGTACCTCCCCAAATGAGACTGAAACCTTTGGCTCATCTGTCAGTTACAAGTACCCCTAAAATCAATGCTTCAATCACCAAAGTCAAGATAGGAGTCTGTCCCTCCTAATCATGTAGGTAGATTTGCACACTCTCAACCATAAGATTATCTACACCAAGAATCTCAAAAGTGGCATCAAACCCTGCCTTAGTTTCATAAATCACCCTCTCCCAATGGATTGAGACCTGAAAGATGTGCCACACGTCCTCCAAAGTAACTATGGACTCATCGGTGGGAAGGTGGAAAGAAGATGTTGCATTGTACCAATGCTCCACCAATGCAATCATCATCACTAAATGGATCTGAATCTTTGGCATGTATGCCACAAACCCTAATCCAATTGCACCTAGAAACATCTTCTGGTCATCAATAAAATGTCAAGAATGACAAAGAATACTAGACCAATGCTCACATGACATGAGCGGTCAAATAACCTCCTATACACATGAAGTAAACTGCGTTAAATTTGCTAAAAAAATGTTGAAAATACTAAGTTTGAACCCTAAAACTGCAATAACATTATAATTTACAGCTGCGACACTTTAATTATTTTCCTCATGATCTAGCTAATTGTGTTGTTGCTATATCCCTTGAAAAAGAGAGAATTATATAATGATGATGGTACACCTAAGTAAAATGAGGATGACATGATGTACGAGTTTGATGTATAGCATGAGGAAGAATTATTTTAATATTATTATGGAATCCCTCACAATTAGTATGCAATATAAAATAAATATTTCAATTAGCTCAAAGAAGTGATTAAACAAAGGTATAATAGAGACAAACCATATGATGCGGATATTAAATCTCTCACAAAGGTTGTTGTCATGCAATTACAAAGGGAATATCAAATAAGGAATATGAAATTGGGTGTGAAAGGTCAAGTTGAAGGTTCTAGTATATCAAAGGTTCTAGTTACACAAACAAGTAAAGAATAATACTAAAAGGGCTGCAAATAGGGTAGAAGGAAGATCACCACCTAAGAAAGAGGTGTATGTGCCAAATACTCTGATGCAACAAAAGTATATTCCCAAACATAAGAATGCTAATGTTTCAATCAATAATGTGGAAACCTCAAAGATTTCTAGAAATGAAGTCAAGAAAAATTAAATGAAGCAAGTAGTAGGTGAAAGACAAGAGGTTGCTAAAGAAGTTAGGGCTATTGCAAAATAAAAATAGGTTGATTCTAGCGATTGAGTGATGCCATTTATCCTTGATACTAATATTGTATCAATCATATTATCTACTCTATCACTATCTTATTATCCAATAGAAATGGCTCTACTATTGAGCAAATTGAAAGTTTAGGTGCATGTTAGGGAACTACTTAGGATCCTAGAGCATAAAGAGTGGATTTATTTAGATTAATACTCAAACTATATTTCATAAACCTTATAAGCTCATAGAGAATCCCAAGGAATATCTAAATGAGGCTAATACTTATGAAATTATAAAGGCATACCTTACAAATGTGTTAATATATAACCTATAGGTTGTAGATCCTTTCCATACATCATTATTGATAAATGGATATCTAGTAGGGTGGATGCACAAAGATGGGGGGACAAAAAGTGGACACCCCACCTTTTGGCCCCATAAAATCCATAATGCGCACACATTATAGCTTGGAGTGACTGAGCCTTAGGCTTGGTCACTATGAAACAATAAAATGAGCACATTATAACACACTCATGTTATTGCTTCACTTAGCAATAATGTGAGTGCATTATAATGCACTCATGTTATTGCTTCACTTATCAATAATGTGAGTGTGTTATAACATGCTTACGTTATTGCTTCACTAAGCAATAACATGAGCATGTTATAGCATGCTCACATTATTGCTTAATAAAGCAATAACAAACAACAAACTCATTTCATTTCTCATTACATTTGTTGTGCAAAACTTAGCCCACAACTTCCAAACCCTATAGAACGTGCTTGCATTCTAGGAAGCTCTCAACCTTGCCAAATCTTCACCGATTCTTCACCAAAATGTCGCCACTACATCAGGGATGTCAAAGGAGTGAGTTATTTCAGCTTTTTAGTGTGAATTTTGTATTAAATAGGTAGATTGAATGTTTTTTGATGATTTCTAAATGCACCCTTATAGCACTGTAAATTGTCACCCTTGACAATTTCACACTATGTTTTTCTCCCCTTTAAGTTATTGGACCTAATTAAGTGCACCTAATTTCCTAAATTATGCATTCCATAACTTATTTTAAACATTTTCCAACAAATTGCAAGCATAAAACAAATGCTCTCATTTAATACTTTTCCCTCAACTCCTTAAACTTTAAAAAATAGGTTTGGGACACTAGCGCATATGTCCCTCTATTTTGGCTCCAAATTCAAATATGTTGATGTCGACATTTTATTATTTTAAATTCAAATATCTAAATTCAGCCACCATGATATAATTTTCTGGAAATTAGAATAATAGCATATAAATACCTAGTTATTGCATCATTTAAAAGTTATCTAGAAAGTATTAGCAAAACTTGGTGATCAAGAGTATTGACAAGAAATTCAAGAGCAACCATTATAGGATTTATTGCAGCAATTCAAGATCCAAACATCATGTCAAAATTTATGTGAGTATGTTCATGTTTATATTTTCATTTTATTTGTGAGATCTGACCCTTATAGGTCTTCAAAAAAATTCAAGCAATTCAAGCAAGAAAGGTCTAAGCCTTGAGGAGATGTGTATGACTCCAGTCCTTCGAGGAAGCCATTAAAGGGTGGCAAGTTGCAACATTTTTTGGATTCATCATCCCTTCCTATCATTGGCATTGCCATTGTGGAAGTCGAAACACTAACATAGGATTTGACCAAGGAAATCCCCTAAATGGAACAACCTTTCTTCTCTCTTTAAATGTGCAGGTTTCAAGTTTGAAGAGGATTGAAAAAAGATTGAAGGTCAACTATTCATTGTTGCAATCAAAACCCTACACCTTGAAAACTCATGAAAACTTGATTACAAAATTATTTGACTATGATTTAATAGTGCGACAAGCAAGAAATGGAAGCTCAGATACGACACTAGAGGATTACAAAAACATATCTAAATTACACCTATAGGGATAGTGGCACCTTGGGAACCTATGCCCTCTATTTTCAAGCTTAAACTTGTACGACAGGTGCACAAAATTCTGCCTTACTTAGATCTGTTGTCAAAAATTTTTGTTACAACCTTTATGTTGTCAAAATCTTGTATTTTTAGTCTAGGGAACATAGTTTAATCAGGTCAATTAAAGCAATTCAATTCCAATAAATTTCCAAGGCCCTAAAGGATTAGATTCATGTCTGATTGACTCACCTTCATGGTTGAAAGTCAATCTAATCACCTTGTTGATTTGTATCGTAATGTTCTCTTGAAAAAGGCTTGATCCTACTATTCCATGTATAGACCTAGGATCCGTTTTTCATCAAAAAAATTTGGGGAACCCGATATTATAGCATTATAAACCTTCTAAAATCTGAAAAAAATTATCTTAGATCTAGGTTTAGCATTGCATTATTTTGTATTTTTCATCTAGGCATCCATTTTTGCATTCTAAGAAGTATAAAAGTTCAAAAATTTGCATACAATATTGTATCATAGGTTGCAATAGGATTAGTTTCACTAATCATTTATAATTTTTCAGATTTGTTAGCATCATTTTGATCTGAAATAGGTTGCATTTTGTCAAAAAAATTACAAAATTTAGTCTTTTTCTTGTAAAAAGTGTCATTGCATTTGAAAGAAAAATGATCATTTTGCTTGATTTTGTGTGAATTTGTGAAAATTTTTGTTTTAGTACTGAAAATTCTTAGGTCTATAGGTGCATTACATGTATTTTCTGAAACATTACATAATTGGGATAAATCACATTTTATTTTTGAAAAATTGAAAACCCTAGGTTCTTACAATACATTGGAAAATCTGGAAACTCACAAAACAACAATAAATTTAATTCAAAATACTGCCTCTGAAATTGAAATCTCAAAAAAACTCCAAGTAAGACATAGACACTCTAGGCTCTTCTATTCTACCAAATCTATCTCAAATTCTAGGAGCAAAATCATACATGTTGCCAGTCTGCAATTTTGGAGTCTAATTTCTAGATCTATGTCTATAATAGGTTTGTAACTCTTTTTTCAATCCTAGTTTTTCCTAACAAGTGTAGACATAAATTGCAATTGAAATTTAATGGTTAATCTTGGAGAAAGCATAGTAATCCAATCATGTTAAATCTCTTTCCACAAGTGCATTATACACCTACCAAGCTCTTTAGTTGTGATGAATTATATGTGTTAGATGATTCCCTTGGTGAATTCATCTCACCTAGATCATCCACTAAGGCTTCTAACATTCCAACAACCACAACCATTGATACTCATGATAATCATGGTAGTTATTCTCATAATATCCCTCCTAATTGTGAGAGTATCTTAACACAGGAAAATGAAATCAATGACACATTCTTAATGCCACTTTTCCTAATCTTCATTCACCTCCCAACATTTCCCTGATTTTGAGAAATACCTCACCTACTTGTGAAGAAGGTATCTTGGTGTTAGATAATCCAATCATTAAGTGTCATGAGAGTCTTGTTTGTTTCTCTCCTGATACCTCTCCTACTTGGAAAGATATTATAGGTCACGAGGATGAAATAATTGGTATGTTTCTTTGAAAAGACAATATGTATTGCATAGATGAAGATTTTAAGATTACATTAGATCCCCCATCAATAGAAGGTCGTCAACAAGTAGATAGCTTAGTTGAGGTTATGAACACATAATTGACAATTGGATCCCATTTAATTAGTGGACCTCCCAAATCACCTCTCATTATAGGACCTCCTAAAACCCTTGGCCATATCTTGAACTTTGCAAGACAAATCACTAGTAAGCATGTGTTGCAACAACCAAGTTATCACTCAATTACTCACACATATAACATTCCTCAACATAGTGGTAAAGAGTATGATCGTGTTGAGTAACTTCATAGTACTTCAAAAAAATCTCCCTTTTGGACTTGATTCAAACATCACCTACATACCATAGGATGCTTCAAGAGGCTTTGTAGAGGACTAATGTCCCACCTTCTGTTAGACCAAATGATGTAGCGACCTTATATATGCAAGTGATGAAGTCAGATATTACATTTCCTCAACATGAATTACCCTTGCTAAAGATCCAAAATAAACATGAAGCCTCAATGATAAAAGTGACCATTAATGCAATTGGAGTTAGGCATACTCTCATAGACAATGGAGCAGGTCTTAATGTTTTTGATAATATAAGTAGCATTTACAAGGTGTTGTACCCTTTACACAAAATCCCTTAGGGCCAAAAAGGAACCAATATCAACAAACCATCAAAAAAAGACTAAGTAAAACCAACAAAAATAGGACACAAACCTGACATAGTAATAGCAGAACACCAACACCCCACAAACCTAAACACTAGTTGTCCACACTTACCCATTTCTAAAATAGGAGGTTTAAAACATCATCCCCAAGCTAGCTGGGACCTTCACCCATAGTGTTCTTGTCCACTTCCTCCTTGACAACATTCGAAAGTGTGATGGAAGTCCTGTGAATCATTTTAATAGTGAACTGGGCCAAGCTATTGAATTTTTGTTCCAGTTTAATAACCCACTCTTGCAACACATTGAGGTCGTCATCCTTTCCTTTCTTTCTCTGGGTCTCCTCTTCCCCGCTAGCTCTGGAATCCGAGGAGTGAGTGGAGTCATTCTTAAGCATCTAGTTCATGTCAGAGAAATTAATAGGGCCCTCCACAAACCCTTCTTCCATCTCCTCAATAATGTTTTTTTTCCTTCAGTTCTATCGCCAGTTTGCTCCGAATCACTAGATATCTCATCCATCAAAGCCCCCTTTTTTGTTCTTCGCTAGACTGTGGGACCTCCTCACACTAGTTTGTTATGTCCCCACCTCAAAGCTTGCAACCACCATGGTGTCACCCTTAGAGTCTTTTTCCTCAACACTTTTTCCTTCACTATCAATGGCCAACAAGTCCACCTGGCACAAAGCCTCTTTTTCCCCCTTCTTCTTAGTAGTGGGTTTGTTGTCCTTCTTGATGGGTTTGTCTTTTAGCTCACATAACTTAGTCACAGCTTTAGACTTGGTCAACCTAATCATAATTTTCATCTTTTTTGATGGGGTTTTAGGCCTCAGCTCCACACTGGGTTCATTTTTAGATATGGGGGTTTTCCTCTTAGGACCCTCTAAGGCAGCAGGGGAGGGAGTATTGAGGGCAATGTCAAGGGGTTCCAGTTCCTCAACACACACAACAAAGATAGGTTTGGGTGGGCACAAAGCCAAATGAAATTGATAGAGCCTAAAGATTAGGCCCTAATGTAGTACTAAGGGGGGTGAAACATCATGGTTGAGAGCGACAGCATCAAGGGAGTCTTTAACCGAATTCTCTAGGGAATTCAACAAAAAGAAAGGAAAGTCAAGGGTCATCTTGTGGTGCAAGTGGTTTAATATCAACAAATGGTAAAAGTAATACACCTTGTATCTACCTTCTAATGTAACATATTTTCTATAGGCCATTTAGCCACAGGGGAGATTTGAAAATTTTAAGTACATTTTAAAAGATTTTATGTAAATTGTAAGATATCTTAAATTGGAATTACTAATAAACTAGCAATGAACATCACATTACACACATCCTAGGATATTTGATAGGATGTGTAGTACATTTGAAAAGATAGCCCATAAAGGTCAAGTAACCCACCATACGTAGTAATGAAATAAATTAGCGATGTGGTACCCTGCTTTAAACTTGTCACCTCACCTAGCCAAGTCCTCATCATCCAAGGACCTGTCAAGTGGAGCCACCTATACCCATAAAAATTAGCATTGTTAACCATCATTGAGTGGTATATTCCTTTGCTCTATAAGGATTAATCCAACACTTGCACAAACTCCAAGTGGAACCCAAGTTGGCCAGACTATCAACCACCTAGTTGCCTTCCCTATAGCTGTCCTTTCCAATTTTGAGACTAATAAATTTATGTCAAGTAGGAAATCCATGATGTTCCAACCAAGTAACCAACCATGATTAATTGATTCAATCATATTCTTTGAGTTCCCTTCAATATATAAATTTTTTATACCCAGAGTGACAACAATCTCAACGCCTTTGAGCAACGCGTGTGGCTTAGTCGTCATAGAAGATTGAATACCAATTCCTCCAGCAAACCCAACAACAAGTTTCCCTTACAGTCCCTTATGAAACCCCCAATGCTGGCCAAACCAAGGTTCCCCTTGGCTTCACTATCAAAATTTAGTTTAAACCAATCCAAATCCGAGGGTTTCTAAATAGTGTTTTTCCTAGCTTGGGACCTAGAATTATCAAAGGAATTGGTTCCAAGTTTAAAGTTCCAAGAATTTTCCATTTTAATATCCCAAGCATCAAGGGATTTATCTAGTGGTTTCCATTTGTACACAGAGATACACTCATAAATAAGTCGTGACCCAATGCCAAATACTTCCTTGGGGATCCTCTTAGTGTCTCTGAAGGTCTGATTTTTCCTTTCTTTCCAAAGAAACCAACAAATGATAGGGGATTTTTCCTCCAAATTTCCATGGGGAGGGGGTGTTACAAGGGACCAGTCCAACCTTCAATAAAGTATTTTAAATCCTTATTCAGGGTCCAGTGAGTGGCCAACTTTTGGAAAGCTAGATCCCATAGCTTAGCAGCATATGAACAATGTAACAACAGGTGATCTACCGACTCTTCATTAATTTTTCATTACACTTGTTCGGGATCAGAAATCCACTTTTCCTCAGATTATATTGGGTTAGAATTATATTATAACAAGCCATCCACTAGAAGAAATTTATTTTTGGAGTCAAGAGTCGATTCCAAACCCATTTCCAAATCCTACTCTAAGAGCCCTTTTCTAATAGCAAAATTTAAGTTGTCCTAACAAAAAGGTTTCCCTTGCTTTCCAAGGACCAAAAAAATCATCTTAACATTAGATAAGGGGATTCTAGACAAGGAAATAAATTCTTGTAAGGAATTAGCTAGATGTTTCAAGTCAGGGGAAAGAGGGTAGCATAAGCCAAGGTCTTTCCATCTCCTAACACCTAGTTGACCATGAAGGTAGTCACACATATTTGTGCCAAAGAAGTGAATCATAGCTTTCATTAGGTTTTTAAACTCAGAATTGGCCAAGTGGGAATCAAATATCCAAGGGTCTTCCCATAAATGAATACAATTACCTCTACCAAGCTTCCATCGTAGACTAGATTGAAGCAACTTCTTCATTTTGTAGATATTATTCCAAGGACCCACAAGGGTGATCATTCTCAATGTGCCTGATTAGGGGATAGTTTTCTAGGTATTTGGTATTCATTATCTTGCACATATCCTTTTTATTTCTTAACTGGTCCCACCCAACCTTGGCTAGTAAAGCTTTGTTGGTAGAATGGACCATTCTAATGCCTAGCCTTCCCCCAGATTTAGGAAGGTACACCTTCTCCCAACTGAAAAACATACATCTTCTTCTTATCCTTAGTACTAGACCAGAGGAAAAATCTCTAAATCTTTTCAAATTTCTCAACAACAATAAACCAGAACCTTTCCACCCTGCAAGCTTCCTCTGAATCCTTTCAAGAATAGTATTCCAAAAATTGGGAGTGACTTCCTTAATCATGAGAGGGAGACCCAGATACACCAAAGGAAGTGAGCCCCTCACACGGCCTAAAACAATAGTCACACGGTCCTACAGACCAGGGGTGCAGTAAAAGAAATAGATCATACTTTTATTATAATTAATGCACTGACTTGAACAATCCACATAAAGATTGAGGAAAATTTTCCATTTCCTACCTAGCTTCTACAACCAAAGCTTTTACAAATAACATAGTTGCCTCCACAAATTGTTGAATAGTAGTAGGGTCAAGGGTGGTGACCAACTTGACACCCTTGATGGAGCCCTCGAATAGCATACGAGCAATATTCCTGCTCAAAACATCAACCACCATTATAAAAAAAAATGGGGAGAGGGGGTCCCCCTATTGAATACCCCTCCCAGCAGCAAAGAAACCATGGGGTAATCTGTTGACTAGAACAAAATACCTCACTGTGGTAATGTATACTAAAATGATGTTGATACTAAAAACCAGCTTGTTCCACCCTTTAACCATATTTTTGATATGTTTGAGCCTATGAAATATCTTGAACATAAGGGAACCATGCATAGGGATATTCCATCAAGTAGCAATCTTATTCTTGATATCCAGATAGGAATTCCACATTATCTCAAAACGGAAAGGGAACAAACCAACAGTAGTGTTTTCATTGAGGATCAACAACGACGATTGTGGTAAAAAAAAGTTTGGGGTAGAGCTAGTAGATTAGCATTAAGCAAGGCAATCTAATTGGGAGAAAAAAGGAATCTATCAAGATTGACTTGGATCAGTCCATCCCCTAAGTGTCTATTAGACCAAGTATAAGATTGGCCATCTAAATCAACATCCACCAGTCTGGTACAATTCAGGAAGTCATCCAAATTAGACATGTTTTCAGAGTAATCAATTAGTCCACCACACTTCTCTGAGGGGTAAAGGGGGGAAGTTAAAATCCCCAACCACCACCCAACAGTCTCACCTATAAGCCAAAATCTAGTTATAAATTTCCTACCAAAGGGATTTTATTGTATTCCTAATATTGGGGGCATAAATGTTGATAAAAAACCAAGAGCCCCCAACATTGGAGAACTTGACACCCACACTGTTCCTACAATGGAATAGTTCAGTATCAGAAATCCTAATGGGGTTCCACATCATAGCAAGTCTCCTTGAAGCCCCTTCCACATCACTACAAGCAAAGAGGGTGTTTGGCCAAATATAATTAGCTATGGGTTCAAAATTGGTTTTCTTCATCTTGGTTTCTTGTAGTAGTAAATCATCAATCTTGTGTTCTAGCACATAGTTCTTCAGGTACAACTGCTTTTGGGGGCTATTTAACTCTCTCACATTCTATGAAAAAAATTTAATTTTGAATTTTTCTTTGAGGACACTTCCAATGTCCTCTGTTTAACTATCACAATTTCTTTTGGTGTCTCTTCATTCCTGGTCAACCACTGATTGGGTCTATTAGGCTTAGATCCACCTCCCACATTTTCTTTCTTTTGTTTACCATTGTTCTTAGGAGTTGACCAAAACTCTTTCTTCTTCCATAGAATTATTTTAAGACATAACAATCATCTCAATCAATCCAAGACTAGGTGTTTCCTTCAAAATTACTTCATCCTAAATCTCGCCTTCCTCTACTCCCATAATCTTAGGGGAAGGATGCTTCTCCATAGTAACACTAGATCCCAACACCACTCCATAGTTAAGTAGTGGGAACCTATGCACCAGGACACTATTGGGAGAGGAACCATTGAGCTCCACAATATAGTCAATTGAGACCAAATCTTCCAATAAATCCATCGAGATCACAAGGTCAACAAGCCCAACCTTAGCTGTTGATTCAATGACCCTAAAATGGAATATTCAAAGGGGTAGTCATTATAGGGGACCTCCTCAATTGGTTCATTAGGGTTGGAGTTAATTCTAATTGTGGACTTGTACTCTAAAATAAGGTGGCCCAGTTTAGCACATTTTTGGCAGTATACCACAACATTCTTATAGTAGACATATTGAATCTAGGAACCAAAAATCAGGCATATCCTCACAGATTTGGGTAAAGTATTATTTATATCAATGTTGACACAAAAGCGAGAAAAAAATAACCTAGACATGGATTTGGTGATAGAGTCTGAGGTGATGAACTAGCCCAAAGAATCACAAATGCTCTTAAAGACCGAATTGTCCCAGTATTCGAAGGGAAGTCTAGGGGAATATTTGTAGCATTGGACTCCTAGATAAAATTGGTGTGGACAAGAATCTTATAGAACCCAACGATGTTAATATTCATGGATTTGACAATGTTAATAAGAAATAATTAGGAATTATCACACTACCCATTAAGGTAGGGCCCATGGTTTTGCCTACCCTTTTCCATGTCATGCCAAAACCTCTTTCATACTTATCTTCTCCTAGGTAGATCATGGATTCATGTCATGAAGGGCATCCCATCTACTCTTCACTATGAGATGAAGTATGAATATAATAATAAGATATACAAAGTTAAAGCATATGAAGAGAGTTATAAATTACAAGACAAAGCCAAACATAATACTTCCAAATCTCTTAATACATTGATTCCAACTTCAAAGGTAGAACTTATACAAGTTGATGATAATCCTAATTTTCTTTCACCTACAACAAAATTCTTAAACGATGATTGGGGCTCATTAGATTTTATTCCCTCCTTTATGGGAGAGTACAAAATCTCACAATCTAAACCTATAGAGTTTTGTTTTATATCTTCTATATCAATAGATTCAAAAACATCACCCCATGATGGTAATGGGGGCTCTTAACTCTCATCCCTCATGAGCGGAAGATACCTAACTTTAAAAAAAAAAAAGTATTTGCGTTCTCGAGAAAAATCCAATTCTTCTCAAGAGCATGTAGATACTATTTCTTCATCTAAATTGGAAGAATGTTATGGCCTTGGATACAAAATTCTTTCTAAACATGGAACAAAAAAATAGGGATCAAGTGAAGTCTATACCTTACTTTTCCAAGTAGGGTTTAGGTTTCCAATCTTCATTCACATCTTCATCTAATGATTTATCATCTACTATATGTATGAAATCTTGTGGTAATAAAGAAAGCTTTTCTTCACAAAAGAGAGGAATGTATCCCACTATTGAGAAAGATATTATCTTTTCGAGGCTCCTTAAAGTCCACTTGCTATCTCTTCCTTTGAGAACGCAACAAAAATTTTATAACAAAAACTCATTTTGTGCATATCATCGAGTGTATTATCATTCTACCAATGACTGTCATGCCTTGATTAATAATATTCAACAACTTAATTGTTGTGGTGCTTTTCCATGTGATGATGCACCTAATTCCTCTAAACAATAATGATCTTCATCATATGGTGTTGCTCCTCACTATGTGGCATTGGTAGCTCTATATATTTGCTCATTATTGTTCATGGTGGTAAAATCTTAATCGCAACCATATTTTCCATGGCAGCAACACAACAGCCTCTTGTGTGGTTGTCTTTGTCTCCACATTTGGGGGACAAGGATAACTAGTTTTCAAGGTGTGTATTATTTTCTCCTTAAAATACCAACATAGCAAGTATGTTGACATTTTAAGGGGGGGACATACAATCCCTCACTCATGGTTTGCATAAATAATGACCCATTTTTAGTGATGGTAGTATACATCTCCTAGAAAATGTGACCTCATCAATGGAAGTGTGGCTTTTTTAATCTATGTTGTGTCTCCTTTATAGTGATATTGGGCTTGATATCTTCTAAGTGTCTGACTTTTCTTGGCATATAATGTTCCCCTGTGTGGTAATGTTACGACTAGTATTCCCTAAGGTGTGATATTTTTATTCCATGACTTATCCTCTCTTGGTGGTGATGAAATGTGTGATATTCCCTAAGGTGTGATCCTCCATGTATTGAAAAATGCCCCTTTTTTCATTTTTGTAAATCACCTTTTGTGGTGGTGTTGTTTATAACACCCCTTGAGGTTTTAGCCTTGTCTTATGAACCTTATTTAGTGAGTTTTGCACCTTTGTATGTGAGTTTTCTATTTTTATGCCTTTGTAGGTGAGTTTTTTGTTTATACACTTTCATAGGTGAGTTTATGCACCCCTTGAGGTGAGGTTTTGGAAAGATAGTTCATGGATTTAGCATAATGGAGGTTGTTGGGTCATGAACTTGAGCACCCATTTTAACATGGCCACCAAGTATAACACAACTTTCTTGACAATAGAGTTATCTATTCCATGAGTGTCTAGCATAGAACAACTTGCTAGCCTTGTGGAACCCATCATGTTACATGGACACCTAACATAATGCAGCTTGCTAGCCAATAAATCCATGTGGCTCATGAGTGATTTTACATCCTTGTGAGAGCATCATTTTACTTTGATATCACATTTGATAGATGACGTTTGGTAGTTGAGACAAATTTAAGACTAAGGTCTCTTTGCCTTATTGGCTTGAATCCTTTTAGTACTAATCTCATTTTTTTGTATGTATTTTGTGTGTCTTCTTTGTGTTTGCATCGTGTCTTTTTTCATTTTTTCATCATTTTTATGTTCCATCATGCCATATGTTTTCATCATGTATGCTTTGTATTTTTTGACATGTATGTTTGTGTATGTTGTCTTGTTGCATTACATACATGTGTGTTCCATTGTGCTTATGTTGTCTTGCCATGGGATCTTGGATCCTTAGTCATCCTATCTCTTCAACATTCAGATAATCATGTTGGGATATGGTGGTGTACACCATTACATAAAATTTTATATTATATGTTGTAATTAAATAATTATTTAGTTGTTATGCACCTAGGTGGTGTCGTTAATCACACTAGGTAATTATTTGGGGACCACTTTATGTTGTATTGTAACATTGTATTACTATTTAATGTGTGGGAGACATGCGATAATAATTTAATATTGGGGAAATATTAAATAAAGTGAAAACTTAGTACCCAATATTAAAATAAGAGATTAGTGGTTTTGTATTAACATGGTTTTATTTTACCACTTCATTGTATTTGAGTGAGCTTGTATCTATAAGAGCAAGCACATGTTTAGTGGTTAAGGTTGGCTGCGTGAGTAGGTTACATTATTGAGTCTTCCTAAGGAGTGCATATGTGAAGCATTTCATGGGATTATGTAGGAAATGGATTAAGATTGTGGGTTGAATGCATTATTTCCTAACAAGTGGTATCAAAGTTTTCATGGTTGATGGGTTTTCATTATAACCCTAGTTTGAGAATTTTTTTACAAATTTGAATCCATGGACATGCATGTTAGATTTGAGGCATTACAAGATATGAGGGTTTTATAGGTTGTTTATTGCATATCTAAGGGTTTTGGGTTTGTTGTTATGATGGGTTGTTTGCAGATTTGGGGTTTAAAAAATGTTGGGTCAAAAGGGTTTTTTGGATTGTGCTTCAATATGAAGGTTTTGTCGAAGAAATTTTGTAGATAATCTCTTGAGACAAAACGGACCTGACCATTGGATCCAGGAGGCCCGAAACATAAAAAATGGCATAAAATTTGACATATTTTAGAGAAGTTGAAATAATGCAAAAAAAAATAGCCCTTGAACCTAGAGATGTCAAATAAAATATTCTTAAAAAAAAATTATCCCCATTGACTTTTAAAAAATGAAAATTTCTTGCAATAATAAATTAAAAATTAAAAAATATTGTATTGGCCTTTTTAAAAGGGTCTAAAAAATTTAAATAAAAAAATATAATATAGTGGGGGGTGGGTCTCCAGACCCTACCACCCCTGCATCAACCTTGTCTTATCATAGTCCTTTTTGTCTAGCCCATGAATATTTTAACTGCCAATAAAATTAAACAAAAAAAACCACCAACCTTTGTAAAGTTCTTAAACTTTGAATTATTAGAAAATATGAAATGGTGCATAAGTGTCAAGAAAGTCTTTAATATTTGAAAATCTTTAATGTTTAAAACTTTTAAATGAAATCTTTTCAAACCGCCTACCCCTTATTAAGAAAAATTTGGCACTTTTAATATTTGCAAAATAAAATAAAATTGATTTTTAGTTTTGAGGTGGAGTCCACCAAAAGTTGATATAGTTAAACTGGACTATTTCTTTCAAATGCACATAACTTTTGCTCAGAGAGTCATATTTTCGATTTCTTATACTTGTTACAAAGGTGGTTCTGAGAATTACATAGTGGTATAGGTTTGGTTCCATGATTTTGTTGTTTTGATCAGTTTTTGGGGCCTGAAAGTTAGATTTTATTGGTTGCATAGTTTTGAGCATAACTTTTGCATACAAAATCAAATTTTTGATTTCAAATAGATGTTGGAGAGCATGGACAATGTACTAAACAATGGATCATATTATTTATCACTTTGTGATTTTGGATGAGTCTGGTACTTGTTTGATCACTTGTAGGTGCATGAGATTCAAGGTGTGATTGTGTGAGCATATGATGAGTCAAGAGGAGAAACCTTGAGAGAGTACATGTTTTTATATGATATTTATGATGGTATAAATGATTATCAATTTGGTGCTTCTTAGTATAGGTTTATAGATGTTTTTTAGAGTTTAGATTTTTATGGTGACAAGTACACAAGATATCTTTAGTTTTGAAGACATGGTTGACATGAGTGGAGACTTGGAGTCTCATATGGGTCATAGTTGAGTGCAAGTACAATGATGGATATGGTTATAGTGTCATGGGTATGCAGGTACATTTATGCATTGGCATGAAATGATCACATATGTGGTTGTTTCGTGGTGTTATGGTTTGGTGTTAGGAGGTTGTTTTTATCTCTTTTGATGCATATTTGGTTCCTTGACTATGGTACTCATTTGTGGACATGTTTGAAAAGTCAGAGATGTCGTTGATTTGGTGCTTGAGTCTTGATGTCTACAGGATTATCTTTTTTGATATATATCTCAATTTGTAGGTTACTAATGTGACGATGAGTTTGCATGCTTCATTGTTTTGATCACAAGTTATGTAGGTTTTTGGATTAGCTACTTATTTTCTTGTAGTGGGATGACTCGGTGTGGATTGTCTATATCCACGAGATTGGTTCATTGTTCGTGCAGATTTTGTTAGTTGGCCTTTTCTGTGGTCATTTGTGCATTGGTATGTTGCTTTGGGATGAGAGGATAGATGGTTAGAGTACATGATTAGTCAATTATTGGGACTTGTAGCATGTGGTTTGATCATGATGTCATGATAGCTTGGTTACATTTCATTGGTTATACACTTTCAGTGGGAGCTTTTGACAGTGATGACTTGGCAGTGTTGGATTGGTTTGTGATTGTTTGATGCTAGTTGTATGTATCTTCTTGGATTGGAGATCTTGGTTTCACGCGTATGCTAATGATATTACAGTTGAGTGTGTGTAAACCAGGATGATCTTCATGGAGGATATGGTAGTCATGATGCCATGTGTAGCTCGGTTTCATGATTCAATGGGAATTGTTGTAGTGACGTGGATGCATCATCGGTGATGGTTATCTTCATGTGATTGAAGATGTGGTTTGTTCGTTTAGAGTGTTTTGGTATTGTGTCATGGTTTACTATTGATACCAGTTTAGAGGTTTGACATGATACAGGTTCTCTTGAGACCAGGATGTATGCATTGGTGCATGTGATCTCCTAGGAGGAGATGATTAGATTGAATGATTCCATGATAGGTTCCTAATTCTACAATTGGAGCTTTGACATTGATCTTGGTGGTTCTCTTTGTATTGAGTACATGATCATTTGCTTGATTACTTCATGATGGTGCTATGTTGCATTTGGATTTTGGCATGTATTCATCAATTATAGGTGCTCATGGATACATGGAGATGTAGGTGAGGCTAGATTTCTCTTGGGATTAGAGACATTTGCGTGAGATGGTTAATCTTTAGAGGTTTCAGTAGGAAGACTAAGGAGCTTTCACTTAGGTATGGACATGAGTTCATGATGGATCTATAGAGGAGATTGATCTTGGAGTGATTCATGATGACTTGGTTATCCTGGAGGAGCATTCTCATTCCCCACTCTTGGTCTACTCAGTGGTTTATGATTTGAGAGGTATTTTTCCATTATTTATTTTAGATGTTTTATGTTTTTATTTTTCATGTGAATGAGTTGATTCATGATGATTGATTTTGGAGACTCATTTGAGGATTGTTTAAGATGGGTTTATGTTTCTTTATCTTTCATGTATATGGATCTTGAGCTATGGATAGTTAGCTCTGAAGGATTCATTTTGAGGGATGTTATGCATGGTTATCACCTTGTGCATTTGAGTTTATGTTATCATTCATTGACAAGGAGTCTAGTAAATGTTTTATGGGCTGGTTTTTAGATTTTGGAATGGTCACTTTGAGTTTTATATTCTTGATTAGAGAGGCGTACATCCATGTGTTGGTTCTTTTTCCAGCTAAGCCTTTAAATCCTTGAAAGCGCAGCCAACCCTTATACTCAAGAAACTTCAAATCCAATGGCCAACTAACAGGTAAAGAGTTTCAAGCTCTTACCCCAACTCTTTAGGCTCTGTGGGACCAAGGAGGGTGTTCCTTATTATGTTCAGTTGATATTTTCATTCCTTAAGAACACTTCAACACGGATCTATTCCTACTAAGTGCAAATAGAGATTACTCATCAAAGGTTTGGCTAACCTTTAAAAAAATAACTACCTATTGCTAGGAAATTAAGTGGGACTTCAAATTCATATGTTGTAATTGAAAGTATTTAATTATTTTAATTCTCATTCTGAATCCCTATCTAGGCACATCACTTACTCAAATATTTGTAAAGTAACATAATAAAAAGACCAGTGCATCATCAATTGGGATAATAGAGTCAAATTGGCAACAATCAATAATATATTAGCCATTTATCTCAGAAATTGGTGGACAATTGTTATACTACCTTGTAGTATTCAACTCACTGCATCTAAGATAAAACTTCTTACTAAATCATGTGCCATTTCCTCAGAAACCCGTGACTTCATTTAAGCATTTAATCAATTCTTTGAATTGAATCCAAAACAAACTCACTCATTCAATCAAAACAACTGAAGACAAACAAAAAAGATCATTAACCCTGTTATTCATAATCTGCAAGAAAATTACAAAAGAGAGTGTATATCTCAGAATTTAGACTTGCTCTTATAATTTGTGGCTTCTGTAAAACCATTTTAAGATCATTAAAAACATGATTATGACCCAAGACAATTTATTGTTCTATTTATCAACATTTTTACAATATACATTTTTTGAGCTTAGCTACTCACCCAGACCAATTTTAGATTCAAGAATGGAACCCCTTACAATGAGAAGAGAATGAGAAGATAAAGAAAACTAGAAGAAATAGGAGCAACCCTAAAATAAATCTATAGAAAACACCTAGCACCTTCATCTTCGTTAATCTAAAACAAGAAAACTGAAAAATCCTCTCTTCTCTCTTCAACAAACCTCGCCTCTATTCTTTCCTTTGCAAAAAAAAAATCACCTCTCATGCAAAAAGGCACCTTCATTGTTCATTTTTACCCCTGTAGGTGAAAACAATTTCTTCCCCGTGAAGGCTTTTTATTTCTCTTTTATTTGTTATAGAAACATTGATTTATACCTCCCAGCAAAGAAAAATCTCTTACATGGTGAATACATTATTCACCCCTTAGGAAAAATTTTAAAAATTCATCCCAACTTCAATCCACCTTCATTTCCCAACAATAATATTTTATTCTTTTAAAAAGATGGAGTCTTTTAAATATTTCCCTTGGGCATTTACTTTTCACGTTTGAAATACTTTTCCTTTTAAAATTTTCACCCAAAGCATTCATATTTAAAAGGAAAGCTTTTGAAAATTTTATCCGGGCTCATCAAAAGATATTTACCCGCCCATTACTCTCAATGTCAAAACAATGCTTCTCAAAGTGAAAACATTGAGCATTTTACCAAATAGTTAAAAAAACCTACTAGTGCATAGTTTAGATTTTAAAATCTAACTTTAGTTATCACCATTAATATTCCTCCTTCAAGATTTCATCGGGCACATTAAATTTTAGTTATTAATATTTCATAGGGTCCACGGGCTATGCATATAGCGCATTACGTGACCAAGCAAGAAAATGGAAACCCAACTAGTGATGAGCGATGGAAGCCCATTTATTTTGCATTAGGCAACCTTCACTTTATTTATTTCACCCCTAAGGTAAAATAAAATAAGAAACTTTAAAATTTTCCCCTTCGAATAAAATCTCATCAATTTTGTTTACCCTACCCAGCAATTATGCTGCCTTTTAAAACAAATTTTATTGGGCCTTTAAAACACATACCCGGACAACATTTAATTTTAAATGCTTTTCCATCAAAGTTGATCGAGCCTACCACATTCTCCTATCTCATATTGGAGTGAAAAAATGGGGAGCAAACCAGCGATGGACGATGACCATCGCTCATCACTGGTTTATTTGGGAAAAAGGAGCACCAACATGTAATGGGCGATGAGGGAAAAATGCCATATTTTTCTCCTTCATTTCACTTTTCTCTACAGTTGCTCAATATTCCAACAATGGTGGCAGAACTCAAGGAGACAATTTCAATACATTTTCACTGCAGGTGCAAACTCTCCAAGTGCCAAATGAATTTAGGTGGATTTTCCTACTCGGTTGGGCATCAATGGCTGCCCCATCTTTCTCATTTTGCTTTGTGCTTTGATGGATATCCATATCTTCATTTGGCGCGGGCTCTCCTTGATAATTTTTGAGGTCTTTTCAACAAATCTATTTTATGCATACACTGCAGTCACTATGGCATTCTATTCCCAACAACACAATAGAATTCCATCAAACAATTTAAATGCATTCTTTGCTAGCATGGAGGCTGCCCCAGTGCGTGGTCTTTTCCTCCTGTCATCCGACAATTGCATTTGCTTCCATTTTGTGCACAGGCTACGACTATGGCATTAAAGTCTTTTCTCTACTGCTCAAGCATTATGGTGAGATGAGAAGCTTCCTTTATCAAGAGTCTTTATCCCTTGTGTGTCCATCGCTAAAGAACAATGCATTGCTAGTTTGGGTCTTCATTTGCAAAGTTTGTTTGAAAGCTTCCAGCCAATAGAATGAAATAATTAAAACTCCTTTCGCTTCCTATTCAAATGTTGAAGAGATTAATGTCCTAATATAATTTTGAAATATTTCAAAATGTTTTAAATATAAACATTTAAAACATTAGAACTAGGCAAAAATTCAATTATGCCTGTAAGCCAAAATAGAGAAATTTATTGCAGGCAAACTGGGACACCTGGAGCCATGAAAATTTGTGTAGGATCATAATAAATTATTTAGAGAAAACCCATTTCCTCTAATTTTTTCCAACCCTTAAAATTCAGGTACCTCCTTTGTAAACTAGCCCTCGATGTGTTTGCCGCAACATAAGTTCATTAAAATAATATATCATATGACCTCCAATCCTGATGAAAATGGAGTTCTAGAGGTTTTAGACCAAAAAAAGAAATGGGTTGTCAATGTTAGAATTGCAAAATTTGACACTTTTCAGAACAATATTTTTGGCCATGTTGCGATCAGAAAGCAATTAAATAACCCATCAAAACTTATCTTGGAGGCACAAAATTGAACAGGTATGTAGAAACTTGACCCAAGAATGTAATGCAACAAAAAAATCAGACAAAGGGATCCCGAGGTGAAAGATATTAATCGAAAAATTTGCTCACTCAGACATTTATGTAATTGTGCTTGTTCAGAACCAATTAGGGCTCTCCAAGTCACCACTTTGAAAAAAATCAAAAAAACTACTGGGAAGCTTCCACTAGAAAGATAAGCTTATTTAGGTACCCAGAGTATGTGCATGAAAGAGCTTTCCTTCAATCATCAATCTTCACAAGATATTAGGGGTCAAAGTTGACCACCTTGAAACACTGTCAGAAATGTAGATGTAAAACTGAACAAACTGCATTTGCTTTTGATCTTGAAAAAATAGAAAATCAGATCGTGAGGCTCTGAAATCAGAAATGAGAGTACATGAATGTATGGATAATGGATAATAACAACCCTTTCGTTATGACAGTCATCCAATTGCAAAATACAAGCTCGAAAGGGAGGCTACATTGCAAAACAAAGAATTTGCAAACAACAAAAAATGTTAAAACCCTCTAGCTTCGCCTTTTAAAACCCTATCAAAAGTCATCATGGGAAGTTGAAAAATGAAATTCATGCTCACATATGTCATATGAGTATGTCCACAAAAGGATTTTTCATGAAAATCAATAGGCTCCAAATTGCGACCCTCCAAGGTGGGTCACTTAGGCAGATTTCTCAGGTGCTCCTCTGAGAGTGCAGAGGAAGAATTTTCATTAGGGGCACTTCAAATTTGTAGAATTTGAAGGTTCCAACACCATGTTGGAATTGTTAAATGATTCATATGTTGTTTAATGTAAGAGATTGAACATTGTAGGTATCTTCATGGAGCATTAGAGCATGTTACAGATTCATGTGATTTCATGTATGGCTATGATGATGTATTTCTTTGATTGATCCCTTATGCAATGTATATAACAAGTGGGAGAATGTTGGGATATGGTGTTGTACACCATTGCATAAAATGTTATATTATAATGTTATAATTAAATAATTATTTAGTTGTGATGCACCTAAGTGGTGTGGTTAATCACACTAGGTAATTATTTGGGGACCACTTTATGTTGTATTGTAATGTTGCATTATTATTTAATGTGTGGGAGACATGTAATAATTTAATATTGGGGAAATATTAAATAAAGTGAAAACTTAGTATCCAATATTAAATAAGGGATTAGTGGTTTTGTATTCACGTGGTTTTGTGGTACATGGTTTTATCTTACTACTTGGTTGTATTTGTGTGAGATTGTATCTATAAAAGTAAGCATATGTTTAGTGATTAAGGTTGGTTGGGTGAGTGGGATGTCATTATTGAGTCTTTTTGAGGAGTGCATATGTGAAGCATGGCATGGAATTATGTAGGAAATGGAATAAGATTGTGGGTTGAATGCATTATTTCCTAAAAAATCAAACCCCTCTTAACATATATTTTTCTACTTTAGTGTGATTCTAAGCATAAGTTCATACTCTAACTAAAGTGAGGGCTAAATGTAGTGTCATAAATTGTCACCCTTGATAATTTTATAGTATTTTTTATCCCCTTTAAGTCATTGGACCTAATTAAGCACCTAATTTCCTAAATTTTGTATTCCACAACTTATTTTGAACATTTTTCAACAAATTGCAAGCATAAAAAAAATGCTCTCATTTAAGACTTTGCCCCCGACTCCTTCAAATTTAGAAAATAGGCTTGGGACACTAACACCTAAGGTGCCTATGTCCCCCTATTTTGGATCCAAATTCAAATATGTAAATGTTAGTATGTTATTATTTAAAATTCAAATATCTAAAGTTGGCCATCAAAATTTTATTTTTAGGAAATTAGAATAATAGTGTGAGCATGATCATAACCTAAGCTTAACCTGCAAGATCTACATGAAACAAAAAAGGATTTAGCAAGTTAAGTCAAGCTCCCAATGGAATACTTGAAAACATCAAACGAAGAATCCATTAAAACATAAACAAACAAGAAATGCATAATGGAAACCTATTCTAATACCTCAAACCTCATCCCATTGGGGGATTAGTGTCGCATTGATGTGGAATGTCAGCCCTTTCCCAATCAGATTGAAATAAGCTTTGAAATGGATTATGTGGATGAATATTGATGAAAATAGATATAAACTAAGATAAAATGATGCTAAATACTAAAGATGGATGCAAATGGATGAAAGTGAGTATGCAAATGTGTAGCATAACTTTTCTAAAATGGAAGTGGATGTTTTTCTCATAAAAATGAGGAGTATTTATAGGAAAAAATGGTGAATCAATGGTTAGGATTGATTTGATCAATTAATGGATGAGAAGCAATGAGAGGTGAAGGCATGGATCAAGGATTCTCATCAATGGATGAGAATGCAAGTTGACAAGGATCAAGGATTTAATCAATGGCTCTCATTGATTCAAAGAAGCACACTTCCTAAAAAATAGAAAATTGTTAGGAAGTTTTTTACAAGAATATTCCATTTTGGAGGAGTTCAAGTGGATGAATATTCCAAGGAAATATTCCCTTGCAAGTGGGAGGGTGAGAGAAATTAGCTAATTAGGTAATTTAAGAAATTACTTAATTGTGCAAGATGGAGGAAATTAGGGATTTTAATTAAATAATTAAGTTATTTAATTAAAGGGCGATAATGAAATTTAATTAACTCATTAGAATTATTTAATCAAATGAGAACGCTTAAGGGGTTCAATTTAAATAATTTACATTGTCTAATTAAATAGGATGAAAATAAGTGTGAAAGGGGGTGAATTAACCTAATAAAATTGATTATCAGGCTAATAGATGAAAATGATGCATTTAATTAAACAACTAGGATTATTCAATTAAATAGTCAAAAAAGAGGTGATTTATGTCAAAATGGTGTTAGTAATCAAATTCAGATGTGCAATATAAGTCAGGAAAAATTTAAGTGTCTACATTTTGCCCCTTTTTGAAGCAAGGTGCCTATTACATTGGTTCAAAGATTGACACTTTTTAGAGTAATGTTGTTGCTCAGATAGAAAAAAATCTTAATTTTTTCAGATGCCCCACTATTGCCCCAGTAGGAGTTAAGATGGTACCCTACCCCCTTGAGAGATTGGGCAATTTTTTTAATTTTTGGGTCAAGATCGCAACAAAGGTTCAACATAGGTTCAGTTGCATAAAATAGGCTCTGAGACGTGAAAATAAGCTTAGAAAAGTAAAAAAAGCCTCAAAATAAGGTTCCTAGCTTAAAAAATTGATGAAAGGGATGAAAAATGATATTTCCCACCTCAAATTAGGGAAAAAACCCTAATTTTTAGGCATAAATAGAGCTTGAGGGATCATTTTCAAATCATTTGCACATTTAGCTTAAAGAGATTCTGCTACTTTTTGCTCTGACGTCCTGATGAAATGGTTGATCATGCGCTTCTCAAGCACCTCGTGGACAAGGTACAAGAGTACCAACGGCCAACAAACACAAGACCTCTAGTACGCAAATCAAAACTTTTCTCATTTTTCATGTTTTTTAGCATTTATTAGGGGTCAAAGTTAGCCATGCAATAGCGACACTGTATTGTGTCACTTTTTCTATGGTCGGTGACACTATTGTCACTAGGGCATCACTATTGTGAAATAGCAATGTTATGTCAAATTTAGGTATAGGATCACTTTCGTAGGATAGTGATGATTTTTTGACATAGTGACATGCTATGCGATTTTAGCATTGTGAGGCTATTATATATAGAATCAGTTTTGTAGGATAGAGGTGTGAGGTTAGATTTTACTCTAGTGTTGTGTTCAAATGTCAATTCACTATTACTGGATCACATCACCATTGTCAAATGGAGATACTTTTGTAGAATAACATATTTCACACCATAATGAATCTTCTTAGATATTCATGGTATCCTTCCTCAAGGGATTATGGAATTTTTATTTGTGATCAGCATGATTCTCATGTGTAGGAACAAGCTAGTATTTTTTGTCTAGGTTTATTAGATCGATCATGATTATAGGGTTGATTATGTAATCTTTCAAACCTTATTGAAATGAGTGATAGAATTCGTTTACTTAGAATTCCCTTTGCATTCCTAGAAAATATATATGAGACATATTTCACCACATTATTTTTTCCAACTTATCTTTAGATGTGAGGGGCTTACTTGATTTTATTTCATCTAGCTTGAGTATTTTCACATCAACTCTCTTGACTATTTTACTAGATGCTCTCATATTACTCTCTATATTAGTTTATAAAGTATAAGTCTCCCTCAATGTTTTAGGGTTCTTATTTTGGATATAATAGCCCAATTTAGCATCAAATTCTTCGCAATATAACACCAAGAACATGGATTTATTTGACGTCACATAAGGAGCCACCTTTCTCATTATCATCACAAACCTATTGTTGAAATAAAAATGCTCTCATTCACCCATTTATTGATGGTAGTGAGCTCATGAATTATAAATTAGGGATCCACTCTTTCTCCATATTATAGTCTAAAGACCCTCATAAACTCATTCCATAAATCAATGTTGTATGTAAAGATTCTATACTTTTCCTTGTCACCTTCTACAAATAAATACTCAAAGAGTTTCAATATGACATCTTCATCTTATATTGCATACTCATTCATTACAATAATGAGGCATCTTAAGTGATCTTCACCAATGTTGGAATTATCACCTTGGAACTTTGGCTCCTTTCCCCTAATCTTATTTGGAATTATATTAAGATAAACCAAGGTACCATAAAACTTGATCTATCTATATCTCTCCATTCCTAGTGGTTATCATGTTGGAACAAATCTTTGAGTGTTTCTTTAAGGTTGATATCTTACCTTTTGATGAATATTGGGTCATGGATAATATTGATAATTAGGGATATGTTGGTTGTGTTGCACATTGTGTTCTTTCTATAATGTTATGATTATTGTGTTGATCAATAAATTATTGTTGAGTAATGTTTTCATTTTGAATGACACACTAAGCATGATGAGACAGTTGAGCTTGTTGTAACTCAAATTTGAGCCTATATTTCACATTACCTCTATCTCAATTAGTTATTTAGATTAATGTGTTCATCTACCTTTCTTTCCCTATGTTCTTCTAATTGGAAGTTATAATTTGTATCAAGAAAAGGGGTTTCTTGTTCTTTAATTGTCTCAGAAGAAGAAGCAAGAGGAGTAGGATAGGGAGTGTCTCTTGGGATTATCACATATGAGGGTGTGGGAATTTTTTTGTTCAAATTCTTAGTATGTAACTCTTGGGATAAATTTCTATTTCTTACCCCCATATTCTACTAATTTCTAGGCATGACATAATAATATCTAAAATCTCTTCAACCCATCCTAACCATGTTATTAACTAAATAATCTAAGGTTTATTGATATTAATATCTTAAATTAATAAAATTTACCTCTACAAGATGTGGTAACATGTTTATTATTATGGGAGTCATTGATAAATGACTTACCTATATTTTTAGCTTTCCACCTCACCTATTGTTTTCTTACTTCAACTAAAGTCTCCTCAACTTATATTTTAATTCTAGATTGCTTCCTTCTTTCCACTCCTTGCTTATTTATTTATATACTAATTTTGGGTGAAATATTGAGTAGACTCGTCACTCTCTAAATTAGGAGAGACATAGTTTCTTTATTATCACGTCTTTAAAATAGTCACTCAAGGAAAACTATCTTCTTGGCTACATTAGGTTTTTATTAACCAAGTCCTTCATAATGATCTTCAAGTTTTTATATCCCCGGAAATGATACTAATTTTTTTATTTGAGTTGTAACAACCAAATCCCTAGAGTTGAATCTTCTTCCACATTCTATGGGTGTAAAATTTTGGATGAATACCACACACTCATGATCACATTCAAACAATTTTGAACCAATTATTGAGGTGGGTAAGACCTCATTCAATTATTATTATATTAGATCACGATAACTTCTCTAATATGTTGTAGTTGAAAAAAATGACATATTATGAACAATTTCCCTACCACAAACCATCCCACTACATAATGTACCCCTATATAGGTTGTCATGGTGTACCTATATGTTGGTTTAACTATGCAAGGTCAAGAATATTCACATTTGTATAGACAAAGTATTACCATGGGAGGGTTTGAGGATATGGATAAAATAACCCCAATTGTTTTATAATGCATTGTAATACATGTGGAAATTAAAAATCACTAGAAACAATACAAACTAAAAGTAAATAATTTTTTTAATTTATTTTAATGTGTTGAGGATGATGGAATATTGAGAAAAAAATAGGTCAATGCTTGTATCTAATTGGGAATAAATTTATTTAAATTACTTAAATGATGCAACCATATACGATAGAGGTAATATTTTCATGGTCTCACATTAAACATATCTAATCAAATAGAGATATAGAATATTTGATTAAAAAATGAGTACTTATTATTGCCCTTGAATAACATGAACATATTCTTTATTATTGTGAAAATATACTAAACAAAAGAATTGTGAAGAATTTATAATCTTATATCTAATTAACTAGTCACAAATACATCTAAAAATGAACACAATGCACCTAGAGACACTAAAAAAAGGTTGAATCCACACTTGTACTCATTCTCTAGAGGTTACAAGATATTTGTTATAAATTTCAAGTAAACCTACATCAATACAATAAAAACTATAATAGCTGGAATTGGATATTGAAACCTTAGGGCTTCATGTGAAAACTCTCTTCTACTAGTTTCATCACTACTTTATCTCTATTTTTTTAAAAAAAATTGCATTCTTTCAAATGAAAAGCCTTTTCTCCTTAGTATCTTAAATAAATGTATGATAATTTATAATAAATTTTATAGTCCTCTTATTGGTACATTATAGAGGAATCCCATATTTCCTATGGGTTTTCTTTCCTTCAATCATGACTATAGGGTTTAAAGTTTAGGCCTAGGAGTGCTTGTGAGGTATGGGAGGATGTTCCTTGAGGCCTAAAAATATCCTAACAATCAAACCTAAAGTACTTGGCATGGGAAAACACCCACAAAATCTACAAGAAAATCTATGGGAGGTTGCACACCATTATTCTTGGTGGATGGAAATGTCTTAGTGTGGGCAAGGGAAAATGGAAGAGTGCTATGAGAATATGAATACCTTTGGAACTATTTGCACAATTTAAAACAAGATATATTTTATTTTACCTTCTTATGTTAGTCCTTAGATCACCCTTTTTGAACCTTGTCAGATGTTCAATGGGTTCAAGAACCTCTAACATATCCTTTTCCTTTGCTTTGCAATAGATCTTCTCTAAATTTGAACCAAGGAAAAGATTCATAGGTTCAATAATTTGTGAACCCTTCAACAGTCCTCTTTTGCATCTCTTAGTTCTTTCAACTCTATATGAACCAAATCATTACATTATATCTTCATAAAACCTATCAAAGGTTTGGTAAGTTCTTAAACCTTGAAACCTTGACATCCTCCCTTGATTGACACTTTGAGAAACTCTTGAACTATTTTAGTTTTTTGAAGGAACAATGAACCTTGTCAAATATTCAATCTATTCTTGAACCTTTGAAACTATTGGCAAATCACATAACCACTTTTATTCATGCCCTATGTCAATTCCTTTGAGAGATGTTGAACCATGTCAAAGAGTTCAAGGAAACTTGAACTCATCAACATCCACAGTCATTTTATTTAAGAAACCATATTACATAATCAAGTGTGAGGGAATTAGGAAAGAAAGGAATCAAGAATATGTGTGCATTAGGAACAAAGAAGGAAATGATCAAGGAAAGAGTCCTTGGATGAAAGATGGAACTCAAAATTAGATAAAGTGAAAATTTGTGGGGGTCGAGGGTTAGAGAAGTTGAGGACTTATAAATCAGTGGTGTAGAGTTTGTGTGGAGGCCCAAGTTTGAAAGGGAAACTTGGGAGAATGGATAATAAGAAGACCAATGATCAAGGAGTGAGGTGAATCAAGGAGTTCGAACTATGTTCCAAGGTCCTAATTCCTCTTGAGGGTCCACACCTAGTGAAATAAATATGGAGATAGATGAGGGAATGGGGAAATCCTACCTATAGGAATGAAATGGACCTAAAACCAAAAGACTTAGTTCCAAGATCCAAAGTCCACTTGTATGCCTAAGGCTTGGTGGGGAGGAATAGAAAATGAATAAGGGAATCATAGGAAATGGAATGGGATTTACATCTAAGAGTCGAGTTAGAATAGGAATTAGGGATTAGAGATTCAAGGGGATCAAAAATTAAGGAAAAGAGGAATAGGGTACCTAGGTAAGGGTAAACCTAATGCTCTAACATTGAAGAAGGAAGGTGAACTTCAAAACTCCAATGGAGGAAGGAAATCAAGGAAAATTGTCAAGGTTTTAGGGATTGAGAGTGTGGTATAAGAGGGATTCGTTGCACATGGATCTCTTTACTCTCAAGAGATCACCAAGGAACAAATTTCCCTTATACACCTCAACATAAGCAAGTCAATGAAAATGTAGAAAAGTATACTTAAAGTCATGTTTCGGAGAAAATTGTTTCAAATCCTGAGAGAGTGAAACCCTGATATTTTTGCCTCATATTGATGGTGTTTTATGCACAACAACTTAGACAAAATATAATATCTTATCTCTCTTGAAAGGTAAATCTCTATCAGCAAGCCTTAAGAGATAACCCCAAGGTCTCTAATGTTAGGTCTTGACGATGCATAAACAACTCAATGATAAATGTGAAAATGTTGGTAATCACAAGGGGCCTTACAAAACAAATACTGGAAGCTTCAAATTCATCAAATCTTGCAATATGTTGATGATTTTGTAATTCTAAACTAACTCAGATTTCAAATAATAGAAAAAGATAAAAGGTTAAGAGGGATTTCTAAAACTAAAATCTAAGACCAATTGTGCAAACAATCAAACATTCAAAGTGGACCAATCCTTCCAAAACCAATTCCTGCTAAACCTAGATTGCACCTGCAATATCACATAAATAGTGCAATCTTCTAAGGAATCAAGATTTTTTAGATTATGAATATTCATCCACATACCCAATTAATGGCACAATGTAAACAAGCATTCACAGTTGAACTTAGCACAAAATGAGGCCCAGACTAACTTTACACAACAACCTACAATCAACAAATTTCCAAAAGTATGGACCAGAGATCAACCAAACATCATTCACATTTCACCATTATTGCAAAAGAACTAAAATCTAACATCTAACTAACAAATAACATTGAGAATCAAGAACAATAAACCATAAGTTGTTGAAGATCAACACAAAGTCCACCAAACAATGACCCAATTGCATTAACTTCTCTAGAATTTACATAACAATCTTCTTGCTCTCTCCTCTCCTACAATTAATTTCTGAAATCTACCTGCTAATTTTGGCCTTCTAACCCCTAAAATTTAACCCTTTACAAATGAGAAGGTACTGGACTTTTATAGATTTTACATTATAATTTTAATGGCCAGGATTAAATCAATCCAATGGCATAAATTACACTTCTAGAAGCATCCAATAGTTACATTAGGGTTTTGGCATCCAGATACATCATCATCCAATTGTATAAAAGTAGTTACATCATGGAACAATGAGAAAACAATATTCTGCCAACTTGACTTTGATAACAATCATCATTGGATAAAGCAAACAACATTACATGGTGCAAATAGCTTCCATAAATCCCTTCCAACTATAGATAGTTTGGGCATGAATTCTTATGCAGGCCCCAAATTTAATATTTGAGTTGAACTCTTCCAAATTTACCTCTTGGTACGAATCCATATGCAAGTAGCCCTTTTGATTTCTTTAATCCTGAAAAACAGATATCATCATTAGTAGCTCACATGTTAAAAAAAAATCCCATCCATAAAATATCCAAATTAAACTTGAATAAAATTTTGGCCTTTTAAGAAAACTTTCCAATTTTGGAAATTTTCCATTTTTGGGAATTTTTTATTTTCAACTTTTTTCCATTTCAAAATTTTTCATTTTCAGGAAGATTTTGAAATTTCAAAAAAATTCCATTTTGGAATTTTTTTGTTTTGAAAAAAAATGCATTTAAGGAAAATTTTCCATTTTGGGAAAAAATCCATTTTTGGAAAAATTTGGGATTTTTGAGGAGGCTTGGATTTTCTAAAAATGGAAATTTTGGGAATTTTGATCTGTCGTGGATTTCAAAAAAATCTGTTCGGGCTAGGATTTTCCCAAGTTTAGCTCTTTGGAAAATCCGAGGTAGCTTGGATTTTCCCATGTTCAATCCTTATGTGAAAATCTGAGGTACCTAGAATTCTCCCATGTTTAATCCTTAGGGAAAATCCGAGGTACCTAGAATTCTCCCATGTTTAATCCTTAGGGAAAATCTGAGGTACCTAGAATTTTTGAAAGCCATGGCAGGTCAAAATTCTCCAAACTTCATAACTTTTTTTCTAGAAGGAATATTTTGAAAAGTTCAAAAAATAACTTGGCCTAATTTTTCATTTTCCATCCATAGGGGCAAGAAAGATTTACAAATGATATCCAAAGTTCACCTCAAAATTGGTTTTAGGGGAATTCAATGTAGCTTAGATTTTCCAAAATCCATACCAGGTCAAAATTCTCTAAACTTCATAACTTTTTTCTAGAAGGAATTTTTGTAAAGTTCAAAAAGCAACCCGGCCTAATTTTTCGTCCTCTATCCATGGGTATAAATTTTTTTACAAATGATATCCAAATTTTACCTCAAAATTAGTTTTAGGGGAATCTGAGGTAGCTTGGATTTTTCTAGGTTTATTTCTCAAGGAAAATTTGAGGTAGCTTGGATTTTATGATATCCATGCTAGGTCAAAATTTCCTAAACTTCATAACTTTTCTCTAGAAGGAACTTTTGAAAAGTTCAAAAAGCAACCTAGCATAATTTTTTGTCCTCTATCCATGGGTGCAAAAAAGATTTACATATAACATTGAAAATTCACCTCAAAATCCATGATAGGTGGATTTCTCTCAGACCCTGAAGATGCCTCAAAATATTGCCTTCATCAAATCAAGTCTGGACCAAATCTAAAAATAACCTCCCAAGAAGAGAAAAAGCAAAAAAATTGTCCAAGCCGAGATGCAGAGATGCAAAAGAAAAAAGAGGGTCCCTACCTTCGGTGGGGTGTGTGTACAAAAATTGCACAACAAACACAACAAATGGCGACTTTGTTGGGGAAATGCTTCAGAGCATTTTGATGAAAAACTAGAATCAAGAACCCAAAATCTCTGGTTTTGATCCTCACATCAATTTAATCAATAAACAAAAGTCTCAAAACCATTGAACAAGCTAGCCCTTCCTGTGTTGAAAATCCAAGTGTGTACAGGTGTATAAATTTTCCTCCTTAAGCTACTACAGGGAGCCATGCTTAGTCATGTTAAGCTATGTAAAAAATTCTAACTCCAAAAGCAACCTGGATAGAGCCTCGCTATCAGTTAGGCATCCATAGCCCTGACGAGGTTATCATTGCGATTCTCCCGAACATAGCTCTACTGCCAGCCAAGCATCCATAGCCCTGGTAGAGATATTCGGATCCCCCTAATAACTTGAATGTCTTTTTGATTTTCAATATTTTCTTTTTTCCTTCTTTTTGATATTTCTTTTCTTTTCAATTTTTTCATTTCAACCCATAAGCAATGAAGCTCACACTCAAGGTTGAGAATCACAGTGGTGCTGAAGCAGAAATATAAGATTTTTCACTTAACAAGACCTCACAAAGATGCTACAACAACCTCATAATTCTTAAGATGTTTGTAAGATGTAATATTTGGGCACATTCAGGAACTAACTCAATCCAATGACTTATCCACTTTATACGTTTAACACATGTGACACTGAATGGATGAATTTCACGAAGCCATCTAGAAAGATGATTAAAGTTTGTAAAAGAAATACTTAAAGCAATCCCAGGTAAATTATTATTGTGCAGATAAAAAACCCCAAGAGAAAATAGGGGGACCAACCCGAAGAAGCAACGCAACAACCAAACCCAAACCTAAAGCAGACCTACACTAACCAAATCAAATCAAATCAAAGGAAACCTACAAAAAAGAAAGTCAGAAAAACAACATTTATTCACATCAGCATTATGTACAAAAGACTCAAAATGAATCATGATCAGAAAGGGAAAACCAAGACCCACTCCAATATGATTCATCAATACATGGACAAGCAACAAGGTGAAGGTAACAGTCCTCAAGAATGCAAATTCATCTTTATACTCAGTGTTGAACCCTAATCCCAATACCTACAAAACAACATGAACAAACACATTAAACGGTGAAATGCAAGCAAGAATAAGGATTCCTCAAGAAATTCATTTGAATAGAAAAAGAGATAGAAAATGAAAGGAAGAACACAATGAAACTTGAAAGCATATCAAAATCTATTCTAAAGCAAGCAAACTCCTAATCTCTTGAGGGAATTGGTGCCAATTTGATGTGAAAATTGGCCCTTTTCCCAACTCCAATGATGCAAGCTTGATGAATGTTGATGAATGATGATCCATTTTGATGAAGATTGATGAATGCTCCCAAAATAAAATCTGCATAACCTAGCTATAGAGCTTAATAAGATGGATGAAGATTGCTCTAAATATTAGTATAGTAAGTTTACTCAATTGGTGGATGATCAAATGAGGAGAGGAGCTCTTCATTTATAAAATGCTAAGAAGGATGAATGCCAAAAATGAAGCAATGTGGGACTAACATTCAATCAATGGAAAGGTGCCACTTGTCAACATTTGATAGGATGAAGGTTGAGCACATTTTGATCAATGTGCAAATTTGAAATTTGAATTTGATGAGATGACATGTTTAGGGGGGATGAAAGATGAGTTAAATGCCAAGTGGGAGACATGTAAGAGACAATGTAAGAGCTTTAAATGCTTTGTTGGATGGACAAGTGATTTGGGGGGAGATTTCAAACTTGGAGGAATATTCCCTCTTGGATCCTTTTTTTAATGAAAATAGATGATTTATAAATCAATTAAATTGATTTTCATATGCAAGTTGCAAAATCTAGAGGATTTGATGGATTAAGATTAAGATTAATTAGGATTTGATTAATTTAAAGGATATTAGTTGATTTGACCATTTGATTTAGATTTGTGGGTTGAAATAAATCAAAAAGAGATGAAAATGATTAAGACCTAGTTAAATAAATATTTTGATTTATTTAACCAAAGGGGGTGATGTTAGATTAAATTAGATAAATACTTGATTTATTTAATTTAATTAGATTAACTTTAGAGATTTAATCAAATAATATGGATTATTTAATTAAATAAAGATAGGAAGATGAAATGACCTAGCTAATTACACAAAGACAATGATTTAATTAAATTGAGGGATTTATTTAATTAAAAGGGGAATTATGATGACTTTAATCAAATAAGGCTATTCGATTAAATGGTTAAACAGAGGGATAATTTAGGTTGAAGTGATGTTAGTAGATCAAGATCAAGTGTGCGATATCAATTTGTATATTTTCGATGTCTACACTCAGTAAAATAAGTCCCCACATTGCAACACTCAAACTCCATGTCATAATCAGGAAAAATTAGTAATTGAGGTAACTCATTGAAACCATGATTAATCCAAACACAAGTTGTCTTTCCCAAATCTCCATAATCAAATTGATAAGCTTTAGTATGCATAGTAAGGAAAGAAACAACCTGGTGTGCTATTTGCTCAAACTGAATGTTGTGTTCATCCTCCAACATTGAAGAGTTGATATCTATGTTGTCAGGAGGTCTCCACTAATGATGCAACATTCCTCTCACATTCAAAATATGAAAAATAGAGTTAGAGTCATCAGTAAGCAGTCCTAAGTGAAATTTGGATTGAACAAATTCATAATTAACCTCATGGAACATTTCACACATTTGAGTATCTTCATGAGGTATCAATGATGAAATTTTAGGAACACTCTTGTGTACAACAACTTCCTCAACAAGATGTTCATCAAGAGGCATCACAAAATTATCTTTAAGCACATTTTCACCTATAGTTGTGTGGTCATGTTCACTACTATTCTCAACATCATTTTGAATTTCCTGCATATTAGTATGAACCACATTAGCTATCTCATCATCAATACATAAATCTTGTGGATTTTCAATGCTCAATTCACCAGTAGATAGAGGAAAAATAGAATTTGATAAATGAGATAACTCCCTGAATTCATCTTCTATCGACATTGGTTCAAAATTTTTATCATATCCATCAAGAACATTAACTTCTTTATTAGTAACATCAGCTCCTTCAACTTGCCCCATGAGATATTCATTATTAATTTTTTGTAATTCCTTGATTGAAGATTCATTTGATATAGCTTTATGCGTATCCTCAGTATGGTTTAACACTTGCACTCTTTCTTCCACCTCCTTAAGCATTATCTGGCATTGGAAACATGTGAATTCAAAATGCTCCTCTTCATTATCTTGCACCAAGTTGGTAGCAATAATTCTTCAAGATGGACTCTATATGTCAAGTTCACCCATTCTTTCATAAATTTAGCAACAAACTCTTCATATCAAGGTTGTATAGAATCTTCATCATGAACAAAGGAAATCTGACTTATCACTTCTTCCGCTGTGGGTCATCCTCAACTATATTTTCCATTTTAGACTCTTGGTTAGCTTTTGTAGGAAGAACATCTATTATCTCTACGAGTTTCTCTTCACCAGGACACTCATTAAGTTCTATTATTGTTGGTACCTTAGATTCTTCTCCCTTACTATCAACCTCTTCCAGAGACATCTCAACATCAACTCCAACATTGTCTCTAGGTTTAGCACCTATTGGCTCCTCTGCAGTACATTCCTTGACTATATGTTCTTTCCATTCCAGATGTCTCCCAACTTTAATGAGAATTTCCACACATGAACTACAAGTGAATTCTAAATGAGATGCATTATGAACTCTACACCATTTAGATGAGATGAGATCTTGCAAACACCTACCACTATTGAGCTATTCTTTAACTATCTTTGTAAATGCCTCAAATGCAACATCAATAAACTCTAAATTTGTAGAGGCTAGTGGTTTAGGTAGGTTTTGCATGAAAATATCCCTTTACAAAACCATCTCAATTTTACCCAAAAAGGTTAAGCATTCCAACTCACTATGATGAATTTTATAGTTGTTTGATAATGCATAGTGATGCAAACCCTTACTATTCCAAAGATCCAATCTCTTATTCAAAGAATCACAAAGTTGAGGAAAATCAATCTAAAGACTGTTCCTATCATGAAAAGCATAAGACTGCTTTTCCATATTGACTCAGAATTTGTACTTTCAAATTTAGAGATCTACCATATCTCAAATTTTGAATATGAAAGCTCATTCAACTTCTAGTAATGTCACTTTTGCTTAGCCCTCCTTCTAGCACCAATCTATTGATGGTGTTTTATGCACAACAACAACTCAGACATAATATAATATCCTATCTCTCTTGAAAGGTAAATCTTTATCAGCAAGCCTCAAGAGATAACCCCAAGGTCTCTAATGTCAAGTCTTGACAATGCATAAACAACTCAGTGATAAATGTGAAATGGCTGGTAATCACAAGGGGCCTTACAGAACAAATACTGGAAGCTTCAAATTAATCAAATCTTGCAATATGTTGATGCTTTTGTAATCCTAAACTAACTCAAATTTAAAAGAAAGAGCACAAGATAAAGGGTTAAGAGATATTTCTAAAACTAAAATCTAAGACCAATTGTGCAAATAATCAAACATTCAAAGTGGATCAATCCTTCCAAAACCAATTGCCACTAAACCCAAATCAAACCTGCAATCTCATAGAAATAGTGCAATCTTCTAAGGAATCAAGATTTTTTAGATTATGAATATTCATCCACATACCCAATTAATAACACAATGTAAACAAGCATTCACAGTTGAACTTAGTACAAAATGAGGCCCTGACTAACTTTACACAACAATCTACAATCAGAAAATTACCAAAATTATGGACTAGAGATCGATCAAACATCATTCACATTTCACCATTATTGCAAAAGAACTGAAATGTAACATCTAACTAACAACTAACATTGAGAATCAAGAACAAGTAACCATAAAATCTTGAAGATCAACACAAAGACCACCAAACAATGACCCAATTGTATTAACTTCTCCATAATTTATATAGCAGTGTTCTTGCTCTCTCCTCTCCTATAGCTAATTTCTAAAATCTACTTGCCAATTCTAGCCTTCTAACCCCTAAAATCTAACCCTTTACAAATGAGAAGGAATTGGCCTTTTATAGATTTTACATTATAATTTTAATGGCCATTATTAAATCAATCCAATGGCATAAATTACACTTCTAGAAGCATCCAATAGTTACATTAGGGTTTTGGCATCCAGATACATCATCATCTAATTGCATAAAAGAACTTACATCATGGAACAATGAGAAAACAATATTCTACCAACTTGAATTTGATAACAATCATCATTGGATAAAGCAAACAACATCACATGGTGCAAATAGCTTCCAGAAATCCCTTCCAGCTATAGACAGTTTGGGCACAGATTCTTATGCAAGCCCCACATTTAATGTTTGAGTTGAACTCTTCCAGATTTCCCTCTTGGCACGAATCCATATGCAAGTCCCCCTTTTGATTTCTTTAATCCTAAAAAACAGATATCATCATTAGTAGCTCACATGTTAAAAAAAAAACCCATCCATTAAATATCCAAATTGAACTTGAATAAAATTTTGGCCTTTTAAGAAAACTTTCCGTTTTTGTGAATTTTTATTTTCAATTTTTTTTTCCATTTCAATAATTTTTCATTTTGAAGAACGTTTATAATTTCAAGAAAAAAATCATTTTTGGAAATTTTTTCATTTCGGGAAAAAATTGCATTTTAGGAAAAGATTCCATTTTTTGAAAATTTTATGATTTTTGAGGGGGCTTGGATTTTTTGAAAATGAAAATTTCGGGAACTTTGATCTGTTGTGGATTTCAGGAAAATCCGCCAGGGCTAGGATTTTCCAAAGTTTAGTTCTCTAGAAAATCCGAAGTAGCTTGAATTTTCCCATGTTTAATCCTCGGGGAAAATCCGAGGTACCTAGAATTCTCCCATGTTTAATCCTTAGGTAAAATATGAGGTACCTAGAATTCTCCCATGTTTAATCGTCAAGGAAAATATGAGGTAGCTAGAATTTTCTAAAATCCATGGCAAGTCAAAATTCCCCAAACTTCATATCTTTTTTTCTTGAAGGAATTTTTGAAAAGTTTAAAAAGCAACTTGGTCTAATTTTTCATTGTCCATCCATAGGTGCATGAAATATATATACAAATTATATCCAAAGTTCACTTCAAAATTGTTTTTAGAGGAATCTGAGGTAGCTTAGATTTTCCCAGGTTTACTTCTCAAGGAAAATCTGAGGTAGCTTGGATTTTCAAAATCTATGCCAAGTCAAAATTCCTTGAACTTCATAACTTTTTTTCTAGGAGTTTTTGAAAAGTTCAAAAAGCAACCCAGCCTAATTTTTTGTCCTCTATCCATGGGTGCAAAAAAGATTTACATATAACATTGAAAATTTACTTCAAAATCCCCTTTTCCAAAATCCATGACAGGTGGATTTCTCTTAGACCCTCGAAATGCCTCAAAATATTGTCTTCATCAAATCAAGTCTAGACCAAATCTCAAAATAACCTCCCAAGAAGAGAAAAACTAAAAATTTGACCAAGCCGAGATGTGGAGATGCAAAAGAAAAAAGAGGGTCCTCACCTCTGGTGGGGCGTGTATGCAAAAATTGTAGAACACCTCAGATGAGCGAGTTCTCGACCAAAAGACAACAGTGTGGTTTCAGAACACTAGTGCGGCACACTGTCATCTAAAAGATGTGTTGGCTTCCTAAGCAATAGAGGGCTCAAGAGCTCAGGCGAGCAGAACCAAGTTCCACTTCTATGCTCAAATTTGAAATGTATCGAGTGAAATACACTAACAAAAAGTTGAAAGCTTGAAATAAACATAAGGGGACTTGGAGAGAGATTATCCTTTGTCAAACGTTCAACTCTTCACTCCAAGCTCCACTTTACACCTACACACAAAAAAACAAGTGGGAAAGGTTAGGGTTGTATAGGGGCCTACCTCAACCAAACCCCCACTTTGGTGTTCCTATCTCCATGGACAACCAAGTTGGAAAGAAGTGTAAATGAAGTAAACTAAGCATGTTGTGAAAGAAAAACCTGCTCAGGAGTAGAACCCGCACCATGGGATAGTAAATAAGTAAGGAAGGAAAGTGAAAGAGAGAGAGAGCATTACCCACAAGTATAGACCCTCTCTGGAGCACACATACACACCATTGAGTGCTTGCTTAAGAGATGTTGTTGGAGGGACCTCAGTCTCGCATGGCTTCACTTGTAAGAGTGCTGCTATCAAAGATGAAGAGAACTCAAGACTGGAGCAAATAGCAAGAGAGATTGAATGAATGACTTCCAACCCCAAATGAGAGCAAGAAAGGGGTCTTTAATGCATGTAAGGGTGGAAAAGAGTTGTTACATCTAAAACCCAACTACTAGGACACATGTCAAAAGAGTCAGGATTCCAGATTCCCTGTTTCAAACTCAGAAAATCCCTAGGATGCTAGCGCGTTGTGCAAACGTCTATGCCCTGTGTAGGCATCCAGAGCCTAATTTTTTAGGAAACGTGTCATCAGGCTTATGTTGTTGTGTCACAAGTCTACATAGAGTCAGAATCACAAAATTTTGACTCATGGGATTTTTTTCATTAACGCTTTAAGGTGTCATAAATGTTAGGAAAAAATGCAAAAATGAGGAATTTCCCCTAGGTGCAATTATGTGACATTACAAAGAGAAAAGTAAACTAGAGACTCTATCACAAAAATAAAACTTAAGGATAGGGAAGTCATAGTTTGAGGAGTAGGAATGATAGAGATTGGTACTTGACGAGGTTAGGGATCAATAGCCTAAAACATAAAGTACCAACATTTAAATTTTTTTGATTTCATGGAGATGAATGAAATGTTACCTAGGTAAGGGAAACCCCAAAATCCTAATAAACAAAGAGAACTAACCCAAAGGCATCACATCCTTATATTTTCCTTGGATTTTTATAATTACTAACATATTGATGAGCACATCGACAATGAAGGGGATAACACCTATACAAAATTTGACCAAGGGAGACCCATTATGAAACATCTCAAACTAGCTATCTATAATGGGAATAACAAGGAAAAAAATACACAAAGGGACAAGGAATAAACCACTAATACAAAATTTTGACCTACAAATATAAGCACCAATAGATTCATTAAATAATCCATGAAACTCCATAGGACTATCTATGTTATGACATTTTTTGGGATATGCCTATATGGTTTTGTTTTGTACATACATTATTCTTCTATTGATGTATAAAATTTTATGCTTATATTTCCTTCTTGTACATGCATTTTTATTTTACCAATTTATAACATCATATGCCTATATGGATTTCTTTATACATTTATTGTATTCATGACATTATGAAAATACTATTTTACTTTATATATGATTAGTTATAGTTATAGATGTTTTTATATTTATTATTTCTATATGATGTCATATTTCCATGTGGTTTGATGTGTACGAGTGCGGAGAAAACATGTATAACTCAATTTGAGTTAATTCAAACAAATTAATATTCAATTTTCTTATTTTAATTTATGTATATATGATGATCAAATTATACGAAAGCACCATTTATAAATTATCTGCAAGACGAATCATGTTCCCTTTGTTTATACTTTTAATCTTGTAGAGGAAACTATCTTCATTGTGAATAAACAACTTGTGGATGACTTGGTTTAAAGTGTTTCCCTTAGGGATCTCAATATAGTATCTTAGTGAAATTTATCCTAGAAAGATTGAGACTTGTGGAAAAAATCAAGCTTCCAATAACATTCATTATCCAACCCCAACATTGGAATTTCCTATTTAACCCTATGAGGCACAGAAGAAAAAATATGGCTACGATCTAACCTTTCCACTACTCTCGAATGAATTATTTTGAAAGAATGCATTTATTTTTGGCATAGTGAAATAGTTTGGAATTGAAAAAAGCCAAGATAGGATATACTAGAGTGACCCAACATCCACCTATATGTGTAAATAAGGCATTCCTAGGTACCACATCTTTCAAGAATCATTGTGTCAAAGGTTGAAAACTTTTTTCTCTTAGTGATACAATGTACCTATGTGCAAGTGAATTATAACCTAGAAATGCAAGACAACAATGAAAGTGCAAGCTAGATTACACAAACAAAACAATCAAGATTAGGACTAAGATAAATTCAAACAAAACACAAGAAAGTGGAAAATTTTACCTTGTTCAAATTGATGGTTTTGTTTGGCCCTTGTTGATGCTCAATTGTGTGCTCCTTGCTAGGAAGAATGGCATGTAACTTAGTGAAAAATGAAGCTATGAGGATGGATAATGCAATGGTGGATATGGGTATTGAAATGGATGTAATATTGTGGCTCAAAATGTAATAATAGTGTATAAAAAATGGCTAAGTGTTGGTTTGGATGCTTGAGTCCTTGAATGCTAGATTGTGGATGCTCAAAATGGATACATTTCCACCATTTTTAGGGGAAGTTCCTCTAAAGCAATGGAGGGCCAAGATTAAGCTATGGTGGAGGAGATCAAGGGCTAGGGTGAGTTGAGAACTCACAAGCCCTCACAAGCTAACATGCAGTGAATGACATGGAAGGGAATGGGTGAGGTGGAGCTGACATGGAGGTACTTCCATGTACCTTGGGAATGGACAAGATATCCTCATAAAGGAGGTCCTTGTCCACATGTTCCTTGAGAGGACATGTGAGGAATTAAAAATTATTCACAAATCCTCATGGGGATGAGAGAAGGAATTTAAAATTCCTTGAAATGCCTTGAAGGAATAAATGTGAATTAAAAATTCGCATAGGGAAGGGGATGCCTTCTCCAAATAGAGAAAGCATTTAATGTAGGTTGACTAAGGACACATGCCATAAATGACATGAATATTAGGTTAGCTTAATTAGGTAATTAAGGTTGTGCAAATGTGGGATTAGGCAGGCTAATGAAGGATTAGAGGCAAGTGGAAGATTATGAAGGTTGTGAACCTAATGATGATTAGGGGTGTGCACATCCTAATCTTAGATTAATTAAGTTAATCTAGATTAAGGAGCATTATGGAGGATGTGACATGAGGAGAGAGAAGAAAATGAATTAAAAATTGATTTAATTCATTTGGGCTAATGACTAAATTAAATAAATTAGTCTATTTATTTAATTTAGTGATGAATTTAAAGTAAGGTATTCAATTGATTCATTAAGTACCTTAGGGACATTAGGTTGAAAGGAAATATTAATCAAATAATAAATTATTTAATTAATATGCTTAAGGAATGGAGGAATGTGAAGGTGAATTTGACCATATGGGAGTGGTCAAATTCAAGTGTCTACATTTTGCTCCTCTTCGAAATACAGTTAGAATAATAGTGTTTTGAAGAAAAATAAAACATAGACGACTCGATAGAAGAAAAGACTATTAAATGATGTCTCAGTATTGCAGGAGAATGGATAGGAAGGAAGAATGGAGAAATATGGTAGGGTATGCCCCCTCGAGAGGGCGGATGGGGAAGAAAAGGGGCCTTGGGCAACTTCTCGATATGGAGAAATGGAGGGCACCATGTGATAGAGTGTAAAAAACCATGAAGAATGGCTTTTAAACGGAGGAAAATAGGCAAACGAGGTGCAAATGGTAGCCCTCAAAAGAAAAGGGGTAAATGAATTAATCAAACCTTAATTAAAGGGTAAAATTTACCCAAAAAATTAAAAGGCTAATTAGGGGAAAAAATGAAAATTATAAATAGTAAAGTTGAAAAATTACTATTCACCTAATTCTCATTTGCACACTTGGCAGCCTGTGATTCGATGAGAGAGAAAGTGAGTGTGATGAGGATTGCTGACAAGATGAGCGACGAGGAGCTAATCGGGGATGACGAGTTGATCCACCGGAGCGAGGAGGTGTGGCAGTACTACCATGAGCACATGGTACCCCGCCAAGTAGGATTTTGATCCCAACCTTGTGATTTCAATTTGAATTTCATGCACACATTTAATTTCGAGATGGATAGACTAGGGTACAGACTCACCATGAAAGGGAAGATTCACCCTTTTGGCAAGGTACATTCACCTGTCTGACGAATCGACAAGGAAAGGGGTAGACTTGTGCAATGTAGGGGTGGGAACGTGGAGAGAGGGGTGATTGTGGAATTGCCTCTCTCGGAAAAGGGCGAACTTGCACAATGCAGGGGCAAGGGAGAACTGGGATAGGTGATTGCAAAATTGCCAAAAATTGAAAAGGGTGGAAGCAAATTCGCCCAAAAGGAGAATAGGCAGATGCAAATCCACCCATTGAGGGAAAGGGAAAATACAAATATTCCACACAGGAGGAAAATATATAGGGGCGATTGCAAAATTGCTTGTGGGGGAAAAAGGCGATTACAAATTCGCCCCCTAAGAGAAAGATGGGTGGATACGTGCCCAGACAAGTAAGGGGCGGGTATGCTTGAAAAATAGGTGGACCCACAAAAGAAAACCATAGGGGTGAATGTGCTAGTTGGACAAGCAAACATGTTGAAAAGGGGATGGGTGAACCCACCTTATATAGAGGTGAACTCGCCAAACTAAGCAAGGATAGAAAAGATAAGAAATAGGAATGAAACTAACTGAATGGTTTGCATTGATGCAGAACTTCAAGACGTTGAGGATGCACGAGAGACACTCAGTGGTATTGGAGGTTTAAATGAGGGTGATGACGCCAGAGGATCATGGAACACTAGCCTAAGCTAGAGGACTTCACATGTTGGGATATCCCAACATCAAAGCACACAAACCTCTTCTAACAACATTGATGGAGCGATGGAGCTTGGAGACCTCTACATTCCATCTTCCAACAAGCGAGATGATGGTGACACTGGAGGATGTATGAAGGATCCCACGGTTGCCCATCTGAGGGAATTTGATTAGTGCTACACCCCAATGATCAGTAGATAGGATCATGCGAGCAGTGTTTGGACCAAGTGACCTTCCCATTTGAGGGAAGGAGTTAGATATTGATGCATGTTTGGAACTTGATATGGCAGCAGTACCTTTGTGACTGTGCGGCCTCATTAGTGGGATCCTCCTACCAAATAGGAGTAGACGCTTCTTTAGCCTCAAGATGATTGAGGTTGTTAAGCATATAGTGGAGAGGAGAGAGGGAGAGAATGCATGGGGGCATGCGTGTTGGCACAGTTGTACCGATACATGCACGCAGTATGCTACAGGAGGGCCCTTAGTATTACATGTGGCACTGCTCTAGGTTTGCGCTTGGCAGCACATTAGTATTGCAGAGCCAAACATATTGATTCATAGAGTGCAGGATGAGACATTGTCATTAGCATATTGGTGGGGGATGGAGTATTGTTGGAGATTGCATTAACCAGGAGGCGGGTAGCTTTGAGGAGTGGCAGAGGAGGTTAGATGGACTGAGGGTGGAGGATATTACATGGAGACCCTACATGGGATGACAATTTTTGGGATGGAGGGATGATGATAGGAGATGGAGGGGCTACTTTTTCTCAGTGTGTTATTTGATCAGTGAAGATTATTTTATTGTTGAGCTACATAGACCTGATAGGGTGACCCAGCAATATGGAGTACAACAAGACATCCCCACAAGACCACAAATGTTTAGATGGATCAGCTGGGAGTCAAAGATGATATGGGGTGAGCATATCACCATGGAGTACGCATAATAGTTATGGGATGCAATCCCAATAACTCAATTTCCATGGAGGGAAGGGTCGAATGATGCAAGTATGATAGTACGGTATTCTGCATGGTGGGCTCATGATAGGCTGAGGAGGATCATGACCATAGAGTCGATCATGGGGGCATTGGGATTTGGATTGGATCATGAGAGGGAGATGGCTAAGCCGTAGAGGAGGAGGAGGAGGGCTGACAGATAGAATAGAGGAGGAGATATAGAGATGGAGGAGGCGAGAGGGGAGGAGTAGGAGATGGAGGTGGATGATCCATCAGTGGACCCATTGGCCATAGTGCCTTATGTACCACCACCACCTGAGGACCCCGCAGTGTTACTGATAGGAGCCCTAGCTAGGCTAGGGATAGAAAAGCACAAACTTAGAGAGTCAGAGGCAGATAGGGAATGATTATAGATAGAGGTGGGGTGGAATCCAAGATAAGGTGGAGTGGCTACAGGGTGCATAGGGAGAGGGAGACAAATCCTTTGGGCAGCTGGTGAATGAAGCCAAGAGGAGGTTGTTAGATATGCAAAGGGAGAGCGATGAGGCGAGGGGACAACTAGAGAAGATGCAGAGAGAGAGGGATGAGGCTTGATACTAAGTGGAGTGTGTAGAGACAACCTTGGGAGATGCAGGGTGATTGTTGGAGAGGGTGGAGATAGTAGAGGCGCGGGTACAAGCCCTATAGAGCAAGAGGGATGAAACAACACAAAGGATATTAGCTAGAGGGCTAGGTCGAACAAATTTAGATGGAACAGAAGGCTTGGGAGGGAGAGAGATGGCATATAGGTGGAAAAAGGGATAGGTACTAAGTAGAGAGAGACTTGGCGAGGGCATAGGAAATAGGGGAGGTTGATGCTAGGATAGAGGTTGGATATTATATGATTGCATATTTTAGAGAGGTATCTGATCCAACAAAAAGGGTACCACACTATGTCTAAGCAGCACCGCAAATGCTAGCACCCTCACACTCAGGGGCCACGCACACAAGAGGATACAATAGTTATAGTGAGAGACACCCTCGAGGCCAAGTCTATTTGCTAGACTCCCCCCAAAGGTCAAATGTCGGGAGCATTGGTTAGATAGAGAGAGGGGGTATAGGATCCAAGTTTTTGACAGGTGTAGAGTGGGTGAGTAGTATACAAAGGCAGAGGCTACAAATTCTTTGCACAAATTTCAAAGATGAGTTTATTCATTCTTTTATTCTTTATTCTTCATGACACCATGATGTGTCAGATGTAGTCTTCATATTTGATTAGAGCTCTGCACTTGTATCTTTATTTGATGGATGTTCATAGACTCTATGATGAACTCTTATTATGGACTTGCATGGAATTTTATGATCTTTGATTATGGACTATGATGGACACGTGATGGACGCTATTTATATATATATATATGATATGTGATGGACATTGTCGACATGTGATTATTATGTGATTCCATGGATGTTTATTATGCTTATGTGTATGGTGGTGATTATGATGTATGCATGTGGTTATGATGATTTTTGCTTATGTTTATGTGGTGATTGTGATGGACATTGTCGACATGTGATTATTATGTGATTCCATGGATGTTTATTATGCTTATGTGTATGGTGGTGATTATGATGTATGCATGTGGTTATGATGATTTTTGCTTATGTTTATGTGAATGTTATGGATGGAATGCATTATTTCTAACGCCTTTGGATGCAGGATGCGATGGATGATTTATGATTTTATGTTATATGCTATGGATGTGATACTAATAGTATGTGATGCAAGTGGTGATGCTAATGTGATTTATTATGTATGTGTGTGAGATATGATATGATGATTGAATGTGCTATGGATAATCATGTATGTATGATGTGATATGAAAATGCACTGTGATGCAATGGATATAAATATGTGATGTATGCATATGTGATCATGTATGGATGGAGGTGATAAATGTGATGTAATGCAATGTACATGGTGAAATGAACTAATATGTTTAGAATAATAACTCCAAACAACCTAAAATGATAATGCAATGAAAGGATAATGAAATGGAATGAACTTAAGATGCTTAGAATAATCAATCTAGATCAATCTAAACAACTTAAAATGAATACGAAAATGATAATGCAATGGAATGAAAATGAAATGGAATGAACTTAAGATGCTTAGACTAATAGATCTATATTAATCTAAACAACCTAAGATGATAATGAAAATGATAATGTAATGAGATTATATGATATGAAATGAACTTAAGATTCTTAGACCAATAGATCCATATTAATCTGAAACAACTTAAGATGATAATGCAATGGGATGCAATGAACTTAAGATGCTTAGACTAACATATTTATACTAATCTAAAAAACTTAAGATGATAATGCAAATGATAATGCAACGAATAATGAACCCAAGTGAACAATGATAGGCATGAAAATGTATCGCATAGCGAGGTGAATGATGATGGGTGTGACACTGCACCTGTCAAAACCATAGGAATCCTGATAGGAAGAAATGGTGAGGGAAGAACATTTGTACAACCAAAATCACTAACCATAGGCTAGGGAAAGAATGGATGGGGATAAATGCAATGTAATGAGATGGTAAATGAAATGCAAACCTAATGCCATTTTTCCATTTTAGGAGCACTAATTTTTTCTATAATGCAAGACATGATACACTAGGGTATGAGGAACCAAGGTAGATTAGTGTCAAATGCATAAGTAAAACACAACAAACAAGAAGACTATCCTAGCACCCCAAAGTTGCAAGGGCTTTGTTTAAGCCAGGTATTGGGATAACCAGCACAAAGGATGCCCTAGCATAACACAAGACCACAGGGACCTTGGTGAGTACTATGTGGGACAACCAAGAAGACAAGAACACACAAAATCAAGATATTCCCCTATGTTTACCTGTCAAAGTGCACCATGATATGATGAATCGTGGTGACCCTAAAAAGGTATAATAGGGAGCTCAAATGATAAACAAACACCAAAAGCATTAAAATATCACAATAAATTTCAAATGTCCTTTGCGATAGGATTAGGAGGTGGATGGGATTGATACGGTCTGATTTAGGAAGGATACATCATGTTAAGACCAAGGATGGTGGGTAGATTAGGTGATTGTCATGACCCAAGATACTCAACACCGATTGGACCTCACGATATTAATGGATTTTTTTTATGAGGAACCAGGTGAATAAGGACAAACTTGATGAAACAAAATGACACTAGGACACACCCTAAAGACCTAGGGGGTCAAGGGCTAATCAAATATTCACCTTGCCTATGTGAAAGCGCAAAGCCCTCGTAGTTCGATAAAAGACTGACGACTGACCATGGATAAAAGTGAAAAGAGGACATTGGCAATCTAAATGGATGACAAAGATAGGATAGAAAAATTCCCCAAGGGATGATCAAGTGATTAGCCTTGTCTACATGAAAGTTCAAGGGCAACGTAGTTCAACAAAATGGAAAAAAGACAACATGAGACTCAATGATGATCGACACGATGAAAGATCCTAGATGAGGGCATGAGACCAAAAAATAACACCAATGTACAGGTAATGAAAAGCTTAGATTTAGGATAAAAGTAGGATTTTGGATAGCCAATCTAAATTTTCCAATGCTCAATCAAAATATACCAAGTGACGGATAAGTGGATGTTGATGAAAGGATGGGGACAATAGGATGTGGTGATTAGATACAGTAGGATGCGAGGATAGGATACAATGATTGGACAGATGGAAGCATAAGGAAAATAGGACGTAAGGTAGATAATGATTAATCCCTCTACAAATGGTGCCTATTGCCAAGTTTTCATCAAATGTACTTATCCAAGGCACCACCAAGGGTGGTTTTCACCATTAGATGAATTATTTCTCTTCACTATTTTTGGATTTTTTTTTACTTTTTTTTTTGTATTTTTGCTGATTTTGGTATGTTTTTTAGGTAGGATAACCTAGTTGACTTAGGTATATAAAACCTCTTCGGGTGGATTATGTTGATAGGCTCCTCCAAGGGTTCCCCCTTAGGTGTTGCAAGCCGATATGCCCCAAAACCATATTTGGCTATGACAACATATGGACCAAACCAATTTGCTTCAAACTCTCCTTTCTTCTCTCGATCTTGCTGGGTGTGTTGATTATCCTTAAGAAATAGATCACCAACATTAAATTGGCATGGACAAACCTTCTTGTTGTAGCTTCTCGTAAGATGGTGTTGATATGCTTGAAGATGATTGTAAGCTTTGATGCGCTTCTCATCCAAGAGTTCTAGTTGACTTAACCATGCAACTCGAGCATCTTCATCACTAATGAGATTCTTTAGAGAGATTTGATGTGATGGGATATCGACCTCAATTGGTAAGATAGCATCGATGCCATAAACAAGAGAATATGGGGTAGCACTAGTGGGTGTGTGGATGGATATGTGATATGCCCAAAGGGAGAAATTGAGATGGAGGTGCCAATCTTGACTAGTATTGTTGACCACCTTTTTAAGGATTTTGATAAGAGTTTTGTTGGTTGCTTCAGCTTGGCCATTACCTTGAGGGTAATAGGGGGTGGACCAACGATGTTGGATATGATATGTCTCACAAAGTTGCTTCATATACTAGTTTTTGAATGGCTTACCATTGTTAGTGATGATGGTGGAGGGAATTCCATATCTGCAAAAAATATGGAAAAGGATGAATTTGGAGATCTAAATACTCGTGATTTGGGAGAGTGGAATTTCTTCCACCCACTTAGTGAAGTATTCAGTGGTGGTGATGATGAAGGTATGACCATCAAATGATGGAGGGTAAATCATGTCAATTAAGTTGAAATCCCATTGTGAAAAGGGCCATAGTGCAATGATAGGCTACAAATCTTGTGCAGGAGCATGAATTAGATTTACATACTATTGACAGGGTATGCATTTCTTCACAAAATCACAAGCGTCATGCTGCATAGTGGGCTAGAAATACCTTGCTCTTATAATCTTCTTTGCTAAGGCCATTCCATTCAAATGAGACCCACAGACACCACTATGCACTTTGTTTAATGCAATGTGGGACTTTGATTGATTGAGACACCGAAGGAGAGTGCCATCATACCCTCTATGATAAAGTGTGTCTCCTACGATTATATAGCAGGAAGTGCGTTCAATAAATTATTTTCGTTGATTTTGAGTAAGGTCAGGTGGTAGGATGTTTTCATGGAGACATAAATTTCATGGTACTAGAGTGAATCAGGACCTACGATATCGTACACCATCTCATTATCAGGGACATCATATGTTTGGATTAGTAGTTGTTCAATGAGGAACTCACAATCCGTTCGATCCTTAGGCATGTCAATGAGGGATCCAATTGTATCCATAGTATTTTTTGCATTGTTTTGGACTCTAGGAATCTACTCAAACTGGATGGAGGTGAAATATTTCTTGAAGTCATCCACCATGTTTTTTTAGGGTAACAGCTTATCGTCTTTCATTTGAAACTCATCATTGACTTGTTTGATTATTAGTTGACAATCACCAAAGATATGAAGGCGAGTGATATTCCATTGGATTGTGATTCCTAGGCTAGTGATTAGAGCTTCATATTCAGTAATGTTGTTGGTGCATGGAAATGCTAGCCTGAATGACTTTGGAATATAATCACCTTGAGGGGTGACAAATAAGACACCTACACCAACTCCATTATTTGTATATGACCCATCAAAATAGAGCATCCATGAATCTATTTTTGAAACTGTAAGGACACCTTCATCAAGAAACTCAGCGACTAATGGGTATGCATCCACCAAAGAAGCATCAACCAATTGATCTGCTATCACTTGTCCCTTGATCACTTTATGATCCACGTACTCTATGTCAAACTTTCTTAGTAGCATAACCCAATTGTCCATGTGGCTAGTTAAAGAAGTTATGGATAACAGATACTTGAGTGGGTCAACCTTTGATATTAGCTTGATGGGATGACTAAGCATGTAATGGCATAGTTTTTGTGAATTGAAAACAACTACCAAGCAATATTTTTCCATTGGGGATTAGTTGAGTTCATAACCCACAAGTGTTCAGCTAATATAGTAGATTGCACACTCTTTAGAGAACTCATCATGTTGTGCTAGCAATGCCCCTAGTGCAACTAATGTGGCTGAGATATATAGCAGAAGTGGTTTACCTGGTATGGGAGGCATTAAAATGGTTGGATTATCTAGATACTCCTTGATATTTTTGAAGCCCCGTTGACACTCTGGATCACATTTGAAGGTTATGTCTTTTCACAAGAGATGTGTGAAGGATTGGCACTTATCAGCAAGTTGGGCAATGAAGCGCCTGATAGAATGAAGCTTTCCTTGCATACTTCTTAATTGTTTTAGATTGTGAGGTGGGGGCATGTCCATTATGGCCTTGACCTTTGTTGGATCCACTTCAATTCCCCTTCTAGATACTATGAAGCCTAATAATTTTCTAGATGTAACCTCGAACACACACTTTTTTGGATTCAAGCACAACTTGTATTGTTCTAACCGCTCAAATATTTTTTGAAGAATCTTGGGATGATCTTCTCTTGTCTTAGATTTCCCTAGTAGATCATCAACATAATCTTCCATTACGATATGGATGACGTCATGGAAGATGACGGTCATTGCATGTTGGTAAGTTGCCCCTGCATTTTTGAGACCAAAGGGCATGACATTGTAGCAGAAAGTGCCCCAAGAGGTGGTAAAAGTAGTCTTATGTTGATTTTCAAGTGTGATTCTAATTTGATTGTAGCCAGAAAAGGCATCCATGAGGGACATCATAGCATGTCCTATTGTAATATCTACCAGCATGTCAATGTTTAGAAGTGGGAAATCATCCTTTTGGAAGGTTTTATTGAGATCCTAAAAATCTGTACAAATTCTAATGTTCCCATTCAGCTTAGCCACAGGTACTATGTTGGATATCCAGTCAGAATAATAAATAGGTCTGACGAATCCAGGCTCTAATATTTTTTCTAGCTCTTTCTTGACAAGTAGGGCCACTTAGGGATGCATTTTTCTAAGATTTTGTTTAACTGGTTTTGCATTCGAGTGGATGTCAAGATGGTGTACAACTAATGCAAGATCCAATCTTGGCATATTTAAATAGGACCATGCAAAGTTAATGATCCCCTCCTTTAGCAGATTGACGATGATGGGGTACTCTTTCTCTTACAATGACTTGGCCACATAAGTGATTTTGGGCTCTTGTTCTATTCCCAAATTAACTTACATCTCCTTGATCAAAATTGAAGACCGTTCAGAAAGATGAGTTCCAACAAGGGGAATATGAACATCCCCATCCTCCAACACCTCATCGAGGTTTTCACTATTGAATACACCCTTTATTTTTACTTTTGACGAGTCAGAGAGTGCCTCTAAGAGGTTTTCACTAGATGACCCTTTTTTGTTTTGTTTCTTTTTGCTTTTTTGGTTAGGGTGTTCATCTTCCCCCAATCCCATAAGATGTGCATAAGTTTCCATTGAAGGAAAATTTTCTATAGGTGCATGACCTCGTAGGTCCCAATCAATAAGGTCAAGGTGGCAGAGGGAAAGACTAATAGTAAAGATTGACATGGAATCAAAAATGGAAGGGAGATCTAAATTATCATATGAGAGTATGATGGCTTCTTCTTCACGTATGTCATTGAATAAATCTCTATCCGAATTGACATTATTCGAGGTGTTATTGGATGTTGCAGGACACTTTTTCTTTTTGTCATAGCCTAAGCCCAAATTTCTAGGTCGCACAAGTTTCTCAATAGGCTGCAATCTTCCCTGTTCCTCTACAACAAGACCTCCCCCTCGATAATTATACTTTTCTACTAACTTTGATGCAAAAGGATAAACCTCTTGGAAGTATTCGATGAGAGGAGCTAATGGCTCAAGTTATTCCCTATATATCCATTGATTGATGTCATTATTTTCCTGATCTTGCTATGTTCCTAGGGATCGAAAAGTGGTAGTTCCCATGTTCTTAGAGCTGAGAGTCTTTGTCTTCTCTTCTTCCTTTGGTGCAAACTAAGAAGGTTGACCATAGGTGTGAGGAGATAGAGGCATGGTTACCACATTTATATTCGTATGCATCTCATATTCTCCAAAACCTTTGTTTATGATCTGGACATTGGTAATGGTGGATTCAGATGTAGTGGATGGAGTGGATGATGTGGTGGATGATGAATTGGAGGATGGATTGGAAGATGATGCATGAGGTGCCCCCACTGTTGATTATCAAGGTGAAGAAAGCTTTCAATATGAACTTAAATAGGTGAATGCAAATCTGAAATACGTAGATTAACCTTTAGCCTTAGTGTGAAGAAAGAATGAGAGAGAGATAGAAGAATCATAACACATGCAACAACATATTTACATGGAGAAACCCCAAAGGGAAAAAAACTCCACCACCGAAAGAGAGGCAAGTATATTACTAATATTATAAAATATTACATGCAGCAATAGACTTCTCTTATCATCCCTGTAAAATCCTGCAGCACCATGTTACTTTGCAAACCTTCAAAACTAAATTGAATAACTCTAGCTCAAGGCCCCTATTTAAAGAGATTTGTGAGGATGAAAACCACCATGGTTTCGCCAAACAATAGGCAGCAATACCACCTAGAAAAACCCACGCCTCCCTTCATGAAATGGTCATGACATCCTAAAAATAGCCTCTTACAGATGCTCTTACAGTTGTCATAAGGCATAACTTATGCATGAGCACCTGGGGTCAAAGATAGCATATTCTGTCATAGGAATTTGTCATACTTGTCATAGGAATCTGTCATACTGTCATAGCATCTTATGACAACTGTCATACATGTCATAGATGCTCTTAAAACATCCTAACAACCTCATTCTAGAAGATTCCAAGTGGGACGCCTAGCTATTTTTTCCTTTTCCTAAATGACAAACAGTAACAGTAACACTACATCTACATTGTCTCTTTCACCATTGTTGGTTAAACGGTTTCACCTCTTATGGGTAAATGTTGAAAACACTTTAGGAGAATAATTAATTAAAGGATTTCCAAGGTTCATGGCACCTAAATCCTAACATTCTCCCACTTGACATCATACATTTTAAATTACACCCATAGAGATATAATTACATAGAATTAAGTATAGTGATCAAGGCCCATGGCCTTTCTGCACCAAGAGAACTTTTCTGTGGTGACTGGCTTCGCAAGAGAATCTACAACATTATCCAAAGTGTCAACTTTTTCAATCAAGACCTGTCCATTCTCAACCATTTCTCGCACAAAGTGATACTGAACATCAACATGCTTAGTACGAGCATGATACATAGGATTTTTAGCCAAACATATGGCACTCTGACTATCACATCCAATCCTCACTATTCTGCAATCAAAACCAATACCATTACCAAGTCTCTGTAACCAAAATGCCTCCTTAGAGGCATGTGTAGCAGAAATATAATCTGCTTCAGTTGTGGACAAAGCAACTATAGGTTGTCTTTTACTCATCCAACTTACTACACCTCCAAACAAAGTAAACACATAGCCACTAGTGGACCTTCGACTATCCAAGTCACCTGCCCAATCTGAATCAACAAAACCTTGTATGTCCAATGACTTATCAACATTGTCAGTACCATGATAAACCAAATAGTAATCAAAAGTTCCTCACAAATATCTGAATACCCTTTTAACAAAATTCCAATGTTCTTTACCAGGGTTAGACATAAACCTGCTTAGAACTCTCACTGCTTGGGCTATATCTGGTCTAGTACAAACCATTGCATACATTAAACAACCGACAACACTAGCATAAGTAACTTTAGACATTTCATCAATATCATCATCCAATTCAGGACACATGTCTAAACTTAACTTAGTACCAACAGGAAATGGAATATTTACTGGTTTACAGTCTTGCATATTAAACCTCTGCAAAATAGTGTTAACATACTTACTTTGACTTAACCAAAGCTTTATGTGAACTCAATCCCTAATGATTTCCATCCCAAGAATATATTTAGCAGCCCCTAAATCTTTCATATCAAATGTGCCAAAAAGCTAAGTTTTAAGTTCCCTAATCATTGCCTTATTGTTACCAATGAACAACATATCATCCACATATAAGACAATAATCAACATCTGATCATCAATAACTTCAAAATAAACACAGTGATCCTCTTCACTTCTAACAAAACCCATCTTTAATTCAAAAGCATCAAACTTTTGGTACCACATCCTCGGTGATTGTTTCAAACCATATAGAGATCATTTTAACCTGCAAACCAAGTGTTCTTTTCCTTTCACAACAAAACCGTCAGGCTATTGCATATAAATTTCTTCCTCGAGATCCCCATGCAAGAAAGTAGTTTTAACATCCATTTGTTCTATTTCTAAATCATAAGCAACAAAAATGGATAAAAGGAATCTACTAGAAGTTAACTTAGCAACATGAGAGAATATTTCACCAAAATCAACTCCCTCTCTCTGGGAGTAGCCCTTGGCCACTAATCTGGCCTTGTACCGTTTCAACTTACCATTTGCACCAAAATTGTTTTTATATACCCACTTACAACCAATGGCTTTTCTTCCTTTGGGAAAACTAAAAAGATCCCAGGTGTCACAGTTTTTCAAAGACATCATCTCATCCTGTATGGCCTGTATCCAAGACTCACATTCTTCTAAAGAGAGAGCCTCCCTGAAAGATCTAGGTTCATCATCAGTACATGTCAAAGAAAATTTAAAACAAAAATTAGGTGGGCTATACCCATCAACTAGATTTCGTTGTCTTGTGGACCTTCTCAAAGGTGGAGTAAGAGATTCCTCCTCATGTTCATCCTCATTGTTTTCAACTTCTTCTGTTAGAACAGATTCTTCAGAACTCTCTTCTTCTTCTCCATCTTCTTGTCCATCTCTCTGTTCTTCCACATGTGCATCTTCTTGCTTAGTTTCAAAATTCACTATTTTTAACTTTTCCTTTGGTTGCTCATCTTCAAAGTTAGCTCTAAATTCCCTAAAAATAACATCTCTAGAAAATATCATCTTTCATGTTAGTGGATTCCAAATTTTATAACCTTTAATATTTTCACCATAACCTACAAAGATGCATTTTTGAGATTTGGGATCCAATTTAGACTGCTTCTCTTTAGGCACATGAACAAAAGCCTCACAACCAAAGACCCTTAAATGTGAAATTGAAGGATTTTTACCCAACCACATTTCATAAGGTGTTTTTATCAACAAGAGCTTTACAAGGAGATTTCTTAATTAAATAACAAGCAGTACCAATAGCTTCTACCCAAAAACATTTATCTAACTTAGCACTACTTAACATGCTCCTAGCTCTTTCCATTAATGTATGATTCATTATTTCTGCTACCCCATTTTGTTGGGGTGTGTAAGGTGTAGTCTTTTGCCTAACAATTCCTGCATGTTTGCAAAACTCATCAAATTCCTTAGAACAGTATTCACCCCCATTGTCAGATCTTAATACTTTTATCTTATAATCTATTTGCTTTTCAACCAATGCCTTAAATTCCTTAAATTTGGTGAAAACTTCATATTTTGTATGCATAAAATAAATCCAAGTATATCTTGAGTAATCATCAATGAATGAAACATAATAACGTGATCTACTCAAAGAATCTGTATCCACTGGACCACACACATTTGAATGAATTAGTTCTAACAATCCATTAGCTTTATTAGTTCCTTTAGGAAATGATGACATTTTTTGTTTACCAAACACACAATCCTCACATAAATCATTTTTACCAATAGAATAATCAAAAATACCATCTACTAGTTTCTTATCAAGTATGGTCCTAAGACCTTTTTCACCAATGTGACCCAATCTATGGTGCCACAACATACATGCATTTTCATTGCTAGTTACAAAAGAGGAGTTACAAAAAGTAGAGGCATGTAACATAAACAGATTCCCTGTCTGAGATCCTTTAGCAACCACCAAACTTCCCCTTACCATCCTGCAACCAGACTTGTCAAATGTCACATTCATTCTAGAATCATTCAACCTGGAAACCAAAATTAAACTTTTTGTAAGTCCTGGAATATGTAAAACATCATCAAGGATTTTAACCCTCCCATCACTGAAACACAACTTTACCTTTCTGTTACTGACAATCTTTTGTGAGCTATTGTCACCCATGAAGACCTCTCCTCCATCATATTATTTGTATGTAGAAAACCACTCCTTGTGAGGAGTCATATGGAAGGAAGCACCTGAATCAATAAGCCAAGCATCATTGCAAACTGTGTTAGCTGAAATAATCAAAGCATCAGAATCACTATTATTAGAGGACTTTTCCGTGAAGGAATCTGCATTCATTTTCTTATTTGTAAATTCCTTCTTCACATGTCCCCATTTACCACAGTTCCAACACTTCACTCTGCTCTTTCTAGGGATCTTAGATCATCCTTTAGACTTATCCTTCTTCTTATCCCCTTTAGGCCCTTTCTCCTTGAGCCTACCTCACACATGCAAGGCATCTTGGGAGCCACTATGCATGGTCTTCCTCTTCATCTCCTCTGAAAGAAGTATGGGAATAACATTATCCATCTTAGGTTCTGCACCACCACTTGTTATAACCATAATTAAATTTTCCCAAGATTCTGGCAAAGAGAAAATCAATAGAATACATTTATCCTCATCTTCTATTTTAACATCAATAGATGCAAGCTGACATATAATCAAATTAAAAGCATTCAAATGTTCAGCAATAGAATCACCATTCTTCATCTTTAATGAATATAAACATCTTTTGAGATACAACTTGTTAGGAAAACTCTTAGTTTGATAGATTTCACCTATCTTCCTCCAAAGCTTGTATGTCGTGTCTTCTGAAGAGACATTCAGGAGGATAGAATCAGTGAGACACAACTGAATGGTCCCTCAAGCCTTCTTGTCTAACTTCTTCCAATCTTCATCCAACAAGGTTGAAGTAGATGGCTTCTTATCAACTGAAACTGGTAACCACTGATCTCTCTCCTCAAGGAGATCCTCCACTTTCAACTTCCACATCTCGTAACCAGTGCCATTGAACTTCTCAATATCTTGATGAGAGGTGGAGGCCATGGTATACAATCTTTCACAAATCTGCAAAACTCACAACACAAAATCTCCCACTGCAGCAAAAACCTTCAACACTTTAAAAGGAAAGTGTCCCTTCCTTAACATAACCGTTAGCTCTGATATCAAATGTTGATTATCAAGGTGAAGAAAGCTTGCAATATGAACTTAAATAGGTGAATGCAAATCTTAAATATGTAGATTAACCTTTAGCCTTAGTTTGAAGAAAGAATGAGAGAGAGAGATAGAAGAATCATAACACATGCAACAACATATTTACGTGGAGAAACCCCAAAGGGAAAAAACTCCACCACCGAAAGAGAGGCAAGTATATTAATAATATTATGAAATATTACATGCAGCAATAGAATTCTCTTATCATCCCTGTAAAATCCTGCAGCACCATGTTACCTTGCAAACCTACAAAACTGAATTGAATAACTCTAGATCAAGGCCCCTATTTAAAGAGATTTGTGAGGATGAAAACCACCATGGTTTCACCAAACAATAGGCAGCAATACCACCTAGAAAATCCCATGCCTCCCTTCATGAAATGGTCATGACATCTTAAAAATAGCCTCTTACAGATGCTCTTACAGTTGTCATAAGGCATAACTTATGCATGAGCACCTGGGGTCAAAGATAGCATATTCTGTCATAGGAATCTATCATACTTGTCATAGGAATCTGTCATACTATCATAGCATCTTATGACAATTGTCATACATGTCATAGATTCTCTTACAACATCCTAACAACCTCATTCTAGAAGATTCCAAGTGGGATGCCTAGCTATTTTGTCCTTTTCCTAAATGACAAACGGTAACAGTAACACTACATTTACATTGTCTCTTTCACCACTGTTGGTTAAACGGTTTCACCTCTTATGGGTAAATGTTGAAAACACTTTAGGAGAATAATTAATTAAAGGATTTACAAAGTTGATGGCACCTAAATCCTAACACCCACTTCAACTCCTGGACAATGTTGAGAATGGGGGAAGGAAGCTTCTAGAGCATGACAGTACTCAAAGGGTTGAGGGTCTACGCAGATAATTACTTCAACCCCATTGTATGGAAATTTTAGGTATTGGTGATAAGTGGATGGAATGGCCTGCATGAGATGGATCCATGGGTGACCAAGGAGAAGATTGTATGGTCTGAATCAACAAACTTATATTGAAATTATAGAAGTTTTGCAGATAAACTACTCAATACAATAACATCACAGTATAATGTTTTGTCAATTAACTAAGAAACAGAAAGGTCGAGCAAAAATGACACAGTTTGTGACTCTTAATACAATAATAAAAAAAAAATACAAAGGCCTGATGTCTTTCAATAATTTTTTTGTGTATTCTTCGAACTTATTTTTGAAAAGCTAAAGCAGTATATATAGAAAATCCTCCCACCACCTAAGAACCAGTAATGGAAAAGATTCCTTGGAACGAGCAATGATGTCTGTCACAATTATTTCCCAAGGCCGTTGCAACAGAAAAGATTTTGAATCATATAATGCAATCGCTTTTGAATGAGACGTGTCTCTCTGTAAATGATGACTATGGTCCTAGGAAGAAGAAAAATAATTCCCATGCAAAAACGTGTCGTTCACCCACAAAGTTGTTTAGGACATGTGGCGATAGGAGGGGGCTTGTTGTTTATTCTTCCCTTGTGATTAAATTCCCTGTAGAGGAGACACATGGAGGAGTCATCATCTCGAGCATTGACTATGGGGTCCACCAAAAGGTGCCCACAAAATGATGCTATGTGGCACATAGGTGAAGCTTAGTAGAGAAGCAAAGGGGAGCAGGCTCACAAAGGCCCATGCTGCTGACACATGGAAACATGGTGGGGCTCAACAAAGAAGCAAGGGAGGAAATCCTTCCAAGGAGTGCATGGCAGACACATGGAGCAAGCAGGCGAAACTCTTCAAAAAGGTCCCAGAGATGTTCAAACACATGAGGTACAGGTCAGGGCCAAGCAAAATAATAATATCAACCCAAAGTGAGCTCTAGGGATTTTCAATCCATAACTTTTGGTGACTACCAGGGGTGTTTCACCTACGGAATGGGATCCCAAAAGTTCTAGTTTGAATACCAGAGCTTTATTCAATGCACAATAGATTTAAAGCTTTGAGAGTGTGGTTTGCAGAGGAAACTAGTTAGCCTCAGATGGCATCAATATGGCATGCAAATTCTCTTTCACCTCATGCAAATTGATTATTTCTTTAAAGGGAAGCTCCATAGATATCCCGATCCTAGACTCAAGTTGAAAGAGCAATCGCACTATTTGATGGGTGACACCCTCAATGTCCTCAAATGTGGGGGATTGACTGAAATTTTGAAAAGCAGATAAATTTTGCTGCTTTTCTTCAATTTTTGCTGCAATATGCTCCGTTGTGGCCACTGAATCATCAGAAAGAAATGGGGAGGGCAATCCCATCTGAGTCAGTTAGGATAATTTCATCTGCATACTATTCATAGTTTGACTTTATGTTTCTGAGAAATCGCTGGCATGGAGGATGGTTGTGTGGCAACGGTTGAATTATTTTTCCTGCTTGGTTGCTAACCTCCAATATTCAATCCCCATGTTCACCAGGTCTTCATTCACCATTGTGTATAACTTGTCTAGAAACTTCTTCACCTTGGGCACCCTCTCGGCAATGAACTATGGGAACTGTTCAATTGTTCCATGCACCCCTCTGCTCAAACTTGTCACTTCCACCATGAACTAGAGCACCAGTTGAAGAGTTGGACAGAAAGTCTTGAATTTATCCCAGTAGGAGATATATATTTTTTGGGCTACTAGAAGGAGATCTGACTAAGGAGCAGAGGGTTGGGGAGTATTTTTCAAAAGACCAATTTCCATCTCCCTCGACCCGACATCCTATGTCAGCTCTTCAATTCTCTTGTTTTCCACGGAGAGTTGTCCTTATAGAGTTTCTAACTCGGTGTCCTTGTTTCATAATAATTCCTCAGCTTGTCTCTAGGTTCTAGATTCCTTTTCTAGGTAGAGCTTTACTTCTTGGATCTAATTTTCAAGCTAAGATTGTTTTTCCTAGAGAGCTTGATCTTTTTGTTGCATTTCCTACTCCAATTGAACTTACTACTGCCTATGCTCTATAGTTTTATGTTGCAATTATCCCTCTACTTGAGCCAACCAGTCTTGTAATTCCTAGTTTCTTTTTTGCATTCTGGAAACTAGGTTGGCATCTAGGGATTGGAACTTTGTAAGTTCTACCTGGAGTTTGGAATTTTTCATCTGCACTTGTTGAGATATTCATGTAATTTCAACATCCTTGGCCTTTTCTTTCTTCAGTAGGACATTCATCCTTTCCTTGAAATTTTTGAGCTCCTCTTCCTTCTACTTTAGTTGGTGACTATGCTTGAGAAAGTTGGTAGTCACCACTCGCTAGGTTTCCTCCATTAGTTGAACTTTATCTTGTGGTTGAGTTGCGCGTAGATCTATTCCCACCGCATGGATGGTGTAATCCTCGAGTTGCATCTCGCCTTGCAATTTGATAGTGTTTGAATTCATGGTTGCAAATTGCAATGATCCCTAGACTTCATTGAAAAGGGTCTGCACGCATGGCTCGGTAGGTTTTGTTGCATTCTTTTCTTTTCTATTCTGGACCCTGATAGCCCATGTTGCTTTTGTCCATTCACCTTCCCCAATAAATTCTCCTGGTGATCTAATTAGCTCACCAGGGAAGGGTGCACATAGAGGAAGAGAAAAAGGAAAAGAGAGAGTTGTGGTCCTAGATGATTTCTTCTTTGGCAGAGAGGCTGTTAATGGGGAGAACAAGGGAATGTTATACCAAGGTCCAATTTGGGGGGCGGCAGAAGGACTCATGGGGAGCGGTGGCAGTAGCGGAGATGTAGAGGATATCATTTGTTGGGAAAGTTGAGTCAAAGCTAGCGTAGTGGGAGTAAAAGGAGTAGAAATGGTGGTTCTGGACTGGGTTGTGACAAAAGGTGGAATAGATCACAGGGCAGTAAAAGTTGTAGGTCCGATTTGAAGAATTGAGAGAAACCTCCTACATGTGTGGAAGCAAAAAAGGAAAGGTTGACATTTGAAGTAATGGGGGGTATGGATACAATATAGGTAACCAAAGATTGTGAAGCAAGAAGAGAGGGAGAGAAAGATACCTCAATTGTAGAGGACTTTGATCCTTGGCTCGTTCTAGGCTCCTATGAGCCTTCTCCAGAAGTTGCATCTATGCACTGCCTCTTATCAGGTGGAGAATTGTCCACCTCTATGACCTCTAAAGATTGATGGGCTACCCTGGGTCTTTTCGCAACCCATGTGCATAGTCTTGAGGCCTCCAACTGTGATTTAGTCACTAGCACTCTCAATGGAGCTTTGTTGGGCTGCTCTATCGCTTTTCTAGTTTTTTGTGCTTGGGTCATTTTCACCTCCTTTCCCTTCACTATATATGCCTTAGCTTCCTTTGGATCTTTATCCTTATCATCGCTTGCATCAATATCTTCAGGCCCTCTATTCCATAGATCATCAAATTTTTCATCCTTATTTGTCTCTTGGAATGGGGCATTAAGGCATTTGGTCTCCTGATGATAAATCCAAAAGTTTACAATTTTCTCTTCACTCCATTGCCATTGCTTGACCAATTCATTATGAAGGGTGGCCCCCATTTTAAGCTTGGCATTGGGCTTCTCCAAAGGGAAATAGAAAGAAATCCATGGTGGCCTTGTATCTTCAATAGGAACATAGGCCAGGTCCACAAATAGATCATCCTGGTCAGATTGTGGATTTTGTCATTTTTCCCAGTAAGGTTGGGAGCTGTGAGTCACATCCATGTTTAGATTCACTACGTCGTTATCAGGATTATATTGCCATTTTTCACAAATTAATACCAGCCCCAAATGATCCAAATTTTCCTCTAGCATACCATGCATCTTCTTCTTTAACATTATTATCCTACTGAAGGTCAAAGAGCATAAGAAATAACCTTTCTACTTCTTTCCTCTACAAAATTTGAGGTTAATAATCGCCAGTTGCCAAAACACCTCAAGGGCTAGCACCCTATCTGTAACACATACTGAGAGTTGAAATGGTTCCTCAGTAAATCCATTCATCTTAACAAATGTGAAATCCTCCCCAAGAAACCAATTGCAAGGAGGAAGGAAACTATGCATCCACCCTATTTGCTCAGTGGAAAGCCAATAAATCTTGCAAAACCGGAGTCAAGAAACACTTGAAAAATGCATAGTAATCATAAGTTGTAGAAAGAAGGGGAGTCCACACCAAAACCAACCTTCTTACTCCACTTTCATCAAAAACAACCAAACCCAAGCGGTGTCTAAAGAATTCAGGGTTCTAATGTGAAAACATGTGAGCAAGGAAAGAAGAAAACCTAAACCTATGCTACATCTAGTAATCCTTGATTTGGTTTAGCATCTCTCAAAAAATGACCTTCATGAAATCATACTAGAAGAGAGAATGATGTCTTCTCAATAGAAAACCCAGACCCATTTGAAACTCCTCAACGTACTAATCATTGTCCATGCTACAAACAAAAATCCATCATAGAAAAGGCCTCCTGCAAGTATTGTGCACAGTCAGAACTTGTGGCAGCTTTGTTGCATCTTCCTTAGGCCTTTTGGATTCTTGGTTATAAAAGACCAAAGTGTAATCTCTGGTTCTCCAAAACTCTTCCCGGCCTTCTACAGTGAATGTGTCCATAGACATTACTCTAGAGCCCCTTCGAGTAGGGATGCATATCATATCCCTGATAGCCTCCACATTAATCACAACCCTCAGTTTCCATCCTTCAATGGCGTCGACATCTGGGTTAAAATGTTGGATGTGCTCGTGAACTAGTTTCAGCTAGTGATGCATGAAAGGAACCATATACTGTGGGAGATCGCAGAACCATAGCTTGTGTTCCAAAGATTGTTTTGCTATTAGCCTATTTCATTCTCTTGCATGTTGCTTGCCTAAGACTCTTAGGGTTAGTTTTAAGGATAGGTTCATGAATTTTGTCCCATTCCTCCACTATCAAGGCCTAGTTCCTATGAGCTTTCTTGTCCATGACCCATGTGTAGATCCACTTTGGCTTCTCTGGTATCCCAGGTGTAGCATAAGAGACATCATTGAAAATGTTGGCCATTGGCGCCACATGCATGGCATCAAATAAGCTTTGAGTTGCCTCTCCTTGTGCTTCCTTTGGAGGATTCTGGTCCATTTCAGGATTCTGTAGACCTTTGTGATGCTCAAACTTTCTACAAATCACTTGGGTTCTTCAAAAAAATTTGCACTCAAAGCTCTTTACAATGAATAGCGTACTCAAAAAATTCTTCATAGTGTTGTTCTTTCACATGCAACACTTAGCCTTTTCTCAACTTAGAGATGTAGACAACAGTTTCCTTCTTGCAATAAATTTGGCATGTACCACCAACTCTTTCGTTCATGTGAAATGAATTCCCTGCCCTTTTAAAAAGACAACAATTCATAATGACGATTAGTCATTATGTCCTATGGTGCCATTTCCTAAGAAATTGAGCCGACGATTGAAGGCACACAAAACCTTTTGATTGCTTTGCAATTAATAACTTAAAAAGAATGATTAGGCCAAAAATGTAATGAGTACACAAAAATATTTGAGTTCATCCTTGACGAATGAAAAATTCCCATAGCATGACACATTAGCACTTGACCGAGTGAACGATCACGTGGGACTGCCACCGGTTTTAGCTAATTAATTACTTCTTTTTAACTCGCACACAACAATTTGTACACAACAGATGCAACTGGGTGGGATTCTTGAGTTTGCTCTTGGTGGGATTTTTGAGTTGGCTCTTGATGGGATTTTCAAGTTAATACCCGATCAGCATCATGCTTATTGCACCCATTGTACCTTGGCTATTTCTATAAATAGACCCAAAGACAATAGTAGAATTGCACTTGGTAATTGGGAAGAATTTGCATTTAGTAGTTAGAACTAGAGGTAGGCATAATGAATACTCTGATTAGGCTTACTAGCAATAGGTCGCAGGCAACTTTTCCAGGGGAAATTTCTAGCAGGCATTTGAAACGTATGACAAAGAATAAGCATTATTTGGCAATTATAGCAATGAAGTGGGTATTGGGGAGGGATTGCATAGAATATGAGGATAAGTATAGGGTAAATACTGATATTTTCTCTCATTTTGTTGCCTCTTTTCTTTTCATACAGGTACCCAAGCCAATGATCCTGCGACTCACCATGGAAATCTTCCTGAAGCTCAACCTTAGTGGCCTTGGAAAAGTTGTGACAAATTCGATGTATGGCCTTGGCCTCCCCACAACCAGTGATCTCCGTAGACACATTGAAGAGGATGCAGTGGTGTCGTGGGTGCCATTCCTAAGCAGATTCTGCATTATGACCCTTGGAGAGCACCGCTAAAGAGTTTCGCATGCCTGCCACTTCCTGTTGTGCTACTACAACGTGGTTTTATTCTATGACGTGGAGTGGTACACAGACTTCAAAAACCTATTGTTTCCTCCACTGCTTTCCATTGCTATTGTTGATGCTCCTACTATCATTCCCGTTGCACCTGTCACTACTCTAGAGGCTATTGATGAAGTTGTTCTTGATGTTGTTGATGTTGATGCTGCCCCTGTTTGAAGAATGAACTCCTTTCTCCTGTATTTTGTATATATTCCTTGAAATGATATTAATACATGCTTGAAAATTTTCTTAGTATATATATACTCAAAAATTATGGCCTGAGAGCCATTTTGGAATTGTAATATCAAAGTATATATTACCGCATAATGAATATACAACTCTTTTATCAAATTTTTGTCTCCTTTACTTTTATTTTCTTCTTGTATTATGGGTTTTGTTCTCATAAAGACCAATTGAAAAAATAACAAAAAGCACTAGAAATTTACATAATTGCATATTTACACTAGCAAAATGATTAAAGAAACTTAATTGAACAATTTGAGGTGAATTATGTTAACTAGAATTCCCAGTGCTTTCTTTTCCATATTTTCTAATTCAAATGAATTATGTTTCTTGCATTGAATAATTCAAAAAGAGCCTTCCCTTAGAGTATCAAATTTTCCATGTTGGACAGGCTTTGTGGCTCTTTTGTTGAATTTTAGCACTAGGTCTCTACATTTAAGACCCTGGTCAGAGGTCTTCCTGTCAAACCACCTGTTGGTGGTTATTCATGGTTGTCAAGGCTTTTTCTCTATTCTCCTACACCTCCAAAAAATTAGCCAATTGGACTTCCATGGCTCCATTATTTTTAACTTCTAGAGATTTGAGAAACTATAGTGTAGGAATTTCCATGGAGATGGGCAATAGAACTTCCTTATCGTATATCAGCTCATACAACAAAGTCTTAAGGACTTGCTTAGGAGTTATCCAGTTTGCCCAAAGCCTTGTCTAGAGATTTTTATGCCACTCTCTTTGATGTTCCAACCCAATCCATTTGATGAGTAAGACCAAATTTTTTTTAGTCAACTCGGCCAGGCCATTTCCTTGCGGGTAGGAGTTTGAAGATGTTTTTAGGAATATGCCATGTTTGAGTGCAAATTGACATACCTTTGAAACCAAAAAGGCCTTTGCATTGTCGGAGATGATGGTCTTCGGTGGGCCAAACCTTGTCACCAATTCCTTGAGAAAGTTTAGAATCTTTGCCTTCGTCGCATTCTTTAGGGGCATGGCCTCGGTCCATCTGGTAAAGTAGTCTATAGCCGTGCCGATCCATTTGTGTCCAACACTGGAGGTGGGATTAATCATCTCAATAAAATCAAGGCCCCATTGTGCAAAGGGTTCATCATTGAGAGGTATTGCTGAGTTTTTCCTTCTTCCTGTGAAGAATTGGCATTTCTTGTAGGCCTTAACCAAAGAGTGTGAGTCATTGAATAGTGTAGGCCAGAAATATCCAACACACATAATTTTGATGGTGGGGGTCTTTGTAGAGAAATGTCTTCCCATGGGACTATTGTGAAATATGTCTAGAATTTTCTTTTCTTGCTCTGTGGTGACACACCGTAGCAAAAGGCCATTGAAGTTATTTTTGAAAAGGACCCCTTCAATGAGTGCATATTCGCTATTCTACAATCTATAGAATCTTTTCTTCTAAGAAGGGAGGCTTATTAGATATTTCCCAGTCTACATGAATCTCATATGATCTGCTAACTAGTAGCCTTCGGACTCAGATTTGTTCATCGGGACCAACTCAGGTTGTTCCTCCTCAGCTGCTACTTCTTTGTCATGTGCCAAATACTCACACAATCCTCTTCCCCGCACAGTCTTCATGGGTATGACCTTAATGTCATATTCAAGGATTTTGGTAATCTAGTTGGCCCTTTTTTCTATAATTTCTCCTTCTATAATGTATTCGCACACACTAGAATGCGCGACATATACTACCACCTTGTTGCAAGATATGAGGTGTCAGAACTTCTTGAGCCCCTTAACAATGGAAAATGCTTTCCTTTCAATGAAGTTATAATTCATTTCATACTCCTTTAAGGTCTGCGAGTGGAATGCTATAGAATTTTCTCCCTTTCCTTCATCATCCTTCTGGGTCAAAATAGTAGCAATGCTGGATTTACTACTGAACACATACATTATGAAGTCCTTTGATAGGTTTGGGTTTACCAGCATAGGATCTAAATAAATAGCATCCTTAGCCTTCTTAAAGGCTTCTCTAGCCTCTTTTGTCCATTTGAACAATTGATCCTTTCTGAGCATTAGGATAATAGGTCTAATTAATCCTGCAAAATCATAAATGAATTTGCTCACAAAATTTACCTTTCCCAAAAAGGAATAAACTCCCTTCTTGTTGACTAGTAAGGGAAGCTCCCTAATTTTCCTTACCCGCTCCGAGTCAATTGCAATTCTATCTTTGGACACAACATGCCCCAATAATTTTCCTTGTGGAACTTCGAAGACACATTTTTTGGGGTTCAAGGATACCCTGAACTCCTAACATTTTTTAAAAACCATTTCTAGATGATCAAAATGATCATATTTAGACTTAGAGAAAACAGTCAGATCATCTAAGTAGATTAAGATAATCTTGTTGATCAATTCTCTAAAAGAAATATCCATTGCCCGCTAGAAGGTAGCTCCCGCATTTGAGAGACTGAAGGGAATTTTCACGTAGGAAAACATTCCCCACTTGGTAATGAACGTTGTTTTGTGTCAGTCTTCCTCTTTTACCCAAATCTGGTTGTAATCGGAGAAGCCATCCAACAAAGAAAACATTTATAAGCCAGCCACTATTTACAAGATATACTCCATGGAGGGAAAGGGGTAGTGGTCCTTCTAGGATTCTTTGTTCAGGTCCCAGGAATAAACACACAAGTAGATGTCTCCATTCTTTTTCTAGATAGGAACCAAGTTGGACACCCATGTGTTGTACTTGATTCAGAAGATGATCCAATATTGAATTAGCTTTGTCAACTCTTGCGCCATCAATACCTCAATCTTCAAATTCACTGGTCTTTTCTTTTGGTAGACAAGATTTTCTCCTTTCATCAATTCTATAGTATGTTGGCTGATTTTGGGATCATATCCCTTAAGGTCGTCATATGACTAGGCCACTACTACATATTTTTCACAAAAATGGATGAGCCTTTCTTTATCATGCTGCTAGACATTCTTTATGATCTTAAGCTTCCTTTTGTCACCAATCTAAAGATCTGCATAATCATTTTTGTCTGCTACAAACTTCCTCTTTTCATTCCTTGCATTGTCGCAATTGAATAGGTTTTCAAGAGTGTCCAGTCCTTTAGGGATTTTTTTGGACCTTAGTTGAATAATTTTCTCAGATTCCTTCATGACCTTTGGAATTGCTTGATCTTCATCATAGATGACATAGGTTCCCAATTTGGTGGCATGATAGTTGTCGAAAAGATTAGTGTCTATATATTTGCTCAAGAGGACTTCTTAATCAGTTCAATCTCTGGTCACCTTCTCATCCTCTAGTAGTTTAGTACAATACATTTCCTCTTTGTCGATAGCAGTATGAGTGACCTCAAAGTTGATCATGGCTTCATCTGCTACATGTTTTGAATGTAGTGGTTCTAATACTATCTTCATTTTAGCTCCATGTTTGGTCCTGAGGTTCAACTGTGACCAATCCAAGGAAAGATATCCCCCTATTTTTGAAGTGATAAGCAAAGACTAAACATGGGGGGAACGTCTATGATCACGATATCTTGAGGGATTGTGATACTAGGGCAAGATAATAGAGCCAAGGGGAGGCTCTTAATGACACCTATGGTTTTAGCCTTGTTCCCATCAAGCTACATAACCCCTATGTTTAAAGGTTCATAGCTAAGTTCTAAGGCTTCAACTATTTGCTTGGGCATGACTGTGGTACTAGCACTAGAGTCAATCATAGAATTGTGCAACAACTTCTTACTGACAATAAGAGTTAAGAAGGGTTTCAGTTTAGGCTTACCTTTACTTTGAGTAGAAGCCTCCTCTACACTATTTGTGAGGACTTTTCCTAGAGGTGATGGATCAACGGCCTTTCCCTTGAGTGATTGCTCTGTTGGCTTGGTGCTTGCATCTTCCAGTAGGGCCTTTTGCAACATTGACTTCTGCTCTAGAATAACTAAGATATTCCAAAGAGATACATTAGTAGAGGATTTCTTCAATTTTTCCACCACATTGAATGGTGAAAGATTCAAAGGCTTTTGATCCTTAGCCCTTGTTATAACAATCTCCTTTCATGGCTGAAATTGTTGTGCAATTGCAAGGAAACTAGGAGTTTGATCGAGAATTCCTTTGGGTTGTTAAACAACCGGTTCACCCGTGAATCTCCTCTTAGAGCGAGTGTTATAATCTGACTACACTTGCGGGGCCTTGGATGTGGAAGCCTCATTTACAAACATTGCCTCTTCTTCTTCCATCCATGAGAAGAGCGTGTGGTCAACAGCTATATATATCTCTTGCTCCAAGGACATTCCTTACATTTGCACGGTGAGTACCGCATTTTCCATTTGTGGAGAGGCATATACATAACCTTTGGAATCTTACACAATGCCTTGACTATGATGTTCTGCCACTCTTTATTGTAGATTGTCGCATAGGAAATTTTGAGGCATATGTACTTCATTGTAGGGGAAGCACCAGGGATTGATGTCATCAACGAGATTATTTTACTCCACTGTCAGCTCTCTACTCAAGCTTGGGTGAGCATTTTGCAGCAAAGTAGGCACTGAAACCATTTGATTACTTGTTTAAGTCTACAAATTTATGTGTGAGCCTCCTTGGAACTGATTTTTCTGGTAGGAAGATCTTTCACCTTGATAATTTTGGTAAGTTGGCTTCAGAGGCATGGACTAGTTCTACTTGATGGTATTTCTTTCATTTGAGATGTTCTGCAACAACTCCTTGGCATCACTCATCTTATCTTTTGAAGAATTAGATGTAGAATTAGCACTCTGTGGCACACTCAAATACGAGTACATAGATTGGGGAGGAATAAACGCACTGGTAGATGTTGTCTCCTCGGCAAGAATTGACAACTCTGCAAATATAGGCATAGCAGGTCAAGGTGGTAACTTTCCAACATCGATCAAATTATTCTTTGCCTGAACAACGACACTATATGCACCTAGCAAGATGTTCCCACCAAGGAATTGGATCATCACCAAAATGTCGACGTTTAGAGACTTCAAATAGAACATGAATGCCAAATCTGCAGGAAAATAGATTGTAGGCTAAATCCTTTACCAAGTTGTGTGAAAATGAGCATTAAAGTTAGTCATGGCTTCCTGAGGAGCCCGCTTTATGGTCGTCAGCTGCTAAAATAGTGAAGATTGATCTCCATTAAATGAAAACTACTCGTAGAAAGGATCTCTGAGTTGATCCCAGGTACCAATAGTATTGGCTACCAAAGTGTGATACCAATCTAGTGCTTTTCCTTTGAAAGAGGCGAGCAACCTTAGTGCGACATTTTGGTCAGTAGAACCATGCACCAAACACACATTTGTCACATCTTGTAGGTATTTAGATGGTGTTTTTGAGCCTTCCCCAATGAATTTTGGTACAGATTTTAAAGCAGAGGTTGGGATAGGGGCCCAAATGGTGTGTGCTACTATGCTATAAGAGGGCTTCCAGCATCCCATGCCACAATTTATGTTAGCAATTGGCAACATGGCTAGTGGAGGGATCACAACATTCACTGGATGAGTTCTAGTTTGTATTGTTACTAGCGGTGGCACTAGTAGGCCAGGGTTGTTCATTGTTTGGGATCTAGTAACAGGGCTATGGCTCATACACCCACTTTAGATTTAGATAGATTTAAGCGGTCCCACTAGGCATGCCAAAAAAACAACTGTTGATGCCAAAAAATGCTAATTAATAGCCTTATGAGAAACTCAGTTAATGGGGGGACCAATTGTGCCAAACTGAGTGACCTCTGGATTTTTTTTAAGAAGTCAGCTCCCTCTGTAATTAGGGGTTTGGAATGGGAAAAAGAAACAAATATAAAAAAATAAAGTTTAATCTAAGGAATGTGCCAAGAGTTAAGTATGGGCACAGTAAAACTTTCTTTGAGATGAGATTTAAGGGCTTGTTTAACAATCTGCATGTCTAGAAATTTAAAAAAAAAGTACAGATGAAAAAATCAAGCAATCTATCAAATAACATAAAATAACTTTCATAAAAATTCACTGAAAAGAAGAGTTGAATACATGGTTTGAATCAACAAACTTATATTGAAATTATAAAAGTTATGTAGATAAACTACTCAATAAAATAACAACACAGTATAACATTTTTTCAACTAACTAAGAAACACAAAGGTCGAGCAAAAATGGCATAGTCTGTGGGTCTTAATACAATAATAAAAAATAATACAAAGGCCTGATGTCTTTCAATATTTTTGTTGTGTATTCTTCAAAATTATTTTCAAAAAGCTAAAGCTGTATATATAGAAAATTCTTCCACTTCCTGAGAGCTAGTAACAAAAGAAATTCCTTGGCACAAGCAATGATGTTCGTTGCAATGATTTCCCAAGGCTGTTGCAATAGAAAATATTTTGAATCATAGAATGCAGTTGCTTTTGAATGAGATGCATCCCTCTACAAATGATGATTGTGGTCCTAAGAAGAAGTAGAATAATTCCCATACAAACACGTCATTCACCCACAGAGTTGGTTAGGACATGTGGCGACAAGATGAGGCTTGTTGTCCATTCTTCCCTTCCTTGAGATGAAATTCCCCACGGAGGAGACACGTGGAGGATTCCTCGTCTTAAGCACTGACTATGGGGTCCACCAAAAGGTGCTCACAGAATGATGCTACATGACACATTGGCAGAGCTCATTAGAGAAGCAAAGGGGAGTGGGCTCACAAAGGCCCGCATTGCTAACACATGGAAACATGGTGGGGATCGACAAAGAAGCAAGGGAGGAAATACTTCCAAGGAGCGCACAACGGACACATGGAGCAAGTAGGAAAAACTCTTCAAAAAGGGACCAGAGATGTTCAAACACATGAGGCATGGGTTAGGGCCAAGCAAAATAATAACATCAACCCGAAGTGAGCTCTAGGGATTTTCAATCCACAGGATGTTCACACCTTGTGGGTTGGGATTGCGGATTACAAAGACCAAGAAGATTGTTAGGATCGAGGCCTTGAGGAATGTTAGGATTAGATGTTGCCCCCATTACTGAAATCGGGACATGAGTGGGTGAAAGCTGATAAATCACAGCATTTCCAAATCCTGGTTGGTACCATATATCATGTAGCGTGACTTTGGGGATTTGTGGGACTGATGAATTGGGATTTAGATCTTGTGGTAGAGCGAATGGTGCAAGGGGTGTAATATTGATATACTCTGATAAATCAAACCCTGACAATGGCTTGATACCCTTTAGGAGTAAGGTGGCAAGGATTTTAGCCCAATGCTCATCGAGAAGGTGATCTGTCATTTGCATATTAGTGGGGTTACTAAGATATTCACCGACCGTGAGCTCAAGTTTGCTAACCATGCTTTCATCGGGAGGGGATTGATTGTGAATCTTAGTGTTAGATTATGATGAGCCACCATTGGTGGGTTGATCCTTAGGGATATGAGGTTGAGCACCTTTTGACTATTGTTGTTCCATGAGCTTCTTTGCTTGTGATCAGGTAAGGGGCATGAAAATGCAAAACGACCAGGTAACTAAGATGACACTAAGCCCTACGATGCACTTAAATGATGTCTAGATGAGGACTAAAGGATTTATAAGATGATATATTAATTGATTGGATGACCGATGAGATGATTTGTATAACTGATTAAATTAGATTGAATTGGTTGATTAATTGGATTAGATGATTGATAAGATTGATTTATTGATTGGATAGGATAATTGATTAGATTGGATTGGATTCTGATTAATTGTAAACCAAGTTCAGGGGCTTAATTGGATGACGCGCAATGAAGATGATTGGATTTGGATTATAAAAGTATGATCAGGGCACATAATCTGCCTCAGGATGAGAGGAGATTGATTAGGACGTGAAGGATTACTAACTTAAAATGGATGAAAATCCTAAGTGAGAATAAGTGATGACGATTAGGGTTAGTTAACTAACCTAATTGGATAAAAATCCCCTAAAACAAAGTTTAAAGGATCGGATTGACAGATCGATGGTGGATATGTAGTCTAGGGATGTTCTAAGATGCACCTATATGATTTGATTGAGGATTTTGATGACTTTTGAAAAATGCAAACAGACTAAAATGACAATTACAGGTGGATGAATGATAATAAAAAAATTTCGATCGTAGAATCAGAGTCAGAAAACAACAGGCTTTCAGTGGCCCAAAGGATTAACTCTCAAGATTTTTGTATGGGACACATATACGCCTCTATGTCTGAAAATATCACCCCTTTAGGTGACGGGATCACCTATCTAAAGGTTAATGGATTCACCTCTATGTAGCACAGGTTCGCCTATCTAAGCAGTGAGATCGCCTATATCTTCAGATGACACAAAGAAATAGGGGGGCATGCAACATGATGTTGCCTATCTAAGGATCAAGATCACCCCTATCTTGAGATGTACAGACATGGATATGAATGCCCATTGGGGTGACAATTTTTCCTATTTCCTCATATGTACAAACAAGGAACAGAAACGCCTCTTACAGGATCACCTATTGGTTGGATAGAATCACCTACATCTAGGACTATACAAATGAAGGAGACACAGACGAGACATGGGATCGCCCTTGCAGATAGCAAGATCACCTATTCTAGGAACAAGTGGATGGGGATGACATAGACCAGACTTAGATTCGCCTATAAGGATTATAGGATCACCCATTTTAAGGGAACAGGTGGACTTAGATGACACAGATTGGACCGAATCACTTAGAAGAATAGTAGGATTACTTGTTTGGGGAATAGGTGGATGCGGGGTTTCCTAACTAAGAGACCCACAGGTAAATTCACCCTTAACAAGGACAAGTTTTCCTAAAGGATGACTAGACTCTGACTCGAGACATGGAATCACCCCTTTCTAGGGTAGGATCATCTATCCACAATGCAATTTTTCCCCTGTGAGAAGAAAATTCACCACTAAGGGCAAGGGTAGACTATGGAAAAGGAAAAAAACACAGCAAACAAAAAGCAAAAGGCTGGACAGACTTAAATTGATGACAAGCACTGGTATCACACAAGAAGACACTCCAGGCAGCATAATCTTATAATTAGTATTATGGGTTTGCTAACTTGATGTACACCCATCACCTTGAGGGGACACCCCAAGGTTAATACTTCGTGATACCAGGGTGGTTCTTTGGATCACCCTTTCTCATGAATCCAAATAGTTAGCGATTCAATGGCATAGGGTCATCAACAGATGCCACAATCTCACCTTCACACTCTCAGAGACTATTGTAGTCCACCATGAGGATTTCTATCTCAATCCAAGGGAGTACGTGGTGAGTAAATTTGGGGTACAGTGCACATCTCCTGCACTACACCAAGTCACGGCTAAAACACAAGTCTCTATTTAGGCTGAACAAGGCTATCTCGTGTGTCCTTGATACACCAGGAGGGTGTGTGAGGCATAACCATGAACACCATCCTATCACAACTATGGATCAGGAGCCCTAGAAAGGTACTAGAAACTCAGACCAACCCTGCACATCTTATCTAGGTATCACCCTAGCTTTGACGCTTCGCTAGACACGAAGTGACTAGATTGGGGTACAGCTTTGGCTCTCCCCCCTTTATATACCTTGTTAGTAACATGTAGTTGAGATCATCCCCCGAGTGATGAAATCCCAAGAAAGTCTCACTAAGGGAAGGAAATACTAGACACTTCGATTGGTCCCTAGGCTCGCATGTAGCGCAAGGGAAGAGCTTACATGCACTAGCACTTCCTGGGTAGACTTGAACAAGTTGTGATTTCTCATCACCCAGGATCATCAAAAGGTACAAGGGGAGTGGATACATCAACAACTTGCTCCCAAACACAACAAACAAATTAATTGACCCTTTAATTAATCTGCATGTGCCTAAATTAGTGCAAAAAAAGACACATAGATAGAGCTAACTAGGGATCTTTGACTGATCATCCTACAGAAAATGAATTAGAATTTTCAATCTTCAATCTTCGTCAAACATGAGAAACAAGGTGCACAAATTGTTAGTTAAATCACATAATCACTGAAAAATGAGTTAGTTGATTAGTATCCAAAACTGAAATCAAATTGAAGCTCAAATCAAAAAATTAAAGGTTTTGGAATACCCCAAAATCACCCCTATGTAGAGCATATCCACCTTAGTTTCTGATGCAAGGTTGCTTGTCTTCTGAAGAGGTGGGAACGAGTTCACCTTTTAGATGGAGGGGTGTATGCGCCTTCGCCTCTATAACTCATGCAAGTTCGCTTCTATCTTAAGTAGATCCGCCTGTTCAGGTTGTCTTATGCAATTTTGCCTATGTGATCAGTAGTTTGGATGGATGAATGCAAGTTCATCCTTTTGCTAGAAGGGTGAGAGTGAGTTCGCCTGTTAGTGTTGCAAGTCTACCTCTGTGTCTAGCATATTCCCCCCTGCACGTGCAATCTAAACCTACAAAATTTCAAACAACAAGCAAAAGTAAAATAGACCTGTGACGTGGGTCCCATTGAGCATGCCAAAAATGTGTACAAGTGAATTATAACCTAGAAATTTAATACAACAATGGAAATGCAATCTAGAAAACATAAAAAAAAACACTCAAGATTAGGCCTAAGATAAATTCAAACAAAGCACAAGAAAGTGGAACCTTTTACCTTGTTCAAATTGATGGTTTTGGTTGGCCCTTGTTGATGCTCGATTGTGTGCTCCTTTCTTGAAAAAATGACATGTAGCTTAGTGAAAAATGGGGCTATGTGGATGGAGAATGAAATGGTGGATATGGGTATTGAAATGGATGCAATATTGTGGCTCAAAATGCTATAACAATGGTGTATACAAAAATGGCTAAGTGTTGGTTTGGATGCTTGAGTGATTGAATGCTAGATTGTGGATGCTCAAAATGGATACATTTCCACCATTTTTAGAGGAAGTTCCTCTAAAGCAATGGAGGGCCAGGATTAAGCCATGGTGGATGAGATCAAGGGTTAGGATGAGTTGGGAACTCACAAGCTCTCACAAGCTAGCATTTGGCAAATGACATGGAAGGAAAGGGATGAGGTGGAGATGACATGGAGGTACTTTCATGTACCTTGGGAATGGACAAGATCTCCTCATAAAGGATGTCCTTGTCCAAATGTACCTTGAGAGGACATGTGAGGAATTAAAAATTTCTCACAAATCCTCATGGGGATGAGAGAAGGAATTTAAAATTCCTTGAAATGCCATGGAGGAATAAATGTGAAATAAAAATTCACATAGGGAAGGGGATGCCTTCTCCAAATAGAGAAATCATTTAATGTTGATTGAATAAGGACACATGTCATAAATGGCATGAAGATTAGGTTAGCTTAACTAGGTGATTAAGGTTGTGCAAATGTGGGATTAGGCAAGCTAATGAAGGATTAGAGGCAAGTGGGAGATTATGGAGGATGTGGCCCTATTGATGATTAGGGGTGTGTACATCCTAATCAAAGATTAATTAAATTAATTTGGATTAAGGAGGATTATAGAGGATGTGACATGAAGAGAGAGAAGAAAATGAATTAAAAATTGGTTTAATTCATTTGGGCTAATGACTAAATTAAATAAATTGGTCTATTTATTTAATTTAGAGATGATTAAGGTAATGTATTCAATTGATTAATTAAATACCTTAGGTACATTAGGCTGAAAGGAAATATTAATCAAATAATAAAATTAATATGACTAAGGAACGGAGGATAGAGGAAGGTGAAGGTGAATTTGACCATATGGGAGTGGTCAAATTCAGGTTTCTACAGTACCCTAAAAGGATACAAAGATAGAGAATAAAATGAGGCCTTCAGTAGAACTCACTCACCCACCCCAACATGTTGGTGTATTCATTATGGTCCTGAGAGGTGTGGAAGAAAAAATATGGCTATTGGAACATGTGCATTGCTCTCAAATGAGGCATTTTTCAAGAATGTATTCATTATTGACAATCAAAAAAATAGAGTTGACAAAAATTGAGAAATGACATTGTAGAGGAACTCAAAATCCACCTTTAGGTGCAAATAATACATTACTAGGTGCCATGATTTTAAATAACATTGAGGTGAAATTTTGGCATGTTTTTTCTCTTAAGGGTCTTAAGAGAATGTCTTGATATAATATAGATCATAAGGATCAATGAAACTTAGGGAATGAACTAAGAATTCCACTAGTATTCACCAAACCACCTTGATGTGATAAGACTACTGGTTCAATCACATAAGATGTAGAAGGAAAAATATGGCTATTGGAACCTTTACAAGTTACTCTCAAATGAAGCGTTTTGTAATAATGCATTCATTTTTGTCATAGTCAAATGGTATAGAGTTGATAAAATTTAAGATGTGGTACTATAGAGGTACCTAAAATTCACATGTAAATGCAAAAATAAAATTCATAAGTGTGATTGTTTAAGATAATGTCTAGGATAAAGTTTGGAAATTTTTTTCCCTAGGGTTCTCAAGTGACTATATCTTAGTGTAATGTAGCTTATAAGGATTAGGAGACCTAGGGAATGAATTGAGGCCTCCACTAGCATTTAGTTGCCTGTTACCTAATTTTTACTTTTAGCTCAATCAGGTAGAGCTAGAGCAAGTATTTGTGGCTAGAAGGGAAAAGGTACATACAATTTTTTGCTAAATTTTTGTCATTGCACAAAGGATGCTTTCAAATGAGGTTCATTTCTATTTTGCAAATTTTCTTTACAATAGAAAATTACACAAATTTGCATAGTGTTGTCTTTATTTATTTTACAAAGAAATATGCTCAAATGTCCCACACAAGCCATGGGAATGACTGATCTAATACAACCTAAATGAAAGCTATACATCTGAAGATAAATAAATGGAAAAAACAAAGGAAAATAGGTTGGATCCATCATTGCTTGAATGATAGATCCTTGTGTTGATTTTCTTTATCTTTAGCTCCTCTTGCTGTTAATCTTGAAATGTACCTGTAGATGATGGAAAGGATGTGATTAGAGCTCAGGATACAAACTCTCATCATATGTTTCATCAACAGAAATATAACCTGTACATCTATGATGCATTAAATCAAGTACAAGTTCTTTTGTCATTACATGTCTCATCTTGTTTGACATCACAACATGTGCTGGAAAAATAGACTCCCACAAGGGTTGAACCCAACATGATGCCCTCTCGATGTTTAAGAGGGATATGAAGTGTATTTTTCATCAATGAAAGTGACTTTAGGTCACAATAATTATTACAAGCATAGCCGCAAAGACAGTCAACAATGGATGCTTAAATAAGGGCAATCATATAGAAGATGATAGTGGACACTCAATGCGATGCTTGATAGACAAGGTACCATTAAACTAGTTTTAGAGTACAATGGTAATTAGGAGGAGTATGACTTTGAATAAGGGATAGCTAATGGTCTATCTATTGTGCAATGATTAAAAGGGATGAAACAATAAGCAAACAAGCTATAGTATTATATGGCATTCATCATACATGTGTTATAAAGCTACAGGGCAATGACCATATAAACTCCAAGTAGACAATTTAAATCTAGAGTACAAGAAGGCAATAGCTGAGGATCATCAATAGAAGTGTATCAAACAACACCTTATGAGTCATAGCGTAGTAAAGTACATAAAGACAGTCATATTCATACATTTTAGACCTTTTTACATCTTCAAGGATATAATGCATTGTAGACAAATTCTATAAGGTGCTAATTTTGTTGTAGAGCACATGGCTTGATCAAATCATGTAAAGCTACAGAGAAGTAAAGACAGTAATATCATGGCATTGTGAGGGGGAAACCTTTAGGGTTTATGCATTAAGAGGGAAATCAAGGTAAGGAATAAGACTGTATTATTTCTTTTTTGATCTATTAATAATGATCATGAAGGAACAACATTAAATGAACAAAGACAGTTAATGCATGAAGAGAGCACGAAATGATAGGAGCAACACAACATACAAGTGAAGCAATAGAGGTTTCTCAAGGGTCAAGAGTATAAATTGAGTATAGGCTCGAGCTAGAGTTTCAATAAATGAAAACCCTCGAATATGAAAAGTGTGAACAGAATAATTTTCATTTCAAATGGAGTTTTCTTCATGAAGTTTCCAGAAAATGTACAAAGTGAAGCCATGGCCTGTGGCATTTTTAAAAAAATTCTTCAAGATTTCTACATGAGTGAAAGCATGGAAATAAAGGCTCATAATGGAAAATATACACAGAAGAATCAAAACTTTTCTATCATTTCTGCTTAAATGGAGGCTCAAAACTAAGCATGTACACATACAGGAAAAAATCAAAAGTTTTCATTTCTTTTTGCTATTCACAAGTACGGAATTTATTTCTTTTTCACAAAAAAATAAAGAATGGAGCCCTTACCATGTGGTCTAGTTAGAAAATCTAGCATGGAGATCTTGTAGTCAAAGTTCCAAAAAGCTCGAGCAAACCCTAGCATGGCAGCAACACAAGCAGTCTTGAAGTGAAAGTTCAAAGTTACAAATGAAATGAAGTGAAGAAAGGCCACAGGTTTTGTCTTAGGGTTGCTTTTTTGCCCTAAGTTTGGTCGACCCCTTTATGGGGATTTTTTTTCACTTTCATTTAAACTTTTGCCTTTGATTAATACCTTGGCTTATGTTAAGTTCCTTTGTATACTTTTGCATGGTTTTCAAACATAAAGTCACCCCCCCTTCATTTTTTCCATGATGGTGAAACTCAAATGAAAATGTAAACAAATATTGGTGATAATTTTTTTATAAATTACATCAATATCTGTCATGGAGGTGGTCACACAACACATATTAAAGTAACCCTTACTTTATTATTTGTTTAAATTGTTAACCCCAGTCCCAAAATCATGCAAAATCTAAAGAGATGGATTTGAATTGGAGTATTTAGGCCCGATTTTTAGTTGACTGGATGAGTTTGAAGTCAACTTTGGTCAAATTGATTGTGATAGTGAGTTTGAGGCTATTTTAGCTCAAGTTTCAGTTTTGACCCCTCTTTTTGGGGGTTTTCCTTTTTGCTAGTGGATCATCTTGGAGGAGATATTTTTAGGTGCAGTTAACTACAAGTGCCACCTCTAGGTACTTTGAGACTCTTTCTATATATAGAGGAAAAGACTTAGTCTTTTTTCTCAATTCTTGCCTTTTAGCTCTCTTGTGCATTGCAGAGAGAAAAGGGTTTTGTAGCTTGATTTACAGTTGATATAGCAGTAGTTTATTTTCAGCATCTTTCATCATATTGTGGAGATTCCTATCATTTTTTCAATAAAAATATAGTATTTGCCTTCTAGATTTCAGGTGTCATATTTTATGTTTGATTTGATAAGAAACTTATTGTGTTTAAAGCTGAAAAACCTCTATTTTTTTCACTCATAGGTGTATGTATACAATTAAGTTTAATTTCATAGGTCATACATTGTACATGTGATTCATTTTATCATTCTAGTTGTGAAAACATTACTTTTCCTTCAAAGAGGGTAAATTTTTCAAGCCTTTTGTGTGAATCATTTATATGGTTGAGCTATTCAAATTTAGTTGTACAAATAGATCTCTTGGAAAGGTCCTTGTGAATTAGATTGTGATTTCATTATCATTTAGGTGCATCACCATCTTACTAGTTTCAGTTTTTACCATTCATTTTAATCCTTCTATCCCTTTTCCTGCATAAGTCACCTAGTTTCATAAGAAAATCAAAAGGGGAACCAACCCATAATCTAGAGATCCACCTTCATTATGAGCAACCCACAAACTCGAAGGTGTTTCCATGTTACACAAGATTGTTGAGCTTTCCATCTTTTCATTCGGGTGCAATCCTACATGTTAACACTACCCACCTCAATGTGTTCTCACTTTTTATTAACACAAGTCATGGAAGAAAAAATATGGTTATTCTCACCTTTTAATTTCTCTCAAATGAGACATGCTACAAGAATGCACTCATTGTTAACATGATCAAACAATCTGGAGTTGAAAATTAATAATATAGGATATGTATAGGGAACCAAAATCTACCAGAAGATACAAATGAGATATTCCTAAGTGCCACTACAATTTCACTTTTTAATTTTATACAAATAGTTTTTGGACAAATTTAAATATATATTATTGATCCTTAATAAAACCTAAATATTTTAATGCAATTGCTTTAACCCATGGATATTTTTAGGGGATGGAATGTGGATTCCATTTTTTTAGACAAAGGGTAAACACATTTTGATATGAAGCTATGAACCGGTGAGGTTACAAATGGGGGACCTCATATCCAATATAAGCATTCAACAATAACACCCCAATGGGGTTTGAACCTTGATGGCAAGAACAAAAGCACAACTTAACCATCACACTATGCCACTATTGGAAAATGGGGCTTCCTTTTTAACTAGGAAAGATATTTGTAATAAATCCTTATTAAATATGCTAATTAAAACAATTAATTAACCATCATGAAATTTTATGGACTAATGGACACCAAATTTAGGGCTCAAGTTTATGTTTAACACCTAGATTTTCCTCTTTCATTCTTGCAATAACCCTAGCCCAAAATATGAAAATGGTAAAATAAAAATAAAATCAATCATAATTTTATATAGAAAAAATTTAAGTAACTTAGATTGTAAATATAGATATGAAAGCATTAATACCTATTTTACACCAATCTAAAACTCATGCATCTATTATAGGGCCATTCTTACATTTTACCAAAAATATACAAGAAAAATGTTGCTTTAGTAGATTTCATGGATTGAGGAAGCTATAGTCAACATTTAAAACCTTCTACATTTTGGTCTAATTCATTCATATGGATAACCACCATGCACACCTCTAGAGTAATCAATTCTACTACGACAACTATAAGTGTCATGTTGTCTTGATTTAGCTAATTTCAATGGCCATCAAAGCCCATTTCTAACCTCTAGAATTTTCATCCTTTTTAACTCATGAACCAACAGAGTTTTATCCTTTGGTTGTTACAAATTTATGGAGTTTCATCCTTCAAAATGTTCCTATAGATACATGTGCTTGAGATATTTTGGTTAAGGTATCTTATGGGTGTTCAATTTTTTTATTCATAGAATTCATATCTAAATACCAACTATATAGAGGCCAAAATAGGAATTGAGACCATTAGCTACCAAGGAGATATGCAGGTGGGGACACCCATACCAACCAACATCATTTTTCCTTTAAAACACACCCAAAATAATTGTCCACACACATAGAGTAGTACTATGGAGGTATGAAAGAAGATACTCAATCTTGCAACAACCCATAGTAATGATGACAAGAACCAAGGCCACAAAAGCTAACAACTGCATTAATGGTGGCTAATGTAGTAAACATAAATCCAACAATAGGAATAGGCATAGGACCATGTCCTCTAATTAAATAAATTCATTGGAAAAATAGAACCCCGACTAGAGCCATGTGCTAAGATAAACATTACGATGTGCTAATAGGTTAGGTGGTAGATGGGATGAATAAAACAAAGAGACAAGAGTAAAGAGACGATCATGGTGTAATGTATCTTACAAAGATTGGGAGACCTAGGGAATGAAATTAAGCCTCCACTACCATTCACCCACCCACCTTGATGTGTAGGTGTCATTTTTTAGTCCAACAAGGTGAGGAAGAAAAATATAGTTATTTGCACACCTTTACACTACTCTCAAATCATACATTTTATAATAATATCTTTATTATTGGCATGGAAAAATGTTTTAGAGTTGAAAAAGCTAAGATGGGGTATTATCGAGGGACTCAACATCCATGTGTAGGTGTAAATGAGGCATTCCTAGGTCTCACAATTTGAGAGAATAGCTAGGAAATTTTTTGACAACCTTTTACTCTTAGGTCTCTTTAGAGTCTATCTGAGTGTAATGTTTCCTAGAAGGATCAAGAGATCTAGGGAATGAAATGAGGGATACACTAGCATTCACCCACCCACCTTGATGTGCTACATTATCAATCTAGTTCCTTGAGGTGTTAAATAAAGAAATGATTATTGGCACATTTACACTGCTCTTAAATGATATATTTTGTAAGAATGTATTCATTTTTGTAATAGTCAAACATTTTGGAGTTGATAAAACTAACACATATTATTATATAGGGAACTAAAATATTCTTGTATACATGTAAACAAGACATTCCTAGGTGCCAAAATTTGAGAGAACAAGTAGGTGAAAGTTTGGAAACTTTTTTGTCTTAGTGCTCTCAAAAGACCATCTCAATGTAATATAGCCTGGAGTTATTAGGAGACATGTGGAATAAAAAAATGCCTACACCAGCATTCAAACACTCGCCCAAATTTTGTAGCACCATCGGTTTGGTTCCACAAGGTGCAAAATAAAACAATATGGCTATTGGAAGCTTTACACTAATCTCACATAAGAAAATTTGCAAGAATGCACTCATTGTTGGTATGGTGAAATGGTCTGAAGTTCACAAAAATTGAGATAGGGTATTATAGAGGGACCTAATATCAAAATGTAGGTGCAAATGAGACATTCCTAGGCACCACAATTTAAAAGAATAGTCGAGAAAAAGTTAGGTAACTTTTTTCCCTTAGGGCTCTCAAAAGACTATCCTAATGTATTAGTCCAATCCCATAAGGTGTAGAATCTCATGCCATAATTTTCTCTCCATCTAAATGAGTATGAATTTTTGTAGGAGGAACATTAGGTGAAAAGTAAGAGAATGTGTAGAACCTAGCTTGGTGATCTTCCCTTCCCAAAGCTATCAAATTTTTGCTATGCAACTCTCTAATCTCAATTGAGTCTAGATAAAAGTCAACTTTCATGCCCTTTCCTATGTGGATAATCTAATACAATTTAATAGGAGACTAACTAAAAGATAAGTTACACTTAGAATATTTTTAATGTCCCACCTTCAACTTTAATAGACCCTCTCCTTGCAAAGTCTACTACTGGTGAGTCATCACCATTAGCGGTAGAAGACATACTATTAGGAATTGAGGAAGAAAATTTAGCCTATGAAGAACCCATGTGGTGCAAGGCACCCAAGTCAATGATCCAAGATGAAGATGATGAAGATGCACCTACAACTAGAACCTTTCCCTTAGATTTCTCTTTACCCTTTTCCTTTTCCTTAGAAGATTCTTGAGTTGATAAAGATTGTTTGACAGATTTAGGAACCCCTATGTTATTCTTCTCAAGAATATGTGAGAGGTGGTCAAGTTAATTCTTCATAAATTTTTGCTCATCATCCCTAAGTATCTTGCAATAGGAACACCTGGTTTTTTCTTTCTTAGGTTTCCCTCGGTTTGAAGAACTTTTAGTGTTGATTTTGGAGGACTCAATTTTTTTTATCTTTCTTGGTCTCCTTGTCCTTTTAAGTTTTTTCTTCTTCCCTTTGTTGTTTGAAGTATGTTATTTCCCATTCCAAAAAATTAGGGCTTGAGGTTTTGAAGACTTCAATGTGCCCATATGTATTAATTTATCCTACTCCCTAATCAAGTTGGAAATAAAGTCATCTAGAGAAGGCATTTTCCATGTGGCTCCAAGAGCCCTTTTGGTGGAGTAGAAGGTAGATACAAACATAGAATAATCAAGACCTCATTTGGAGAGTATAGAAGAACTAGTTGATCATCTTTTCTCTCTATTTGACATTCTTTCAACCACAACCTTAGTGATTTGAATTTAGTGAATAAAACCTCTAGAATGTCAAAGGAACTAGGGCTCAAAATTATGAGATCATTCTCCAACTCATGACTTCTCATTTCATCCATCTTCCCAAAGGGTTTTTTAAAGCAAGCCAAACTTCATTAGGTGTATTTAACCTTCTATATGAAAAAAGGATTTCAGGAAACATAGTAAGACACAGGAATCCAAAGGCTTGATTATATTTTTTACACCATTTTTTAGCTTCCTTAACAATAGATTATTTCTCAGTGCCCATTGTTACCCTATACCGGCCTATATTCTTTAGCACAAGTACCTTAAGTTTCCAATCATGATAATTAAAAGGTGTCAAAGGCGTGAAATTTTGATTTGAATCCATGCTTAAATTAAATTTTTTGTCAAAAGAAAACGTGAAAATGAAATGTGGAAGTGCACGAGACACAGCAAAAAATACTCCCCCCCACTTGATTGAATATTATGAGCCCTCCCAAAATTTTGACACTGTATAGTTTTAGTGCATAGATATTTCCAATGGGACAAATACAGAAAAATGACACTTTATAATTTTAGTGCATAGATGTTCCCAATGGATCAATCATAAAAAACTACTTTTGAAAAAAATGACACTTAAATTTGAGTTATCTATAAAAATGTATAAGGATTTTAATTTTCAACTTTTAATCTATTTAGATTTGCACTACTAAAATATAAATTAGCACCTAAAAAAAAAAAACTCTAAGAGGGATTGAACTTAAACACCCACTAGTAGACAACCTAGAATTAAGCCCCCCATGTGACCATACCATATGACCAAGGGGCTAAGTATGGTGAGAGGCCCTTCTATTTGTTGATTCATGAAACACAACAAGAATTGTTGATGTCACTATTGGCAATGAAAGTTTGAATTTATTTTCCATGATGTCTTTATTTTGATGTGTTGGTAGCCATCATAATTCTCTATGTAGATTCTCCTAGGCTTGAAATTTTTGATGAAGACTTAGAAAAATTCACAACAAATCTAGAAAAATACATAGAAAAAATCAATATTGATGGATTTTAGAGTCTTTTGTTAATCTAAAACAATGCATTGACTACACACCTACATTCATGTTGATAGTTGTTTATAAGTTAATTTTCAATCAAGAATTAGAACAAAGGCTACACATAATTACATCCTTATCTTTGAAAACTCAATTTGTTGTCCCTCAAAAACTTTGATCTACTAAGAAGAGCTGATTGAGTTCATACTTGTCCAATTTTTATTTTGATAAAAATTAATATATTAAAATAAAAACATTTCAAAAGTTATAAATATCATAAAATCCCAAAAGAACAAGTGGCATAGGTGTAAAGTTACAAAAGCAACTTTGAGTAAAGCAAATATAGAGCAAAGAATCTAAATTGTCATATATAGGACGAAAACCAACAATGGTCAATGAATTTGGTTTCACATCATTTTATGCATTTAAGAAAAGAGTTTCAAGTCCTCATTTGTGCACCCATCTAAACATATGCAACAACAATTGCAATCCAAAGAGGTGTCCTTTTTAGAACTTTTCTATTATGAAAAACTATTAGACTATTACACCAAGGAGTACATAGAAAATCTACATAGCAAAATCAGCAATACAAAACTTACAATCCAAAAATTTGTAAGAAAGCATCTAATTGTATGGGTTGTTAGCATGCACAGTCCTTTACTTGTTAATTTTACAGCAAGAATTAGAAGATAGGCTTTGAAGGATTACAACCTTACCTTTAAAACTCAAATTGTAGTCTCTCAAAAGCTTTGTTATCTTCTTGTTGGCATCTCAAATATAGACAATGTGTTGACTTCGTTGTTTTGGTAGACAATATTCTTCTTCGGTTTCTTCTCAATCAGTCTTTCTTTTTTACACATGGTAAGAAAATATGAAATGATTTTCACTAAGACATGTTCTACTTACTCATGACAACTTATCTAAAGACAACTACTAATTTAAATATATACTTACTCACCATATTATAATCCACAAAAAATTACTATCTAAACAAATTATTTTCATAGAACAACAAATATATGTGCAGTAGATTATAAAAAGAACCTTCTGTGGTTGGATAGGATGCAGGTTTTCGTATAATTTGGTGTTTTACCATACAAAGAAAATCGTGACTCCCACCATTGCCATCCACAAATTTGGTCGCAGACTGTCATCGAATAGTGGCATGTCCTCCTTTACGTTTATTATAAGCCAAATATGTCTTCCTTTTGCCTCACATTGTACCCGTTTTGGTACAGAAATTCATATGAACGATTGGACGTTTTTACAGGTACACTCTGTCACAGCTCAATGACTTCCACCCACTACAAATACACTGAATGTTTTTAACTTAATTCTGAATATATTTAAAAATATATATTTTCTTGAAATAAATTAAAATCCATAACCAAAAAAAACCACCATACATTAATGTATATTCCTTGTCTCCACCACCATTCATGATTGTATTGATATTTCTTTATCTTCACGTCATCCTCATCTGTATATTCCTCTATTCCTTTGTTCTCGTTAATGTAGTTGAGGCTCTGCATCATCCAAAAGAAATCCCTCCCTTCAATTCTAATTCTTCTTCCTTGCTTTAATGAAGATGACATGTCACATTGGAGTTGATGTGAAAGGTAATCTTTGTTGTTATGTGTGTATATACAATGTATATATTTTTAGCTTTCTGGCATACTGCCCATCTAATTAGGGATTTGAATAATTTTGGTCTTTAAAGTACGAGTGATAAATTATGATAGTAGCAGAGATAATTCAAAAAGTAATTGAAAAACTAATTCATTGGTCTTTTTTATTCAATTGTAAGAAAATTATGATTAGAATGAAGAATCCTCAACACTTTTCATAAATAAAATTGTGAAAGTGTTGTTCTAAATGGTGTAACATTAGAATTATCTATGAGGGTATGTGTGATTCAAGTTAGTTTGAAACATTTCTTATGCCAATGTCATAAACAAGATACCAACAAATTGTGCACCTTGAGCTTCTACAGCTCGAAGTTATTATTTTCATTGAATTTCTTCACCTCAAACTTTGCATTTGAAACCTTCTTCATTTGATGTTGAAAAACAAATACCAACTCTTTAAAAGATCGCTGCAAAAATAAAGATTATAATATCATTTCTTTTATTTTATTCAAGGGGTAAACACTTTTGACCGGAGCTATGAACCAGAATACAACCATTCAACAATACAACCCCAATGGGGTTTGAACCTTGGTGACAAAAACAACAGTGCCACCTATAAACCATCACACCATGCCAATACCGGCTATAATATCATTTTTTTAAAAAACATGAACAATTTACTTTATATTGATATCACAATTCCAAAAAAGGATTTTTAGATTATTCTGTTAAAAGGAATTTCTTGTAAACGAGCAACTCATGCAATTTTCAGAATCTTCTGGCCAACAAAAATGAAATCCATAAAGCTCTTCTTCACACGAGATATGCCTTCCCTAGTAAAACTGTGACCGTTGGCTACTAGCCTGTTGCATTAAAATGCAGTGGCTCTCATGTCAACAAACAGATTCGACCTTGCAATCTCCATTTCGACAGTTATCGTTCGTACCGTGCCCATTTAATTCTAACAATTTTTTGTCAGTTTTTCCAAGCAAACAGTCGGCTCACAACTAAATTGGAAGGAGATCAACTGGAGAAAAAGATGTGTAATGGTCTAATTGTCTTCCCGTAGACAGTCGAGCAAGCAATTAAATCTTCATTATTGGAAGAGTTGAAGTGAACAAAAGTCGAAATAAAATGAAATGTATCTAAAATGAATGGTCCTTGAAGCTAGACACGCAGAATGTTCTGTGCTGACAATTTTTAAAGAGCGTGCACAACAAACGCCACGAAAATTTGACGGTCGAACCTGCCTGTCAAGTAATTTTTTTGGGTGATAATTATCTATTCAAAGTGTTCTTCAAATTTGTATATATAAGTTAGAAGTTTGATTGGATTTTATTGTTTTACTGTACATATTTCAGTTTCTTACATTTTTAGTTTGGTTAGTGGCTATTATAAATCTGTTTTTTAATATAAAGTTTAATTAGATTGAAGGAGATTCTAGAGTGTAAGTTTTGAATGGTTCAATCTGTAACTAACAAGCATTCAATGATTGCTGATCGATCTACTAGTCATATTTAAGATATATTTTATTTTAAGAAAATAAGATATGTAAATTAAATCTAATAATTTTTTATGTCCCATCTTATACACTTAATTGTACTATCAACTTAAAAATAGAAATTGAAAGTGTTAGTTGTTTAAGTTCCTCCGACTCACCAATTCATCATGGGAAAATTCACCGTCAAGTAAAATTCACCACAGTATATCAAAGTTTCCAAAATATATATTAAAAAATATTAATGTGGTTAATTTTCCATCACGGTGAATTGTTGGTGATAATTTTTACTTGGCAGTGAATTTGTCATGGCGATGAATTTTCCCATGGTGAATTGTTTGCGGTGAATTTTCTGTCGATGAATTGTTGGCAGTGAATTTTCCTAGAGCCAACCTTCATATGTTAAGTTGTATATGATATCAAATAATATTTATAACAACAATCCTTTTCGAGTTGAATCATAAAATTGATGCATGTTATTCCCTATATAATTTATATTTATAAAAAATGGGTAGGTGGGTTGATCAAAAGGTAAGAAGCTTGATGAAAGATAAAGTTTGAAATCCTTAGAGAAATTGATGAAATGGTTACAAAGATAAGTAGAGATCTCAGAGGAGGGAAGTCAATGAATGATTTGGTTGTATATCTTATTTAGAAAATATGTGTTTTCAAATTGTACCTAGGAAACATAGTAAAACTAAAATAAGGAATAGTTTTTTCTTATTTGAGAGGAACTTTAAGCAAGGAGAGGTCATTTGTATAGTGGACCTAGACAATGAGTGCTCATTTATGCAATGAACTTAGATATTAAAATCTTAAGCAATTATTATAGCCCCATTTGTATAGTGGACCTAGACAATGAGTGCTCATTTATGCAATGAACTTAGATATTAAAATCTTAAGCAATTATTATAGCCCCATTTTCCATTTATGTAATAGATTTAGGTATTAAAAGTTGTTAAGAATGAGTTGTGACTATAAAAATTTATTTTACAATATCATAGTAAGAATGAGTTGTGAATATTAAAATCCATATTATATTTAAGAATGAGTGTACAAAGATGGAAATAGTCAAGAACAAGGGTAGATATTAAAAGCTCAAGCATTCACAATGGTTTTTTAAAAATATTTGGAATCAAGAAAAGTGTCTCAAGATGGGCATTGTTAAGAATGAGTTGTGAATACATATATTAAAATATTAAACATTCACCATATTTTTTTAAATGTTTGAAATTAGACAGAATGTTTGAAGATGGGCATTGTTGAGAATGAGTTGTGACTACAAGAAATCTCACTAAAATATTCGCAATTTTTGCTACACATAATTTATTATGTTTAAGAACTAGAACATAAAATTACCTATACTTGAGTGCAAAGATTAGCTAGAAAAGACTCAATACAAATAATTTAATGTTGCTAGATACTAGTTTGGTTTAAAAAATAACATATAGAGGTGAACTAGCTAGATACTAGTTTGGTTTAAAAAATATTTTTTTTCTATGTTTAAGAATTAGAAAAGGGGCTATAGATAATTGCAACCATACTTTCCAAATTTGAATTCTTATCCCTTGGAAGCTTGATATGCTTTTTATATTATTTTGATTTTGAAGGGCATATGCAATACCAAATTATATGGAAAAATATTGATAGAATGGGTTGGAGAAATTACAATTTATGTTTGATTTCTTCATCACTCTTATATTTCTTCAATACTGGCGAATTTTAGAATATTTTAAATATTAATATAAAACAATTCATTGACTACGCACATATTCATGATGATAGTTGTTTATAAGTTAATTTTCCAAAAAGAAATAGAACAAAGGCTAGATACATAATTACATCCCTACCTTTGAAAACTTAAATTGTTGTTGTGTGTATGAATAATGTGAGTAAACAAATAAAACCTATACAACACACAAATGAAACATTATTGTTGATGATGTTTTCTGCACAGCAACAACTTAGACAAAATATAATATCCTATCTCTCTTGAAAGGTAAATCTCTATTAGCAAGTCTCAAGAGATAACCCCAAGGTCTCTAATGTCAAGTCTTGACAATGCATAAACAACTCAGTGATAATGTCAAAATGTTGGTAATCACAAGGGACCTTACAAATGAACAATGTTGGAAGCATACTTTCATCAGATGCAACAATATGGTGATGCTTTCAGTCCTAAAATTAACCCAGATTCAAAATAAATAGCAAAAGAGATAAGGGTTAAGAGAGATTTCTAAGACTAAGACCTAAGATCAATCACAACAATGATGAATGTTGCAGATGGATAGATCCCCAATGAAACCAATCTCTGTTTGATCAAGGACAAGCCTACAACTCCACAGAAACAGTGCAATCTTCTAAGGAAACTAAAGATTTTCAGACTTTGAACATTCATTCACATACCCAATAACTGGCGCAATGTAAACAAGCATCCACAGTTGAACTTAGCACAAAATAAGGCCTAGACTAACTTTACACAGCAAATTACAATCAGCAAATTGCTAAAAGTATAGACCGAAGATCGATCAACATCATTAACATTTTACCATTATTGCAAAAGAACTGAAATCTAACATCTAACATTGAGAATTGAGAACAAGAAACCATAAACTGTCAAAGCATAACACAAAGCTTGCCAAATCAACAATCCAATTACATTAACTTCTCCAACATTACATAACAATTTCCAGTCTCTCCTCTCTCCTACAACTACTGACTTCTCTAACTTAGCCAATTCTGGCTTTTACAGCCTCTAATCAACTATTCTAACCCCTAAATCTTACCCCCTTACAAATAAGAAGGCACTGGCCTTTTATAGAAAATTATATTTTGAATCAATGGCCAGGATTTAATTCATCCAATGGCTGCAATTGCACTTCTAGAAGCATCAAGCTGTTACATTTAATTTGGGAGCTCATGGTACATCATCATCCAATTGCATAAAAGCAGTTACATCATGGAACAATGAGAAAACAATATTATGCCAGCCTGTCATTAATGAAAATTCTGATTGGATGATGAAATCAGCTTCACATGCCTTCCAGAAACTCCTTCCAGCTATAGATAGTTTGGGCACGGATTCATATGTAGGCCCCACTTTTAAAATTTGAATTCAACTCTTCCATATTTCCCTTTTGGCATTAATCCATATGCAAGTTCCCCTTTTAATATTTATTTAATTCTGAAAAAAATAGATGTCATCATTAGTAGTTCACATGTTAAAAAAAATCCAATCCAAATTAAACTTGAATTAAATTTTGGCCTTTTAGAAAAACTTACATTTTTTATTGGGAACTTTCCATTTTCATAAACTTTTCCATTTTGGGAATTTTTAATTCCAAAATTTTCTATCCATCTCAAGAATTTCATTTTGAAACATTTTAAAAAATCAAGGAAAAATTTCCATTTTTGAAAAAAAAAAATGCATTTCTAAAAATTTCCATTTTGAAAAAAAATTCCAATTTTGGAAAAAAAAATATTTCAAAATTTTTTTCCACTTTTGGAAATTCGGTTTTGAGGAATTTCGATTTTGAGGGGTCAAGAATTTCGAAAACTTCAGGAACGATTTTCCCAAATTTCCCTGTATTCGAAATCCCCTAAACCTCATAACTTTTTTTTCTAGAAGGAATTTTCAAAAAGTTCAAAAAGCAACCCTGCCTAATTTTTCGTCCTCTATCCACATGTGCAAAAAATATTTACATATAACATTGAAAATTCACTTCAAAATCCCCATTTTCAAATTTCAACACTTGCAAATTTCCCTTAGAGCCTCAAAATATTGTCCTCATCAAACCTAGTCTATACTTAATCCCAAAATAACCTCCCAAGAAGAGAAAACCAAAATTCAATCAAGCCAAGAGGCACAGATGCAAAAAAAAAGAGGGTCCCCGCCTTCTGGAGTGTGCGAGAATTGCACAACAATTATACCAAGGAATTCAAATAACAATCAAATTGAAACAAACAATTCCCCAATGGCGTCTCATTGTCCTCTATCTCCAAGGATTCTTTAAGTCATTTTGCTCTCAGATTGTTTGTGCACATGACTTTCCAAATGACAACCTGAAGAATGAGAGATGCTAAAAATGCAAGAGATGTTTCCTACATTACATGATTTCTAAACTAGTTGTAGATGATATGCAAAGATAATGATGTTGTTATGATGTTGTTGCATGAAAATGTTATGATGAAACTATTGTAATTAAGATGCAGCTAATGAAAATGCCATGATTAAACTACTTGATACTAAAATGCTCACTAGAATGACAATGCTAACTAAAATTTTGCAGAGTGTAATTGCTATCAATGCTTGGCTCTCTCTCTTTTGTTGTAAATGAGGGCTTATTTACAAATTTTCCAAGGCATGAGCCTAGGTGGTAGAAATCAATGGTCTGGATTCAATTTGGAGAATGGATGGTTGAAGATGAAGAGGAGAATGGATGGTTGAAGATGAAGAGGTTAGAGAGAAAAGGGGAAGTGTGTTCCCTTCATAAGAACAAATTGCCAAGTGTGAAGAGGAATAAAATAGAAATGAAGGCCAAGTGTCCCAAATTAGTTAGAATTTGTTGAGGATAATTTTTTGAGACACATGATGAGGTGGAAGGTGGGAAGAAGTTAGTAGAAATGTGCTTAAATTCAAATATAATGAGAGGAGGTTAATTAAATAAAATAAACTAATTAAATTTGTTTATTTAATTAAGATATGAAGAAAATGATTTAGGATAGGAAGAATTAGAGAAAATAAACTATATAAATAAATTTTTCAATTTATTTATAAGTAGAAGAAATAAAGATCATTAATTAAATAACTTGTATTTAATTAATTCTCCAGACCAAATTTGAGTGTATACAGTTGTCCCTCAAAAACTTTTATCTACTAAGAAGAGGCACCTAAATTCATACTTGTCCAATTTTTATTTTGATAAAAATTTGATATATTAAAATAAAAAGGCATTACAGAAGTTCTAAATGTCGTATAAAATCCAAAAAGAACAAATCGCATAGTTGTAAATTACAAAACAACTTTAAGAAAAGAAAATATAGAACAAAGAATCAAATAACTATATATATGACGAAGACCAACAATGATCAATGGATTGGATTTCATGTCATTTTGTGCATTTAGCAAAAGAGTTTCAAGGCCTCATTTGTGCACTCATCTAGCCATATGCAATAACAATTATGAAAAACTAATAAGCTATTATAAAAGGGGTACATAGAAAGTCTACATAAAGAATTCACTTAATTGTATGGGTTGTTAGCATGCATAATCCTTTACTTCTTATTTTACGATAAGAATAAAAGATAGGCTTTAAAGAACTACAACTCTACCTTCAAAAATTCAAATTGTTGTCCAAAAACTTTGTTATTTTTCTATTGGCATCTCAAATGTAGACAATGTGTTAATTTGATAGGCGATATTTTTCTTCAGTTTCCTTTCAGTCAGTCTGTCTTTTTACATGTGATAAAAAAAATTGAAATGCTTTTCATTAAGATATGATAAAATAATTTTGATACCTTTTTTTTCTTACACTTACTCATAACAATTTGTTTAAAAACAATTTTTAATTTAAATATATACTTATTCATCGTATCATAATCCAATTATTTTGATAAAACAACAGAGATATGTGCAGTAAATCAAAAAGATCCTTCTGTGGTTGGATTGGATGCAGGTTTTCGTATAATTTGGTGTTTTACCATACAAAGAAAGTCCTCACTCCCACCATTGCCATCCACAAATTTGGTCGCAGACTGTCATCGAACAGTGGCATGTCCACCGCCAACGAGTTTTGTTAATTACACAAAATAATAATCCTGTACAAAGCTCCGACATTTACGTTTATTATAAGCCAAATATGTCTTCCTTTTGCCTCGCATTATATGAATGATTGGACGTGTTTACAGGTACACTCTGTCACAGGTCAATGGCTTCCACCTACAACAAATACACTAAATGTTTTTAACTTAATTCTTAATATATAATTTTTTAAAACAAATTGAAATCCATAAAAAAGCATACCACCATCCATTAATGTCTATTCCTTGTCTCCACTACCATCCATGATTGTATACATATTTCTTTATCTTCACATCACTCTGATCTGTATGTTCCTCTATCCCCTGTCGTCATTAATGCAGTTGAGGCTCTGAACCATCCAAAAGAAATCCCTCCCTTCAATTCTAATTCTTCCTCCTCGCTTTAATGAAGATGTCATGCCACATTGGCGATGTGAAAGGTAACCTGTGTTGTTATGTGGGTATATAGCATTATTTTTTATTGGATGACCTTTTTTTCAGCTTTCTGGCATACAGCTCATGCCATTAGAGATTTTAATCAGTTTGGTCTTTGAAGTACAAGGGATAAATTAAGAATTTTTAATTGGATGACCTTTTTTCAGCTTTCTGGAATACAGCTCATCCCATTAGAGATGTTAATCAGCTTGGTCTTTGAAGTACAAGTGATAAATTAAGACAGTAATACAGATGAATTCAAAAAGTAGGTTAGAAATTAATTCATTGGTCTTCTTTATCTAATTGTAAATTTTTTTATGATTGGAATGAAGAATTCTCAACACTCTTCTCAAATAAAATTGTGAAAGTGTTGTTCTAAATGGTGTAATATTAGAATTAGATACAAAGGTATGCACAATTCAAATTTGTTCAAAATATTATTTATGCTGATGTCACAAACGAGTAGATTCGTTTACTTTTTCAGATACGAATAAATCGCACATCTTGAACTTCCAAAGCTCAAAGTTATTATTTCCATTGAACTTCTCCAGCTCAAACTTTACATTTGAAACCTTTGTCATTTGATACTGTAGAACAAACACCAAATCTTAACACAGTCAATGCAAAAATAAAAACTCTTATACCACTTGTTGAGAAAACAGGAACAATTTACTTTATATTATTGTCACGATCCAACGAAAACAATTTTAGATAACCCTGCTAAAAGGAATTTCTTTGTAAACAAAACTCATGCGATTTTCAGAATTTTTTGATAACCAAAATGAATTCCAGAAAGATCATCTTGACAAGAGATATTACTTCCCTAGTAAAACTGTCACCGTTAGCTACTAGCCCGTTGCATTAAAATCTTAGTTTCGGCCAAAAGGACTATGTATTTAATGAGGACAGAGTGTGTCATTGCTTAGAGAAGCAGAATTTAAACGCTCAATTAATTTGGAGCGTTGGAGATCTTCACAAAAGGTCTACAACTAACTTAAAATCAATTAATTACATTAAAGATGTGAGGATACTGCAACTGTTTATGGAACATAGGAGTATGGAAAAGATTTTACATAAATGTAAGGTAGAAAGCAATAATTCATAATCCAGTAGCCCTCATATCAACCCGCCAGATTCGACCTTGCAATCTCAATTTCGAAGTCATCGTTCATACCAGCGCCAATTTAATTCTAATCATTTTTTTGTCAGATTTTCCTAGTAAACAGTCGGCTCATAACTGAATAGGGCAGAGATCAACATTTGAAAAACAAATGTGACATGATCTAATTGTCTTCCCGTAGATAGTTGGGAAAGCAATTAAATCTTCATTATTGGAAGAGATTCGAAAAAAAATGAAATGCACAGAGAAACATGAATGATTACAGAGAATGTTCTATGCGACTGTTTTTAAAGAGCGTGCACAATAAACAGCTTGAAAATTTGACGGTCGAACCTGCCTGTCAAGTAAAAAAAAAATTGACAGTTACATATTCAGAATGTTCTTCAATTTCCTATTTTAGGTTAGGAGTTTGATTGGATTTTATTGTTTTATTGTGAATATTTCAGTTTATTAGATTTTTTATTTTGGCTATTGTTATTATAAGTCTTTTCTTAAATAAAGTTTAATCGATAGTCGTGTTTAAGATTATTTTTTAGAAAATAAGCTATATAAATTAAACATAGAAATTTTTATTAAGAAATAATAAAAATTGCCTCAATTTATACACTATAAAAATTGAAAGTGTTAATTGTTTAAGCTCCTCCCACTCAATGCCAATATCACTGAGATTTAAAAATTATCAAAGATTTTATATCATCAATAAGTTTGTTTTCTTATTCAATATCAAAATATAAATCTATTCTATCTGATAACAAAAAATAAACCTCTACTAATACCCCTAGGACAAAGATTACTACTTTTCTCAATCAAATATTTTGACTTCCACATTTTAGTGTAATACATGATATGACAAAGAAAAGACTTACACATTTCATACATGATATCACAAAGTAACATTAATTTATGTGAAAATATTGTATGAGACGACTTAAATGCACCCCAAGCTCAATGGAATGAACTCACACCTTTAGATCTTTTGAAAACTTGAGGGACTATAATGAATGACTTATAAAATTACCATGCTAATGCTTTATTATGGTAGGACAAAAAGACTTGAATAAGAAAACCGGTACACACCATAAACTATTCAAAGAAAACAAAAGAATTCTTTATCAAAATACAACCAAAACACTTTATTTCATAATTCAAAAAATAGGAAAAAGAAAATACCAAATTATATGAAAAAATATTGACAGAATGGATTAGAGTAATTTCTTCACTACTCTTATATATTGACAAATTTTAGAATCTTTTGTTAATTTAAAACAATTCATTGACTACATACCTATTCATGTTGATAGTTGTTTATAAGTTAATTTTCCAACAACAATTAGAACAATGGTTACACATAATTACATCTCTATCTTTGAAAATTCAAATTGCTATCTCTCAAAACCTTTGATCTAGTAAAAAGAGTTGATTGAGTTCATACTTGTCCAATTTTTATTTTGATAAGAATTTGATAAATTAAAATAAAAATACATTACAAAAAATTTAAATGTCATATAAAATCCCAAAAAAACAAATAGTGTAGATGTAAAGTTACAAAAACAAATTTAAGTTAAAAAACTATAGAACAAAGAATCTAAATTGTCACATACAGTACGAAGATCAACAATGGTCAATGGATTGGATTTCACATCAGCAAAAGAGTTTCAAGGCCTCATTGTGCACCCATCTAAACATATGCAACCATAATTGCAGTCCAAAGAGGTGTTTTTTATAAAATTTCACCAAGGAGTACATAGAAAGTCTATATAGGAAAAAATTGTAAGAAATAATTTAGTTGTATGAGTTGTTAGCGTGCACAATCCTTTACTTGTTAATTTCACACTAAGAATTTGAAGATGGGCTTTAAAGAATTACAACCCTATTTTTAAAAATTCAAAGTGGTGTTCTTCAAGAGCTTCAAGAGCTTCGTTATCCTCTTGTTTGCATTTCAAATGTAGACAATGTGTTGAATTCATTTTTTTGGTAGGCAATATTCTTCTTCAGTTTCCTTTCAATCAGTATTTATTACACGTGATAAGAAAATGTGAAATGGTTTTTGTTAAGACACTACAAAATGGTTTTGATACATGCCAATTTTGTGTTCCACTTATGACAACTTATATACTTAAATATATACATATCATATTACAGTCCAGTTAAATGGCAGAGTTGTTAAATCAATTATTAGTATAAAACAACAAAGATATGTGCAGTAGATCCAAAAAGATCCTTCTATGGTTGGATACAATGCAGGTTTTCGTATAAATTGGTTGTTTTACCATACAAAGAAAGTCCTCACTCCCACCATTGCCATCCACAAGTTTGGTCGCAGACTGTCATCGAACAGTGGCATGTCCACCACCAACGCGTTTTGTTTATTACATCAAATAGTAATCCTCAGCTAAGCTCCGACATTTACGTTTATTAGAAGCCAATTATGTCTTCCTTTTGCCCCTCATTGTACCCATTTAGGTACAGAAATTCATATTAACGATTGGACGTTTTTACAAGTACTCTGTCACAGGTCAATGGCTTCCACCTACAACTGCACTGAATGATTTTTTCTTAATTCTTAATATATTTATAAATTAGTAATTTTTTAAAATAAATTGAAATCCATAACTAAAAAAAAAAACCAAATCACCATCCATTAATGTCTATTCCTTGTCTCCACCACCATCCATGATTGTATAGATATTTCTTTATCTTCACATCACCCCGATCTGTATATTCCTCTCTCGCTGTCCTCATTAATGCAGTTGAGGCTCTGCACCATCTAACAAATCTCTCCCTTCAATTCTAATTCTTCCTCCTTGCTTTAGTGAAGATGTCGTGCCACATTGGCGTTGATGGGAAAGGTAACCTTTGTTGTTATGCGTCTATATATATAATGTATATATCATTAATTTTGTTGGAGGACCATTTTTTCTGCTTTCTGGCATACAGCCCATCCAATTAGGGATGTGAGTCAGTTTTGTCTTAGAAGTACAAGTGATAAATTAAGACAGTAACATAGATGAACCCAAAAAGTAGCTAAGAAATTAATTCATTAGTCTTTTCTATCTAATTGTAATTTTTTTTAATGATTGGAATGAAGAATTCTTGAACACTCCTCATAAATGAAATTGTGAAAGTGTATTTTGTAAATGGTATAACATTAGAATTAGATACGAGGGTATGTGTAATTCAAGTTTATTTGAAACATTTCTTATGTTGATGTTATAAATGAGTAGATTCATTTGCTTTCTTAGATATCAACAAATTGCACATCTTGAGCTTCCACAGTTCAAAATTATTCTTCTCATTGAACTTCTCCACCTCAAACTTCGCATTTGAAACCTTCGTCATGCAATTTTCAGAATTTTCTGCCAAACAAAATGAATTCCAGATAGATCATCTTGACACGAGATATGCATTTCCTAGTAAAACTGTCACAGTTAGCTACTAGGCTGTTGCATTAAAATCTAAGTTTCAGCTATAGGGGCTATGTATTTAATGAGGACAGAGTGTGTCACTGCTATGAGAAGCAGAATTTAAACACTCAATTAATTTGGAGCATTGGAGATCTTCACAAAAAGGTCTACAACTAAATTGGAAGGAGATCAACCGGAAAAACAAATGTGACATGGTCTAATTGTCTTCTGTAGACAGTCAGGCAAGCAATTAAATTTTCATATTGGAAGAGATCAACTGAACAAAAGTCGAAATAAAATGAAATGCACAGAGAAACATGAATGATTACAGAGAATGTTCTGTGCCGACTGTTTTTAAAGCGTGCACAACAAAAGCTCAAAAAATTGACGGCCGAAACTGCTTGTCAAGTATTTATTTTTTCTACAGTTATCTATTCAAATATATTCTTCAAATTTATATTTTCTGTAAGTTTTTTTTTTCGACAGTTATTTATTCAAAAATATTCTTCAAATTTATATTTTCTGTCAAGCTTTTTTTTTCGACTGTTATCTATTCAAAAATATTCTTCAAATTTATATTATCTGTCAAGTTTTTTTCTGGCAGCTCAGCTATCTATTCAATGCTGATATAATTATGAAAGATTTTATATCATAGATAAGTTTGTTTCCTATTCAATATGAAAACACAAATCTATACTATCTGATAAGAAAACATGAACCTCTACTAATACCTCTTAGACTAAGACTACTTTTCACAATCAAAACTTCCACATTTCAGAGTAATACATGATATTACAAAGAAAAGACTTCCACATTTCAGAATAATACATGGTATTACAAAGAAAATACATGATATTACAAAGAAAAGACTTCTACATTTCAGAGTAATACATGATATTACAAAGAAAAGACTCCGACATTACAGAGTAATACATAATATTACAAAGAAAAGACTTCCACATTTCACTGTAATACATGATATTACAAAGCAACATACATTTTCTGTTAAAAATATTTGTACGGGACGGTTTACATGCACTCCAATCTCTATGGAATGCAGTCGCACCTTCAGACGTTTTGAAAATTTGAGCGACTGTAACGAACGGCTTGCAAAATTACCATGCGAATGCTTTACAATGGAAGGACAAAAAGATTCGAATAAGGAAACTGTTACACGCAATAAACTATTCAAAAAAAGACAAAAAGAATTCTCAACCAATATACCACCAAATCACTTCCTTCCATTCTTTTTTCTTAATTAAGAAACCAGTGAAGAGTTGTTTGCTTTTACATCAAAGCAGAATTCCAAAATTAGGAAAAAGAAAATACAAGATTTTCCGGCTTCATTCAACCAGAACCCTAACAAAGCCCGTTTTAAACCGAGAACCAGAAGCAGATAAAGAGAAGATCTCTTTGAGCTTTCAGAGCCACAAGGCCCCCGCTTCCTTAAGGCTGGGCACAAGATCTCCGCTAATATGCGCCGCCATGAGGCGGTCAAGGCCGCCGAGCAGCTTCCCTCCGACGAACACAGCTGGCAGAGGCGGCGACACCTTTTCTCCGCCTCCGCCTCCGCCTCCGCCAACCATAGAAGCCAAAACCTTGTGAATATCTCTACTCAGCCCTTCCTCCTCCTCGTCGAGCTCAATCACCACCGGATTAACGCCCAAACTGCAGAGCAGCCTCTTCACGACATGACACATGCAACAGGACGTGACGCTGAAAATGAGCACAGCATTTTCCGCTGCCAGCCGCTCCACGGCTTCCTCGCCAGACTCAAATCTTTCCGCCTGATTTCTCAACTGCAGCCCCGCCCGCCGATTCGTCTCCGCCGCTACCTGCCTGTACTGCAACCCTTGCATTTTTATTCATCTACCTCTCTGAAATCTCTTCGTTCATATTTTTATTTGTCTCTCTCTGACTCTTAAATATCATTCGCTCCGCCCCACTCCGCAAAACCGTTACGTATCCCCCTCTAAAGCTAAAATTGAAACTGAATTCCACATCGACGGCCCCCATGCGCTCCGAGAGTCTTGGAGCGGGCGTTGCCAATAGTGCCCCGTAAAAACTAAAAAAATCATCCGTTGTTGTTAATCCCGCGTGGCTTTTTCTTTTTCTTATTTAATTACGTGGTCGTTGGCAAGCTGTATTTTGTCACAGTGACGTCATACTAGGGGTCTGCTCGGACCAATAACATCCATACGTGTTATCTTCAAATGCTTGAACTGGATGGCGGCTGACGTCGAAGATGACGGCACGATTGACGGCCCACAGTTATATACGGCGGGCGTCACCATGACGTACTTTGAGAACTTGCATTGCACATGCAACCACGTGTATCTACAGGCTTCGTGACGCTACGCTACGTAAGGTCTTATCTACTGGTCGAAGCCCAAATAGATTGAACACCGTATTGTCTATCCATGATATTTCCTAGAATTTTGATTTGATTTTAAGGATTAAATCTATTAAATCACGCATTTATAAACAATTAATTTAAATTAAGGATGCATTTTATAAATGTTCTTATAAGATTATTATCTCAACTTTTCTTTAGAATGTTATATATTTTTGTATTCAACATGACTTGGTTTAACTATTCAATTTTATCAATAGACTAAAGATCACTTGACTATATATATTTCTAAATGTTTTTTCATAATAAATAAAAACTAATAATTTTATTTTAAAATGAATCTTTATTAGTAATGAGTGATAGTTAGTTATTAATTAATAATTGTGTTTGATAACAAATTAGAAGTCATTTTTCTTTCTATTCAAGAATCATTGTCTTTTTTAAAGACACAAATTTCATAATTAAAAAATATTTCAAAATGAATGATTGTCAATCTTATTGACTAAAATTTTCATTTTTTAAGGGTAATTAAATAAGAACCATTGAAACTCTCTAAAGAATACAAATTTGTTACTAAAAAATAAAAACAACTTTTATTAAAAAGAACAATAAAAAGTTTTTATGTTTTTTTTTTTAAACTATTGTTTGTACATATATAATATTAATAGTTTAAATATATTTTAATTTTTTTTTTTTATATAAATAAAATAAGTATTTAAGTATAATTGTTCTTAATTCATTTTTAATACTGACAAATACAAATATCTTATAGACATTTATCTACTCTAAATAACAAATTCAATATACCTCAAAACTAATGTATATAAGTATATTTTAAACATAAAAATATCTAAAATATTTCTAAATAGCAAACAAAATTTTGGAAAATTAAACATAAATATATCTAAAATATTTCTAAATAGAAAATAAAATTTTGTGAAACAAGAAGGCAAAACTTCAAACTTAGAACCTCATACTCCCAAATAATATACATAAATACATATATACAAAGAAGTAGGTGAGATTCTCTAATTTTTTGAACTTGACATATTCACTATAGGATGTGAATTCTCTAATGAAATATGGATGTGTTATGTAACAAGGGTGGCATGAAAGTCATGGCATTTTGTATAACTATGTCTTATTTCTTCTTTATGAATAAGTGTTAGCATTATCAGGGTGCTGTCATAATAGTGGTTTACAATTCCTGAGAGGAACGAATTTTAGCTGAAATCACATATTTTTAGAAAATATAATGATTTAAGCCTTAAAAATATCCATTTTAAGGATTCCAATTGAAGAGGGTTTGATCAAATCACCTTAGATCAAACCCCTTGGATAGAACCTCGCTAGTTTTAAACCATACCTATAAATGTGTCTCCTTTACACCTATCAAAATGCTGATAAAAAATCACTTTTGATTTAGATTTTGGGGATCAAATGAATTCATTTAAAATTTATTTCAAATGATTATGGTATTCCTCAGAACAAGCTATCTAATGAATATAATTTTAATATTTTTTGGTTTTGTTATGTATTTGTTTTTAAGTTATTAAACATAGGTTTTCATTGAAAATGAATTTCTTTGTTCTTCACATGTGGAAAAATAGAAGATTATCAAAAAAAAATTGAAAAATATGAGTGCACCAGATATTGAAGTCCTTGATCCAACAAAAAAAATTAAATTAAATTTTGATATATACAAAAAAAGTTAGCCATACTGTCGAATTGTAATTTGTTTGACTTTGAAACTTGATTAAGGAAAAATATTCAATAAAAACTATATAACCAAGTGGAAGCACTAGATATCAGAGTTACAAATCTAAATTTGAAAGAATTAGAATTTTATCATTCATGGAAAAAAGTTATGCTTATACGGTGCGTCACTTTTTAAAAATGTTGTTTTCTGAAAAAAATCAATTTTCGTGGGAGATGGAAAAATAAGTGCAATTTGATTCCAAAAATTTTGAAAAAAATATTTTTAGAATCTACATACAAAATTTGATGAGACTCTAGTTTGCACCATCTTCAAATTCCTCACAGTTTAGCCGCTATAGGTGCCCGAATGTGAAGATTTAGTTAAAAATAATAATTCCAGTGACCAGTTTGGCCAAAAATTGTAAACCACTATTATGGGATCACCCATCATTTGTAAAGAAATAATTCTACACATATCCACATAAAAGGTGGGTGGATATAAAATCACACCTCAGTAGTTCAAATGAGGCTATAGTTTAGATCAAGAAAAATAACAAAAATATATGCCAAGCGACAAGAGCAATAGTTGAAGGGGGAGGTGGAGGCTCTCAGACATCGGCTTATCACATACATCAATGGGGTTTGGAGTGTTTGCGAGAGGGTCCCACTCCTCATCATCTTTATCTTTATCTTTATCATCACAGACCAAAGAAATAGCTAATGTTAGCTGAGAAAACTTGATAAAATCAACCCAACTAGAGGTACCACATAGGAGCTCCACCAAAGGACCACCCAAAAGAAGGGCACCTAAGAGAAATGCCCTAAGGGGGTGGAGAGGCTAAACAACATCAAACAAGTCACGATGCACTCTTGTGACCATGACCCCGTCAACTAGTCAAGTGAGACATATGTGGTTGAACAACTTAATTTCCAAGCACAAACTCATTCCTCTCTTATGCCTGCAAGGAGGTGAGTAGCCCTAGGAGGAGGAAGGGGATGGAGGAACTTTGGACAGAATACAAGGGGTCTTTCCTCAATGGTCAAGTAATTCCTAAAGGTAAGCCACCTCCAGGGAAACCTTGTTGGCTTACACTTGAATCTATAATAACACATTAGAATAAATAATTGCTTTAGAAAAAAAATGAAACATTCTAGTAAATAAAAGCAATGAGTGAAAATTGCATAATTTATATCTTTTCATATGCTTTAAAATAATCTCCACCATGAAATAATGACATATTCCAAGTTAAATTTTATGGGTGGTGTGGGGTCAATATCCCAAAAGAATCATATGCATTAAGAAAAAGGAAAAGGTCAAAAAGGCCAAAAGAAATCATAAGTCAAATTCCAAATCTTTTGGGCTCAAGTGAAAAAACCAAAAGAGGTGCTTAAAGGACTCCAATTGCCTACAAAATGGATAATGAGGGTCTTGAATGCCCATATGAAAACTTGTCGCAACCCCACCGATAAGCCTTAGAAAAGAATACACCAAGCAAAGTTCTCACCAATTTAGGCTTCAAAGTTGCAAACCAAATGATGAGAAATATGTGTTACCAAATTGAGACCAAGGACTACAAGTTTCATCTCTAGTTTAAATTGGGCACCATGGGTAAATACGGAGAAATATAGCAGTGTCCAAGTTGGAATTTATAATTACTAAAGGTGGTATTTGGACTTGACTTCTAATATTTCCACCAAGGTTTTTGGAAGACTAAATGTTGATTTTATGAACCATATCAACTAGAATAGCCCTCATCACAGTGTTGAAAGTCTTATGGTCTAATTAGTAAGGAAAAATTTAGCCTAAATTGTCTCATTCCATGATGTGAGACTCATAGAAGTTCTAGAGAATAAAGATCACAAGCATTGGCTACCTTTCTTGCGAAGCCACAAGGTCCTAACCCATGGGAAGCAAGCCAAGGGGAAAATGTGATCTTACAATTTAGAGGGGACCACCAAATGTTTTGGTGGTTAAGAGAAATACTAGATCCTAAAATATAAATTTGTTCCAAAGAAGCCAAGGTTTAACAACTTCCCAAGCTCATCAAGTAATTTTAGCCACAAAAGTACCCTAAATGTGAACCACATCCTTCACGGTGAGAAGGGTTTGAAATTTAATCCCCTTCTAGGAAAGTCGATTAACTAGATAGCTAGATGAAATGCAATGTTGAAGAATAAATTTCTAGGCTTAATTTCTAGTGAGGGTGCACGAATGATCCATTTGGTGTACAAAGAGCCAATCCTCACCTCTAGGTTGATAGGATCCCCAACCCTCCATACTCATGAGAGAGACAACAATTTAAATCCCAAGCAACTTAGTGTAGTTGTCGGAAGAAGCCCAAAGAAAGTCACGAAGAAGCTTCTCCACTTTCAAGTAGGAGCTTTTGAAGGGGCCCAACAAGAGGAATAATAGGTCCATAAGTGGCCACAAGGATTTTTGAGCAAACTTGAAATTTCCCTACCATGGAAAGGGGCTCTATGATTGAGTAAGCTAGCTTCTTTTCAATTTTGGAAAGAATTGCATGCCATAAGGTCACTTGAGAAGCCTAGAAAGTAAAGGGAATGCCCAAAAGTCTATAGATTTCACCATGACTAATCCATTTCCAACCAAAAACTTGAAGCCAAGTAGGCATAGGAAGGATTGGTTAACAATAAAATTGAGTCTTGTGTCATTGAATGGTCGAGCCTGAGGCCTACCAGAAAATGTCCAAACACTAGAGGTTGTTCTTGATATTTTTCTCCTCTTCAATGAGAGTGAGAAAGGAGTCATCAAAAAAATGACCATTAACGAGCTAGGCTAATGAATCAAGCAAGATAAATGCCACAACATAACATGTGAGAGACAAAATGAACCAAAAGATATCCAAACCCTTCAACGATGAGCCCATAGAGTGAGGGGGCCAAAGGGAAGCCCTAGAAAATGGAATGAAAGAGCCCAAAAGTATTGGATTGGCAGCCATTAATGGTATTACAACCAGAAGCATTAGCAAAAAGCATGCTTATTGAATGAATGAAACAAGGTCCAAATCTTAGAGCTTGAAGTATGGAAAGAAGAAAAGGTTATTCAATATGATCATAAGCTTTGACAAAATCAATTTTCAATAAAAGGGCTTTATGTTGGGAGCATTGAGCCCATTCTATTCTTTCCCATATTGCAATAATATTGTTTAGAATATATTTGGATTTAATGAAGCCCATTTGTTCAAGACAAACAAACAGGGGAAGAAGATGACACCTTCAAAGTTGAAGCTTTGATAATTATCTTATAGGACACATTGAGCACGGTGATCGGCCTCCAATTGCAAATGTCTATGTGATCACGACTTTAGGTATGAATTTGATATTTCTTTTATTAATGACATTGTTCCCTAAAGATTTGGAATGGAAAGCTTCTAGATAGACTGTGAAGGTCCTCCCCCACACAATCCCAAAGGACCTTGTAAAATTCACAAGGAAAACCATCACATCCAAGGACTCTTATTTCTTTTTAAAAACAAGTATTAAGTAAAAGACAATTTCAAATAAGATTAGATAAATATTATTTGTATTAATTAAAAATATACATCTATTATGATGATTATAAGATTGTTTTTATCAAATTATCTATATTAATATGTTAATTTTAAATTGTTAAAAATAAAATAATAAAAAATATTAAATTTATTTTATAAATTATTTACCACAAAATACAAGTACTCCCTTTTAATAACATCTCCCCTTCTCAACAACACATATACTAATAAAATCTCTTCACATCTAAATTTTTTCTTAAAATATATACATACATTAAAAAAAAATCAATTTGATTATAATTTTATAAAAAAGAAATTATCCTACAGGAATCGGCTTAGCCCCCTATAACTTGCAATACGTCAAACAAACTTTGTAACGTGACCAAGAATACTTGATTAATATTATAAATCTCTCTAAATATCCTTATACCATTAAAATATTAATCTTATCCCGCTTTTTAAATGAATATGATTTAAATTTAAATTTTTAATATTGTGATGATTACCAAAATATTAATATAATCAATATCTAAGTTAATACTATTTTATTATTATTATTATTATATATATTTTTCACCCCTTCCTATTTTTCTATAAAATAACGTGCTAAATTACCCACCGCTTCTCTCACACCTATACCAACGCCTACCTCGTGATAATTATGCTTTTAAAGCATTTAAATGGTTTAGAATTAGAATAATAAAAGACACGTAAGCTAATTGAAAAATGCCCCGAATTTTGGATTGAGTAGAACGTGGGTCTAAGGTAAGTGCATGCTGGTCAATGGTCACCTTAATTTGCTTACGAAGGAGATGTGTTCATTTTGCCCATATTTTTGTCTAACAAAAATGCTTATGTCATGAGTTGTCATTACAAGGCCCATGGTCACATCATGGGCTTGGTTTTGTTGGTATGTCTCTTCATTTCATGCTCACACTAACTTTATATACTTTTCAATGTAAATGTAAGAATATATACCTACATAGTTTTGGTCAATAGGATTCATGTTATTATTATTTATTTTAGATTTGTGTTTGTTTTAATGTAATAATATGTTTTTGATTAAGGTAAAATAGGTTTTCTATGGGATATGAATCCCTTAACAAAATGCAGTCTTAAAAGTAGTCAAAGATAAACAGCTGCAAACAAATAGGTTTATAGGGACCTGAAACCCAAATATTCAAAGCAGTCTAAACAAAAAACTAGGAAACCAACAACCTACCTACAACTAGCCAACGAAGAACGCATAGCTAAAAAGCTAGAAACAACAGGGAAACTATTGCAGCTCTTTAAGGGTATTTGCCGCACCCAACTCCTATTGGTAAAAAAGTTGATGGAGATTCACCAGATTGAGTAGATTATTTTTCTCCTCTTGGAAAGATTTATTCTTTCCTTTGGTACAAGTACTTGGCCCCTTCTAATCCATAGTGCTTCTTTTTCCTTTGGCTCTATTCTCCTCAAAATTCTCGCCAGCATTAGAAGCTTCTGCAACTTGATCTTCTTTGAGTTATTTTGAAGTTTTTAATAATATGTTGATAAGTAGTATATTTTTGTATTAAGTTTGGTTCTTGATAAAGTTCTTATGTATTTTGATTTCATCTTTATTTGTATTAATATCTATATATTTGCTACTTATGTATTCTCATTTCATTCTTATTATTGTTGATTCTCATACATTCACTTCCTACCTCGAGATCATTGCCTTATCCCTTATATATTAGTTATATGTAATTTGAGATTGATCTTGACCAATTTCAAGGAGCTTTGGAATGATCCCAGTTAATTCATCAAATTCAAATTTAAACTTTCCTACCCCTTCCACAAGTCATTGTGAGTTGACTTAGCACACATTTCATGTGACATGTTGCTATGTCATGGTATTTAAAGGTATTCATTTAGCACTTAAACACATTATGATGGAATTGGAGAATTACTAGAGTATTTACTTTTGAATTCAAGGGCATTAAAAAATAAAATTATCTACACCACCATAATATAGGTCACATGCAGGTTAATGAATATTGCCTTCGATATTTTTTATTACTATTAATTTGTTCCACCAAAGGTTTTGACCTAGATGAACTTGTCTACCTATCAAGTTGGAAAGCTCCTCAATGGTGTCTCTAAACAACACCTTGATATATTCAAATATCTTAAAGGTGAAGGTGAACAAATATTCTAGTCACTTTACGTTAGATTAATTTTGTGCAACTAGTCTCAATTTCACATAATCAAAGTAGGTTCATGGTAGTCAAGATTGAACTATTGAGGCTAATGCTCAACTTGCATCATTAAATAGAATTGTAATTGTTTAACTTTGAGATATTCATCAAATTGAAGAAACTAATATTCTAATTGTGGTTAATTGACCTAGAACAACATTGGCATCTTTTATCCATCATCAATCTTTAAACTAAGTAAACTTTATCATGGCTATTTTATTACCATATTTATTTTAATTATATTATCTAGCTCAATTGTGTACTAATGTGTAATGATCCTACATCTTGTCATTAACTTTACCATTAGTTTTCTCAAAAATACATTTTTGTAAACATTAGATATCTTAAACATCACTTGTTCCATAAAAAAATAATTGTATTTCCTAATTCATCATTTACATATACCCAAATAAGGAACATATAATGAAACCATGTGCAATAAGCATCAATTTATTCAACCACTGCATTGTGTTAGTGAGCATATTTACAAACAAGGTGTAAGATCAAAATCCATAGATTTTATTATAACATTATTTTATATGTAGTTCAATTGTGATAAAAAAGTAATAATATGTTATGTGTTAACTCAAGATGTTATCATAAAATCACAATTTTCTTATTAGGTATATACTTATTCTAACTATTGTAGGTCAACCCCAAAAATTCCTCATAGGGATATCTCTAATTAATGTGGGTCAAGGCTATAAGCAACAATATCTCCTCCAACTATTGTAGGTTAGATTCATAAGCATCCTTGTAGGATTCCCTCTTATTACTATGGATTAGGTCCATAGTCAACATTGCAGGATCCTTTGTTAACTACTATGGGTCAAGTCCACAAGCATCTTCACAAAATCCCCTTTGACTATTGTGGGTCAAGTCCACATGTACATAGCTAGAGACCTTGTACTTAAAATATTTCCATGCCATGTGATTCTTTAAAAATTAATCGACCTTCTAAGTTATTAAACATAATTTATTTTTTAAATAAATTTTCTTGGACAAGTAGAATATCAACAAAATTGTGAGTTCAATTTAGTGGATTCTAAAGTTATCCCTTTATTTTAAACTTCATGAAAGATTATCTATCATAATTCATTCATAAATCATAAATGTAGCACTTACTCTATAATGTCATCTAATTGTTATATGAATACCACCTTATAGAGTCTCTAGCATTAATGTTCAATTTTTTTCATAATATATGCTAACAAGCTATAAAATTGGTGTAAATATAATATTACAATTGATATAAATTTAGCTAAAATTTAAATTTAATGTAAAATTGATACTAATTTATAAAAAATAATATATTAATATCAATAAATTATATTAATATCAATTTTATATAAATTTGATCCAAAATTCATACAAATCAATGTATATTAAATTATATAAATTGGTGTCGTTCATGGTATTGTTGTTGTATACATCGAGGTTCAACCCCCACTAGACCATTGTGATTGCAAGTATTGTGCCCTTGTTGATCCATTGTGCTCATGAGTTTGGACCTTTGCATTTATGTTGTTGGCATTCATGCCAATTGACTCGATGCTCCAAACTCTTGCTAGGCTAGTGTGATTGTTGGATTGTGCCCCTGGTAGGCTACTATTATCATGGGTTTGGACTATTCGCGTTAATGATGTATGTTCATGCCAAGGATGAGGTCCTCCATTTGTGACCTCACCTAACATTGGCCAAGCTAAAAATTCTTAGGTCACTAATAAAAATATAAAAAAAATATATAAATTTATTAAAATATATAAGTAAAAATCAATTTTATATAAATTGATATCAATTTATATGAATTTTATTAAAAAAAAATGCATAAATTTATATTTAAAATAATATATAATTCTTAATATTAAATTGATATAAAATTTATCTATTTTTTGATACATAAATTGTGACCTTAGGGGCCACACCCATAATATTAATGTTAAAACATATGAACATTACAACTACAAATTCTCATAATCAAGTATGCTAATTTCATATTTATATCTATTAGCAAGGATCAAAAGGCCTTTGTACCCATATACCATAGTCAAGGGAGTCAAAATATAATTGTTCTCATTACATTGTTAAGCCAACTATTACCCATAACCAAGAAAAAATGCATATATGTTGTAGTGAGTGAAGAAGTAAAATCCAAGATCGACCAATGAAGTCTTATGCCACATTATTTTTTGAAGATTCTTCATACATTGCTCAAGAGTCAGTGTTCTCTATAAATATGGAGTTGCAATCCATCTCACTCACATGCACATGATAGGAACAAGAACAACCATAAATTTTAAGAAAACCACTTCATTCATTAGTGTGTTCCTCCACTTTTCTTTGAGGTTATTAGAGATAATGATAAATAGGACCCAAGGTCCCACAATTGTGGCATATGAACTATTTGGAGAACCCACTAGAGTGAGGGAAGCAATTTTCAAGCAAAACCCTAGACAAAGTGTCCTCCAAGCCTCCTAATATTTTTTCTTAACAAAAGCCTTAACTAGCACCTTTAAAGTCTTAATATTCTCACCCAATTCTATTATCATGCCAATAACATTGAGTTCATAATAGTATTAATTTTTTAGCAATTTGGTCCATGAGCATGTAATCTTCTCGAAGAACCATTTTGAGCAATGAAAATTTGTATGCTTTTTGAAAAAAAAAATCAAGTGTAAATCAATGATAATTTACCTTAATTTTGAAATTAGTAACACATTCAAATTTTGATCAAGTGTAGTCTCTAATAAGTTGGCTTTAAATTGAAGAATGGTTGTTGGAATAACACCCAATCCAAAACCACTTCGTTAGCTTTATATTGATGGAAGATATAACTGAATGGCCTATGAAATTGTGTTAGGGAAAATAGACTCTCCCAAAGGGTAGTACCTTTGCATGGAAAATAATGTATAAGAGGATCCTTATAGGTGATCGACTAAATACCATTGGTATAGCATGCTCCTCTTGATGTGTGTTATGCAAACAAGAAGCAAAAATTGTCAACCATTTGTTAATATCTTGCCCCTTCTCCAATCATTGTTGGGATTGGTTACAAGAAAAGTTTGAATTGTTAAGGCGCCATGCCAAATGACATTTATAACATGTTCATAAGTTGGCCAAAAGCTCATCCTTCTATATGGGAAGGCATATGGGAGTCGAGTCCCTCCCTCCTAATCTGGGAAATCTAGAAAGAAAGGAATACCAAGATATTCAATGAAAAATAAAACCTTGAGGAAGTGGTAATAAAGAAAATAGAGAAAGGAATCTGTGAAGTTGTAATGGAAAAGATGATAGCAATAAACCATTCAATCTAGTTGGGATGGAGACATAATGAAGAAATAGGACTCACTTAGTCTCCTATGAAATTTGTGTACCAATGTCTCAACTTGCAAATTATGTTAAAAATCCATCAAATGATTTCCGCCTCCAAAGGGTAGACTTAAACTAAATTTTGATGGTGTTGCCAAAGGAAATCTAAGCATTTTTGGTGTCAAGATTTTTATATAGAATGAAAAAAGTGAATTGATATGGGCCATCTTGAAGAAACTACCTACTAGCACTAACAACAAAACTAAGTTTAAATGGCATCATTAATGAGATTATAGTTCTATTAAAAAAGAATCACAAACCTAGATTTTGAAGGAGACTCTCTAATATGCATAAATTCTAGAGACAAAATAGAAAAATTAATAAATTGGAGGTTAAAAACATAGTTGAGTCAATTTGGGTGCTAGTCAATGAAATGGGAAATGTTTGAATATCATAGTCTCTATGAAGGCACTTGCATGATAATTTTTTTAGCTGATAAAGCTTACAAAATAATAAAGAATGAGAGTAACATGTTTTAATCATCTTTGGGATGACATTCCTCTATGACTTAACACTTCTGATTAGTGAAGAGTGAATGAGGGTGAGAATGGATCAATATTGTTGGTACTCATTTGAATTGGGTAAACCCACAAAACTGGGTTACAATTCCAGTGAGGAAGGAAAATTGCAAAAACGCTCCTATGAATTTTTTCTTTTCTTTTTAGGGGTTCACACGAACTAGAGGGTTCGAATGGAACCAAAAGGGGTTTGAATGGATCCTAGTTCGAGCAAACCATATTAAATGATGGGACTCACTTTTTTTATTTTTTTTATAACAGAGACAATGGAAAATTTGGGGTTTGCTCGAACCTAGGTTCATTCGAACCCCCCTTTTCCCCCCTTCTCCCCCCTACTCCCACTCTGGCACCAAATTTCTGCAAAATTTTTCCCTTCAAAGCTCAAGTTGAGGATGAAAATGGAGACTTCACAGACCCAACTGGATGATGGTAATCCTCATAACGAGCTATCCATCGAATATAATTATAATATGTTTTGGTTTTATTATGTATTTATTTTTTTAGTTTGATTAAAGATAGGTTTTTCACCGAAAATCAAGCTCCTTGTTCTACACATGTGGAAAAATAGCAGATTATCAAAATAAATTTCTAAAAAAATATGTTCATACTAGGTATTGATGTCCTTGATCCAATAAAAAAAATGAATTTTGATACATACAAAAAAAGTTATGTTGTATACAGTCCGCCTATGTCTGAATTGTAATTGGTTTGATTTCAAAACTTGATTAAGGAAAAAATATTTAATAAAACACTATGAAACCAAATGAACTGATTAGATATCATATTTACAAATCTAAATTCAAAAAAAATAGAATTTTATCCTTCATAGAAAAAAAAGTTATGTTGTATACGGTGAGCATCACTCATTAAAAATGGTGTTTACTAATAAAAAGTAGTTTTCGAAGGAGATGGAAAAAGAAGTGAAATATGATTCCAAAAAAATTGATAAAAATATATTTAGAATCTATAGACAATATTTCACAAATCACTAGTTTGCATTATTTTCAAATTTCTCGCAGTTTAGCCACTATAGATGCCCGAAAGTGAAGATTTAGTTAGAAAAAATTAGTTCAGTGTCCATTTTGGCCAAAAATTGTAAACCAATATTGTGGGATCACCCAATTGTATATTCGAGTAAGAGATTCATTAGAATCCACTGAGCTTGAACCATAACTAGGATGATGTTAAATTGGTTCATCCCTCTCAAGACTCGTCATCTAAGATGCAGATCATTGGTATTGATTGTCCCTATGACATGGAGTAGATATCCCAACCTAGTTGAGGAGAGTGTTCAAAATTGGGTGCATGGATGAAGAAAATGTCTTTCAAAAGACTATTGGTGACAACATTCTTGGTGATGAACATGTCTATGACACTACACTAATGGAGAATATTTTGGAGAACTTTGCAATGGTTTTCAAAAAGAAACATCGGTGTCACATTGTTGTGGGCAGGCTTCTTCTCTAGCGTGTCAAGGATGTGGTGACTAATGTTATTAAAACACATGACATGTCTCTCCAAAATGAGAGCATTGTTGGAGTTTTTGACATTGTAATTGTATGACTTAGTGATGAGCGTCAACAGATAGTTACCTTATTTTATGGAGGCATCGAAAAGGACAACATGGAGTATTCGACTTCTACATTGCTCATATGAAGCAATCCTTTCCTGTTGAACAAGTTGAACGTACCTTTGAGATCTATCTAAAGGTCTTCATTGCTTAATCCATTATCAACCATAAACAGATAATAACTAGGCATTTCAAACTCTTGTTTGAGAGGCCTTGTATTTTCTTCAATGTGATGAATTTTAATGAAAAGGATCCTACCCCCATGGTAGCAACTTACCTATTAAGAAAACATGATTTTAGTTTAAAAAATAGTTAATTCTTTATAATAACAAAATGATGTAGAATATACTATAGAAAATATTTTAGTAATTTATCTTGAATAGTTTCTCTTCTCTTGAACATATAAGATAATTATAGTTATACAACCTTGGGTAAACCCACAAAACTAGTTTACAATTCTAGTGAGGAAGGAAAAGTTGCAAAAAATGCCCGATGCAAAAAAAATTGGTTTTTGGGGGTTTGAATGAACATCTAGTTCAAGCTAACCCCCTTTCAAGTGAACCCATTAAATGCTAGATCCCACATTTCCCAGGAAAAAAAGCAAAGAAAAGGGTTGTGGAAAGGGGGTTCGCTCAAACCCCCCTTCTCCCCCTCTAGCACCAAAAAACTCCAAAATTCTGCCCTTCGAAGCTCAAGTTGAGGATGAAAATGGAGGAGACTTCACAAACCCAACTAAATGATGGTAGTACTCAGAACGAGCTATCCAACAAATATAATTTTAATATGTTTTGATTTTATTATGTATTTGTTTTTTTAGTTTGATTAAACATAGGTTTTTCACCGAAAATCAAGCTCTTTGTTTTGCACATGTGGAAAAATAGCAAATTATCAAAAAAAATTTGAAAAATATGAGTGCACTAGATATTGAAGTCCTTGATCCAACAACAAAAAAAAATTGAATTTCGATACATACAAAAAAAGTTATTTTTTATACGGTCCGCTTATGTCTGAATTGTAATTGGTTTGACTTCAAAACTTGATTAAGGAAAAAATATTTAATAAAACACTAGGAAACCAATTGGAAGCACTAGATATCGTAGTTACAAATCTAAATTAAAAAAAAATAGAATTTTATCCTTCATGGAAAAAAAATTATGTTGTATACGGTGAGTGTCACTCCTTCAAAATGGTGTTTACTGAAGAAAAAAAAAACTAGTTTTTGAAGTAGATGGAAAAAGAAGTGCAATCTAACTCCAAATTTTTTTAAAATAATATATTTAGAATCTACAAACAAAATATCACAAATCACTAGTTTGCATCATCTTCAAATTCCTTAGGGTTTAGCCACTATAGGTGCCCGAAAGTGAAGATTTAGTTAGAAAAAATAGTTCAGTGTCTAGTTTGGCCAAAAATTGTAAACTAGTATTGTGGGATCACAATTGTAAACTAGTATTGTGGGATCACCCCCTTAATTATCCCACAATAAAGGTTATTTTACTACAATATCTAGAAGAAGTCTTACAAGACTATTAGAAAATTCTAACTCAAGAGTTACAAAATTATTGTGTTGTAATTTTCAACATTTACATTGTAATTACAAGTATTTATATATGAATCTTGCAAATGAGTTGATAAACCTATCAACTTACATATAAAAAAATCAAATAGTAGTCAAAATATATATTTTTAAAATTACTAACACAATCATATTATATCTAAAATGTTAACATCTTTATATTATTATTTTGTATTATTATTTATTTAATTATAGATAATTTTTTAAACACAATTCTTCACAACCTTATTCTATTATAAACTTTATAACCTTATTCTATTATAAACTTTATATAACTAAAAGAAAAAAAATCGACACTAATTAAAACTTAAAAGGTATGAAACATGTAATTTGTATTTACAATTTTCATTTCTCTAAAATACCCCTAATTGAAAATAAATATACGTTATAAATGTCTTCGACCCTTAAATTTGATGGTCCACTTTGATTATCAAACAAGTTTTTCATAAGAGTCATTCATTAAAAATAAATCTTTTCTCATTAAAAGTTTTATATATCAGAATAATCTCTTAAAAAATATTCTTTATTGAAATCTACCCTCAGCAATATTTTTATTAAAAAAACCCTAAATACAGCCATACGGCCATCAAATTTAAGCCGAAATGGCAATTGTTTTAAAAGAACTTGGAATTTTACCATGCAAAGAAATTTTATTTCAGACAGTTACCAAACGGTGGCGCCTCCACCGACAGCGTACGATCCGACATTTAAGTTTATTATAAGCCAAATCTGTCGACCTTTTTCCCTCACATCGTACACCATTTCATACGAACGATTAGACATATATTTACAAGTACTCTGTCTAAGGTCAAAGACTCCCACTTACTACAGTACGCTAAATCTAACTACGGTACTATAGTGACGGCCAAATCCCAAACGTGTAAGGTATAGATTCACTCCAAAGTTCTTGGAGTGCATGTACACAGCCAGGTACAATATTTTGACAGCAAATTTTGTCCATTTTAGGCGACTCTTTCCATCATTTCAGATGAGACGTAGTTTGGCGGTTTGTGGTCTGGAGGCAATCAATGACAGTGTATTTTTTTAGATTTTATGTACGTGCTGGCATTGTATAAAGGGGTAGACTGAAGATTTTTAATTGTTTCTTTGTTTTGTGGAATCCGAATGTCATGAGTTTATATATTTACCTTATATTTATAAAATCTAAAGTTGGGATGTATATTCACTTGTTTAAAAATAGGTTTGTGTAAATTAAGTAGGGTAACACAACGCTTATAATAATTATATGAAGATATTTGTACATATGTTATGATTATAACATCTTTCACGTATTAAAATAGGTAATTATTAGTTTTTTATAATTTTTACAAACAATGATGTTATTGGGTCATGCAATCTATCAAAAATGAAAAAGATAGGACGAACTATCATGAAATAATTTGATTGCATATTACCATGTTCAAGGATTATTATTGGTTTGGGTCATGTAATCTATCTAGAATGGAAAAGAAAGGATGAGTTGTCATTCATAAAATCATTTGTCCTTGGTTATAACAAACTACATTGTTACCATGCTCAAGGATTATTGTTGGTCTAGGTCATTGTTACCATGCGTGGTCATGCAATCTATCTAGAATGAAAAAGATAGGATGAACTATCATGAAATGATTTGATTGCATTATTACCATGCTCAAGGACTATTATTGGTTTGGGTCATGCAATCTATCTAGAATGGAAAAGAAAGGATGAGCTATCATTTCGTAAAATCATTTGTCCTTGGTTATAACAAACAACATTGTTACCATGCTCAAGGATTATTGTTGGTTTGGGTCATTGTTACCACGCACAATCATGCAATCTATCTAGAATGAAAAAGATAGGACAAAATATCACCAAATGATTTGATTGCATTATTACCATGCTCAACGATTATTATTGGTTTGGGTCATGTAATCTATCTAGAATGGAAAAAAAAGGATAAGCTATCATTCATAAAATCATTTGTCCTTGGTTATAACAAACAACACTGTTACCATGCTCAAGGATTATTGTTGGTCTGGGTCATTGTTACCATGCACAATCATGCAATCTATCTAGAATGAAAAAGATAGGACACAATCTATCTAGAATGAAAAAGATAGGATGAAGTATCATCAAATGATTTGATTGCATTATTACCATGCTCAAGGATTATTATTGGTTTGGGTCATGTAATCTATCTAGAATGTAAAAGAAAGGATGAACTATCATTTCGTAAAATTATTTGTCCTTGGTTATAACAAACTACATTGTTACCATGCTCAAGGATTATTGTTGGTCTTGGTCATTGTTACCATGCATCAGGACAATTATTGGTTTTAACTTTGCAATGATTGCATCAAAAAATGGCAAAGGTTTTGAGCAATAAGAAGGGTAGAGACGAAAAAAGAGAATTAGGAAGGAAGTAAAAAAAGTAATTCAAAGAAATTTCAAGAGATGGATAGATAATGGTGGTGAATGCATTCATGCTTCCTTAGATTAATGTATATCATCAAATTGATAAAGACACAAGGAATAATACATAGAACATTAAAAATAAAATAACATTCCCATGAATATATAGAACTGAAATATATAAATTCATACACATTTATAAAATTTATTTATAATAAAAATTTAACATTGTTTATATCATTTTTAACTTATCTTACTATAACACCATTTCATTAAATTATTTCTTAAAAGTTAAATATAACACCAATAAAATAATTGAACAAAAGAATAAATATCACAATAATAATCAAATGTACAAATTATCATCTATAACCAATCTTAAATATCAAAAAAATATTAACACATTTTAAATTTAAATCCATATTATTATACTTAGATAATCTTATCACAAATACCAAACACCATGTTGTAATCTAACATTATTTTGAATTTCACTTAATAAATACGGTAATGGTTGCCCCAACACACATAATTTTAATTGGGAGACACTCTTTTCTGCTTTTGGGCATACATACCTATCGCAATTCGTTGGTGTTGTCTACTCAATTGTAAAATTTTGTATGATTAAAGTGAAGAATCCTCCGCATTCCTCTTCTTGATAAGACTTCCCTAATAAAACTGTCACCGGAAGCCATTAGCATGTTGCATTTAAATCTAAGATAGATTCACTCATAGATTTGAGAACCAGAATTTGAAAACAAGGTCTCGAACTACCTTAAAATCCACGTAATTGAGAATGAGAAGATACTGCAACACAGGAATTTGGCAATAATTTTACATAAATCTGCGCAGAAAGCAATAATTCGGTAAACAATAGTGTCAACCCACCAGATCCGACCGCCATGATTAGTACCCACTGAACATGCACTTTGAATTCTAATCATTTTTCCGGTCGGTTTTATTTCGAATTTACATCATACCGAATGATAATGTCTACATGATCTCAATTGCCCTCACGCCGACAGTCGGGCAAGCAATTCAATTTTCATATTGGAAGAGATCAACTGCATAAAAAAAATGCAATTTCTTCTTGATATCCAGATGAATTACACAGAAAAACATGATCATTGAACGACCGTAACGCCGACTGAGCAAAATTACACTGCCCGAAGTCGACCGACGAGCAATAAATACATTTCGTTTTCTCCTAATCAAGAAACCAGTCAAAAATTCGTTGCAGCAGTCCAAGGAAAACAAGATTTTCCGGCTTCTTTCAACCAGAATCCTTAAAAGAAGCCCGTAAACTGAAACCCAAAATCAGATACGCACAGAAACTTTCAGAGCCACAAGGCCCCTGCTTCCCTAAGCCTGGGCACAAGTTCTCCGCTAATATGCGCCGCCATGAGTCGATCAAGGCCGCCAAGAAGCTTCCCGCCGACAAACACAGCGGGCAGAGGCGCCGACACCTTTTCTCCGCCTCCGCTTCCGCCCGCCATGGAAGCCAAGGCCCTGCGAATATCTCCGCTCAGCCCTTCCTCCACCTCGTCGAGCTCACACACCACCGAATTAACGCCCAAGCTGCAAAGCAGCCGCTTCACCACATGACACATGCAACAGGACGTGACGCTGAAAATGAGTACCGCATTTTCCGACGCCAGCCGCTCCACCGCCTCCGCTCCCGTCTCAAACCTCTCCGCCGGGTTTCTCAGCTGCAGCCCCGCCCGCCGCTTCGTCTCCGCCGTGGCCCTCCTGTAGTGCAATCCTTGCATTTTTTCTAAAATCTATTGAAATTTTCTTCGTCTCTGAATATCTTAAAAACTATTCGCTCGCCCCACTCCGCAAAACCGTTACGTATCCCACGGTTAAACTAAAACTAAAACTAAAACTGAATCCGCCCTCGACGGACCCGATGATCTCCGAGAATTTTGAAGCTGACGTTGCTGAAAATAAAATTCCTTGGTTTATCATCAATCCTGCGGATGTGCTTCTCCTTTTAATTATTTAATTTTGCGGTCATTGCCGTGTAATACTCTGTCACCGCGACGTCATCCGTCGGTCTGCTCGGACCGATGAGTCATTTAACGTCTGGCGGACGGCAGCTGACGTCGAAGATGACGGGAGGAATTGGCTGCCGACGGATATGGCTGTCGTCATCATGACGCAGTTTGAGGGGGCTTGCGGTGCACATGCAACCACGTGTGTTTGCAGGCTTGGTGACGCTACCGGAACGTAATATCTTATCCACCCATCTATTGGACGGCGACGGGGTTTAAATTTGATGGCCGTCAAGTAATTTATGAGTGATGGTTTTTGTACATTGTAGCTATTTGCAAATGACGTGTAATCTGACAAAAAAAAAGTCAGTCTGCATGTTCAAGGTTTGTATTGTTGGAAGTTTTAGAGAAGAATAATAATTGCATCATCATTGGTCTTAAAAATGGGGGTTGTCGATTGTGAGAAGGGAAATGGGAATTAAGGATAAATTGATTAACATGTAGCATGTAAAAAAATTAAAAACAAATGAAGAAGAAAGGAGTTTGATTTTTCTCACAAGATAATGTGAAATTTAAGGCGTAGATTTTATGAAATTTTACTGTTTTGTGGGATTTTGTAGACAATAGTCTTGAATGTAAATGCTATTGGATATAGAAAATGTGGATATATGTCCCTTTCAATGTAAAAAATGTGGAGTCCAATACAAACAAATCTCAATGTATGTAATGGTTAATGTATGTAATGGTTTATACATGCGTCAAGATGCATGATTACAAACTTGTGAAGAAACTTTGCTCTTAAGTAAAAAACATTATGGCTAAGCATAATTTCTCATCAGTTAGATTTTTTAGGGTAAACTTTGGTCATTTATAAATACCATATATTTATAAATGTGAATGATATACCTCTTTTGTCAATGGTAGATGTTAGGAAATGTGTCTCGACTTTATTTCTAATGTTTAGAATATAAAAAATGTATTCTTTTGACAATGAAATAGAAAAATTTAATTTATGGGCTACTGAGTTCTTTTTTGGTTAAATAAATATTTTGGGTTGTTCAAATGATGCTCAATATGAGCCCAACAATTTTTTAAAATGGGCTCTAATAGCCTCTCGAATCAAAAGTTGTGGCCTCTAAAATGTGGGCATCTCACATTAGAAATGTAAGAATATCCAAGACACATAAACGATTTGTAAGGGAGAGTTACACTTGTTGACCAAGTTATGATGTGTATTATGACCTGTTGTAAGGCATCTTTGAATGGAGCCAAAATGGGATGCCCAAGTTGGTGAGTGGATTATGATGAGTTTATGATAGGTGGATGGAATATGTTATTTTTAGCTTGTGGACTCATCTTGAAATTTGGATGTTGTATTTCTAACTAGGAATTTAGGTGTTGTATGTTAGCTAGTTTTAGCTCATGTTTCCTCATTACAATTTTGATCATTTCATGTCTTACATCTCCTATTTATTGGATGCTTGAGATGGAGGTTTTGATAGTGAGTTTTGTAAGTATTGTTATCCTACCATAGTTACTTTAGATCTCTAGTTGGTGATGCTTCTATAAAGGCTTAGACTCTACAAGCTTATTGTAACCTTTGGTTACTAAATAATATATTGAATTATTTCAGAGTGTGGGGTTTTTCTTCCAAAAGGTTTTTTTTCACATAAGTCATGGTGTTATGTTATATTGTTTTGTGTTTATTTCCTTGTGACTATATGATTAGTTTGATTTTTGTACATATCTCCTCTCATAGATTAATGTAGGAAGTGTATTCAAGACACTTCTACTTTCTTTCAATAAGACTAATATAATTCATTTCCTTTAGCATATCTAAGAGAATATTAAAATCTTTGACCAAATACTAGGAATTCATGGTCTTCTTGGGAGTCTTTAAGATGTAGATACATTAAAGGGAGTATCTATTATGATTAATGAAGTCTATTTTATTTTCTATTTTAGGACATCTCTTGATTACTTCACAATCCATATTGATTTGGTGCAATACCAAAAAGAAGCTACCATGCAAAGGAATGTTGAATGAAAAGGCTTAGCATTTGAGAAGGACTAGAGTGGCAATAACTTTGTTAAAAAGATAAAAATAATAGTTTTAAACTGAAAACTAGATTAAAGAGCTACTATGGACTTGAATTTATCTATTTATCATATACGATACTCAACCTTTGTGTTGTTGAAAGGTGCAACACTTGCACTTAATTAAGGGTAAACATTTTGGTTGTATCTTTTGGGCACAAGATCGACATTAGTTGTTGTACCTTATGGATGTTAACTCAACATTATTTAAATTTTTTCCTTAAATTTAATTTTAAGAATTGGATGTAAAATCATCTGACATTTTGTTTACGTTGAGACTTTGATATTTTGTGATTTGGCATTTATTTGAGGGCTAGAGTCACTATATAATGAATTAAGAATGCTTTTGGTGTAATTGTTAATCCAAATTATTATAAATTACCTAGTGTTACTTACTTTAACCAATCATAATGTAGTCCCAAAAGGACACATCTATTTAAAGCATTAAATATCAAACAATTTGTATGCCTTGTCCATGCTTCCACATTTTGTACACATGTCTACTAGGACACTTGGAACTAAAACATTTGATAAAAATATCCCTTCCTTTATCCTTTGATATGTGTCCATACCTTATTTGAAAGATACTATATTGGCAAATGTAGGCAAGATGCTAATAAAGGCTATAAAATTTGGTTTTATAATTATCCTAATGGTATTTTTAACAAACCGCCAATTCTTTTAGTTAAAGAAATAATATGCAAATGTGGAACGATAAATAGGGTAAGTGTAAATAGTTATAAAATGTTGCTTTACAAAAATCAATTTCAATTTCAAATGCATCCCTATGTGCATATATTTTGACTATGATATGAATCATTCCAAAGCTCCAGTTTTGCATCCCCAACAAAACTATCTTGGTAATACTAAACAAAAACCACATTGTCCATGAAACTCTTATTTAATAAGTTATATTTTTTTTTAAGTTCATAAATATAATTTGGTTGAATCTATGAAAAAAATCATTAAATTCTATTTATTTTAAGTGAATTTAATATTTTTAAAGTATATCCTATTTTTTTTCTTGGAATAAAAGTTTTATTAATTTATTAAAAACATAATTTTGTCTTTCTAGTAAAGGCTAGGGATGGATAACATGATTGTAAGTGTTACACCCCATCTCTTAGTTACCGGGTTGCTTTTACCTTGTGAGTAAATATATGATGATAAATGTTAATCAATACTTCGATATGTTTAAGTGAATGAAACACTAAATGTATATTATGATGTTCCATATACTAGTGGAAATGTGATAAATGAATATGTATTGCACAATATGAATGCTTTGATGATTTAAATGATCTATGATGTTATTGGATTTCATGTGAATGGCTAACTACCTTTGTGTTACACTAAGTTGAATGTAGGAACATTTTCGAACCTCTGAAAGAGAGGGGAAGTATCACTCGGGAGAGGAGCTTGGTCTAGTAACCTCTAATTCAGTCATGCTAAGCATACACACACTCACACCCTAGTTGGTCAAGTAGAGTAAAGTTAGTTAGGATTGGGTAAGTAACCTTTAGTCTTGTTGTGCATGATTTAGAAGAGGCTATGATCTTGTTTTGTGGATGTTTGTGATTGAGTCTTTATGTTGAATGGAGGTTCTTCTTCTTTATGTGTCTATACTTATGTGTTAATCGATGAAGTATATACCTAGAATGTATAAGTGTATATATGGTCATGTCCTTAATAACCCATATGCATGAGAGTACCGAAGGATAAATGCGACAAACATTTATATATATATGTGTGTGTGTGTGTGTTTGTATGCACTTCTTATATATACGTCGATTGATGGAAATGAGAATATATGTGTTGAAGGATATTAAAATAATGTTATATATATGTAATATATATATATGTAATATATATATATATGTAAGGATTATGGCGGAGCGGTGGAGGAACAAGGGTTTTCACAAGCATCAGGGTTTGTTTTATGAGGGCAGCCAAGCCCGCTGGCCTTTCAATAGGAGGCAAAGAGGAGGTACCAGCATCGCAGGGAGGCAAAATGGATCCACAAAGGCTTGGCAGGCTCCGGGTAAGCAGTTTTTTAGTTATGGTGGTTCTGGGAGTAGCTCCTATCCGAGCGTGGGAGGAAAGGTGAGTGGTGAAAGGTTTCGCTCAATGTACCAGAAGGGGCGAGTGGATTTTAGATCGCTGGAAAAGAAATTCTGGCGCCCAAAGATCCAACCTGAGAAGGGTGAGTCAAGCCAGTCTCAAAAAAAAATTTTGCACACAACAATGGTGACCCTTTTGATAGATAATAATGAGTGGAATGACTCAGTTAGCACATTCAAAGCGCGTGATATTTTTGTTCGCTGGGGTGGCCATTGGCCAGCACTTTCCAAAATGAAAGAATGGTGTGATACGAACTGGGGCAAAGGATGTGATGTAAAAACGCTGGAAAATGGCTTTTATCTGGTGGTGTGTCAAACAGATCGTGACAAAGAATGGATTCTAAGGAGTGGTCCCTTTTCCATGGATGGTCGAAGCCTATACATTTTGAATTGGACCCCAAATTTTGACCCGAATAAGGCAAAATCTGAGGAATCTGAAGTTTGGGTTAGCCTAAAAAATCTACCACAAGAATACTAGGATCAGGAAACCCTAAGAAATATTGGTAACAAACTGGGTCTTTTTGTAAGATCGGAAATAGCAGTGGAAAAAGTCGATTGTAGTATGTATCCTCATGTTTGCATTCTTAGGCAGATAGTTCACCCCTTACCGAAAATGATAGAGTTGAAATCGGGTGAAGGAATGTGGTGCCAGAATCTGGTAATAGAGGATTATAGCAAGTCGGGTGGAAATCTAGTATTTCCTGAAGTAACAGGGGCTTTGGGAATGCAGGCTGTAAAAGGAAAAGGGGCTATCCAAGATCTACCTGCGGAGGAGGTGATTGCTCTAACAGAAGCTGTGGATGCTGAAAGATGGCGTGATTCTAAGGAATGGGGCTTTTTGGAAGCCCTATCGGAGAGGTCAAGTTATGGTTTTGAAAGACTTTCAGAGGCATGGGGTCTGAGTATCAGTCAGGAAATTGCTTTGAATCACTTTTCGAAATGCAGTCGGGATTCTCAGGAAAAAATTTCCTCGAATCTGAGGGCGTGTACGTCCAACTCTTTTGAGGAGGGCTCAGAGTTGGAGTTAACCTTGACAACACCAAATAAAACCATAATGGTTTTATCCAAAGCACCAATCCCAGAAAAAGAAGTTTTTTCAAAGTCTCACTCCTCAAAATTTGGGGATGAACCGAGGAAGAATCAGGATCAGTTGTCTTTGAAAGGTAAAGGTTTTGATAACGCGGTTTTTCAAGAAGGGGTTTGTCCGCAACCCATTGAGTCCATAATCAACAAGGAGCAGTTAAAGGAAGTTTCTCATGAGACTGGGGACTCCCAAAATGAATCAGACGGAATTTCTTTTACAGGCATCCCAATATCTCCTATTCAAAACCTAGATAGTGCCTTTGAAGGGGTGAAAGACAGTGGGGGATCTCTAGAAAGATCAGGTTCTGGCTCAGACTCAGACTCAGAGGAGGAAGGGGAAGATCTTTTGGGGTTTTCTGATCAAGTTGGGTTAGTAGAGAAAAGGTCGTTAGACCAAACTTCAGCCCAGCTCAAAAAAGTCAAGGTTGGTGAGAAGAGAAGGCGTGGTCCAAAAACAAACAAGATGCGCCTGGAGATAGCGGGGAATGCGGCAGGCCAGAGTAAACTGAGATCGGGAAAAGGATATGCCTTTTCTCGACAGCCATGAAAATCCTATCGTGGAATGTCAGGGGCTGCAATGCCCCTGACAAAATACGTTTGATCAAGCGGTGTTTTGATCAAACGAGACCGAGTATAGCTATGCTTCAAGAAACAAAAATAAAGGAACAGGATTTTGCTTGTTTTCTAAAATGTTTTAGCAGATGGAAAGGTTTCCTATCTGGGGCCACAGGGGCTTCGGGCGGTCTTGGCCTTTTGTGGGATGAATCACTTGTAGATGTTAGAGTGGTAAGGCAAGATCGAAATTGGTAATGGGTTAGTGTGATTTCAAAATAGCTTGGTGCTTGTTTTGACATTCTCAATGTTTATGGCCCCACAGGTAATCAACAAAAACTTCAGTTATGGCAGGAGCTCTCCATGGTTTTGAACTCTAAAAAAGATAGGATTTTTCTTATTGGGGGTGATTTTAATGCTATCCTTTAGCCGTCCAATAAGATGGGCAGTGTCTGCTAGGCTAGCCAAAGTCAGAAGGATTTTAGTAACTTTGTAATGCATAATGGGCTTTTAGAACTTCCATTCAGAAATGGGGCTTTCACTTGGACAAACAGGCGTAATGGCTTTCTGAACATTGCCGAAAAATTGGACCGTTTCTTTTTAGCTGGGGAGTGGGCGGATCAGCACTGGTTATGTGAGGCGGAGGTAACCCCCATTACAAGCTCGGATCACTATCCAATAAGCCTAAGAATTCAAGAGGATTCAAAACCGGCCCGTTGTCCTTTTAAATTTGAAGCAATGTGGCTACGGGCGGATGGTTTTGAGGAGCTTATTGCAGATTGGTGGAGAAATGCCCTGGTAAGATCGGAACACAAAGCTTTTACCTTTGTTAAAAAACTTCAATTTTTGAAAGATCAGTTAAAAAAGTGGAATAGGGAGTTTTTAAAAATATTTTTTCTGAGAAGTTAAGAATGGAGGAGGATTTAAAAACTCTTCATGCTAGAGTGATTGAGAAAGGGATGTCAGAAGAAGACTTTGAACTTGAAAAAACTCTAAATAAATCCTATTCAGAGATACTTGCTCGTGAGGAGGTCTTTTGGAAACATAAATCAAGGGAAACTTGGCTTAAAGAAGGGGACAAAAATACTAAGTTTTTTCATAATTCTGTTAAGGTTCGAAGGAACAGTAATAAGATTTTTGAAATCAAGGATAGTGAAGGTGTTTCCCTGACTGAGGAGTCTCTTATAGCCAAAGAAGTTGTGTAGTTTTTCTCGGGTCTTTGCTAGGAAGACAGGGAACTGGTAGATACCGATTGGGAGTTGCTGGAAAACTTACCAAAACTAGTATCCGATGAACAGAACGTTATGCTAATGGAAAAGTTGTCTTTGAAAGAAGTTAAAAAAGCTATTTTTGGGCTGGGGGGTGACAAGGCTCCTGGACTGGATGGCTTCCCAGCCCTTTTCTTCCAAAAATTTTGGAAAATTTTGGCTCAAGATTTATGGGAAGTGGTGGAAGAATCTAGGAGTAGGGGTTTTGTGTTAAAGGATTTGAATAACACGTTTATTGCACTAGTCCCTAAAAGGAATGAATTGAAGACCTTTGAGGATTTTCGCCCAATCTCCCTTTGTAATACCTTATACAAAATTATCTCCAAAGTGATAGCGAACATATTGAAAAAGGTGTTACCTTCAGTGATTTCAGCAGAACAGAGTGGGTTTTCTCCAAACAGATCCATTTTTAAAGGTGTCATAGTTGTTCATGAGGCTATTCACTCGGTAAGGTTAGCGAAAGTGGAAAAGTTTATGGTAAAACTAGATATCATAAGGGCTTACGATGAGGTGAATAGGAGTTTCCTGTTAAAAGTCTTGGAAAGGTTTGGCTTTAGCAGTAGTTGGGTGGCCTGGATACAGAGCTGTATCAACACTCCCCGTTTCTCTGTCCTTTTAAATGGGAGTCCTCAAGGTTTTTTTGAGTCTAGTAAAGGTATCAGACAGGGAGACCCAATCTCTCCATTTTTGTTTATTTTGTTGGCTGAATCTTTGGGAAGACTGATTATCAAGAAAAGAAATTGTGGGCAATGGAAAGGCATTGCTGTCGTGGATGGGTTAGATCCGATTACTCATCTTCAATTTGCTAATGATACTTTTCTAATGGGCAATGCCTCTTTTAGAGAGGCTCGGGTTATAAAAACTTCTCTTAATGCTTATGGGAAAGCTTATGGTCAATGTATTAACTGGCGTAAATCTAAAGTTTTCTTTTTCCATGTTCCCATTGCAAAACAGGTAGAAATCTGTAGAATATTAGGAATGCATGTGGGTTCCCTTCCTAGTAAGTTTTTAGGTATCCCCCTGTTTGGGGGATCGAACAAAGCTAATATTTGGAAGGACTTACTTGACAGCTGCTTAAATAGGATGAGTAGCTGGAAGAGAAAATGGTTAACAGCTGCTGGGCGTTTGCTCCTGTTAAAAAGTGTTATTTCTGCAATCCCTGTTTTCTCTATGATGTGTTTGAAGATTCCGAAGAAGGTGGTGAAGTCAATTGGCTAGCGCATGCGTAAGTTCTTTTGGAATGGAGCTAATGAGTTTGATAAAATCCCTTTGCTTGCATGGGAAAAAATATGTAACCCTAAAGAGAAAGGAGGGGTTGGTCTGAGAAATTGGAATGTGATGAATGAAGCTTTAGGTGCAAAACTTGTCTGGAGCATCTACACAAACCTGCATCTCTTATGGGTAAAAATTCTAAAGGCTAAGTACTTAGATTCAATGGAAGATATTCGGATTTTCACCATTCGAAATCCTGTAAAAGGATCGGCAATTTGGAACTTCATTATGGATTGTAGACCTGTGATTGTTGATCACCTTACTTGGCAAATAGGTAATGGACAGCAAGCAAAATTATGGGACGATTCTTGGAATGGGCTCCCAATTCTGAAGGAAGCTGAAGGGGCTCAGGAGTTAAGGGAGTTTTTCTCCAAAAATGGGGTGATAAAATTTGTAACTATTTAGCTCTCAAAGAGGGACCTTTGGGGCTGGAATGGGTCTGGAAAGATGTTGATTGTGCTGAATTATCGGCTGTTCAAATTCAGAAAATGAAGGACTTCCTAAAGGGACGTCAAATTCTCCTTTCTAATAGTGTTGATAGAGTGGTTTGGTGTGGTTCTCTAAACGGGAACTACTCAGTTAAAATAGGGTATCAACTCTTGGACTCTGGTATGGAGGAAGTCTTTTGGGAAAAAAATTTATGTTGGAGCAAGGATTGTTTACCCAAAGCTGGTACTTTTGCTTGGTTGGCAGTAAAGGGTCGAATACTCTTTGGGGAAAGAAGGAAACGTTTGGGTTTTGCTGGGCCAACGAAATGTGTCCTTTGTGATGAAGCTGAAGAATCAATTGACCATCTGCTTCTACATTGGAAAATAGCTGTTTCATGTTGGGATGATCTCCGTTTAAAACTTGGGTGGCATGGCCCTTGGCAAAACTCGTTGAAAGGTGTTTTTGAAGGGTGGCCGGTGATCAAGGGTGCTTCTTTCTTCTCGAGTGTTTGGGTTGTAAGCCCATCTATAGTGATCTGGGAACTATGGAAGGAACGGAATAGAAGAATTTTTGAGGATAAGAAGGAGTATGTCCCAAGAATCAAAAACTGAATTGATTTAGCTATTACGGAAGTGGTAAATGCTGCGGTTTCTTGTTCACAACATCGAAAACTCTCCTTTACAGGAGAAGATAGCAGAATTCAAAGAATGTGGCCGGGTCTCAAGATCCACTTCGGGAATATGAAAGTGGAGCAAATTGCTTCTCAGGTTTCTCTGGAGAGGGTTGTTTGGGAAAAACCGAAGGAAGGCTGGTTTAAGGCTAACTTTGATGGAGCTACAAAAGGCAACCCTGGCCCTTCTGGTGCAGGGGTGATTATCCGAGATAGTCAAGGAAATTTAATAGCCCTTGGGGCTCGAAAGTTGGAAGTTGGCTCTAATAATTTGGCGGAGGCAAAAGCAGCCCTCTTGGCTGTTGAATTAGCTCTCTTTTTGGGAATTAAAAACTTACATCTGGAAGGTGATTCTCAGGTTATTGTTCAGGCAATTGTAAATGGGGGAGCTCTGGCTTGGCATTTACAAGTAATTGTTAGTGCCATTATAAATGCTTTAAAATCCTTTGATCACTTCAAAATTAGTCATATTTGGCGTTCGGGTAATTGTGAAGCTGACTCTTTTTCCAAGTGGGCAATCTCTTTTGCAGAAACTGGAGAGTTAAGATGGGAGGACTTCCGCCACGTGGAGTAATTTTCAGTTTATCTTTCTTGTCCCGTGTTTTTGCTCTGGTGTTAAGGTTTCGGCCGTGGCAAGTTGTCATCCGTAGTGTTGGTGTATTGATTTATTATGTACATCAAATAAGGATGCGATATCTTGAAGGTACAAGGTATTTATCATTGGCAGTGCGTTTTAATGGTGGTGAGGAGTGTGCATTTGTTTTTGCATCGATAATGGCTCAGCGCCGGCGTTTGCAAGCTCTGCCTGAGGTTTTCTATGATGGTAAGGACAGGAAATTAATGTTATTCTTGTTCGTGCTTTGGTGGGGGTGGCGCAAGTTGAATTTCGAGTCAGAGGAAGGACGTTTAAATCAATTTGAGGTGTCTTACAAAAGCTTTGTCTGTTTTACACAAGCTTTGTTCGGTTCTCCTTTCGGTTTCTGTCTGGTTTTTCTTGGCGGTGGGCTGTGTGTTGAAGTGCGGGTGAAGCTGTAAAAATGGAAGCTATGTATGGCTTCGACACAAAATTACAACAATAGGGGTTCTTCGGTCCTGTTTCAAAATTTAGGCTGTGGTATTTGCTAAAGAACCCGCAGAATGAGATAATTGAAGCGGTTTTGGAAACTCTGGGACCGCACTTCATGGAAGCAACTCATCGTGGTCGTCTGAATACGGACATTGCCTCGATGCTATTTGCTTGGGGAATGGAATTGAATGAAGAGGTTGAGATAATCAAATGGGTGATCAGTTCTCTTTTTGATGAAGAACTATTGGGGAAAATGGATTCTTTGGTGGAATGGGCAGTCCCAGGGCAAGGTTATGATGTTTCTGAAGGTATAGAAGACATGGATGAAGCGACGGAGGAGGGGTTACTACCATTTGTGAGATGGAGGAAACGTGTGGATAGGGAGGAGTATAAGATCTCAATCTTCACGGCGTGGGAGCATTTAAAGTTTGTTCTACGACAACAAGATGAAGAAGAGCGACGAAGGAATAATGGCCAACCAAGTAGCTCAGCAAGGCGAAGACGCTTCAGAGGCAGGGGCCATGGCAAAAGAGGAAGGAACGCTAGATAACTATCCCTTGCTGAGTGTTGTATGTGGTTTTTTGGCTGGTAGTGCCTCCTTGGTATGGTTTTTGTTTTTTCTAGAAATCTCGGGAAGAATGCTATGCTTTCAAAACTCGGGTGCTTCTTTGTTTTTGGGGTGTATTTGTTGGTAGCGATGGTGTCTTGCATTATCGGTTTGGTGGGGTAAGACTATGGTGTGGGTTTGTTGGTTTCTGCTTGTTAGTGCAATGAGCGTTGTAAACGGTTGCTTCTGGTATCAGCGTAGTTGTTAGCTTCTCATGAAAAGCCTCTTTGTGGCGTTTTCTCTGTTTGTAATACGGGTTTGGTGGTTTTTTGTTTGCCTGGTTAGTGCTCGCCGATAGTATGGCTAGAGCAGTGGGTGCTTATCACATAGGGATATCCTGTTACAGGAGTTGTATTCTTTTTGTTTCTTTTATTAATAATACTATATCTTTGTACCGACCAAAAAATATATATATATATATATGTAATATATATATATTAATATAGATGTGTATAATTAAATGTATATACAATATATTAATATACAAGAATATGTATGTATATATATAGTTATTTTGATATATATTAATATAAATATTTGATTGAAAAATAATGTAATAAATAATTTTGTGAATGTAAATATATATATATATATATATATATATATATATATTTGATTCATAAGAGATTATATTAGATATCAAAAAATTTACAATTCATCTACACTGCAAGGTGTAAGATTCATTTAAATCCCCTTCAAACGCTCATGTCCATCTACCCCTAGAAGGCCACAAGCAACCATCCAAAAATTTGCATTATCAAAACATCAAAATGAAGGGCTACCACCCAAACTTAAACTACCAGACCAACCACTACCGAACACCAACAAAGAAACCAAAATAAACTCAAACTATAAAATAGTTATTGCATATATAGATGCATAATATCATACCCACTTCCCCAAGCATGACCACACCCAACACCACAAGCATTGGCTAGAAGTCATTCAATTCAGCGAACTAGTCAAATTCCATCATCCAATCAAAACTTTCAATCTACTCCATTGAAATCACCTTCTTCAAGAAACTAACACCATAGGCTGCAATTTGATGATGTCGAATCAGAGCCATACATTTGATCTCCAACAGTAGAGGGAAGACATGAATGACCTCACCTACCACCTTTACCAGTGATAAATCATGGGCCTAGGGCACGCCACAACCTAGAAGTGTAGATTTTAGTACCTCGTCCAAGCCACCAAAAATCTCGCTTTTGAAGAGTTTGCAGATAATTACCTTTGCTTTGGCCTTAGGGGTCCTCACATCTAGCACCGATGCTAAAAACTGGGAAGCAATATGGGTATTGACCCTGAAGGTCTCTCAATTTTTCAAGAAATCTTTTCCCAAGATCATTTTGACGGAAACCACCACATGGGGATCAATCCTTAGAGGAATCCACTTCAATCGTTGGTCAGTTATGTACTTGAAAGTTGTTTTCTGCACGTTACAATCAAGTTGAATGAGGGTATCCTAGCAAATGCTAACTACTGCCTCAAACGAAATCTCCACAATAAATTTGGAGCTTTTTGCCATGACTAAACATAGAGCAAATCACTAAGCTAACAAGGATGACAAAAAACTGCCCGGCCAAAACTATTTAATGAGAGTGTTTCCATCAAGTTTATTACGATGTACATAAACCAACGTGCTTAGCTAGAATTCCTAAATGTCTTCCATCTGTGCCAGATTGAGTTGTAGATCCATTGTCCTTCGCCAACTGGGGTTATGACCATGATAAGCCCAAATCATCAGGTTGGTAATCATGATTACCATGGCTACCAAAAATCAAGACACGCTGATCAATTATCCTTTATAATTATCAACCTTCAAGCAGCCTTAGAGGGCACGAGCTCAGTACAAATCTACCAAATTTGAAGCCACCTCAGGCGCCACACAAATCTAACTCGTCGATTTTCTTTTAAACCCAAACAGTTCCAAAGGTTGGCGGCCACCCCCATACTTAATGTTGATGGATGTGATTCTCCACAACCTTGTTGTGGAGAGACACCCGCCCAAATGCCCACTATCCACTAGCGATTGTTAGGTGAACAATTATTTCAATGCTATCTCATCAGCCCCTAGGTTGGAGCGGTGAACCACTTCAGTGTTACCTTCTCTAAGAATGTGATTGAACATAACATGTTTAAATCAATCCACCCATCCTAGTGCAATTTTTAGCTTTGCTCCCAACTTCCAATTTTGAACCTTTTTCGACCTCAAAGCATTGATCATAAGAGAGGAGTTGCCTTCGATAACAACTTTCCTTAGGCCAAGATCAACACATAATCCTAATCCCAGAATCAGAGCTTGAAACTCAAAAACATTATTGGTCCCTTTTGGAAGGGGAGATGCCAATCTGCCCAATGTTCGACCTTTGTTGTCCCTGATTATGCAGCCAACTCTAGAAACTCTTGGATTGCCTCTAGAGGCCCTGTCAAAATTTAGCTTGGCCCACCCTTCATCTGGTGGAACCCAACACACCTTGCTTCTATCTCTTGTCATGGCTTCACCACCTTCCCCCACAAAAGTAGGGACTTTTAGTTTGTTCCAGCTCCTTCGAACCATTGCATCCCAAACTGTGAAATTCACTTTCTTAGGGTTGAGCTCTTCCAACCTGGAATTGACCACTTCAACTACGCTAGCCTCAATTTTGCTTTGTAACCTTGACTCTGTTAACTCCTTTTCCTAGAAGATTCTCCATTTTTATTCCTTCTAGATTTCCCAAATGATGATTAAGGGATTGACAATCCATAGGCTACCAAACATTGCTTGTCTGTAATGGATAGGCCAACTCCTAAGAGAATCTAGTAATCTAGCCAAGAATACTGAATACCAAAAGAGCTTGGTACAAAGCCAATTCCAGCAACGTTGTGTATTCTTATAGTTCAAGAATAAATGATCCCCTATCTTCTCCTCCATTTTGCACAAGGGACATCACAATGGGCTGTGGTACCCCAATTCAGCGAACCTATTTGCTATGAGAGCTCTACCTTGAGAAGCAGTCCATGTGAATATTTTAACCTTTGGTAAACATAATTTGTCCCAACACAAGTTGTTCAGCAAGTTGGACTCAAAAGCACCTTCTCTTGATAGAGCATTATATCCATCTTTCACCTTGTATTCCCCATTTTGTAAGGCATTCCATCTGATGTTAGCTTTCCCTTGCCTAAGGCATATTTTTTGTCCCTTCAAAATCTTCTCATACAACTCCACCACGCTCCTTTAAAAGCCTATCAGTCTGATGCTCTTCCATTTGTTGTATATTTCTACATGTTGAGGTCGGTCCTCCAAATAATCTCTTACCCTATCTCCCCATGCATGTTTAGTTACCAGTCTTACTTGAGCCAGGTCTTCTGAGAGTGATAGTTTCTCAAATTCATCCCAAGAGTCTTCCCAAAAAAAAAAATTCTAGCCTTCCCTGACTTCCCAGGCAAGGTAGTCTAGAACTAAATCCCTTAAGCTACAAATGAAGTTCCAAATTCTGGATCCTTTTGGGAGATGTCTAGCAGTTAACATTGAATGCTCGCCCCCATCAAGATACTTTGCCTTGAGTAGTTTTACCCATTTCAAATTTTGTTTTGTGTGAAGGGCCCGTACCAATTTTTCCCCCAAAGCCTTGTTTTGGAGTAGCAAATTTTTCATTCCAGCACCATCAACCTCTTTCTTTTCGCACACTTTTTTCCATTTTATTAGGGGGAACTTGTGTTGCTTTGAATTACCTTTCCAAAAGAAATCTTTCATCTGCTTATTGAGAGTGTTTCAGGCCCCATCAAATAAAGGGAGACATGACATCAGATATGTTGGTAAGGTTGAAATGACAGATTTCAACATCGTCAGTCACCTAGCCCAAGACAACCATCTACTTTTCCACGATGCCATTCTATCCTTCACTTTTTCTATCAATGCGCTCCATAGATTTCCTTTATTCACACCCTTATCCAATGGTAGGCCTAGGTATCTATATGGAATCTTTCCTTTTTTGAATACAAGGATTTGCATGATCTAAATCTCTCTTGCTATAGGGGCATTCAAGAAGAAAACTTTCGACTTAGTTGTATTAATCTCTTGCCCGAAAGCTAGAGAATACTTATCAAGAATGCCTTTTAACATGTTGGCTTCCCTTTCTATGGTTGTTCCAAATAAAAATCTGTCATCAACAAACTGTTGGTGAGTAACCGCGCCTTGGTTACATATGACCTGCAAACCACACATAGAGCCACTCCTCTTTTCTCCTTCAATCACATAAATTTGAAGGTAAGCAATCTCAATTGTTGACACAGTAGAGAGTGACCTCGTGAGGTTGAACCTTGTTTGTTGGCACTACAGGAAAGAAGCCCCACTATTTCACCATAAGGCCTCCCCCAATCTCAATTATTGACACGGTAGAGAATGATCCCATGAGGTTTGAACCTTGGTTGTTGGCACTATAGGCAAGAAGCCCCACCATTTCACCAAAGGGTCACCCCTATAATATGTATATATATATTATATATATTATTTTATATATATTTAAAATGCATTTAACATCCTGTTCAAAAATAAATATATATAAGGGTGATCCCACAATAGTGGTTTACAATTTTTGGCCAAATTGGACACTTAAATTATTATTTTTAACTAAATCTTCACATTTGGGCACCTATAGTGGCTAAACCGTGAGGAATTTGAAGATGATACAAACTAGAGTCTCGTCACATTTTATCTATAGATTTAAAAAAAAAAAATTCAAAATTTTTGGAATTAGATTGCACTTCTTTTTCCATCTCCCACGAAAATTGGTTTTTTTCAAAAACAACATTTTTAAAAAGTGGCGCACACCGTATAATGCATAACTTTTTTTCAATAAAGGATAAAATTCTAATTCTTTCGAATTTGGATTTGTAACTCCGATATCTAGTGCTTCCACTTGGTTAGATAGTTTTTTATTGAATAATTTTTCTTTAATCAAGCAAACCAATTATAATTCAGACACAACACAACCGTATAACACGTAACTTTTTTTCTATATATCGAAATTCTTTTTTTTTTGTTGGATCAAGGACTTCAATATCTAGTAAACTCATATTTTTCAAAAAAAAAATTGATAATATGCTATTTTTCCACATGTGCAGAACAAAGACCTTCATTTTCGATGAAAAACCTATGTTTAATAAAACTAAAAAAAAAATACATAATAAAATTAAAACATATTAAAATTATATTCGTTGGATAGCTCATTTTGAGGACTGCCTGATTTTAGTTGGGTTTTTGAAGACTCCTCATTTTCATCCTCAACCCGAGCTTCAAAGCGTAAAAAATTAGGTTTTTTTGTGAACAATTTCAAAATCAAGGAAAAGGGAGGTTCACTAGAACCAGGCAGGTTCGAGCGAACCAGGGTTCATTTGAGCCCCCTTCAATAAGCATTTTCTTTTGTTTTTTGGGTGGGAAATGTGGGCCTAGTAATTAACAGGTTCGCTCAAACACTAGTTCGGTCAAACCCCTTTTTGGTTTGGTCGAACTTGTAGGTTCATTCGAACCCCTAAAACCAATTTTTTTGCCATGGGGTCATTTTTTCTCAGTTTTCCTTCCTCCATCAAATTGTAAACCGCTATTGTGGCCTCACCCATAAATATGTTTAAATAGGATATGTTATATATGATATATATATATATATATATATATATATATATTATATAACTATAAATGTTTGAAATATATGTCAAACACATTACATGCGCATAGATCAATGCATATATTAAGAATGGAATGCAACATATAGCGCCATATGATAGTGCTACCTCATATGTGATACGTTACATAATTTTAATTTGTGCTTTAAAGACCATAATGTAAACCTTTTGCAAAACACTTCTAAGTCCAACATTATTTATCCTTAAAAGTCAGCGCTGAAATGAGATTCATATTCATTAAGTTGCTTTGAATGAAACTAGCGCATATCATAAATATGTGGCACATATATTAAATGTGGCGCAAACTTTAGTGGAATGCAAAGCCAACACATAAAGTCTTTAGAGACCAAGTCAAAGCATGAAACAAAGCACATAAGAGATATATTGTTGTGTAAATGTTTTTGAAGAGTTAATGTTGTTTATGAACCTGTAGAATATGTCAAGCATGCGCCTATGAAGGTGGTACCAAGTATTAAGAGGTGGCACCACATTTTCTTGAGGATGGAATGTAATAGAAATCTTTGAATTTTTATAAGCCTGCAAATAATTGTTTAGACTCAGTCAAGTGCAAACTTGGTAGCATTTTGTAATGGAATTCGAATTAGAAAACCTATTTTGAGCTTGTTGTCCCAAATTTTGAGTTGACTCATCCATTTGCATGGTGAGGACTATCATGTGTTGCAAACTTGTGAGTGATTTGTTGCATAAGGATGAAAGGTAGCAAAAAATACTTATTTGTAGTCTTTGGTTGCTCACAAATTAGTATAGATAGAGGTGCTCATTCTTCCAAATGCATCACTTATCAATTTGATTTCTTGGTGTTATTCTACTATAAATTTAGTGCTAAGTGAGTTGAAATATTGTGATATCGAGAGTTGTATTGTTGAATTCATTTGTTTGTTGAGAGATTTAGAGTGAAGCTAGTAGAGGAATTTGGGTAGTTTGTAGTGGAAGTTGCAAGTGAACTTGAGGAGAAGATTATTTAGTTGGAAGCTTTAAGCAGGCATGTTGATTGCTACCTCTTTGTTATTATGTTGGAAAGATTGTTTATTTTATTGTCATGATGAAACATTGTCTTTTACTTGTGGGAGATGCTTGTTTATGCTTGCATGCTTCATGGTTGTTTATTATGTTGGAGAAACTTGCCATATTAGGTTAATAATTTTATATACCCTATATGGGAAAAATAGATGATGATGTTTCTATTTATATCAAATGTAGATATTTATATTATAAGTATATAGAACGTGAAATTTGGAATATATCAATGTCATGAAATGACTTGACACTATCAGTTTGAAGTGATAGGTAAACCTTGGGAATAATGAGGTTGGCAATACAACAATAATGATGGTATGAAAGACATGTCATGTCATTGATAAGATGTGACATCATGCAAACCATATTGTTAATCTATACTTGATTGGTCATTTGATCTTAACATCACTTTCAATTGAAACCTTAGGTTGAGAATAGCAGGTACTAGGTTGGAATATTTACTTGATTAATGATTGAACCCTAGGTTGAGATTAACCTATTTGTTTGGGATGATTACTTGATTATTGATTAAAGCACATAGGTTGGAATTAACCTATGTAATTGGATTGATCATTCGATTGTTGATTTTATCTTTGTTTGAAGTCATTTATTGTTGAAGATTATACCTTTGTTTGAGGTCATTTATTGATGAGATTATACTTTTGATGGAATTTATTTATTGTTGAAATTACACTCTTGAATGGAGACTTTAATTGTTGAGATTGCACTTTTGAAATAGAGTGAATTTAATGATATGACATTGTTATATGTATGGTTAATTGGTAAGATAGAGTTGCTTTGAGATACTTGTAGCAATGTCATTTAGATATGAGTTAATGGGAGGGTTATTCTTGGGGTTAGGATAATCCATGGGAAAAGGAATAATCTAGAATAGAATATTAATGGTCAAATACAAATTGAACAATTGAAGTGGTGAATATAGACAACGTCAAATACAAATTGAACAATTGAAGTGGTGAATATAGACGACCCTCAATCAAAGTACTAGGTGTTGAATCTTTGGCCAAAGTAGTGTAGGTAGCCATTGTCTACACTATCAATTCATTGTGATCTAAATACATACTAGGTTGAGAATATCATAGAATTAGAGGTTGACTTTATGGTAAGCTCTAGACATGTAGGACACATCACTATGCTCAAGAAAGGCTATTTGAAAGATGAGGCTACCAAACCAATCTCTTTGTCAAAGGGTAGGGCCATCTACCAATTTGGCAGATGTGTGGGGGACCAAAATTAGTCCATGGTTGGTGTAAAAGTGCTTGAGTGATGCTTCTCCTCATGCAGTTGGTAGACAAGATTTGGGAGAAGGACATTCTAGACCATTGGTATTTCTGATTCATGAATTGAAGATGTACGCACTAGCATTAGGGAGATCTAGAATGTATGCACCAATGTTGGGACATCTATAATAGTTTCTATTTCTAGTTCATGTCAACTTGTTGAAGCTACATATATAATCGTGTATCCATCTATATATGGAAATTGTAAATGTGAAATGTTATCTTGAATATATTTATGTTAAGTAAAATATACTTATATTAATGGAATGATTCTTGGATTATGCAATGGAAAGTTTGGATAAAGTTATGTTTAAAATGATGCATTTATTATGGAAAAGAAAAGAAAATTTTTATTGCTTAGAATGTTAGTAGCATAACTATCCACTTGTGGGTAAAACATAGAAAATTTTACTAGGTAGAACAATGGGCATGTTACAGCAAGGATGGATGTTAATATCTTAGGTGGATTTTTTTGAGTGAAATATGCCCAAAATAATAATATATGAGCTTAATTTGGTAAGGATTTGAGGAGATGAGGAAATCTTCTAGCTCAACCTTTTATTCAATAACAAATTTTATGCAAGTTTGGCCTTACCCTCTTGAAACATAGCTTCCTCTTCTAGAAGTGTAGAAGTGGGAAAGGAAAGAAGAGGTGTCTAGACCATAAGGAGTTGGTTCCTATGGAGAAAGAAAGGCAACACAAGAAGTGAGTGTGTTGAGAAATAATAGTGGTAAATTTTGTAGATTATCTAGAGAAGGAGCTTACAAACCTAAACTTTCACATAAGGGTTTGCAAGATCTAGGAAAGGATGTTGACACAGAGCCCTATATTGGGATAAGAGACACTATGACCCAATTATTGTTCGATCTCATCCAATCATTAGGAAGAAGGAACATTTTTATATGACCCAATCACTAAGTTGTTCCTATATGATATCTAATGTTGTTGGTACTTACCTACTTCATAATGATATTGAGGATGTGATTAATCAAGTAGAGACATTTTTCAACTACTACTTGGGGCACTTTCATATTATGAAGGCAAGGTTGGATTGTGTGCACAAAGTTGTGGAGACAGCTAAGGTACTCAATCTTAAACTTCCCATGGAGGCAATAGTTGATGTCTCAATTCATTGTGAGGATGACGAGGATAATTTAGTAGAAATTCTTCACCCTCCAAAATGTAAGAAATGTAAAGAAGATCCAGGGGTTTATGTGGGGCCTATGCAATTTTCCTTGCCTCCCTACCCCCTCCACCTTAATGCATAATTTAGTTATGACTTATAAACTCTTAACAATACTGTATATAATATTTTAGAGGGTAGTGGTAATTTACCCCTCTTGATATGAATATATTCTTGATGATAACATTAGGAATCAATCTAGAACTTGAGTTGGTAGTTTTTTATTCTCAAATAGAAGGACTTCATGGTAAATAGTGGCTTGGTAAAACAATTTAGTTTGTTTTTTTGTTAGTATAGTATTACGAATAAAAGAAGCATTAGATAAAAATCTATTTCTCTTTGGGCAACTCAAATACTATGATTGGTTTCTATAAAGCAATTATTCCCTCTCTGGTAGTTTATACACTTGACAATGGTTATTTTTTAGCCATTACCATGACAAGGGTTGAGGATGTGGTTTGTTATTAGAGAGTTTTTTATGTGTGATAATTTTAAGCATATACAAGATGGGCCTAAGCTTGTTCATTTAAGGGTTGTTTTCCCTATCACAAATATTGATAGTTATCTCTACCAAGGAAGTATTCTTCCAAGATAAATGATAAAATTAAGATAGATAATATTTTACTCTAAATAGATTTAGGAACTCAATATTACTAAAATTAAAATTTTGACTCTTTTTATAACCGTTAAATATCTAACCCAAACTAATTAGCAAAAAAAACATATAATTTTCTTTAAATACTCTATTCTTAAATTATAATATTCTTTTCCTACTTATTTAATCTTTCTAAAAAAAAATATTTAAATACTAAATATCAATATAATTAATCTTTAATTTTATCAATATTTATTTATATACTTTTAAATGTGAGTTTTTTTAATAACAATTCGTATATTTTTTCGAATTCTAAATATTTAAATAAATTTTAATATTTAGGCATTTTTGTCCCATTTTTAAAATGACTTATTATTACCCAGCCACGTACGTCCACCTCATGGGGATTATGCTTTAAAGTATTGTAATGGTTTAAAAATGTAAAAGACGCGTAATCGACCGTCAATTTTACGCTCACAGGCTGATTGAAAAATGCCGCGAATTTTAGATTGAGTAGAACGTGGGTCCAAGGTAAGTGCACGGTTGTGTATGGTCAATGGTTACCTTTATTTGCTTAGCACGTAAGGTGAGGAAAATCTAGGTGTTGAAGTTGTCCACATTACCTTTCTAAGAAATCCCCTCTGTCATGAGTTGTCATTAGAAGGCCCATGGTCACATCTTAGAACTATAGCTTTGTTGGCTTGTCCCCTTGTTTTCATGCTCATACTAACTTTATATGATTTTCAATGGAAGTGTAAGAATACATATTTACATGGCCAATAGGATTCTTGTGTCTTTTATGGAATGAATAGTATTCAAGTATCATATTTGGAATGAATAGTATACCAGTATCAAATTTATGTATAGGAGTTCATAAAGTAAATTAGTATTAATATTTTACAACGTGTAATGGTTATGTCGATTGTAAATTATAATTTTAAGTAATATGTTTGAACAAAAACTAAATAGTATTCGCTTTGATTTAGTATTTTTAATAAATCTATTGGCAAGTATTGACAGAGTGGTAAATGAATTTATTGAACCTTTAACATTATATATTGTGTAACTCCTTACTTTAAGGCAATATTTGGGTTGATGTTAAGTTCTATTCGCTTTTTGACAGTCACTAACTACAACTCTACCTAATGCATTATTGACTATGTTAGCATCAAACTAAACTAAAAATATTGCTTTACATGTGGAATGCCCAAATTTTAGCCATAAATGCAAGGGAGATCCCCACATTCATTTTTTTCAAAACTAATGGTAGAAGTGGGTTCCAATGTAAATCAAATGAAAGGGGAATGCCCAAATTTTAGCCATAAATGTAAGGGAGATCCCCACATTCATTTTTTCAAAACTAATGGTAGAAGTGGGTTCCAATGTAAATCATAAGAGACCATCATCAAAGGATGTAAATATTGGCTCAAAATATGATTGTAAGGTGTTAGCATTTATTGCAAGCATGCCAAAGATGAGTTGGAAACTAAAAAATAACAAGGGGTGACTTCATTTCTAAGATAAAGGATTATAATGTCGTTGCAAACAAAGCTACTCTTCAAACACAACATTTGATGGAGGTGTAAACACCTTAGAATGTTTAGTTATTTGGACTCTTTTAGTGAATGCCATTTCAATTTGCTTTAAAATTGAAAGGCAATATTTCCCACTATTTTTCAAAGCCATTGAACAGAGAAGTTGAAGACAACAAATAGGTAGAGGGAAAAGATAGTTTTAGAGACTTTATACCAATGGTAGCAATTGAATTCATGTGATAAAATAAAAAGAAAAACAACAACTCACAAGGGTTTAAGCAAAGGTTGTATATCAAGAAAATGATGCTTGAAAATGGTAGATACAATTATCGAGGCATGAGGTAGCGAACATGAGGTAAATGTGTGACTAAAATTAGAAAGCCTAAATTTATGTCAGAATGTAGTGCATGAAAAAGAAATAGCTACATCAAATGTTTCATGAAGAAGTACTAGCAAGTGAAAAAAGGGTGTGCAAACAAAAGACACACTCCCATGAAGGTACACAAGGTAGTGATTGCAAACAAGAAGCTCACACAACAAACCCCCCATGACACTTTATAAATTAGTGCAAGTACAATAATGGTACAATATGATGCAAGATCCCAATAATAAATGTATAATGTTGAGGCACTTTATTTCAATGCATTTACATATGAGAAGTGATTAAAATGGAAGCTCAGTGGCTCACAATGTCCAAAATATACCACATGTTGAAAATACAATTCTCTAATATAAAATGAGGAAACTGATAGCACCATGATGAATTACATGAAAAATCATGCACTTTCAAAAAAAGGGACCCAAAAAGGAGTATGGATGTAGAAGATATGACCCATCAAAGTCTCCAAAATGAGGATTGCATAGCAACATTGAGAAAAATGATTTCTAGAAAACCAATAGACAAAACTAGAAACCACTTGTACCACTATGAAGAGCGCGAAATTCTACCCTGTTTCAAAAAATACATTGAAAAAGACCACCGTATGGCCAAGATATCACCTCTGGAAGATGGAGTGCAAAACTAAAAAGCCCAGGAAAGAGGGGTAGGCTAGGAAAAAAGGCACCTCAGCCTAATTTGGAAAAAACACCTCCAAATGTGGAGATATGTCAAATTTAGAACCTTTGCTAAAAAAAATCTCTAGGCAGGTACATGGTATTTATTATAGGAAAACAAATTATTTGCATGTTTTATTTTAAAGTTAAAAAATAGCAAAAAAAATACTATATTTTTTTAAGAAAAAATATATTAAAAAATTATTATATATTTTATAAAAATATATATAAAAAAACTATTATATATATTTTATAAAAAATAAATAAAAAAGCTTTATTTAAAAAAATATATATATATTAAAAAAAATAAAGGGCAATGGGGGGGTTGAGCCCACTTACGCTAGCCCTGGGAAAGCGTAATGGGCCACTGTGGAGCTATCTCTAATGGCTAATTAACTTGGTGCTAATGGTTATGCACACAACTCAACAAACTTGAGGATCCCTAAGCTAAGCAATTCATCATTCATAGGAGGGCTATATTAAATTATCAATTAGAGAATCGTAAGCTTTAGATAGTGCTAGAAATGTATATATATGCATTCATGGATTATGGACATCCTACATCAACTAAGTATAGGCGAATAAACATATGCAAATATAGTAAAAACTTTAAATCAAAATAAACTGCTAATTCTCAAAATAAAGTAAAGGAATATAAAATACTACATTTGCTACGAGTACCTAATGCTTAAGATTGTAACTAACTAATCATTATTTTGCAGTGTCCCAACTTGCTTATCCTCTGAAGTATGAAACAAAACATCAATCTACTCTTAATTCAGGAATTGTAACATATTTATTCACAATCACATAAACTCGAAACTATCAATGAAACTCGCAATGCATAATCTAATATAATAACTTAAATTGAAGTGGTTCGATAGTACCTCAAGTGGCCCTGCTTGAGTTACTACTTCCATAAGATTTTGTCAATCACTCACTTACTCAACAAAACATATTATCAAAACAATTCTCTTTTATTGCATTCTAAATGCGTAACCATTACACAAAATCTAAAAGGAAATTTGTTGGAAATCTTGTTTAATAACACACATATTATATTTTACATTCTAACACTACTAGATCTCCTCCTCGACAGGGTATCCCACTATATAGGGTCTGCAAGGGAGTCCAATTATTCATGAACTGAAAACAAACTAAAGAACATATGCCAACTCTTCCTCAAAAATAGGAAGAGGACTAAGTCTTAAAATAGAAAGTAATAACTACTTAAACAAGAGTATGGAAATCAAACAAGGATTCTATGCCCAATAAAATTAATTGTTTATAATAGAAACATGCTCTATCATAATTCAATCCTATTGAGAATAGACTTTTTCTCCCAGTTGTCTTATTAGAAGATAAGAGTAATACTATGTGACTCACGATCTGATCAGTAAATGATCACCTCTGTCTTCCTTTGAAAGTGGTCATGTTGTAGTCGGTTGACTCCTTTATAATGAACTACAATCCTTATGCTATGGGTTGAGAAGCCTGTTGTTGTGGGTTGACATAATCTTTTGCTACAAATGTTAGTCTTATTTTCTAAGGAATTTTGATTATCAACAACCATAAATTAAATATAAAATCCTACTAAACTTCATGGACATTCAAAAATTATACATACACATATTAACATAACATGTTTCCATTCCAAATGTTTAAAACTACTTAAAAGTATATGAAAGGTATTAAAGGTCTTAGTAATGTCTTAAAGCTTACCATAAAATAATGATAAAAATTATGAAACAACAATAGCAAACTAGCCAATTCTACAACCCATTAAAGTTGTTGCCCTACCACATTGTGGCAAGGGGCGGTACCCCTAGTGGCATACCCCACATAGGGGTGGGGCTTGAGAGGCCTGCCATCCCTACCACAACAAGGCTGTGTAGGGGGCAGGGACCCTTGCAGGTACCCCCCATGTACCATTTTTTAATATAATTAAAAAAACAAAAAACTTGTGAGTTTTTATGAAAATAATTTTGATTTTGATTTTTAATTTTTAAAATTCATAAGAAAAATAAATTATTCTTAAAAAAAATACCTCAACCTGCATGCTAGGAGGTCATATGACCTCTTTGGCCAAAACAATTTTCCTCAAATGCTCTCGACATGGATTTCGATGATTTGACAGGCAATCTTTAGGTTTTTGGGCCTTTTGAGCACGATGGAAATGTTTGTTTTGGCTCAAAATGCTCCAAAATTACAACTACCCTCTAAATATTAAAAAAAAACAATTGCTTCAAACCCTGTAAATCTGACCTCTAGAGTCCAAATTAGGCCAAACAAAAGACAAATCTGACTTTTCTAAGAGCTCTAAATCTAATGGAAGACTTTGTTTTTCTCCAAGATACACTGAATGATAGTTTCAAGATAAAAATATCTCAAAAGAAGGAGAGGGGAATACATATTTGGAGCTCTAATACCATGTTGGATTTGATTCCTCGACCCTACAACTCCCAAAGATCACCTGCAATCAAACACCTATCACAAAAATAGAGAATAGAAAAGCTATGGAGACTAAGAGCTATTGATCCAAAAAAGCATGAATCATTATGAATGTGCATCTGAATGATTATACAATAAAGAATCCTTATAAAAGGATAACAAACCTAGAAACCCTAGGCGAGGATAAAACAAGATCATGACATGCGTCCTCATCCTATGACATGGGACATAAAAAGAACATGACTTAAGTAAGCTTAAGTAACTAGAGTGAAACATGGCCTAATAATTAAGTAAATATTTAATTAGGAAATACCTTTTACTCTAACAAAAAATACCCTTTAGAAGGTTCATCTTGACATGCTTGTATGTCATAATATACTTCAGTTTCTTACACACATCTTCATAACACATGATTAGGGAAAATTTTAAATAAGATACTATTTAGCCATTTAAACCTAAAACTATCCCTTATTAGTCATTTAACTTATATTGGACTAAATTGTGGGGGGGAGCTTTCCTATGGTCAAATAGTTGGCTAAAGTCAACAAACCAAGGAGATTAAATGTATGTGGTGAACATGTGTTCATCTAAGAAGGTATCATCCATAGGTTCATTGGTTCCCTACAAAGATACTCTTGACAATAAATTAAAACACATTATATTTTCCTTGTTTATCAATGATGGAAATGCCAAATTATTGTAATAGCAATAGCCAATGAATGATCCCGCCTCCTACTACTACTTTGTTCATTAAATACTTGATGGAAAAATGGTTGGTATGAGAGAATACCTTGTATCCTATGATTTAGTGGAAAAAATTGTTTATTGCATAAACCACAAGTAGGAATTCATTTTCTATAGTTGTATACTTCTTTTTTGTTGGATTAATGTTTTTACTTGTGTAATAAATGGCATCAGTGTCTCCGGATCCATATTTTTGGCCTAGAACAACCCCTATATCTTGATTGAAAGCATCCCAATGTGGATATGGAAAGGTTCTCCCTAGTTTGGCCCTTTGATAACAGTAACCTTGATTGAAGAGTTCTTGATGGATTCAAACGATTTATGGCATTCATTGGTCCAAAGAAACTTGAAGTCCTTTTTCAATAACATAAATAAAGGGTCTTCTATTCTATTGAAACCTTCAACCAAGCCTCTATATCAACCAACATGTCTCAAAAAATTTAGACTTATGTTTGAGCTCAATGTGCAAGAATCTGTACAATAGTCTCAATTTTCTTGAGATCTACTTTAATACCCTCCTAAGAAATGTGGTGTCACAAGACAATTCCCTCACACATCACAAGGATATATTTTTCATGGTTGAGGGGCAATTGATACTCTTCACATTGGTCTAATAAATACTTCAAGCTTTGTAGGTCTTCCTCAAATGTTTTACCATGGACTATGGAATTATCCATGTAGAATTCAACACAAATGGTGGTTAGGTCCATGAAAATTATAAAGACAACTCATTGGAAGGTGGTTGGAACATTGCATAATCTGAATGGTATATTATGGCCGCATACATTCCCCAAGGATAGGTGAATATTTTTTTATATTGATCCTCCAAAGCCACATAGATTTGGTTGTAGCCTTTGAAACCATCTAGGAAGGAAAAATAGTGATTGTTAGCTAAGTTGTAAAAGTCTTGGTCAATGAATGGGAGAGGGTTCAGTAATTTTTTTTCTTTATTCAATTACCAATAATCTATGCACACACACCATTTCCCATTTTTTGGGAACAATGGCCAGTGGGGAGACCTATTGGCTATCAAAAATGGGGTAGATGAATCCTACTTGTAGCAATTTCTCTCTCTTTTACTATTTATCTCAAAGTTAGGTTGATTCTCCTCTAAGGTTGCCTCATTGGACAAACTTGTTCTATATAAATGCAATGTGTGTAAATGTTTGGATGAATCCCTTTCATGTCCTTGTATGCCCATGCAAAGGCTTATGTGTGATCCTTTAACAAATGGGTCAGTTGTGTTTCCTCTTTGTCAATTAGCTCATGGTTGATGACTAATTGCTTGTTGGACTAAAAATTGTTTTGTTTTATCCCTATTTGTATAGAGTGAACTCCTTTGTGTGGATTGAGTAATGTATTTAGGGGGTAAGAATGAGGAAGGAGTTGGTGTAGTCTTTTTAGGTGTTAGAAACTTTCTTGAGGGTAATCTATCCCCATCAATGGGAAACTAAATGCTTTCAATATGTTTTATAGAGTCCCTTAGAGCCATCTATAATCTTCCTATTGGGTCTCTCCTAATGATAAATATTTATTATTCTATTTATTTTTGTATCCTTCCAAGTGCTCAATTATCGTGACCATGGTTAGAGTGGAATCATCCTCTTCATTAGAGTCCAACATGTCATCTATCCATAACTTGTTATCATATAACATAGAAGGCTTAGTAGGTGGATAAATGGGAATTTCCTTCAACCTAGATCCATTTACAATGTTCATGCTTCCTAATCAACAACCAATTTAAGATTGTTGTTGTAGCTAGCCAAGTGTAGCCTAATATGATCAAGTATTTGAACTTGTTTTTCTTACCCCAAAGGACAAGGAAATCCACAAGATATTCTCATGTATCTATGGTGACGATAATGTCCTCTAATACCCCTATAAGTGTGTTTGTGGATTGGTTAGCTAGTTGTTAGATTGTGGATGTGAGCTAAATATTGGTCATGGATAATTCATCCATAGTATTTGAGATGGATGCTCCTAAATAAATTAATATATTTGATATTTATATCCTTTTTATAATTAATTAAATGATAGGGCTACCTAGATCCCTATATTTTTGTGGAATTACTTTATGGACAAGACATCAAATAATTTCCCTCACACTTGAATGGTGGTTAGAAATTTCTTCTTTCGACGAAGGGCATGGCAGATCTTGATAGTTTGGTTAATTTTAGGGATGTATTTAATAGCCTACAACAAAGGAACCTTAATGTTAATTTTTTAAAGTTCTCTAATCAACTAAGAATCTCCTAGCATATTCAAAAGCCCTCCCAAGTCATCCAAAGCAATAGGGACTATTGGAGCCATTCAAGAAAGGGAATTAGTACATTAGGTTATGATTATCCTCATACCCATTTGGTTATGTGGATTTGTTATTGGTACCATTAGGTGGGAAATATTTAGGGGAAGGTTTTGTCAATTGGATACCATTTATTTTTACTCCAGTTAACATTGTCGTGTTCTAATCTATGTTATAGATTAGTTATTGGGGTTGATTATTTTTGGGGTTTGACACATGCTAAGTTGGTAATTATGGTTGATTAACGTAGTTGTTAGAATTGGGAGGTGAGTTTGGGATAGACCGAGTAACATGGCTTGTGGTTGATTCCCATAATGCCATTATCCCTAATTTGGTTGATGGGTTCAAGCTTGTCGATATTGATTTACGTTTTTTCCATTGAGGTGTGGTCCAAGATGGATTAATCCATTCAAGTGGAGATTGGGGGATCCCCATGGTGATGGAATTTATGGAGGAATGAGAAGAGGTGGACCACTCCAAGGTTTAGGCCATGGGTTTGGTTCCCAATTTGAGAGAGTTCTAGGCTAAAACTATTTAGGATATGAGTTAAAACCAAAATTGAGTTGTCTTTGACCAATGAAGTTAAGCTCTTCATCAACTTGGGGCACCTTTTTTAGATGGTTTTTTATTTCAGGAAGTAGATTGTACTCATCAAAGAGGAGTTCCTTCTCACAAATTCCACATAAATCATGTTGATTCAAAGGGAATTCTCTAAGTGGATGTTTCTCCCTACATGATGGGATATAAATGGCTAAAGGGTAAGTGGTTTTCTTTCTTTCATGTACCTCATATAATGTAGTGTTTAGGTGAAGGATTATTTTAGTGGTGACATCATTACTATTATTTTTCTCCTTCTTAAGAATCCTATTATTGGATCAATTGCAAGAGTACTTTTTACAAACTTTAATGATCCCTTTGAAATTTAATTTACTTATATCTCCATACCCCATAAGCTTTAATTCCTCTATGACCTCTTCATCAATCCATCTTAGAAAAATAGTTTTTTTGAGTTCCTCATCTAAGTTATGCTACCACACCTTCTATAGAAAAATAAGAAACAACTGACATAGTCCTCTAGGTTTTTGTCCTCTAACTGTTTCATTAAAAAAAAATCATCCTTCTTGTCTCTCACTCAATAATAGTATTGATACTTATTGAGGAATACAATCTCCATTTCTTCCCATACATGAATAGAATCAATAGTTAGTCCCATGAACCATTGCAAGGTTGATTCCTTTGAGGTAGATGGGAAGAGCTTCAGTTTCTAGTTGTTAGTCCCATAATCATAGGTCTAATATAGGAATTTAAATTTAAACAGAAACTAGTTAGGGTCCTTAGACACTTTACCTTAGAATTTTAGTAATATAGATGAAGTGATTTTTTTTATTGGGGGTCTATTTTGGTCCAAATTTAAAGAAATAAGATACAAGAAGGCTCTATTAGCTAGGCCATCTTCTCCTCCATTGTTCTTGGTCATATTGATGTGGGGTTTATGTTGAGAATTGAGGTGTTTATGTAACTTAA
>VDFB02105785.1:94884151-94919071 GCA_007258455.2 Sequoia sempervirens | reverse complement strand
CTTCTTTGCTTGTGATTGGGTAAGGGGCATGAAATTGCAAAATGACCAGATAACTAAGATGACACTAAGCCCTAGGATGCACTTAAATGATGGTCTAGATGAGGACTAAAGGATTTATAAGATGATAGATTAATTGATTCGATGACCGATGAGATAATTTGATAACTAATTAAATTGGATTGAATTGGATTGATTGATTGGATTAGATGATTGATAAGATTGATTGATTGATTGGATAGGATAATTGTTTAGATTGGATTGGATGAGATTAACCATAAACCAAGTTCAGGGGCTTAATTGGATGATGCACAATGAAGATGATTGGATTTGGATTATAAAAGTATGATCAGGGCACATAATCTACCTCAAGATGAGAGGAGATTGATGAGGCCATGAAGGATTACTAACTTAAAATGGATGAAAATCCTAAGTGAGCATAAGTGATGACGATTAGGGTTAGTTACCTAACCCAATTGGATAAAAATCCCCTAAAACAAAGTTCAAAGGATTCAAATTGACGGATCGATGGTGGATATGTAGTCTAGGGATGTTCTAAGATGCACCTATATGATTTGATTGAGGATTTTGATGACTTTTGAAAAATGCAAACAGGCTAAAATGACAATTACAGGCACGGATGGATGATAATAAAAAAATTTCGATCGTAGAATCAGAGTCAGAAAATAATAGGCTTTTAGTGGCCCAAAGGATTAACTCTCAAGAGTTTTGTATGGGACACACATACGCCTCTATGTCTAACAAGATCACCCCTCTAGGTGATGGGATCGCCTATCTAAAGGTTAATGCATTTGCCTCTATGTAGTGCAGGTTCACCTATCTAAGTTGTGAGATCGCCTATATCTTTGAATGACACAAAGAAACAGGTGGGCATGCGACATGGTATCGTCTATCTAAGGATCAAGATCACCCTATCTTGAGATGTACAAACATGGATATGAATGCCCATTGGGGTGACAATTTTGCCTATTTCCTCAGATGTATGGACAAGGAATGGAAATGCCTCTTACGGGATCACCTATTGGTTGGATAGAATCACCTATGTCTAGGATTGTACGAACGAAGGAGACATAGATGAGACATGGGATCACCCTTGCAGACAGCAAGATCACCTATTCTGAGAACAAGCGGATGGGGATGACATAGACCAGACTTAGATTCTCTTATAAGGATTATAGGATTGCTCGTTTTAAGGGAACAGGTGGACTTAGATGACACAGATTGGACCAACTCGCCTAGGAGAATAGTAGGATTACCTGTTTGGGGAATAGGTAGATGCAGGGTTGCCTAACTAACAGACCCACAGGTAAATTTTCCCTTAACAAGGATGATTTTTCCTAAAGGATGACTAGACTCTAACTCGAGACATGGAATCGCCCCTTTCTAGGGTAGGATCATCTATCCACAATGCAATTATGTCCCTATGAGAAGAAAACTCGCCACTGATGGCAGAGGTAGACTATGGCAAAGAAAAAAAACATGGCAAACAAAAAGCAAAGGGTTGGACTGACTCAAATTGATGACAAGCACTGGTATCACACAAGAAGACACTCCAGGCAGCGTAATCCTATAATTAGTATTATGGGTTTGCTAACTCGATGTAGGCCCACCACCTTGAGGGGACACCCCAAGGTTAATACTTTGTGATACCAGGGTGGTCCTTTGGATCACCCTTTCTTATGAAGGCAGATAGTTAGCGATTCAATGGCATAGGTTCATCAACAGATGCCACAAGCTCACCTTCACACTCTCTCTCAGAGACTATTGTAGTCCACCATGAGGATTTCTATCTCAATCCAAGGGAGTGCGTGGTGAGTAAATTTGGGGTACGGTGCACATCTCCTACACTACACCAAGTCGCAGCTAAAACACGAGTCTCTATTTAGGTTGAACAAGGCTATCTCGTGCGTCCTCGATACACTAGGAGGGTGTGTGAGGCACAACCGTGAACACCATCCTATCACAAGTGTGGATCAGGAGCCCCAACAAGGTACTGGAAACTCAGACCAACCCTGCACATCTTATCTAGGTATCACCCTATCTTTGACGCTTCGCTAGACACGACGTGACTAGATTGGGGTACAGCTTTGGCTCTCCCCCCTTTATATACCCTATTAGTAACACGTAGTCAAGATTGTCCCCCAAGTGATGAAATCCCAGGAAAGTCTCACTAAGGGAAGGAAATACTAGACACTTTGGTTGGTCCCTAGGCTCACATGTAGTGCAAGGGGAGAGCTTACATGCACTAGCACTTCCTGGGTAGACTGGAACAAGTTGTGATTTCTCATCACCCAGGATCACCAAAAGGTACAAAGGGAGTGGATATGTCAACAACTTGCTCCCAAACACAACAAAAAAATTAATTGACCCTTTAATTAATCTATGTGTACCTAAATTAGTGCAAAAAAAGACACACAGATAGAGCTAACTAGGGGTCTTCGACTGATCATCCTATAGAAAATGAATTAGTAGTTTCAATCTTCAATCTTCATCAAATGTGAGAAATAAGTTGCACAAATTGTTACTTAAATCACACAATCACCGACAAACGAGTTAGCTGATTAGTACCCAAAACTGAAATCAAATTGAAGCTAAAATCAAAAAATTAAAGGTTCTGGAATACCTCAAATTCACCCCTATGTAGAGCATATCCACCTTAGTTTCTGATGCAAGGTCACCTATCTTCTGAAGAGGTGGGAATGAGTTCACCTTTTAGATGGAGGGGTGTATGTGCCTTCACCTCTATAACTTGTGCAAGTTCGCCTATATCTTAATTAGATCTACCTGTTCAGGTTGTCTTATGCGATTTTTCCTATGTAATCAGTAGTTTGGATGGATGAATGCAAGTTCATCCTTTTTTTCTAGAAGGGCGAGAGCGAGTTTTCCTGTTAGTGTTGCAATTCTGCCTCTATTTCTAGCATATTCACCCCTGCATGTGTAATCTAAACCTGTAAAAATTCAAACAAGCAAAAGTAAAATAGACCTGTGACGTGGGTCCCATCGAGCATGCCAGAAATGTGTGCAAGTGAATTCTAACCTAGAAATTCAATACAACAATGGAAATGCAAGCTATAAAACACAAACAAAACACTCAAGATTAGGCCTAAGATAAATTCAAACAAATCACAAGAAAGTGGAACCTTTTACCTTGTTCAAATTGATGGTTTTGGTTGGCCCTTGTTGATGCTCGATTGTGTGCTCCTTTCTTGGAAAAATGACATGTAACTTAGTGCAAAATGAAGCTATGAGGATGGAGAATGCAATGATGGATATGGGTATTGAAATGGATGCAATATTGTGGCTCAGAATGCTATAACAATGGTGTATACAAAAATGGCTAAGTGTTGGTTTGGATGCTTGAGTGATTGAATGCTAGATTGTGGATGCTCAAAATGGATACATTTCCACCATTTTTAGAGGAAGTGCCTCTAAAGCAATGGAGGGCCAGGATTAAGCCATGGTGGATGAGATCAAGGGCTAGGATGAGTTGAGAACTCACAAGCTCTCACAAGTTGACATGTGGCAAATGACATGGAATGAAAGGGGTGAGGTGGAGATGACATGGAAGTACTTTCATGTACCTTGGGAATGGACAAGATCTCCTCGTAAAGGAGGTCCTTGTCCACATGTTCCTTGAGAGGACATGTGAGGAATTAAAAATTTCTCACAAATCCTCATGGGGATGAGAGAAGGAATTTAAAATTCCTTGAAATGCCTTGGAGGAATAAATGTGAATTAAAAATTCACATAGGGAAGGGGATGTCTTCTCCAAATAGAGAAAGCATTTAATTTTGATTGACTAAGGACACATATCATAAATGGCATGAAGATTAGGTTAGCTTAACTAGGTGATTAAGGTTGTGCAAATGTGGGATTAGGCAGGCTAATGAAGGATTAGAGGCAAGTGGGAGATTATGGAGGATGTGACCCTAATGATGATTAGGGGTGTGTACATCCTAATCAAAGATTAATTAAATTAATTTGGATTAAGGAGGATTATGGAGGATGTGACATGAGGAGAGAGAAGAAAATGAATTAAAAATTGATTTAATTCATTTGGGCTAATGACTAAATTAAATAAATTGATCTATTTATTTAATTTAGAGATGAATAAGGTAATGTATTCAATTGATTAATTAAATACCTTAGGGACATTAGGATGAAAGGAAATATTAATCAAATAATAAATTATTTAATTAATATGACTAAGGAACGGAGGATAGAGGAATGTGAAGGTGAATTTGACCATATGGGAGTGGTCGAATTCAGGTGTCTACAGTACCCTAAAAGAATACAAAGATAGAGAATAAAATGAGGACTTCACTAGAACTCACTCACCCACCCCAACATGTTGGTGTATTCATTATGGTCCCGAGAGGTGTGGAAGAAAAAATATGGCTATTGGAACATGTGCATTGCTCTCAAATGAGGCATTTTTCATGAATGTATTCATTATTAACAATCAAAAAAATAGAGTTGAGAAAAATTGAGATATGACATTGAAGAGGAACTCAAAATCCACCTTTAGGTGCAAATAATACATTACTAGGTGCCATGATTTTAAATAACATTGAGGTGAAATTTTGGCATGTTTTTCTCTTAAGGGTCATAAGAGAATGTCTTGATATAATATAGATCATAAGGATCAATGAAACTTAGGGAATGAACTAAGAATTCCACTAGTATTCACCAAACCACCTTGATGTGATAAGACTATTGGTTCAATCACATAAGATGTAGAAGGAAAAATATGGCTATTGGAACCTTTACAAGTTACTCTCAAATGAAGCGTTTTGTAATAATGCATTCATTTTTGTCATAGTCAAATGGTATAGAGTTGATAAAATTTAAGATGTGGTACTATAGAGGTACCTAAAACTCACTTGTAAATGCAAAAATAAAATTCATAAGTGTGATTGTTTAAGATAATATCTAGGATAAAGTTTGGGAAATTTTTTCCTTAGGGTTCTAAAGTGACTATATCTTAGTGCAATGTAGATTATAAGGATTAGGAGACCTAGGGAATGAATTGAGGCCTCCACTAGCATTTAGCTACCTGTTACCTAATTTTTGCTTTCAGCTCAATCAGGTAGAGCTGGAGCAAGTATTTGTGGCTAGAAGGGAAAAGGTACGTACAATTTTCTGCTAAAGTTTTGTCATTGCACAAAGGATGAGCTTTCAAATGAGGTTCAGTTTTATTATGCAAATGTTCTTTACAATAGAAAATTACACAAATTTGCATAGTGTTGTTGTCTTTATTTATTTTACAAAGATATATGCTCAAATGTCCCACACAAGCCGTGAGAATGACTAATCTAATACAACATAAACGAAAGTTATACATCTGAAGATAAATAAATGGAAAAAACATAGGAAAATAGGTTGGATCCATCATTGCTTGAATGACAGATCCTTGTGTTGATTTTCTTTATCTTTAGCTCCTCTTGTTGTTAATCTTGAAATGTACCTGTAGATGATGGAAAGGATGTGATTAGAGCTCAGGATACAAACTCTCAGCATACATTTCATCAACATAAATATAACCTATACATCTATGATGCATTAAATCAAGTACAAGTTCTTTTGTCATTACATGTCTCATCTTGTTTGACATCACAACATGTGGTGGAAAAATGGGCTCCCACAAGGGTTGAGCCCAGCATGATGCCCTCTCAATGTTTGAGAGGGATATGAAGTGTATTTTTCATCAATGAAAGTGACTTCAAGTCACAATAATTATTACAAGCATAGCCACAAAGACAGTCAACAATGGATGCTTAAATAAGGGCAATCATATAGTGGATGATAGTGGACACTCAATGCGATGCTTGATAGACAAGGTACCATTAAATTAGTTGCAAAGTTACAATGGTAATTAGGAGGAGTATGACTTTGAATAAGGGACAGCTAATGGTCTATCTATTGTGCAATGATTAAAAGGGATGAAACAATAAGAAAACAAGCTATAGTATTATATGGCATTCATAATACATGTGTTATAAAGCTACGGGGCAATGACCATGTAAACTCCAAGTAGACAATTTAAATCTAGAGTACAAGAAGGCAGTAGTTGATGATCATCAATAGAAGTGTATCAAACAACACCTTATGAGTTATAGAGTAGTAAAGTACATAAAGACAGTCATATTTATACATTTTAGAGCTTTTTGCATCTTCAAGGATATAATGCATTGTAGCAAAATTCTATAAGGTGCTAATTTTGTTGTAGAGCACATGGCTTGATCAAGTCATGTAAAGCTATAGAGAAGTAAAGACAATAATATCATGGCACTGTGAGGGGGAAACCTTTAGGGTTTATGCATTAAGAGGGAAACCAAGGTAAGGAATAAGACTGTATTATTTATTTTTTGATCTATTAATAATGATCATGAAGGGACAACATTAAATGAACAAAGATAGTTAATGCTTGAAGAGAGCATGAAATGATAGGAGCAACACAACATACAAGTGAAGCAACAGAGGTTTCTCAAGGGTCGAGAGCAAAAATTGAGTATAGGCTTCAGCTAGAGTTTCAATAAATGAAAACCCTCGAATATGCAAAGTGTGAACAAAATAATTTTCATTTCAAATGGAGTTTTCTTCATGAAGTTTCCAGAAAATGCACAAAGTGAAGCCACAACCTATGGAAATTTTAAAAAAATTCTTCAATATTTCAACATGAGTGAAAGCATGGAAATAAAGAAGTCCTTGGAGTGGAAAATATACACAGAAGAATCAAAAAATTTCTCTCATTTCTGCTTAAATGGAGGCTCAAAACTGAGCATGTACACATACAGGAAAAAATCAGAAGTTTTCATTTCTTTCTATTATTCACAAGTATGGAATTATTTCTTTTTCACAAAAAAACAAAAAATGAAGCCCTTACCATGTGGTCTAGTTAGAAAATCTAGCATGGAGATCTTGTAGTCAAAGTTCCAAAAAGCTCGAGCAAACCCTAGCATGGCAGCAACAAAAGCAGTCTTGAAGTGAAAGTTCAAAGTTACAAATGAAATGAAGTGAAGAAAAGCCACAGGTTTTGTTTTAGGGTTGCTTTTTTGCCCTAAGTTTGGCCGACCCCTTTATGGGGATTTTTTTCACTTTCATTTAAACTTTTGCCTTTGATTAATACCTTGGCTTATGTTAAGCTCCTTTGTATACTTTTGCATGGTTTTCAAACATAAATTCACCCCCCCCCCCACTTTTATTTTTTCCATGATGGTGAAACTCAAATGAAAATGTAAACAAATATTGGTGATAATTTTTTTATAAATTACATCAATATCTGTCATGGAGGCAGTCACACAACACATATTAAAGTAACCCTTACTTTATTATTTGTTTAAATTGTTCACCCCAGTCCCAAAATCATGCAAAATCTAAAGAGATGGAGTTGAACTAGAGTATTTAGGCCTGATTTTTAGTTGACTGGATGAGTTTGAAGTCAACTTTGGTCAAATTGATTTGATAGTGAGTTTGAGGCTCTTTTAGCTCAAGTTTCAGTTTTGGGGCCTCTTTTTGGGGGTTTTCCTTTTTGCTCATGGATCATCTTGGAGGAGATATTTTTAGGTGCAATTAACTACAAGTGCCACCTCTAGGCACTTTGAGACTCTTTCTATATATAGAGGAAAAGACTTAGTCTTTTTTCTCAGTTCTTGCCTTTTTGCTCTCTTGTGCATTATAGAGAGAAAAAGGTTTTGTAGCTTGATTTATAGTTGATATTGCAGTAGTTTATTTTCAGCGTATTTCATCATATTGCAGAGATTCCTATCATTTTTTCAATAAAAATCAAGTATTTTCCTTCTAGATTTCAAGTGTCATATTTTATGTTTGATTTGATAAGAAATTTATTATGTTTAAAGCTGAAAAACCTCTATTTTTTTGTCACTCGTAGGTGTATGTATACAATTAAGTTTAATTTCATAGGTCATACATTGTACATGTGATTCATTTTATCATTCTAGTTGTGAAAACATTGCTTTTCCTTCAAAGAGGGTAAATTTGTCAAGCCTTTTGTGTGAATCATTTATGTGGTTGAGCTATTCAAATTTAGTTGTACAAATAAATCTCTTGGAAAGGTCCTTGTGAATTAGATTGTGATTTCATTATCATTTAAGTGCATCACCATCTTACTAGTTTCAGTTTTTACCATTCATTTTAATCCTTCTATCCCTTTTCCTGCATAAGTCACCTAGTTTCATAAGAAAATCAAAAGGGGAACCAACCCATAATCTGGAGATCCACCTTCATTATGAGCAACCCACAAGCTCAAAGGTGTTTCCATGTTACACAAGATTGTTGAGCTTTCTATCTTTTCATTCGGGTGCAATCCTACGTGTTAACACTACCCACCTCAATGTGTTCTCACTTTTTATTAACACAAGTCATGGAAGAAAAAATATGGTTATTCTCACCTTTTAATTTCTCTCAAATGAGACATGCTACAAGAATACACTCATTGTTAACATGATCAAACGATCTAGAGTTGAAAAATAATAATATAAGATATGTATAGGGAACCAAAATCTACCAATAGATACAAATGAGATATTCCCAAGTGCCACTACAATCTCACTTGTTAATTTTATACAAATAGTTTTTGGACAAATTTAAATATATATTACTGAGCCTTAATAAAACCTAAATATTTTAATGCAAGTACTGCTTTGACCCATGGATATTTTTAGGGGATGAAATGTGGATTCCGTTCTTTTAGACAAAGGGTAAACACATTTTGATCTGAAGCTATGAACCGGTGAGGTTACAAATGGGGGACCTCATAGCCAATATAAACATTCAACAATAACACCCCAATGGGGTTTGAACCTTGATGGCAAGAACAAAAACACAACTTAACCATCACACTATGCCACTATTGGAAAATGGGGCTTCCATTGTAACTAGGAAAGATATTTGTAATAAATCCTTATTAAATATGCTACTTAAAACAATTAATTAGCCATCATGAAATTTCATGGACCAATGGACACCAAATTTAGACCTCAAGTTTATGTTTAACCATAACACCTAGATTTTCCTCTTTCATTCTTGCAATAACCCTAACCCAAAATATGAAAATGGTAAAATAAAAATAAAATCAATCATAATTTTATATAGCAAAAATTTAAGTAATTTAGATTGTAAATATAGATATGAAAGCATTAATACCTATTTTACACCAATCTAAAACTCATGCATCTATTATAGGGCCATTCTTACATTTTACCAAAAATATACAAGACAAATGTTGCTTTAGTAGCTTTCATGGATCCAGGAAGCTATAGTTAACATTTAAAACCTTCTACATTTTGGTCTAATTCATTAATATGGGTAACCACCATGGACACCTCTAGAGTAATCACTTCTAAGTTACGACAACTATAAGTGTCATGTTGTCTTGATTTAACTAATTTCAATGGCCATCAAAGCCCATTTATAACCTATAGGATTTTCATCCTTTTTAACTCATGAACCAATAGAGTTTTATCCTTTGGTTGTTACAAATTTATGGAGTTTCATCCTTGAAAATGTTCCTATAGATACATGTGCTTGAGATATTTTGGTTAAGGTTTCTTGTGGGTGTTCAATTTTTTTATTCGTAGAATTCATATCTAAATACCAACTATATAGAGGCCAAAATAGGCATTGAGACCATTAGCTACCAAGGAAATATGCAGGTGGGGACACCCATACCAACCAACATCATTTTTCCTTTAAAACACACCCAAAATATGTGTCCACACACATAGAGTAGTACTATGGAGGTATGAAAGAAGATACTCAATCTTGCAACAACCCATAGTAATGATGACAAGAACCAAGGCCACAAAAGCTAACAACTGCATTAATGGTGGCTAAGGTAGTAAACATAAATCCAACAATAGGAATAGGCATAGGACCATGTCCTCTAATTAAATGAATTCATTAGAAAAATAGAACCTCGACTAGAGCCATGTGCTAAGATAAACATTACGATGTGCTAATAGGTTAGGTGGTAGATGGGATGAATAATACAAAGAGACAAGAGTAAAGAGACGATCATGGTGTAATGTATCTTACAAAGATTGGGAGACCTAGGGAATGAAATTAAGCCTCCACTACCATTCACCCACCCACCTTGATGTGTAGGTGTCATTTTTTAGTCCAACAAGGTGAGGAAGAAAAATATAGTTATTTGCACACCTTTACACTACTCTCAAATCATACATTTTATAATAATATCTTTATTATTGGCATGGAAAAATTTTTTAGAGTTGAAAAAGCTAAGATGGGGTATTATAGAGGGACTCAACATCCATGTGTAGGTGTAAATGAGGCATTTCTAGGTGTCACAATTTGAGAGAATAGCTAGGAAAATTTTTGACAACCTTTTACTCTTAGGTCTCTTTAGAGACTATCTGAGTGTAATGTTTCCTAGAAGGGTCAAGAGATCTAGGGAATGAAATGAGGGATACACTAGCATTCACCCACCCACCTTGATGTGCTACATTATCAATCTAGTTCCTTGAGGTGCTAAATAAAGAAATGACTATTGGCACATTTACACTGCTCTTAAATGATATATTTTGTAAGAATGTATTCATTAAATTGTAATAGTCAAACATTTTGGAGTTGATAAAACTAACACATATTATTATATAGGGAACTAAAATCTTCTTGTATACATGTAAACAAGACATTCCTAGGTGCCAAAATTTGAGAGAACAAGTAGGTGAAAGTTTGGAAACTTTTTTGTCTTAGTGCTCTCAAAAGACCATCTCAATGTAATATAGCCTGAAGTTATTAGGAGACATGTGGAATAAAAAAGGCCTACACCAGCATTCAAACACTCACCCAAATTTTGTAGCACCGTCGGTTTGGTTCCACATGGTGTAAAATAAAAAATATGGCTATTGGAACCTTTACACTAATCTCACATAAGAAAATTTGCAAGAATGCACTCATTGTTGGTATGGTGAAATGGTTTGAAGTTCACAAAAATTGAGATACGGTATTATAGAGGGACCTAATATCAAAATGTAGGTTTAAATGAGACATTCCTAAGTACCACAATTTAAAAGAATAGTCGAGAAAAAGTTAGGCAACTTTTTTCCCTTAGGGCTCTCAAAAGACTATCCTAATGTATTAGTCCAATCCCATAAGGTGTAGAAGCTCATGCCATAATTTTCTCTCCATCTAAATGAGTATGAATTTTTGTAGGAGAAACATTAGGTGAAAAGTAAGAGAATGTGTAGAACCTAGCTTGGTAATCTTCCCTTCCCAAAGCTATCAAATTTTTGCTATGCAATTCTCTAATCTCAACTGAGTCTAGATAAAATTCAACTTTCATGCCCTTTCCTATGTGGATAATCTAATACAATTTAATAGGAGACTAACTAAAAGATAAGGTACAATTAGAATATTTTTAATTTCCCACCTTCAACTTTAATAGACCCTCTCCTTGCAAAGTCTACTACTGGTGAGTCATCACCATAAGTGATACAAGACATACTATTAGGAATTGACGAAGAAAATTTAGCCTATGAAGAACCCATGTGGTGCAAGGCACCCAAGTCAATGATCCAAGATGAAGATGATGAAGATGCACCTACAACTAGAACCTTTCCTTAGATTTCTCTTTACCCTTTTCCTTTTCCTTAGAAGATTCTTGAGTTGATAAAGATTGTTTGACAGATTTAGGAACCCCTATGTTATTCTTCTCAAGAATATGTGAGAGGTGGTCAAGTTAATTCTTCATAAATTTTTGCTCATCATCCCTAAGTATCTTGCAATAGGAACACCTGGCTTTTTCTTTCTTAGGTTTCCCTTGGTTTGAAGAACTTTTAGTGTTGATTTTGGAGGACTCAAATTTTTTTATCTTTCTTGGTCTCCTTGTCCTTTTAATTTTTTTCTTCTTCCCTTTGTTGTTTGAAGTATGTTAAATTTCCCATTCCAAAAAAATTAGGGCATAAGGTTTTGAAGACTTCAATGTGCCCATATCTATTAACTTATTCTACTCCCTAATCGAGGTGGAAATAAAGTCATCTAGAGAAGGCATTTTCCATGTGGCTCCAAGAGCCCTTTTGGTGGAGTAGAAGGTAGATACAAACATAGAATAATCAAGACCTCATTTGGAGAGTATAGAAGAACTAGTTCATCCTCTTTTCTCTCTATTTGACATTCTTTCAACCACAACCTTAGTGATTTGAATTTAGTGAATAAAACCTCTAGAGTGTCAAAGGAACTAGGGCTCAAAATTATGAGATCATTCTCCAACTCATGACTTCTCATTTCATCCATCTTCCCAAAGGGTTTTTTAAAGCAAGCCAAACTTCGTTGGGTGTATTTAATCCTTCTATATGAAAAAAGGATTTCAAGAAACATAGTAAGACACGGGAATCCAAAGGCTTGATTATATTTTTTACACCCTTTTTTAGGTTCCTTAACAATAGATTATTTCTCAATGCCCATTGTTACCCTATACCGCCCTATGTTCTTTAGCACAAGTACCTTAAGTTTCCAATCATGATAATTAAAAGGTGTCAAAGGCGTGAAATTTTGATTTGAATCCATGCTTAAATTAAATTTGTTTTCAAAAGAAAACGTGAAAATGAAATGTGGAAGTGCACGAGACACAACAAAAAATACTCCCCCCCCCCCCCCACTTGATTGAATATTATGAACCCTCCGAGGGTGACCCTTTGGTGAAATGGTGGGGCTTCTTGCTTGTAGAGCCAACAACCAAGGTTCAAACCTCGCGGGGTCGCTCTCTACCGCGTCAACAATGGAGTTTGTTATTTACCCTCCTATTAAGGGGAGGCTCCTTGGTGAACTGGTGGGGCTTCTTGCCTGTAGTGCCAACAACCAAGGCCCAAACCTTAATATTTGTGATGGGTATTAGCATGGTATGATGGTTTACAGGTGGCATTGTTGTTCTTGCCACCAAGGTTCAAACCCCGTTGGGGTGGTATTGTTGAATGGTTGTATCCGGTTCATAGCTCGATCAAAATCGTTTACCTTGAATAAAAAATATATATATTATGAGCCCTCCCAAAATTTTGACACTTTATAGTTTTAGTGCATAGATATTTCCAATGGGACAAATATAGAAAAATGACACTTTATAATTTTAGTGCATAGATGTTCCCAATGGATCAATCATAAAAAACTACTTTTGAAAACAACACTCAAATTTGAGTTATCTATCAAAATGTATAAGGATTTTAATTTTCAACTTTTAATCTATTTAGATTTGCACTACTAAAATATAAATTAGCACCTAAAAAAAAATACTCCAAGAGGGGTTGAACTTAAACACCCACTAGTAGACAACCTAGAATTAAGCCCCCCATGTGACCATACCATATGACTAAGGGCCTAAGTATGGTGAGAGGCCCTTCTATTTGTTGATGAAACACAACAAGAATTGTTGATGTCACTATTGGCAATGAAAGTTTGAATTTCTTTTCCATGATGTCTTTATTTTGATGTGTTGGTAGCCATCACAGTTCTCTATGTAGATCCTCCTAGGCTTGAAATTTTTGACGAAGACTTGGAAATATTCACAACAAATCTAGAAAAATACATAGAAAAAATCAATATTGATGGATTTTAGAATCTTTTGTTAATCTAAAACAGTGCATTGATTACACACCTAGATTCATGTTGATAGTTGTTTATAAGTTAATTTTCAATCAAGAATTAGAACAAAGGCTACACATAATTACATCCTTATCTTTGAAAACTCAAATTGTTGTCCCTCAAAAACTTTGATCTACTAAGAACAGCTGATTGAGTTCATACTTGTCCAATTTATATTTTGATAAAAATTAATATATTAAAATAAAGACATTTCAAAAGTTATAAATATCATAAAATCCCAAAAGAACAAGTGGCATAGGTGTAAAGTTACAAAAGCAACTTTGAGTAAAGCAAATATAGAGCAAAGAATCCAAATTGTCATATATAGGATGAAAACCAACAATGGTCAATGAATTTGGTTTCACATCATTTTATGCATTTAAGAAAAGAGTTTCAAGTCCTCATTTGTGCACCCATCTAAACATATGCAACAACAATTGCAATCCAAAGAGGTGTCCTTTTTAGAACTTTTCTATTATGAAAAACTATTAGACTATTACACCAAGGAGTACATAGAAAATCTACATAGCAAAATCAGCAATACAATACTTACAATGCAAAAATTTGTAAGAAAGCATCTAATTGTATGGGTTGTTAGCATGCACAGTCCTTTACTTGTTAATTTTACAGCAAGAATTAGAAGATAGGCTTTGAAGGATTACAACCTTACCTTTAAAACTCAAATTGTAGTCTCTCAAAAGCTTTGTTATGTTCTTGTTGGCATCTCAAATATAGACAATGTGTTGACTTCGTTGTTTTGGTAGACAATATTCTTCTTCGGTTTCTTCTCAATCAGTCTTTCTTTTTTACACATGGTAAGAAAATATGAAATGATTTTCACTAAGACATGTTCTACTTACTCATGACAACTTATCTAAAGACAACTACTAATTTAAATATATACTTACTCACCATATTATAATCCACAAAAAATTACTATCTAAACAAATTATTTTCATAGAACAACAAATATATGTGCAGTAGATTATAAAAAGAACCTTCTGTGGTTGGATAGGATGCAGGTTTTCGTATAATTTGGTGTTTTACCATACAAAGAAAATCGTGACTCCCACCATTGCCATCCACAAATTTGGTCGCAGACTGTCATCGAATAGTGGCATGTCCTCCTTTACGTTTATTATAAGCCAAATATGTCTTCCTTTTGCCTCACATTGTACCCGTTTTGGTACAGAAATTCATATGAACGATTGGACGTTTTTACAGGTACACTCTGTCACAGCTCAATGACTTCCACCCACTACAAATACACTGAATGTTTTTAACTTAATTCTGAATATATTTAAAAATATATATTTTCTTGAAATAAATTAAAATCCATAACCAAAAAAAACCACCATACATTAATGTATATTCCTTGTCTCCACCACCATTCATGATTGTATTGATATTTCTTTATCTTCACGTCATCCTCATCTGTATATTCCTCTATTCCTTTGTTCTCGTTAATGTAGTTGAGGCTCTGCATCATCCAAAAGAAATCCCTCCCTTCAATTCTAATTCTTCTTCCTTGCTTTAATGAAGATGACATGTCACATTGGAGTTGATGTGAAAGGTAATCTTTGTTGTTATGTGTGTATATACAATGTATATATTTTTAGCTTTCTGGCATACTGCCCATCTAATTAGGGATTAGAATCATTTTGGTCTTTAAAGTACGAGTGATAAATTACAATAGTAACAGAGATGAATTCAAAAAGTAGTTAGAAAAACCAATTCATTGGTCTTCTCTATTCAATTGTAAGAAAATTATGATTAGAATGAAGAATCCTCTGAAAGTGTTGTTCTAAATGGTGTAATATTAGAATTATCTAAGAGGGTATGTGTGATTCAAGTTTGTTTGAAACATTTCTTATGTCGATGTCATAAACAGAATAAATTTATTTACTTTCTCAGATACCAATAAATTGTGCACCTTGAGATTCTACAGCTCAAAGTTATTCTTTTCATGGAATTTCTCCACCTCAAACTTTGCATTTGAAACCTTCGTCATTTGATGTTACAAAACAAACACCAAATCTTTACAAGGTCGCTGCAAAAATAAAGGTTATGATATCACTTTTTGAACAAACATGAGCAATTTACTTTATATTGTTATCACAATTCCAAAAAACGATTTTAGATAATTCTGTTACAAGGAATTTTTTTGTTTAAACAAGCAACTCATGCAATTTTCAAAATCTTCTGGCCAACAAAAATGAAATCCATAAAGCTCTTCTTGACACGAGATATGACTTCCCTAGTAAAACTGTGACCGTTGGCTACTAGCCCGTTGCATTAAAATCTAAGATAGGTTCAGCCATAGGAACTATGTATTTAATGAGAAGAACAAAGTGTGTCATTGCTTTGAGAAGCAGATTTTAAACACTCAATTAATTTGGAGCGTTTGGAGATCTTCACAAAAAGGTCTACAACTAACTTAAACTCCAGTTCCTTACACTAAGGATGTGAGGATAGTGCAGATTTTACATAAACTCAAGGTATAAAGCAATAATTCATCACACATTACTCCTCAAACACGATATAATTCATAATGAAAAATGCGGCATGATCCAGTGGCTCTCATGTCAACAAACAGAGTCGACCTTGCAATCTCCATTTCTACAGTTATCGTTCGTACCGTGCCCATTTTATTCTAATCATTTTTTGTCAGTTTTTCCAAGCACACAGTCGGCTCACAACTAAATTGGAAGGAGAACAACTGGGGAAAAAAATGTGACATGGTCTAATTGTCTTCCTGTAGACAGTCGGGCAAGCAATTAAATCTTCATTATTGGAAGAGTTGAAGTGAACAAAAGTCGAAATAAAATGAAATGTATCTAAAATGAATGGTCCTTGAAGCTAGACACGCAGAATGTTGTGCTGACTATTTTTAAAGAGCGTGCACAACTTTCACGAAAATTTGACGGTCGAACCTGCCTATCAAGTAATTTTTTTTGTGACAGTTATCTATTCAAAGTGTTCTTCAAATTTGTATATATAAGTTTGAAGTTTGATTGGATTTTATTGTTTTACTGTGCATATTTCAGTTTCTTACATTTTTAGTTTGGTTAGTGGCTATTATAAATTTGTTTTTTATATAAAGTTTAATTAGATTGAAGGAGATTCTAGGGAGTAAGTTTTGAATGGTTCAATTTGTAATTATCAAGCATTCAGTGATTGCTGATAGATCTACTAGTCATATTTAAGATATATTTTATTTTAAGAAAATAAGATATATAAATTAAATCTAATAATTTTTTATGTCCCATCTTATACACTTAATTTTACTATCAACTTAAAAATAGAAATTGAAAGTGTTAGTTGTTTAAGTTCCTCCAACTCACCAATTCATCATGGGAAAATTCACCGTCAAGTAAAATTCACCACAGTATATCAAAGTTTCCAAAATATATATTAAAAAATATTAATGTGGTTAATTTTCCATCGCGGTGAATTGTTGGTGATAATTTTTACTTGGCAGTGAATTTGTCATGGCGGTGAATTTTCCCATGGTGAATTGTTTGCGGTGAATTTTCTGTCGATGAATTGTTGGCAGTGAATTTTCCTAGAGCCAACCTTCATATGTTTTTGATATTAGGGAAAAAGCAATTTTGAAGGGATCTGCAACCCTTTACAACCAGAAAAGCCAGACTGCTAAAAAGGACAGCCTGCAGCCACCAAAAAGCCGGCTCCCAAGCCAAGAACATCATGTTTTACATTTAGAGTTAATCTTGTGGGAACGAAGCGTCATTTCTAGAGAAGGCCTGGATGCTTTTGATTTTTTACTCGTGACTGTAATCCAACCTTCTTCCACTTGTGCTGCCTTTTCCTGCCAAGCCAGCACATCACTATCCTGGGTTTGATCATTTGCAGCCCTGGGCGAAACATCCTTGAACAGGCGTGCAGACTGGTTCTTATCCGAAGAGCAGGCCGAAAGAGAAATCAAAGCCCCTCCACCAGAAAAGGCAGACAGAGACTTAGACTGAGGCTCAACGTGAGAGGAAGAATCAACCCCTCCCGAAGGACAAGCCGAAGGAGCGGCTCCTAATTTCTGTGATTCAGAAGCAACCGCCTCTGAGAAACTCTTTTTTTCTTCAGATTTCTTCTCAACAGTATAATGATGTTGAGCAGCTCCAATCCACCAGTTTGCCTTTTTTTTTTTTTTCAAAACCACAATGAGCAGCAGCATGTCCAGTCTTAAAGCATCTTCTACAACGGAAAGGTAATCCCTCATAGTCCAGAGATTGAACCCAATTCCCCTTGGAGGATTCTAACGAAACCTCAACAGGCAATCCATTTGACACATCAATTTCCACAAGTATTCGGGCAAAGGTGGAATGAAAGATATTAGAAGATGCATTGTCAACATACAAAAAATCCCCAAGAGCTTCCCCAACCGACTCGAGAAGAGAATCATTCCAGAGGTGGAGGGGAAGATTAACAGCCAACCTTCATATGTTAAGTTGTATATGATATCAAATAATATTTATAACAACAATCCTTTTCGAGTTGAATCATAAAATTGATGCATGTTATTCCCTTTATAATTTATATTTATAAAAAATGGGTAGGTGGGTTGATCAAAAGGTAAGAAGCTTGATGAAAGATAAAGTTTGAAATCCTTAGAGAAATTGATGAAATGGTTACAAAGATAAGTAGAGATCTCAGAGGAGGGAAGTCAATGAATGATTTGGTTGTATATCTTATTTAGAAAATATGTGTTTTCAAATTGTACCTAGGAAACATAGTAAAACTAAAATAAGGAATAGTTTTTTCTTATTTGAGAGGAACTTTAAGCAAGGAGAGGTCATTTGTATAGTGGACCTAGACAATGAGTGCTCATTTATGCAATGAACTTAGATATTAAAATCTTAAGCAATTATTATAGCCCCATTTGTATAGTGGACCTAGACAATGAGTGCTCATTTATGCAATGAACTTAGATATTAAAATCTTAAGCAATTATTATAGCCCCATTTTCCATTTATGTAATAGATTTAGGTATTAAAAGTTGTTAAGAATGAGTTGTGACTATAAAAATTTATTTTACAATATCATAGTAAGAATGAGTTGTGAATATTAAAATCCATATTATATTTAAGAATGAGTGTACAAAGATGGAAATAGTCAAGAACAAGGGTAGATATTAAAAGCTCAAGCATTCACAATGGTTTTTTAAAAATATTTGGAATCAAGAAAAGTGTCTCAAGATGGGCATTGTTAAGAATGAGTTGTGAATACATATATTAAAAATATTAAACATTCACCATATTTTTTTAAATGTTTGAAATTAGACAGAATGTTTGAAGATGGGCATTGTTGAGAATGAGTTGTGACTACAAGAAATCTCACTAAAATATTCGGAATTTTTGCTACACACAATTTATTATGTTTAAGAACTAGAACATAAAATTACCTATACTTGAGTGCAAAGATTAGCTAGAAAAGACTCAATACAAATCATTTAATGTTGCTAGATACTAGTTTGGTTTAAAAAATAACATATAGAGGTGAACTAGCTAGATACTAGTTTGGTTTAAAAAATATTTTTTTTCTATATTTAAGAATTAGAAAAGGGGCTATAGATAATTGCAACCATACTTTCCAAATTTGAATTCTTATCCCTTGGAAGCTTGATATGCTTTTTATATTATTTTGATTTTGAAGGGCATATGCAATACCAAATTATATGGAAAAATATTGACAGAATGGGTTGGAGAAATTACAATTTATGTTTGATTTCTTCATCACTCTTATATTTCTTCAATACTGACAAATTTTAGAATATTTTAAATATTAATATAAAACAATTCATTGACTACGCACATATTCATGATGATAGTTGTTTATAAGTTAATTTTCCAAAAAGAAATAGAACAAAGGCTAGATACATAATTACATCCCTACCTTTGAAAACTTAAATTGTTGTTGTGTGTATGAATAATGTGAGTAAACAAATAAAACCTATACAACACACGAATGAAACATTATTGTTGATGATGTTTTCTGCACAGCAATAACTTAGACAGAATATAATATCCTATCTCTCTTGAAAGGTAAATCTTTATTAGCAAGTCTCAAGAGATAACCCCAAGGTCTCTAATGTCAGGTCTTGACAATGCATAAACAACTCAGTGATAATGTGAAAATGTTGGTAATCACAAGGGACCTTACAAATGAACAATGTTGGAAGCGTACTTTCATAGATGCAACAATATGGTGATGCTTTCAGTCCTAAAATTAACCCAGATTCAAAATAAACAGTAAAAGAGATAAGGGTTAAGAGAGATTTCTAAGACTAAGACCTAAGATCAATCACAACAATGATGAATGTTGCAGATGGACAGATCCCCAATGAAACCAATCTCTGTTTGATCAAGGACAAGCCTACAACTCCACAAAAATGGTGTAATCTTCTAAGGAAACTGAAGATTTTTAGACTTTGAACATTCATTCACATACCCAATAACTGGCGCAATGTAAACAACCATCCACAGTTGAACTTAGCACAAAATAAGACCTAGACTAACTTTACACAGCAAATTACAATCAGAAAATTGCTAAAAGTATGGACCGGAGATCGATCAACATCATTAACATTTTACCATTATTGCAAAAAAGCTGAAATCTAACATCTAACATTGAGAATTGAGAACAAGAAACCATAAACTGTCAAAGTGTAACACAAAGCTTGCCAAATCAACAATCCAATTGCATTAACTTCTCCACCATTACATAACAATTTCCAGTCTCTCCTCTCTCCTACAGCTACTGACTTCTCTAACTTAGCCAATTATGGCTTTTACAGCCTCTAATCAGCTATTCTAACCCCTAAATCTTACCCCCTTACAAATAAGAAGGCACTGGCCTTTTATAGAAAATTACATTTTGAATCAATGGCCAGGATTTAATTCATCCAATGGCTGCAATTGCACTTCTAGAAGCATCAAGCTGTTACATTTAATTTGGGAGCTCATGGTACATCATCATCCAATTGCATAAAAGCAGTTACATCGTGGAACAATGAGAAAACAATATTATGCCAGCCTGTCATTAATGAAAATTCTGATTGGATGATGAAATCAGCTTCACATGCCTTCTAGAAACTCCTTCTAGCTATAGACAGTTTGGGCATGGATTCATATGCAGGCCCCACTTTTAAAATTTGAATTCAACTCTTCCATATTTCTCTTTTGGCATTAATCCATATGCAAGTTCCCCTTTTAATATTTATTTAATTCTGAAAAAAATAGATGTCATCATTAGTAGCTCACATGTTAAAAAAAAACCAATCCAAATTAAACTTGAATTAAATTTTGGCCTTCTAGAAAAACTTACATTTTTTATTGGGAACTTTCCATTTTCATAAATTTTTCCATTTTGGGAATTTTTAATTCCAAAATTTTCTATCCATCTCAAAATTTCATTTTTAGAACATTTTAAAGATTTCAAGGGGGAAAAATTCCACCCGAAAAAAAAAATGCATTCCGAGAAAAAAAAAATCCATTTTGAAAAAAATCATTTTTTGAAAAAATCATTTTTGAAAAAATTTCCATTTTTGGAAAAAAATATTTCGAATTTTTTCCACTTTTAGAAAATTTTTCGGGTTTCTACTTGAATTTAGGGATTTTGAGAAGTCTCGGTTGCAGGGTCAGGAATTTTGGAAAAATCGAAGAGGAGCAATTTTCTGGATTTCCCTCTGATTCGAAATCCCCTAAACTCCATAACTTCTTTTCTAGAAGTAATTTTAAAAATGTTCAAAAAACAACCCATCCTAATTTTTCATCCTCTATCCACGGGTGCAAAAAAGATTTACATATAACATTGAAAATTCACATCAAAATCCCCATTTTCAAATTCCAACACTTGCAAATTTCCCCTAGAGCCTCAAAATATTGTCCTCATCAAACCCGGTCTAGACTTAATCCCAAAATAACCTCCCAAGAAGAGAAAAATCAAAAATTGACCAAGCCAAGACGCGATTGCAAAAAGGGTCCACTCGGTGAAGCGTGTGTGTGAAATTGCACAACAATTATATCAAGGAATTCAAATAACAATCAAATTGAAACAAACAATTCCCCAATGGCGTCTCATTGTCCTCTATCTCCAAGGATTCTTTAAGTCATTTTGCTCTCAGATTGTTTGTGCACATGACTTTCCAAATGACAACCTGAAGAATGAGAGATGCTAAAAATGCAAGAGATGTTTCCTACATTACATGATTTCTAAACTAGTTGTAGATGATATGCAAAGATAATGATGTTGTTATGATGTTGTTGCATGAAAATGTTATGATGAAACTATTGTAATTAAGATGCAGCTAATGAAAATGCCATGATTAAACTACTTGATACTAAAATGCTCACTAGAATGACAATGCTAACTAAAATTTTGCAGAGTGTAATTGCTATCAATGCTTGGCTCTCTCTCTTTTGTTGTAAATGAGGGCTTATTTACAAATTTTCCAAGGCATGAGCCTAGGTGGTAGAAATCAATGGTCTGGATTCAATTTGGAGAATGGATGGTTGAAGATGAAGAGGAGAATGGATGGTTGAAGATGAAGAGGTTAGAGAGAAAAGGGGAAGTGTGTTCCCTTCATAAGAACAAATTGCCAAGTGTGAAGAGGAATAAAATAGAAATGAAGGCCAAGTGTCCCAAATTAGTTAGAATTTGTTGAGGATAATTTTTTGAGACACATGATGAGGTGGAAGGTGGGAAGAAGTTAGTAGAAATGTGCTTAAATTCAAATATAATGAGAGGAGGTTAATTAAATAAAATAAACTAATTAAATTTGTTTATTTAATTAAGATATGAAGAAAATGATTTAGGATAGGAAGAATTAGAGAAAATAAACTATATAAATAAATTTTTCAATTTATTTATAAGTAGAAGAAATAAAGATCATTAATTAAATAACTTGTATTTAATTAATTCTCCAGACCAAATTTGAGTGTATACAGTTGTCCCTCAAAAACTTTTATCTACTAAGAAGAGGCACCTAAATTCATACTTGTCCAATTTTTATTTTGATAAAAATTTGATATATTAAAATAAAAAGGCATTACAGAAGTTCTAAATGTCGTATAAAATCCAAAAAGAACAAATCGCATAGTTGTAAATTACAAAACAACTTTAAGAAAAGAAAATATAGAACAAAGAATCAAATAACTATATATATGACGAAGACCAACAATGATCAATGGATTGGATTTCATGTCATTTTGTGCATTTAGCAAAAGAGTTTCAAGGCCTCATTTGTGCACTCATCTAGCCATATGCAATAACAATTATGAAAAACTAATAAGCTATTATAAAAGGGGTACATAGAAAGTCTACATAAAGAATTCACTTAATTGTATGGGTTGTTAGCATGCATAATCCTTTACTTCTTATTTTACGATAAGAATAAAAGATAGGCTTTAAAGAACTACAACTCTACCTTCAAAAATTCAAATTGTTGTCCAAAAACTTTGTTATTTTTCTATTGGCATCTCAAATGTAGACAATGTGTTAATTTGATAGGCGATATTTTTCTTCAGTTTCCTTTCAGTCAGTCTGTCTTTTTACATGTGATAAAAAAAATTGAAATGCTTTTCATTAAGATATGATAAAATAATTTTGATACCTTTTTTTTCTTACACTTACTCATAACAATTTGTTTAAAAACAATTTTTAATTTAAATATATACTTATTCATCGTATCATAATCCAATTATTTTGATAAAACAACAGAGATATGTGCAGTAAATCAAAAAGATCCTTCTGTGGTTGGATTGGATGCAGGTTTTCGTATAATTTGGTGTTTTACCATACAAAGAAAGTCCTCACTCCCACCATTGCCATCCACAAATTTGGTCGCAGACTGTCATCGAACAGTGGCATGTCCACCGCCAACGAGTTTTGTTAATTACACAAAATAATAATCCTGTACAAAGCTCCGACATTTACGTTTATTATAAGCCAAATATGTCTTCCTTTTGCCTCGCATTATATGAATGATTGGACGTGTTTACAGGTACACTCTGTCACAGGTCAATGGCTTCCACCTACAACAAATACACTAAATGTTTTTAACTTAATTCTTAATATATAATTTTTTAAAACAAATTGAAATCCATAAAAAAGCATACCACCATCCATTAATGTCTATTCCTTGTCTCCACTACCATCCATGATTGTATACATATTTCTTTATCTTCACATCACTCTGATCTGTATGTTCCTCTATCCCCTGTCGTCATTAATGCAGTTGAGGCTCTGAACCATCCAAAAGAAATCCCTCCCTTCAATTCTAATTCTTCCTCCTCGCTTTAATGAAGATGTCATGCCACATTGGCGATGTGAAAGGTAACCTGTGTTGTTATGTGGGTATATAGCATTATTTTTTATTGGATGACCTTTTTTTCAGCTTTCTGGCATACAGCTCATGCCATTAGAGATTTTAATCAGTTTGGTCTTTGAAGTACAAGGGATAAATTAAGAATTTTTAATTGGATGACCTTTTTTCAGCTTTCTGGCATACAGCTCATGCCATTAGAGATTTTAATCAGTTTGGTCTTTGAAGTACAAGGGATAAATTAAGAATTTTTAATTGGATGACCTTTTTTCAGCTTTCTGGAATACAGCTCATCCCATTAGAGATGTTAATCAGCTTGGTCTTTGAAGTACAAGTGATAAATTAAGACAGTAATACAGATGAATTCAAAAAGTAGGTTAGAAATTAATTCATTGGTCTTCTTTATCTAATTGTAAATTTTTTTATGATTGGAATGAAGAATTCTCAACACTCTTCTCAAATAAAATTGTGAAAGTGTTGTTCTAAATGGTGTAATATTAGAATTAGATACAAAGGTATGCACAATTCAAATTTGTTCAAAATATTATTTATGCTGATGTCACAAACGAGTAGATTCGTTTACTTTTTCAGATACGAATAAATCGCACATCTTGAACTTCCAAAGCTCAAAGTTATTATTTCCATTGAACTTCTCCAGCTCAAACTTTACATTTGAAACCTTTGTCATTTGATACTGTAGAACAAACACCAAATCTTAACACAGTCAATGCAAAAATAAAAACTCTTATACCACTTGTTGAGAAAACAGGAACAATTTACTTTATATTATTGTCACGATCCAACGAAAACAATTTTAGATAACCCTGCTAAAAGGAATTTCTTTGTAAACAAAACTCATGCGATTTTCAGAATTTTTTGATAACCAAAATGAATTCCAGAAAGATCATCTTGACAAGAGATATTACTTCCCTAGTAAAACTGTCACCGTTAGCTACTAGCCCGTTGCATTAAAATCTTAGTTTCGGCCAAAAGGACTATGTATTTAATGAGGACAGAGTGTGTCATTGCTTAGAGAAGCAGAATTTAAACGCTCAATTAATTTGGAGCGTTGGAGATCTTCACAAAAGGTCTACAACTAACTTAAAATCAATTAATTACATTAAAGATGTGAGGATACTGCAACTGTTTATGGAACATAGGAGTATGGAAAAGATTTTACATAAATGTAAGGTAGAAAGCAATAATTCATAATCCAGTAGCCCTAATGTCATCCCGCCAGATTCGACCTTGCAATCTCAATTTCGAAGTCATCGTTCATACCAGCGCCAATTTAATTCTAATCATTTTTTTGTCAGTTTTTCCTAGTAGACAGTCGGCTCATAACTGAATAGGGCAGAGATCAACTGTGAAAAACAAATGTGACATGATCTAATTGTCTTCCCGTAGACAGTTGGGCAAGCAATTAAATCTTCATTATTGGAAGAGATCAACTGAACAAAAGCCGAAAAAAAATGAAATGCGCAGCGAAACATGAATGATTACAGAGAATGTTCTGTGCCGACTATTTTTATAGAGCGTGCACAATAAACAGCTTGAAAATTTGACGGTCGAACCTGCCTGTCAAGTTAATTTTTTTGACAGTTATCTATTCAAAATGTTCTTCAACTTCCTATTTTAGATTAGGAATTTGATTGGATTTTATTGTTTTATTGTGAATATTTCAGTTTATTAGATTTTTTATTTTGGCTATTGTTATTATAAGTCTTTTCTTAAATAATGTTTAATCGATAATAGTCATGTTTAGAAAATAAGATATATAAATTAAACATAGAAATTTTTATTAAGAAATAATAAAAATTGTCTCAATTTATAAACTATAAAAATTGAAAGTGTTAATTGTTTAAGTTCCTCCCACTCAATGTCAATATTGTTAAGACTTGAAAATTATCAAAGAATTTACATCATCAACAAGTTTGTTTTCTTATTCAATATCAGAATATGAATCTATTCTACCTTATAAGAAAACATAAACCTCTACCGATACCCCTTGGACTAAGATTACTACTTTTCCCAATCAAATCTTTTGACTTCCACATTCCACTATAATACATACTATGACAAAGAAAAGACTTCATGATTTCAATGTAATACATGATATCACAAAGTAACATAAATTTTATGTAAAAATATTGTACGTGACGACTTACATGCACCCCAAGCTCTTTGGAATGCACTTGCACCTTTAGACGTTTTGAAAACTTGAGGGATTGTAATGAACAGCTTACAAAATTATCATGTGAATGCTTTATTATGGTAGGACAAAAAGACTTGAATAAGAAAATTGCTACAAGCCATAAACTATTCAAAAAAAAGACAAAAGAATTCTCTATCAAAATACAATCAAAACACTTTCTTTCATAATTCCAAAATAGGAAAAAGAAAATATGAAATTACATCAAATATCAAATTATATGAAAAAATATTGACAGAATAGATTAGAGTGATTTCTTCATTACTCTTATATATTGACAAATTTTAGAATCTTTTGTCAATTTAAAACAATTCATTGACGACATACCTATTCATGTTGATAGTTGTTTATAAGTTAATTTTCCAACAACAATTCAAACAATGGTTACACATAGTTACATCCTTATCTTTGAAAATTCAAATTGTTATCTCTCAAAACCTTTGATCTACTAAAAAGAGTTGATTGAGTTCATACTTGTCCAATTTTTATTTTGATAAAAATTTGATAAATTAAAATAAAAATGCATTACCAAAAATTTAAATGTCAAATAAAATCCCAAAAGAACAAATAGCGTAGATGTAAAGTTACAAAAACAACTTTAAGTAAAGAAATTATAGCGCAAAGAATCCAAATTGTCACATATAGAACAAAGACCAACAATGGTCATTGGATTGGCTTTGCATTTGGCAAAAGAGTTTTAAGGCCTCATTGCGCACCCATTTAAACATATGCAACAACAATTGCAGTCCAAAGAGGCATCCTTTATAGAGTTTCTATTATGAAAAACTATTATGCTGACACACTAAGGAGTACATAGAAAGTCTACATAGCAAAAACAACAATACAAAACTTACAATGCAAAAATTTGTAAGAAATCATTTAGTTGTATGGGTTGTTAGCATGCACAATCCTTTACTTGTTAATTTCATAGTAAGAATTAGAAGATGGGCTTTAAAGAATTACAATCCTATTTTTAAAAATTCAAAGTGTTGTTCTTCAAGAGCTTCATTATCCTCTTGTTGGCGCTTCAAATGTAGACAATGTGTTGAATTCATTGTTTTGATAGGCAATATTCTTCTTCAATTTCCTTTCAATCAGTCTTTATAACATGTGATAAGAAAATGTGAAATGGTTTTTATTAAGACACTACAAAATATTTTTGATACATGTCAATTTTTTTTCCACTTAATCATGACAACTTATATACTTAAATATATAAGGGAAAGAACCCAGTAGTTGTGCACCCTAACTTCACATTTCTAATTATCCTAGGTAAAAATTTCAAAGCACTCCATGACAGAGTTGTTAAATCAATTATTTGTATAAAACAACAAAGATATGTGCAGTACATCAAAAAAATCTTTCTATGGTTGGATACGATGCAGGTTTTGGTATAAATTGGTTGTTTTACCATACAGAGAAAGTCCTCACTCCCACCATTGCCATCCACATGTTTGGTCGCAGACTGTCATCGAACAGTGGCATGTCCACCACCAACGCGTTTTATGAATTACATCAAATAGTAATCCTCAGCTAATCTCCGACATTCACGTTTATTATAAGCCAATTATGTCTTCCTTTTGCCCCTCATTGTACCCATTTAGGTACAGAAATTCATATGAACGATTGGACGTTTTTACAAGTGCTCTGTCATAGGTCAATGACTTCCACCTACAACAAATGCACTGAATGTTTTTTTCTTAGTTCTTAATATATTTATAAATTAGGAATTTTTTAAAATAAATTGAAATCCATAAAAAAAAACAAACCACCATCCATTAATGTCTATTCCTTGTCTCCACCACCATCCATGATTGTATACATTTTTCTTTATCTTCACATCACCCCGATCTGTATATTCCTCTATCTCGCTGTCCTCATTAATGCAGTTGAGGTTCTGCACCATCCAAAACAAATCTCTCCCTTCAATTCCAATTCTTCCTCCTTGCTTTAATGAAGATGTCGTGCCACATTGGCGTTGATGGGAAAGGTAACCTTTGTTGTTATGCGTCTATATATATAATGTATATATCATTAATTTTGTTGGAGGACCATTTTTTCTGCTTTCTGGCATACAGCCCATCCAATTAGGGATGTGAGTCAGTTTTGTCTTAGAAGTACAAGTGATAAATTAAGACAGTAACATAGATGAACCCAAAAAGTAGCTAAGAAATTAATTCATTAGTCTTTTCTATCTAATTGTAATTTTTTTTTAATGATTGGAATGAAGAATTCTTTAACACTCCTCACAAATAAAATTGTGAAAGTGTATTTTTGTAAATGGTGTAACATTAGAATTAGATACGAGGGTATGTATAATTCAAGTTTATTTGAAACATTTTTTATGTTGATGTTATAAATGAGTAGATTCATTTGCTTTCTTAGATATCAACAAATTGCACATCTTGAACTTCCACAGTTCAAAATTATTCTTCTCATTGAACTTCTCCACCTCAAACTTCACATTTGAAACCATTGTCATGCAATTTTCTGGCAAACAAAATGAATTCCAGAAAGATCATCTTGACACGAGATATGCATTTCCTAGTAAAACTGTCACATTTAGCTACTAGGCCGTTGCATTAAAATCTAAGTTTCAGCTATAGGGGCTATGTATTTAATGACGACAGAGTGTGTCACTGTTTTGAGAAGCAGAATTTAAACACTCAATTAATTTGGAGCATTGGAGATTTTCACAGAAAGGTCTACAACTAACTTAAAATCAATTAGTTATATTAATGATGTGAGGATACTGCAACTGTTTATGGAACATAAGAGTATGGGAAAGATTTCACATAAATTTAAGGTAGAAAGCAATAATACAAAATGAAAAATGTGGCATGATCCAGTGGCTCTCATGTCAACCCGCCAGATTCGACCTTGCAATCTCCATTTTGACAGTTATCGTTCATACTCGCGCCCATTTAATTCTAATCATTTTTTTTTCAGTTTTTCCAAGTAAACAGTCGGCTCATAACTAAATTGGAAGGAGATCAACCGGAAAAACAAATGTGACATGATCTAATTATCTTCGGTACAGTCGGGCAAGCAATTAAATTTTCATATTGGAAGTAATCAACTGAACAAAAATCGAAATAAAATGAAATGCACAGAGAAACATGAATGGTTACAGAGAATGTTCTGTGCCGACTGCTTTTAAAGAGCGTGCACAACAAAACGCTCGAAAATTTGACGGCCGAAACTGCCTGTCAAGTAGTTTTTGTTTTTGACAGTTATCTATTCAAAAATGTTCTTCAAATTTATATTCTCTGTCAGTTTTTCTTTTTTTCTTCCACAGTTATCTATTCAATGCCATGAAAGATTTTATATCATAGTTTGTTTCCTATGCAATATGAGAACACAAATCTAATCTATACTATCTGATAAGAAAACATGAACCTCTACTAATACCTTTTCGACTAAGATTACTTTTCACAATCAAAACTTCCACATTGCAGAGTAATACATGATATTGCAAAGAAAAGACTTCTACATTTCAGAGTAATACATGATATTACAAAGAAAATACTTCTACATTTCAGAGTCATAAATGATATTACAAAGAAAAGACTTTCCACATTTCACTGTAATAGATGATATTACAAAGCAACATACATTTATATTTGTACGGGACAGTTTACATGCACTCCAACCTCTATAGCGCACCTTTAGACGTTTTGAAAATCTGAGCCACTGTAACGAACGGCTTGCAAAATTACCATGCGAATGCTTTACAATGGTAGGACAAAAAGATTCGAATAAGAAAACTGTTACACGCAATAAACTATTCAAAAAAAGACAAAAAGAATTCTCAACCAATATACCACCAAAACACTTCCTTCCATTCTTTTTTCTTAATTAAGAAACCAGTGACGAGTTGTTTGCTTTTACATCAAAGCAGAATTCCAAAATTTGGAAAAAGAAAATACAAGATTTTCCGGCTTCATTCAACCAGAACCCTAACAAAGCCCGTTTTAAACCGAGAACCAGAAGCAGATAAAGAGAAGATCTCTTTGAGCTTTCAGAGCCACAAGGCCCCCGCTTCCTTAAGGCTGGGCACAAGATCTCCGCTAATATGCGCCGCCATGAGGCGGTCAAGGCCGCCGAGCAGCTTCCCTCCAACAAACACAGCTGGCAGAGGCGGCGACACCTTTTCTCCGCCTCCGCCTCCGCCGACCATGGAAGACAAAACCTTGTGAATATCTCTACTCAGCCCTTCCTCCTCCTCGTCGAGCTCAATCACCACCGGATTAACGCCCAAGCTGCAAAGCAGCCTCTTCACGACATGACACATACAACAGGACGTGACGCTGAAAATGAGCACAGCGTTTTCCGCCGCCAGCCGCTCCACCGCCTCCTCGCCAGACTCAAATCTCTCCGCCTGATTTCTCAACTGCAGCCCCGCCCGCCGATTCGTCTCCGCCACAACCTGCCTGTACTGCAACCCTTGCATTTTTATTCATCTACCTCTCTGAAATCTCTTCGTTCATATTTTTATTCGTCTCTCTCTGACTCTTAAATATCATTCGCTCCGCCCCACTCCGCAAAACCGTTACGTATCCCCCTCTAAAGCTAAAATTGAAACTGAATTCCACATCGACGGCCCCCATGCGCTCCGAGAGTTTTGGAGCGGGCGTTGCCAATAGTGCCCCCTAAAAACTAAAGAAATCATTCGTTGTCGTTAATCCCGCGTGGGCTTTTTCTTTTTCTTATTTAATTACATGGTCGTTGGCAAATTGTATTTTGTCATAGTGACGTCATACTAGGGGTCTGCTTGGACCAATAACATCCATACGTGTTATCTTCAAATGCTTGAACTGGATGGCGGCTGACGTCGAAGATGACGGCACGATTGACGGCCCACAGTTATATACGGCGGGCGTCACCGTGACGTACTTTGAGGACTTGCATTGCACATGCAACCACATGTATCTACAGGCTTCGTGACGCTACGCTACGTAAGGTCTTATCTACTCGTCGAAGGCCAAATAGATTGAACACCGTATTGTCTATCCATGATATTTCCTAGAATTTTTATTTAGTTTTAAGGATTAAATCTGTTGGATCACACATTTATAAATAATTAATTTAAATTAAGGATTAAAGAGTTATTCATTTTATAAATGTTCTTATAAGATTATTATCTCAACTTTTCTTCATAATGTTACATATTTTGTATTCATGAGGACTTGGTTTTTAATAATTAGTCTTTTGTAAAGCATTCAATTTTAAAAATAGATTAAAGATCACTTGACTATATATATTTCTATATGTTTCTTCATATTAAATAAAATTAATAATTTTATTTTAAAATGAATTTTAATTAGCAAAGAGTGATAGTTAATTATTAATAATTCTGTTTGACAACAAATTAGAAGTCATTCTTCTTTCTATTCAAGAATCTAATCTCATAACTAAAAAATATTTTCAAAATGAATGATTGTCAATCTTATTGACTAAAATTTTCATTTTTTAAGGACAATTAAATAAGAACCACTAAAAATCTCCAGAAAAAATAATTTGTCACTAAAATATAAAACAACATTTATTAAATAAAACAACAAAAAGTTTTTTATGTTTTTTTTTTTAAAAAAAACTATCTATTTGTACATGTATAATATTAATAGTTTAAATATATTTTAAATTTTAATTTCTCTTATATATAAATATAATAAGTATTTAAGTATAATTATTTTAAATTCATTTTTAATGATCACCAATACAAATATCTTATAGACATTTATCTATTTTAAATAACAAATTCAATATACCTCAAAACTAATGTATATAAGTATATTTTAAACATAAAATATCTAAAATATTTCTAAATAGCAAACAAAATTTTGTGAAATTAAACATAAATATATCTAAAATATTTCTAAATAGAAAATATTTTTTTGTGAAACAAGAAGGCAAAACTTCAAACTTAGAACCTCATACTCCCAAATAATATACATAAATACATATATACAAAGAAGTAGGTGAGATTCTCTAATTTTTGAACTTGACATATTCACTATAGGATGTGAATTCTCTAATGAAATATGGATGTGTTATGTAACAAGGGTGGCATGAAAGTCATGGCATTTTGTATAACTATGTCTTATTTCTTCTTTATGAATAAGTGTTAGCATTATCATTTGTAAAGAAATAATTCTACACATATCCACATAAAAGGTGGGTGGATATAAAATCACACCTCAGTAGTTCAAATGAGGCTATAGTTTAGATCAAGAAAAATAACAAAAATATATGCCAAGCGACAAGAGCAATAGTTGAAGGGGGAGGTGGAGGCTCTCAGACATCGGCTTATCACATACATCAATGGGGTTTGGAGTGTTTGCGAGAGGGTCCCACTCCTCATCATCTTTATCTTTATCTTTATCATCACAGACCAAAGAAATAGCTAATGTTAGCTGAGAAAACTTGATAAAATCAACCCAACTAGAGGTACCACATAGGAGCTCCACCAAAGGACCACCCAAAAGAAGGGCACCTAAGAGAAATGCCCTAAGGGGGTGGAGAGGCTAAACAACATCAAACAAGTCACGATGCACTCTTGTGACCATGACCCCGTCAACTAGTCAAGTGAGACATATGTGGTTGAACAACTTAATTTCCAAGCACAAACTCATTCCTCTCTTATGCCTGCAAGGAGGTGAGTAGCCCTAGGAGGAGGAAGGGGATGGAGGAACTTTGGACAGAATACAAGGGGTCTTTCCTCAATGGTCAAGTAATTCCTAAAGGTAAGCCACCTCCAGGGAAACCTTGTTGGCTTACACTTGAATCTATAATAACACATTAGAATAAATAATTGCTTTAGAAAAAAAATGAAACATTCTAGTAAATAAAAGCAATGAGTGAAAATTGCATAATTTATATCTTTTCATATGCTTTAAAATAATCTCCACCATGAAATAATGACATATTCCAAGTTAAATTTTATGGGTGGTGTGGGGTCAATATCCCAAAAGAATCATATGCATTAAGAAAAAGGAAAAGGTCAAAAAGGCCAAAAGAAATCATAAGTCAAATTCCAAATCTTTTGGGCTCAAGTGAAAAAACCAAAAGAGGTGCTTAAAGGACTCCAATTGCCTACAAAATGGATAATGAGGGTCTTGAATGCCCATATGAAAACTTGTCGCAACCCCACCGATAAGCCTTAGAAAAGAATACACCAAGCAAAGTTCTCACCAATTTAGGCTTCAAAGTTGCAAACCAAATGATGAGAAATATGTGTTACCAAATTGAGACCAAGGACTACAAGTTTCATCTCTAGTTTAAATTGGGCACCATGGGTAAATACGGAGAAATATAGCAGTGTCCAAGTTGGAATTTATAATTACTAAAGGTGGTATTTGGACTTGACTTCTAATATTTCCACCAAGGTTTTTGGAAGACTAAATGTTGATTTTATGAACCATATCAACTAGAATAGCCCTCATCACAGTGTTGAAAGTCTTATGGTCTAATTAGTAAGGAAAAATTTAGCCTAAATTGTCTCATTCCATGATGTGAGACTCATAGAAGTTCTAGAGAATAAAGATCACAAGCATTGGCTACCTTTCTTGTGAAGCCACAAGGTCCTAACCCATGGGAAGCAAGCCAAGGGGAATGTTAAAAGCGTAAGGACTGACTACAAGAGAACAGACACCCCTACATGTATCCTTGTCGTGGTTTGGGATTGTGCCCAGCCCCGAAGTAAGGCTTGGGGCAACAACCAAAAAGCTTAGGGTTCATAGTAGCCACTCTAAGAAAAATTCTTCTCCTATTTTTTGTGTCATCACCTAAAAAGGGAAAAATCAAAACAAAAAATGAAAAACCCAATTTTGTGGTAGAACCCTAATCCTGAAGTTCTAAATTTGTTAAAAAAGGCCGGAATGGGTTACAAGGACGCATTTAAACACGATTATTCGGCAAGATTAAAAGGGTTTTTCCACCTGATAATAAAATCATTGACGGCTGCCACGGCGGGACGTGAAATTTGGATTGGGTGAACCATCGCTAAATTGTTTTATGAGTAATTTATTCTAGTGATCCTGTAATAATAGTGGTCTACAATTTTTGGCCAACCTGGAGACCGATTTTTTTAAACTAAATCTTCATACCGAAGACCTATAAAGGTTAAACCGTGAGGAAATTTGAAGATGACGCAAACCAGAGTCTTGTCATTTGTTCAGATTCTAAAAATATTTTTCAAAATTCTTTGGAATCAAATTGCACTTCTTTTCCATTCCCACCTAAAATTGGTTTTTTCAAAATAGCATTTTAAAAAAGTGATCTATCAATCAGATAACGATAACTTTTTCCTTGAAAGATAAATTCTAATTCTTTCAAATTTAGATTTGCAACTGATATCTAGTGTTTCCACTTGGTTGATAAGGTTTTATTGAATATTTTTCTTTAATCAAGAAAGCCAAGTCAAATCCAACACAATGTGAATATAACGCCACCGTAGATAATCTACAACTTTGCATCAGAGGTATCTAAATTCTTTTTTTCGGGTCAAGGACTCCAATCGGGTGCACTCATATTTTTTAATTTTATTTTTGATAATTTTCTATTTTTCCACATGTGCAGAAAAGAGTTTTGATTTTCGGTGAAAACCTATATTTAATCAAACTTAAAAAAAAGAGATAATATAATCAAAACATATTAAAATTATATTCATTGGATAGCTCATTTTGAGGGAAACCTTATACTAGTTGGGTTTTTGAGATCTCCATTTTCATTCTCA
>VDFB02105785.1:94870021-94884051 GCA_007258455.2 Sequoia sempervirens | reverse complement strand
TTACTTTATATTATTGTCACGATCCAACGAAAACAATTTTAGATAACCCTGCTAAAAGGAATTTCTTTGTAAACAAAACTCATGCGATTTTCAGAATTTTTTGATAACCAAAATGAATTCCAGAAAGATCATCTTGACAAGAGATATTACTTCCCTAGTAAAACTGTCACCGTTAGCTACTAGCCCGTTGCATTAAAATCTTAGTTTCGGCCAAAAGGACTATGTATTTAATGAGGACAGAGTGTGTCATTGCTTAGAGAAGCAGAATTTAAACGCTCAATTAATTTGGAGCGTTGGAGATCTTCACAAAAGGTCTACAACTAACTTAAAATCAATTAATTACATTAAAGATGTGAGGATACTGCAACTGTTTATGGAACATAGGAGTATGGAAAAGATTTTACATAAATGTAAGGTAGAAAGCAATAATTCATAATCCAGTAGCCCTCATATCAACCCGCCAGATTCGACCTTGCAATCTCAATTTCGAAGTCATCGTTCATACCAGCGCCAATTTAATTCTAATCATTTTTTTGTCAGATTTTCCTAGTAAACAGTCGGCTCATAACTGAATAGGGCAGAGATCAACTGTGAAAAACAAATGTGACATGATCTAATTGTCTTCCCGTAGACAGTTGGGAAAGCAATTAAATCTTCATTATTGGAAGAGATTCGAAAAAAAATGAAATGCACAGAGAAACATGAATGATTACAGAGAATGTTCTATGCGACTGTTTTTAAAGAGCGTGCACAATAAACAGCTTGAAAATTTGACGGTCGAACCTGCCTGTCAAGTAAAAAAAATTTTGACAGTTATATATTCAGAATGTTCTTCAATTTCCTATTTTAGGTTAGGAGTTTGATTGGATTTTATTGTTTTATTGTGAATATTTCAGTTTATTAGATTTTTTATTTTGGCTATTGTTATTATAAGTCTTTTCTTAAATAAAGTTTAATCGATAGTCGTGTTTAAGATTATTTTTTAGAAAATAAGATATATAAATTAAACATAGAAATTTTTATTAAGAAATAATAAAAATTGCCTCAATTTATACACTATAAAAATTGAAAGTGTTAATTGTTTAAGCTCCTCCCACTCAATGCCAATATCACTGAGATTTAAAAATTATCAAAGATTTTATATCATCAATAAGTTTGTTTTCTTATTCAATATCAAAATATAAATCTATTCTATCTGATAACAAAAAATAAACCTCTACTAATACCCCTAGGACAAAGATTACTACTTTTCTCAATCAAATATTTTGACTTCCACATTTTAGTGTAATACATGATATGACAAAGAAAAGACTTCCACATTTCATACATGATATCATAAAGTAACATAAATTTATGTGAAAATATTGTATGAGACAACTTACATGCACCCCAAGCTCAATGGAATGCACTCACACCTTTAGATCTTTTGAAAACTTGAGGGACTATAATGAATGACTTATAAAATTACCATGCTAATGCTTTATTATGGTAGGACAGAAAGACTTGAATAAGAAAACCGGTACACGCCATAAACTATTCAAAGAAAACAAAAGAATTCTCTATCAAAATACAACCAAAACACTTTCTTTCATAATTCTAAAAATAGGAAAAAGAAAATACCAAATTATATGAAAAAATATTGACAAAATGGATTAGAGTAATTTCTTCACTACTCTTATATATTGATAGAATCTTTTGTTAATTTAAAACAATTCATTAACCACATACCTATTCATGTTGATAGTTGTTTATAAGTTAATTTTCCAACAACAATTAGAACAATGGTTACACATGATTACATCTTTATCTTTGAAAATTCAAATTGCTATCTATGAAAACCTTTGATCTAGTAAAAAGAGTTGATTGAGTTCATACTTGTCCAATTTTTATTTTGGTAAGAATTTGATAAATTAAAATAAAAATATATTACAAAAAATTTAAATGTCATATAAAATTCCAAAAGAACAAATAGTGTAGATGTAAAGTTACAAAAACAAATTTAAGTAAAAATACTATAGAACAAAGAATCCAAATTGTCACATATAGGACGAAGATCAACAATGGTCAATGGATTGGATTTCACATCATTTTATGCATTTAGCAAAAGAGTTTAGACATTGATACTTTCATTTTTTTATAATTGCAGTCCAAAGACGTGTTTTTTTAGAGTTTCACCATAATTCCAGTACAAAGAGGTGTTTTTTATAGAGTTTCACCGAGGAGTACATAGAAAGTCTATATAACAAAAGCTACAAAGGAAAAAATTGTAAGAAATCATTTAGTTGTATGAGTTGTTAGCATGCACAATCCTTTACTTGTTAATTTCGCACTGAGAATTTGAAGATGGGCTTTAAAGAATTACAACCCTATTTTTAAAAATTCAAAGTGGTGTTCTTCAAGAGCTTCAAGAGCTTCGTTATCCTCTTGTTGGCATTTCAAATGTAGACAATGTGTTGAATTCATTTTTTTGGTAGGCAATATTCTTCTTCAGTTTCCTTTCAATCAGTATTTATTACACGTGATAAGAAAATGTGAAATGGTTTTTATTAAGACACTACAAAATGGTTTTGATACATGCCAATTTTTTGTTCCACTTATGACAACTTATATACTTAAATATATACATATCATGTATTACAGTCCAGTTAAATGGCAGAGTTGTTAAATCAATTATTAGTATAAAACAACAAAGATATGTGCAGTAGATCCAAAAAGATCCTTCTATGGTTGGATACAATGCAGGTTTTCGTATAAATTGGTTGTTTTACCATACAAAGAAAGTCCTCACTCCCACCATTGCCATCCACAAATTTGGTCGCAGACTGTCATCGAACAGTGGCATGTCCACCACCAACGCGTTTTGTTTATTACATCAAATAGTAATCCTCAGCTAAGCTCCGACATTTACGTTTATTAGAAGCCAATTATGTCTTCCTTTTGCCCCTCATTGTACCCATTTAGGTACAGAAATTCATATTAACGATTGGACGTTTTTACAAGTACTCTGTCACAGGTCAATGGCTTCCACCTACAACTGCACTGAATGATTTTTTCTTAATTCTTAATATATTTATAAATTAGTAATTTTTTAAAATAAATTGAAATCCATAACTAAAAAAAAAAACCAAATCACCATCCATTAATGTCTATTCCTTGTCTCCACCACCATCCATGATTGTATAGATATTTCTTTATCTTCACATCACCCCGATCTGTATATTCCTCTCTCGCTGTCCTCATTAATGCAGTTGAGGCTCTGCACCATCTAACAAATCTCTCCCTTCAATTCTAATTCTTCCTCCTTGCTTTAGTGAAGATGTCGTGCCACATTGGCGTTGATGGGAAAGGTAACCTTTGTTGTTATGCGTCTATATATATAATGTATATATCATTAATTTTGTTGGAGGACCATTTTTTCTGCTTTCTGGCATACAGCCCATCCAATTAGGGATGTGAGTCAGTTTTGTCTTAGAAGTACAAGTGATAAATTAAGACAGTAACATAGATGAACCCAAAAAGTAGCTAAGAAATTAATTCATTAGTCTTTTCTATCTAATTGTAATTTTTTTTAATGATTGGAATGAAGAATTCTTGAACACTCCTCATAAATGAAATTGTGAAAGTGTATTTTGTAAATGGTATAACATTAGAATTAGATACGAGGGTATGTGTAATTCAAGTTTATTTGAAACATTTCTTATGTTGATGTTATAAATGAGTAGATTCATTTGCTTTCTTAGATATCAACAAATTGCACATCTTGAGCTTCCACAGTTCAAAATTATTCTTCTCATTGAACTTCTCCACCTCAAACTTCGCATTTGAAACCTTCGTCATGCAATTTTCAGAATTTTCTGCCAAACAAAATGAATTCCAGATAGATCATCTTGACACGAGATATGCATTTCCTAGTAAAACTGTCACAGTTAGCTACTAGGCTGTTGCATTAAAATCTAAGTTTCAGCTATAGGGGCTATGTATTTAATGAGGACAGAGTGTGTCACTGCTATGAGAAGCAGAATTTAAACACTCAATTAATTTGGAGCATTGGAGATCTTCACAAAAAGGTCTACAACTAAATTGGAAGGAGATCAACCGGAAAAACAAATGTGACATGGTCTAATTGTCTTCTGTAGACAGTCAGGCAAGCAATTAAATTTTCATATTGGAAGAGATCAACTGAACAAAAGTCGAAATAAAATGAAATGCACAGAGAAACATGAATGATTACAGAGAATGTTCTGTGCCGACTGTTTTTAAAGCGTGCACAACAAAAGCTCAAAAAATTGACGGCCGAAACTGCTTGTCAAGTATTTATTTTTTCTACAGTTATCTATTCAAATATATTCTTCAAATTTATATTTTCTGTAAGTTTTTTTTTTCGACAGTTATTTATTCAAAAATATTCTTCAAATTTATATTTTCTGTCAAGCTTTTTTTTTCGACTGTTATCTATTCAAAAATATTCTTCAAATTTATATTATCTGTCAAGTTTTTTTCTGGCAGCTCAGCTATCTATTCAATGCTGATATAATTATGAAAGATTTTATATCATAGATAAGTTTGTTTCCTATTCAATATGAAAACACAAATCTATACTATCTGATAAGAAAACATGAACCTCTACTAATACCTCTTAGACTAAGACTACTTTTCACAATCAAAACTTCCACATTTCAGAGTAATACATGATATTACAAAGAAAAGACTTCCACATTTCAGAATAATACATGGTATTACAAAGAAAATACATGATATTACAAAGAAAAGACTTCTACATTTCAGAGTAATACATGATATTACAAAGAAAAGACTCCGACATTACAGAGTAATACATAATATTACAAAGAAAAGACTTCCACATTTCACTGTAATACATGATATTACAAAGCAACATACATTTTCTGTTAAAAATATTTGTACGGGACGGTTTACATGCACTCCAATCTCTATGGAATGCAGTCGCACCTTCAGACGTTTTGAAAATTTGAGCGACTGTAACGAACGGCTTGCAAAATTACCATGCGAATGCTTTACAATGGAAGGACAAAAAGATTCGAATAAGGAAACTGTTACACGCAATAAACTATTCAAAAAAAGACAAAAAGAATTCTCAACCAATATACCACCAAATCACTTCCTTCCATTCTTTTTTCTTAATTAAGAAACCAGTGAAGAGTTGTTTGCTTTTACATCAAAGCAGAATTCCAAAATTAGGAAAAAGAAAATACAAGATTTTCCGGCTTCATTCAACCAGAACCCTAACAAAGCCCGTTTTAAACCGAGAACCAGAAGCAGATAAAGAGAAGATCTCTTTGAGCTTTCAGAGCCACAAGGCCCCCGCTTCCTTAAGGCTGGGCACAAGATCTCCGCTAATATGCGCCGCCATGAGGCGGTCAAGGCCGCCGAGCAGCTTCCCTCCGACGAACACAGCTGGCAGAGGCGGCGACACCTTTTCTCCGCCTCCGCCTCCGCCTCCGCCAACCATAGAAGCCAAAACCTTGTGAATATCTCTACTCAGCCCTTCCTCCTCCTCGTCGAGCTCAATCACCACCGGATTAACGCCCAAACTGCAGAGCAGCCTCTTCACGACATGACACATGCAACAGGACGTGACGCTGAAAATGAGCACAGCATTTTCCGCTGCCAGCCGCTCCACGGCTTCCTCGCCAGACTCAAATCTTTCCGCCTGATTTCTCAACTGCAGCCCCGCCCGCCGATTCGTCTCCGCCGCTACCTGCCTGTACTGCAACCCTTGCATTTTTATTCATCTACCTCTCTGAAATCTCTTCGTTCATATTTTTATTTGTCTCTCTCTGACTCTTAAATATCATTCGCTCCGCCCCACTCCGCAAAACCGTTACGTATCCCCCTCTAAAGCTAAAATTGAAACTGAATTCCACATCGACGGCCCCCATGCGCTCCGAGAGTCTTGGAGCGGGCGTTGCCAATAGTGCCCCGTAAAAACTAAAAAAATCATCCGTTGTTGTTAATCCCGCGTGGCTTTTTCTTTTTCTTATTTAATTACGTGGTCGTTGGCAAGCTGTATTTTGTCACAGTGACGTCATACTAGGGGTCTGCTCGGACCAATAACATCCATACGTGTTATCTTCAAATGCTTGAACTGGATGGCGGCTGACGTCGAAGATGACGGCACGATTGACGGCCCACAGTTATATACGGCGGGCGTCACCATGACGTACTTTGAGAACTTGCATTGCACATGCAACCACGTGTATCTACAGGCTTCGTGACGCTACGCTACGTAAGGTCTTATCTACTGGTCGAAGCCCAAATAGATTGAACACCGTATTGTCTATCCATGATATTTCCTAGAATTTTGCTTTAATTTTAAGGATTAAATCTATTAAATCACTCATTTATAAACAATTAATTTAAATTAAGGATTCATTTTATAAATGTTCTTATAAGATTATTATCTCAACTTTTCTTTAGAATGTTATATATTTTTGTATTCAACATGACTTGGTTTAACTATTCAATTTTATCAATAGACTAGAGATCACTCGACTATATATATTTCTAAATGTTTTTTCATATTAAATAAAAACTAATAATTTTATTTTAAAATGAATCTTTATTAGTAATGAATGATAGTTAGTTATTAATTAATAATTGTGTTTGACAACAAATTAGAAGTCATTTTTCTTTCTATTCAAGAATCATTGTCTTTTTTAAAGACACAAATTTCATAATTAAAAAATATTTTCAAAATGAATGATTGTCAATCTTATTGACTAAAATTTTCATTTTTTAAGGACAATTAAATAAGAACCACTAAAAATCTCCAGAAAAAATAATTTGTCACTAAAATATAAAACAACATTTATTAAATAAAACAACAAAAAGTTTTTTATGTTTTTTTTTTTAAAAAAAACTATCTATTTGTACATGTATAATATTAATAGTTTAAATATATTTTAAATTTTAATTTCTCTTATATATAAATATAATAAGTATTTAAGTATAATTATTTTAAATTCATTTTTAATAGTGACCAATACAAGTAAAGACATTAGATTTCCACAGTCCATAATAATAAGAGAGAAATTTATGGATTCAACTGTGTGTTGTTTTTTGATGCAAGAAAACAACACAGTCGAATCTAGAAAAGTCTCTCTTATCAATACAAGTAACTTATAGACATTTATCTATTCTAAATAACAAATTCAATATACCACAAAACTAATGTATATAAGTATTTTTTAAAATAAATATATTTAAAATATTTCTAAATAGCAAACATTTTTTTGTGAAACAAGAAGGAAAAGCTTAAAATTTGGGAGCTCATACTCCATATTACTGTACATAAATACATATATACACAAAAGTAGGAAAGATTCTATAATTTTTTGAACTTGACCTATTTACTATAGGATGTGGATTCTCTAATGAAATGTGGATGTGTCATGTAACAATGGTGGCCTTAAAGTCATGGCATTTTGTATGACTATGTCTTATTGCTTTTTTTATGAATAAGTGCCAGCATTATCATTTCTAACAAAATATTTTTACGCATATTCACAAAAAAAAGGTGGGAGCATATATATCACACCCCAATAGTTCAAATGAGGTTGCAGTCTAGATCAAGAAAAATAAAAAAAATATCTCCCAAGCGGCAAGAGCAATAGTTGAAGGGGGAGGTGGAGGCTCCCAATCATTGGTTTATCACATTGATTAGTGGGATTTGGAATGTTCATGAGAGGGCCCCACCCCTCATCATCTTTTTCTTTATCTTTATCATCACAGAATGAAGAAATAGCCAATGCCAATTAAGAAAACTTGTTAGAATCAACCCAACTAGAGGTACCACCTAGGAGCTCTCCACCAAAGGACCATCCAAAAATTCCACTAGAAGGCTACCCAAGAGCAACACCCTAAGGGGTGGCTCAAGGCTGAGCACCGTCAAACAAGTCATGATGCACTCTTGTGACCACAATCCCATCAACCAGTCAAGGAAGAAGTATGTGGCTAAGCAGCTTAATTTCCAAGCATAGAGACTCATGCCTCTCTTATGCCTATGAGGAGGTGAGTAGCCCTAGGAGGAGGAAGGGGACAGAGGAACTTTGGACACAATGCAAGGAGTGTTTCCTTAATGGTCAAGTAATTTTCGAAGGCAAGCCACCTCTAGGGAAACCTTGTTGGCTTACATTTGAATATGCAGTAACACATTAGAACAAATAATTGCTTTAGAAAAAAAATGAAACATTCTAGTCGATAAAGCAATTAGTGAAAATAGCATAATTTTTATGTTTACAAATGCTAAAATAGTCTCCACCATGAAATAATGACATATTTGGTTGAATTTTATGGGGGGTGTGAGGCTAATCTCCCAAAATAATCATATGCCAGGAAAAGGGAAAAGGTCAAAAATGCCAAAAGAAATCATGAGTCAAAGTCCAAATCTTTTGGGATCGACAAAAAAACCAAAAGAGGTGCTTTTAAAGGACTCCAATTTCCTACAAAATAGACAATGAGGGTTGAATTCCCATATGAAAACTTGTCATGACCCCACCAATAAGCCTTAGAAAAGAATACACCAAGAAAATTGAACCAATTTAGGCTTCAAAATTTAGACCAAATGATGAAAAATATGTTACCAAACTGAGTCCAAGGACTACAAATCTCATCTCTAGTTTAAACTAGGCACCATGGGTAAATGCAGAGAAATATAGTGTTATCCAAGTTGGGGTTTATAATTATGGAATATGGTATTTGGACCCCACTTCTAATATTTCCACCAAGGTTTTTGGAAGACTAAATGCCAATTTTGTGAACCATATCATCTAGAATAGCCCCATAACGATGTCGCAAGTCTTACAGTCTTGATTAGTAAGGAAAAATTTAAACTTTGTCTGATTCCATGACATGAGACATAAAAGTTCTAGAGAATAAATATTGCGAGCATTGGATACCTTTCTTATGAAGACACAAGGCCCTGAACCATGGAAAACGAGCCAAGGGGCCCTGTGATCTTGCAAAAGAGGGGACCACCAAATATTTTGGTGGTTAAGACTATCCTAAAATATAAATTCATTTCAGAGAAGCCAAGGTTTAACAACATCCCAAGCTCGTCAAGTAATTTTAGCCACAAAATAACCCTAAATGTGAACCACATCCTTCATGGTGAGAAGGGTTTGAAATCCAATCCCTTCTAGGGTAGAGGAAATGCAATGCTAAAGAATTTAACTTTCTAGGCTTCATTTCATGTGAGGGCATGAATGATCCATTTGATGTACAAAGAGCCAGCCCTTGCCTCTAGGTTGATAGGAGCTCCAACCCTTCATAAGTTCATGAGGGAGACAATAATTTAAATCCCAAGCAACTTGGTGTGGTTGTCAGAAGAAGCTCAAAGAAGGTCACAAAGAAGCTTCTCTAATTTCAAGTAGGAGGCTTTTGAAGGGGCCCAATAGGACGGATAATAGACATGAGTGGCCACAAGGATTTTGGAGCAAACTTGAAATTTCCCTACCATGGAAAAAGGCTTCATGATTGAGTAAGCTAGCTTTTTTTCAATTCTGGAAAGGATTGCATGTCATAAGGCCACCTAAGAAGCCTAGAAAGCAATGGGAATGCCCAAAAATCTATATATTTCACCATGACTATTCCACTTCCAACCAAAAACTTGAAGCCAAGTAGACATAAGAAGGATTGATTGACGATAAAATTGAGTCTTGTGTCATTGAATGGTTGAGCTTGAGGCCTAACAAAAAATTCCAAACACTAGAGGGTGTTCTTGATATTTTTCTCCTCTTCAATAAGAGTGAGAAAGGACTCGTCAACAAAATGACCATTAATGAGCTAGACTAATGAATCAAGCAAGACAATGTTGCAAACTAACATGTGAGATACGAAATGAACCAAAAGATATCCAAACCCTTCAATAAGGAGCACATAGAGCAAGGGGTCCAAAGGACATCCCTAGAGAATGGAATGAAAGAGCCCAAAAGCATTGAACTAGTGACCATTAATGGTAATACAAGTAAAAGAATTAACAAAAAACATGCTTACCAAATGAATGAAACGAGGTCCAAATCTTAGAGCTTGAAGTATGGCAAGAAGAAAAGGTCATTCAATATGGTCATAAGCTTTGACAAAATCAATTTTCAAAAAAAGGGCTTTATATTGAGAGCATTGAACCCATTCCATTCTTTCCCAGATTGCAATAATATTGTTTAGAATATATATGGATTTAATGAAGCCCCTTTGTTTAGGATGAACAATCAAGGGAAGAAGATGACACACCTTCAAAGTCGAAGCTTTGACAATGATCTTATAGGACACATTAAGTAGGGTGATAGGCCTCCAATTGCAAATGTCTCCATGATCACCACTTTAGGTATGAATTTGGTTTTTCCTTTATTAATGGTGTTCCATAAAGATTTGGAATGGAAAGCTTCTAAATAGACTCTATGAAGGTCCTCCCCCACACAATCCCAAAGGATATTGTAAAATTCACAAGGAAAACCATCACATCCAAGGATTCTTATTTCTTTTTAAAAACAAGTATTAAGTAAAAGACAATTTCAAATAAGATTAGATAAATATTATTTTGTATTAATTAAAAATATACATGTATTATGATGATTATAAAATTGTTTCTATCCAATTATCTATATTAATATGCTAATTTTAAATTTTAAATTGTTAAAAAATAACATATTAAAAAATATTAAATTTATTTTATAAATTATTTACTACAAAATACAAGCACTCCCTTTTAATAACATCTCCCCTTCTCAACAACACATATAATAATAATATCTCTTCACATCTAAATTTTTTCTTCAAATATATACATACATTAAAAAAAATCAATTTTATTATAATTTTATAAAAAAAAATTATCCTAGAGAAATCGGCTTAACCCCCTATAACCTGCAATACGTTGAACAAACTTTTTAACGTGATCAAGAATACTTGATTAATTAATATTATAAATCTCTCTAAATATCCTTATATCACAAAATATTAATCTTGTCCCACCTTTTAAATGTGTGATTTAAATTTAAATTTTTAATATTGTGATGATTACCAAATATTAATATAATCAATATCTAAGTTAAATATTATTTTATTATTATTATTATATATATTTTTCACCCCTTCCTAAGTTTTTTCTAAAATAACGTGCTAAATTACCCAGCGCTTCTCTCGCACCAATACCAACGCCTACCTCGTGATAATTATGCTTTAAAAGTATTTCAATGGTCTAGAATTGTAAAAGACACGTAAGCTAATTAAAAAATGCCCCGAATTTTGGATTGAGTAGAACGTAGAACGTGGGTCTAAGGTAAGTGCATGCTGGTCAATGGTCACCTTAATTTGCTTACCAAGGAGATGGAAATGTGGATGTTCATTTTGCCCATATTTTTGTCTAAGAAAAATGCTTATGTCATGAGTTGTCATTACAAGGCCCATGGTCACATCATGGACTCTAGCTTTGTTGGCATTTCATGCTCACACTAACTTTATATACTTCTCAATGTAAATGTAAGAATATATATCTACATAGTTTTGGTTGATAGGATTCATATTATTTGTGTTTGTTTTATGTAATAATATGTTTTTGATTAAGGTAAAATAGGTTTTTTATGGGATCTGAAACCCTTAATAAAATGTAGTCTTAAAAGTAGTCACTAATAGTCTTAAAAGTAGTCAGAGATAAATGGATTGTGGAAACTTGATATCACTAATAGTCTTAAAAGTAGTCAGAGATAAATATCTATAGACAAACAGGGTTTATAGGTACCTGAAATCCAAATATTCAAAGCAGTCTAAACAAAAAACAGGGAACCAACAGCCTACCGACAACTAACCAATTGAGAACACGCAGCTAAAAAGCTAGAAACAATAGAAAAACTACTTTAGCTCTTTAAGAGTATTTGTTGCTTCCAGCTCCTATTGGTAGAAACTTTGATGGAGATTCACTAGATTGAGTAGATTATTTTTCTCCTCTTGGAAATATTTCTTCTTTCCTTTGGTACGAGTACTTGGCCCATTCTAATCCATATTGTTTTGTTTTCCTTTGGCTTTATTCTCCTTCTCAGACTTCTCACCAGCATTAGAAGCTTCAACAACTTGATCTTCCTTGAGTTCTTTCAGTTTTTAATAATATGTTAAGCAGTAAATTTTTGTATTAGGTTTGGTTCATGATAAAGTTCTTATCTATTTTGATTTCATTTTTATTTGTATTAATATCCATAAATTTGCTACTTATTTATTCTCATTTCATTCTTATTAGCATTAATTCTCATACACACTTCCTACCTCAAGATCATTGTCTTATCCCCTAGATAAATTAGTTATATGTAGTTTGAGATTGTTCTTGACCAATTTTGAGGAGCTTTGGAATGATACCAGTTAATTCATCAAATTCAAATTTAATCTTTCCTACCCCTTCCACAAGTCATTGTGAGTTGACTTAGCACACATTTCATATGACATGTTGCTATGGCATAGTATTTAAAGGCATTCATTTAGCACTTAAACACATTATGATGAAATTGGAGAATTACTAGAGCATTTACTTTTGAATTTGAAAGAGCATTAAAAAATCAAATTATTTGCACCACCATAATATAGGACACATGCAGGTTAATGAATATTATCTTTGATCTTATGATATTGCTATCAGGATTCATTGACCCATCTTTGATCTTTCTGATTACTATTAATTTGTTCCACCAAAGGTATTGACCTAGATGAACTTGTCTACATATCAAGTTGGAAAGCTCCTCAATGGTGTCTCTAAACAACACCTTGATAGATTCAAATATCTTGAAGGTGAAGGTGAACAAATATTCTAGTCACTTTATGTTTGATTAATTTTGTGCAACTAATCTCAATTTCACATAATCAAAGTAGGTTCATGGTAGTCAAGATTGAACTATTGAGGCTAATGCTCAACTTGCATCATTAAATAGAATTGTAATTGTTTAACTTTGAGATATTCATCAAATTGAAGAAACTAATATTCTAATTGTGGTTAATTGACCTAGAACAACATTGCCATCATTTATCCATCATCAATCTTTAAACTAAGTAAACTTTATCATGGCTATTTAATTACCATATTTATTTTAATTATATTATCTAGCTCAATTGTGTATTAATGTGCAATGATCCTACATCTTGTCATTAAATTTACCATTAGTTTTCTTGAAAATATATTTTTTTAAACAACATTAGATATCTTAAATATCACTTGTTCCATAAACAATTAATTGTATTTCCTAATTCATCATTTACATATACCCAAATAAGGAACACATAATGAAACCATATGCAATAAGCATCAATCTATTTAACCATTGCATTGTGTTAGTGAGCATATTTACACACAAGGTGTAAGATCAAAATCCATAGATTCTATTATAAGATTATTTTATATGTAGTTCAATTGTGATAAAAAAAGTAATAATATGTTATGTGTTAACTCAAGATTTTATCATAAAATCACAATTTTCTTATTAGGTATATACTCATTCTGACTATTGTAGGTCAACCCCACAAATTCCTCATAGGGATATCTCTAATTAATGTGGGTCAAGGCCATAAGCAACAATATCTCCTCCAACTATTGTAGGTTAGATTCATAAGCATCCTTGTAGGATTCCCTCTTACTACTATGGATTAGGTCCATAGTCAACATTCCATGATCCCCTGATAACTACTAAGGGTCAAGTCCACAAGCATCTTCACAAAATCCCCTTTGACTATTGTGGGTCAAGTCCACATGTACATAGCTAGAGACCTTGTACTTAAAATATTTCCATGCTATGTGATTCTTTAAAAATTAATCGAGTTTCTAAGTTATTAAACATAATTTATTTTTTAAATAAATATTCTTGGACAAGTAGAATATCAACAAAATTGTGAGTTCAATTTAGTGGATTCTAAACTTATCCCTTTATTTTAAATTTTGTGAAAGATTATCTATCATAATTCATTCATAAATCATAAATGTAGCACTTACTCTACAATGTCATCTAATTGTTATATGAATA
>VDFB02105785.1:94842574-94868735 GCA_007258455.2 Sequoia sempervirens | reverse complement strand
TTTGAAACTTGATTAAAGAAAAAAATATTCAATAAAAAACTATCTAACCAAGTGGGAAGCACTAGATATCGAAGTTACAAATCTAAATTGAAAGAATTAGAATTTTATCTTTCAAGGAAAAAAAGTTAATTGTTATACGATGTGCGTCACTTTTTAAAAATGTTATTTTTTGAAAAAAACCAATTTTCGTGGGAGATGGAAAAAGAAGTGCAATCTGATTCCAAAAATTTTGAAATTTTTTTTTTAGAATCGACAGACAAAATGTGACAAGACTCTAGTTTGCATCATCTTCAAATTCCTCGCAGTTTAACCGCTATAGGTGCTCGAATGTGAAGATTTAGTTAAAAAAAATCAATGTACAGTTTGGCCAAAAATTGTAAACCACTATTGTGGGATCACCCAAAATTGATACTAATTTATAAAAAAAAATATGTTAATATCAATTAAATATATAAATTTCATCCAAAATTCATACAAATCAATGTATATTAAATTATATAAATTGGTTTCGTTCATGGTATTGTCATTATATACACCTAGGTTGAACCCCCACTAGACCATTGAGATTGCAAGTATTATGCCCTTGTTGATCCATTGTGCTCACGAGTTTGGACCTTTGCATTGATGTTGTTGGCATTCATGCCAATTGACTTGATGCTCCAAACCCTTGCCAGGCTAGTGTGATTGTTGGATTTGTGCCCCTGGTAGGCTACTATGATCATGGGTTTGGACTATTCATGTTAATGATGTATGTTCATGCCAAGGATGAGGTCCCCCATTTGTGACCTCACCTAAGGGTGAAGCCACAATAGTGGTTTACAATTTGATGGAGGAAGGAAAACTCACAAAAAATGAGCCCATGGCAAAAAAAAATATTTTGGGGGTTTGAACGAACTTGTAGGTTCGCACGAACCAAAAAAATATTCAGTCTAACAAGGGTTCAACCGAACCAAATCAATGCATGCGCGAACAAAAAAAATTGAAAAACCCCTTTTGGGAAGGGGGTTCAGTCAAACCCCTGAACCTGGGTTCGACCAAACCCCCCTTTTCCCTCATTCTCCCCCTCAGGCACTTTGAAAATCTAAATTTTTACACTTCGAAGCTTGGGTTGAGAATGAAAATGGAGGAGTCTTCACAAACCCAATTGGAATCAAGTAGTCCTCGGAATGAGTTATCCAATGAATATAATTTTAATATGTTTTGGTTTTATCATGTATTTGTTTTTTTAGTTATATTAAACATAGGTTTTTCATCGAAAATGAAGGTATTTGTTCTACACATGTGGAAAAATAGCAGATTATCAAAAAAAATTGAAAAATATGAGTGCACTAGATATTGAAGTCCTTAATCCAACAAAAAAATAAAAATTTAATTTTGATATATACAAAAAAAGTTACGCGTTATACGGTCGTGTGATGTCTAAATTGTAATTGGTTTGACTTTCAAATTTAATTAAAGAAAAAATATTTAATAAAAAACTATCTAACCAAGTGGAAGCACTAGATATCTGAGTTACAAATCTAAATTCAAAATAATTAGAATTTTATCCTTTATGGAAAAAAAATTATGCTATACTATAGCCATTTTTAAAAATGTTGTTTTCTGAAGAAAAAAAAAAACAGTTTTCGTGGGAGATGGAAAAAGAAGTGCAATATGATTCCAAAAATTTTGAAAAAAATATTTTTAGAATCTATAGACAAAATGTGATGAAACTTTAGTTTGCATCATCCTCAAATTCCTCACAATTTAGCCGCTATAGGTGCCCGAATGTGAAGATTTAGTTAAAAATAATAATTTCAATGTCTAGTTTGGCCAAAAATTTTAAGCCACTACTGTGGGATCACCCCTAACATTGGCCAAGCTAAAAATTATCAGGTCACTAATAAAATAATAAAAAAATTATATAAATTTATTAAAAATATATAAGTAAAAATCAATTATATATAAATTGATATTACTTTATATGAATTTTATAAAAAAGATTGCATAAATTTATATTTAAAATAATATATAATTTTTAATAAAATTGATATAAAATTTATCTATTTTTTGATACATAAATTGTGACCTTAGGGGCCACACCCATAATATTAACGATTAAAACATATGAACATTACAATTACAAATTCTCATCATCAAGTATGCTAATTTCATATTTATATCTATTACCAAGGATCAAAAGGCCTTTGTACCCATACACCATAGCCAAGGGAGTCAAAATATAATTGTTCTCATTACATTGTTAAGCCAACTATTACCCATAATCAAGAAAAAATGTATATATGTTGTATTGAGTCAAGAAGTAAAATCCAAGATGGACCAATGAAGCCTTATGCCACATTATTTTTTGAAGATTCTTCATACATTGCTCAAGGATCAGTGTTCTTTATAAATATGAAGCTCCAATCCATCTCACTCACATGCACATGATAGGAACAAGACCAACCATAAATTTTAAGAAAACTACTTCATTCATTAGTGTGTTCCTCCACTCCTTTTCTTTGAGGTTGTTAGAGATAATGATAAATAGGACCCAAGGTCCCACAATCATGGCATCTGAACTATTTGGAGAATCCCACTAGAGTGAGGGAAGCAATTTTCAAGCAAAACCCTAGACAAAGTGTCCAAGCCTCCTAATATTTTGTCTTAACAAAAGCCTTAACTAGCACCTTTAAAATCTTAATATTCTCACCCAGTTCTATTATCATGCCAATAACATTGAGTTCATAATAGTATTATTTTTTTAGCAATTTGGTCCATGAGCATGTAATCTTCTCGAAGAACCATTTTGAGCAATGAAAATTTGTATGCTTTTTGAAAAAAACAATCAAGTGTAAATCAATGATGGTCCCAAGAAAGGTAATTTAACTTTATTTTGAAACTAGTAACACATTCAAATTTTCATCTTGTAGTCTCTAATAATTTGGCTTTAAATTGAAGAATGATTGTTGGAATAACACCCAATCCAAAACCACTTCATTAGCTTTATATTGATGGAAGATAGAACTAAATGGCCTATGAAATTATGTTAGGGAAAATAGACTCTCCCAAAGGCTAGTACCTTTGCATGGAAAATAATGTATAAGAGGATCCTTATAGGTGATCGATTAAATACCATTGGTATAGCATGCTCCTCTTGATGTGTGTTATGCAAACAAGAAACAAAAATTGTCAGCCATTTGTTAATATCTTGCCCCTTCTCCAATCATTGTTGGGATTGGTTACAAGAAAAGTTTGAATTGGTAAGGCACCATGCCAAATGATATTTATAACATGTTCATAAGTTGGACAAAAGCTCATTCTTCTATATGGGAAAGCATATGGGAGTCGAGTCCCTTCCTCCCAATCTAGGAAATCTAGAAAGAAAGGAATACCAAGATATTTAATGAAAAATAAAACCTTGAGGAAGTGGTAATAAAGAAAATAGAGAAAGGAATCTATGAAGTTGTAATGGCAAAGATGATAGCAACAAACCATTCACTAGCTAGAATGGAGACATAATGAAGAAATAGGACTCACTTAGTCTCCTATGAAATTTGTGTACCAATGTCTCAACTTGCAAATTATGTTAAAAATCCATCAAATGATTTTCGCCTCCAAAGGGTAGACTTAAACTAAATTTTGATGGTGTCACAAAAGGAAATCCAAGCATTTTTGGTGTTGAGATTTGTATATAAAATGAAAAAAGTGAATTGATATGGGCCATCTCGAAGAAACTACCTACTAGCACTAACAACAAAGCTAAGTTTATGGCATCGTTAACGAGATTGTAGTTCTATTAAAAAAGAATCACAGACCTAGATTTTGAAGGAGACTCTCAAATATGCATAAATTCTAGATACAAAATAGAAAAAGTAATAAATTGGAGATTGTTAAAAACATGGTTGAGTCAATTTGGGTGCTAGTCGATGGAATGGGAAATGTCTTAATATCATAGTCTCTATGAAGGCACTTGGATGATAATTTTTTTAGCTGATAGAGCTTACAAAATAACAAAGAATGAGAGTAACATGTTTTAATCATCTTTGCGATGACATTGCTCTATGACTTGGCACTTTTGATTGGTGAAGGGTGAATGAGGGTGAGAATGGATCAATATTGTTGGTACTCATTTGAATTGGGTAAGCCCACAAAACTGGTTTACAATTCCAGCGAGGAAGAAATTTTTTTACAAAAATGCTCCTATGAATTTTATTTTGCTTTTTAGGGGTTCGCACGAACTAGAGGGTTTGAATGGACCCAAAAGGGGTTTGAATGGACCCTGGTTTGAGTGAACCATATTAAATGATGGGACTCACTTTTTGAATCTTTTTATGACAAAGATAATGGGAAATTGGGGGTTCGCTCCTACCTGGGTTCATTCGAACCCCGCTTTTCCCCCCTTCTCCCCCTTCTCCCCCTACTCCCACTATGGCTCCAAATTTTTGTAGAATTTTTCCCTTCAAAGCTCGAGTTAAGGATGAAAATGGAGAAGACTTCACAGACCCAACTGGATGATGGTAATCCTAGAAACGAGCTATCCATCGAATATTATTTTAATATGTTTTGGTTTTATTATGTATTTGTTTTTTCAGTTTGATTAAACATAGGTTTTTCACCGAAAATCAAGCTCTTTGTTCTGCACATGTGGAAAAATAGTGGATTATCAAAATAAAATTTTGAAAAATATGTCCAAACTAGGTATTGCAGTGCTGTCATAATAGTGGTTTACAATTCCTGAGAGGAACAAATTTTAGCTGAAATCACATATTTTTAGAAAATATAATGATTTAAGCCTTAAAAAGTTCCATTTTAAGGATTCCAATTAAAAATGGTTTGATCAAATCACCTTAGATCAAACCCCCTTGGATAGAACCTCGCTAGTTTTAAACCATACCTATAAATGCGTCTCCTTTACACCTATCAAAAAATATTGATAAAAAATCACTTTTGATTTAGATTTTGGGGATCAAATGAATTCATTTAAAATTGATTTCAAATGATTATGGTATTCCCTAACAAACTATCCAATGAATATAATTTTAATATGTTTTGGTTTTGTTATGTATTTGTTTTTTAAGTTTTATTAAATGTAGGTTTTTCATCAAAATGAATTTCTTTGTTCTTCACATGTGGAAAAATAGAAGATTATCAAAAAGAAATTGAAAAATATGAGTGCACCAGATATTGAAGTCCTTGATCCAATAAAAAAATAAAATAAATTTTTACATATACAAAAAAGTTACGCTATACTATTTTCTATGTCCGAATTGTAATTTGTTTGACTTTGAAACTTGATTTAAAAAAATATTCAATAAAAAACTATCTAACCAAGGAAGCACTAGATATTAGAGTTGCAAATCTAAATTTGAAAGAATTATAATTTTATCCTTCATGGAATAAAAGTTATGCGTTATACGGTGTGTCACTTTTTAAAAATGTTGTTTTCTAAAAAATCTATTTCGTGGGAGATGGAAAAGAAGTGCAATTTGATTCCAAAAATTTTGAAAAAAATATTTTTAGAATCTACAGACAAAATTTGATGAGACTCTAGTTTGCACCATCTTCAAATTCCTCACAGTTTAGCTGCTATAGGTGCCCAAATGTGAAGATTTAGTTAAAAATAATAATTTCAGTGTCTAGTTTGGCCGAAAATTGTAAACCACTATTATGGGATCACCCATTGATGTCCTTGATCTAGAAAAAAAAAAATCGATACATATAAAAAAAATTATGTTGTATACAGTTTGTCTATGTCTGAATTGTAATTGGCTTGAATTCGAAACTTGATTAAGGAAAAAATATTCAATAAAACACTATGAAACCAAATGAATTGGTTAGATATCATAGTTACAAATCTAAATTTGAAAAAAATAGAATTTTATCCTTCATAGAAAAAAAAGATATGTTGTATACAGTAAGCATCACTCGTTAAAAATGGTGTTTACTGATAAAAACTAGATTTTGAAGGAGATAGAAAAAGAAGTGCAATATGATTCCAAAAATATATTTAAAATCTACAGACAAAATGTCACAAATCACTAGTTTGCATCATCTTCAAATTCCTCATGGTTTAGTTGAGGAGAGTGTTCAAAATTGGGTGTGTGGATGAAGAAAATGTCATTCGAAAGACTATTGGTGACAACATTCTTGGTGATGAACATATCCATGACACTACACTAATGGAGAATATTTTGGAGAACTTTGCAATGGTTTTCAAAAAGAAACATTGGTGTCACATTGTTGTGGGTAGGCTCCTTCTCTAGTGTGTCAAAGATGTGGTGACTAATGTTATTAAAACACACATGTCTCTACAAAATGAGAGCATTGTTTGAGTTTTTGACATTGTAATTGTATGACTTAGTGATGAGCTTCAACAAACAATTACCCTATTTTTTGAAGGCATCGAAAAGGACAACATGGAGGTATTCGACTTCTACATTGCTCATATGAAGCTCAGGCCTTTCCCGTTGAACAAGTTGAATGTACCTTTGAGATCTATCTAAAGGTCTCTATTGCTTAATCCCTTATCGACCATAAATAGATAACAACTAGGCATTTCAAACTCTTTTTTAAGAGGCCTTGTATTTTCTTTGTGATGAATTTTAATGAAAAGGATCCTACCCCCATGGTAGCAACTTACCTATTAAAAAAACATGATTTTAGTTTAAAAAATAGTTAATTCTTTACAATAACAAAATGATGTAGAAGATACTATAGAAATTTTTTAGTAATTTATCCTGAATAGTTTATCTTCTCTTGAACAAATAAGATAATTATAGTTATACAACCTTGAGTAAACCCACAAAATTGGTTTACAATTCTAGTGAGGAAAGAAAAGTTGCAAAAAATGCCCCCATGTTAAAAAAATGGTTTATGGGGGTTCGAGCGAACCCATTAAATGTTGGGTCCCACATTTCTCAGAAAAAAAGCAAAGAAAAGGGTTGTGGAAAGGGGGTTCGGTCGAACCCCCTTTCCCCCTTCTCCCCTTCTAGCACCAAAATACTCTAGAATTTTTTCTTTCAAAGCTCGAGTTGAGGATGAAAATGGAGGAGACTTCACAAACCCAACTGGATGATGGTAGTCCTCGGAACGAGCTATCCAACGAATATAATTTTAATATGTTTTGGTTTTATTATGTATTTATTTTTTAAGTTTGATTAAACATAGGTTTTTCATCAAAAATCAAGTTCTTTGTTTTGCACATGTGGAAAAATAGCATATTATCAAAAAAAAATTGAAAAATATGAGTGCACTAGATATTGAAGTCCTTGATCCAACAAAAAAAATAAATTGATACATATAAAAAAAAAATTGTTGTATACAATCCGCTTATGTCTAAATTGTAATTGGTTTGACTTTGAAACTTGATTAAGGAAAAAGTATTCAATAAAACACTATGAAACCAATTGGAAGTAGTAGATATCATAATTACAAATCTAAATTTGAAAAAATTAGAATTTTATCCTTCATGGAAAAAAAGTTATGTTGTATACGGTGAATGTTACTCCTTAAAAATGGTGTTACTAAAAAAACTAGTTTTTGAAAGAGATGGAAAAAGAAGTGCAATCTAATTCCAAAATTTTTGAAAAAAATATATTTAGAATCTACAAACAAAATGTCACAAATCACTAGTTTGCATCATCTTCAAATTCCTCACGATTTAGCCTCTATAGGTGCTTAAAAGTGAAGATTTAGTTAGAAAAAATAGTTTAGTGTCCAGTTTGGCCAAAAATTGTAAACTAGTATTGTGGGATCACCCCCTTAGTTATCCCACAATAAAGGTTATTTTACTACAATATCTAAAATAAGTCTTACAAGACTATTAGAAAATCCTAACTCAAGAGTTACAAAAATTATTGTGTTGTAATTTTCAACATTTACATTGTAATTACAAGTATTTGTATATGAATCTTGCAAATGAGTTGATAAACCTATCAACTTACATATCAAAAACCAAATATTAGTCAAAATATATATTTTTAAAATTATTAACACAATCATATTCTATCTAAAATGTTAACATCTCTATTATTATTTATTTAATTATAGATAATTTTTTAAACACAGTTCTTCACAACCTTATTCTATTATAAACTTTATAGAACTAAAAGAAAAAAAATCGACACTAATTAAAACTTAAAAGATATGAAACATGTAATTTGTATTTACAATTTTCATTTCTCTAAAATACCCCTAATTGAAAATAAATATACGTTATAAATATCTTCGACCCTTAAATTTGATGGTCCACTTTGATTATCAAACAAGTTTTTCATAAGAGTCATTCATTAAAAATAAATCTTTTCTCATTAAAAGTTTTATATATCAGAATAATCTCTTAAAAAATATTCTTTATTGAAATCTACCCTCAGCAATATTTTTATTAAAAAAACCCTAAATACAGCCATACGGCCATCAAATTTAAGCCGAAATGGCAATTGTTTTAACAGAATTTGGAGTTTTACCATGCAAAGAAATTTTATTTCAGACAGTTACCAAACGGTGGCGCCTCCACCGACAGCGTACGATCCGACATTTAAGTTTATTATAAGCCAAATCTGTCGACCTTTTTCCCCCACATTGTACACCATTTCATACGAACGATTAGACATATATTTACAAGTACTCTGTCTTAGGTCAATGACTCCCACTTACTACAGTACGCTAAATCTAACTACGGTACTATAGTGAAGGCCAAATCCCAAACGTGTAAGGTATGGATTCACTCCAAAGTTCTTGGAGTGCATGTACACAGCCAGGTACAATATTTTGACAGCAAATTTTGTCCATTTTAGGCGACTCTTTCCATCATTTCAGATGAGACGTAGTTTGGCTCTTTGTGGTCTGTGTTTAATGGAGGCAATCAATGACAGTGTATTTTTTTAGATTTTATGTACGTGCTGGCATTGTATAAAGAGGTAGACTAAAGATTTTTAATTGTTTCTTTGTTTTGTGGAATCCGAATGTCATGAGTTTATATATTTATCTTATATTTATAAAATCTAAAGTTGGGGATGTATATTCACTTGTTTAAAAATACGTTTGTGTAAATTAGGGGAGAGGGCCGAGTAGTCGTGCACCCTAATTACGCGCTTCTAATTATCCTACATCAAAATTTCAAATCACTCCTAATTTTTTACAGCAGCTCACTTGGTAAGTTCTCTGCTTATAACTAAGGTTTCAGGGCCACATCATCAAATATGATGCCACATCAGCATTTTTTTGTGTGAAGGTGTTCAAAAAGGCCCCCAAAAATAGTGAGACCAATACTTGTGCATTACATCATGGGTAGTTGAGTGCTGATGTGGTATCACATGATTGGTTGTTTTTTAGATCAAAAGCATACATTTTGTTTAATTATGGGTAGTCAAATCGCAACTATTGGACATTATATAAACAACTATTAGGTATTATAATCACAATTGATTGCAAGACTATTGAACCCTACACAACTATTGGGTCTTCTCCCCTAAGTAGGGTAACACAACTCTTATAATAATTATATGAAGATATTTGTACATATGTTATGATTATAACATCTTTAACGTATTAAAATAGGTAATTATTAGTTTTTTCTATTAAAATATAATTTTTACAAGCAATGATGTTATTGGGTCATGCAATCTATCAAAAATGAAAAAGATAGGATGAACTATCATGAAATAATTTGATTGCATATTACCATGTTCAAGGATTATTGGTTTGGGTCATGTAATCTATCCAGAATGGAAAAGAAAGGATGAGCTATCATTCATAAAATCATTTGTCCTTGGTTATAACAAACTACATTGTTACCATGCTCAAGGATTATTGTTGGTCTAGGTCATTGTTACCATGCGTGGTCATGCAATCTATCTAGAATGAAAAAGATAGGATGAACTATCATGAAATGATTTGATTGCATTATTACCATGCTCAAGGACTATTATTGCTTTGGGTCATGCAATCTATCTAGAATGGAAAAGAAAGGATGAGCTATCATTTCGTAAAATCATTTGTCCTTGGTTATAACAAACAACATTGTTACCATGCTCAAGGATTATTGTTGGTTTGGGTCATTTTTACCATGCACAACCATGCAATCTATCTAGAATGAAAAAGATAGGACAAAATATCATCAAATGATTTGATTGCATTATTACCATGCTCGAGGATTATTATTGGTTTGGGTCGTGTAATCTATCTAGAATGGAAAAAAAAGGATGAGCTATCATTCATAAAATCATTTGTCCTTGGTTATAACAAACAACACTATTACCATGCTCAAGGATTATTGTTGGTTTGGGTCATTGTTACCATGCATAGTCATGCAATCTATCTAGAATGAAAAAGATAGGACACAATCTATCTAGAATGAAAAAGATAGGACGAAGTATCATCAAATGATTTGATTGCATTATTACTGTGCTCAAGGATTATTATTGGTTTGGGTCATGTAATCTATCTAATGTAAAAGAAAGGATGAACTATCATTTCATAAAATTATTTGTCCTTGGTTATAACAAACTAAATTGTTACCATGCTCAAGGATTATTGTTGGTCTTGGTCATTGTTACCATGCATAAGGACAATTATTGGTTTTAGCTTTGCAATGATTGCATCAAAAAATGGCAAAGGTTTTGAGCAATAAGAAGGGTAGAGGCGAAAAAAGAGAATTAGGGAGGAAGTAAAAAAAGTAATTCAAAGAAATTTCAAGAGAGGGATAGATAATGGTGGTGAATGCATTCATGCTTCCTTAGATTAATAAGATATCATCAAATTGATAAAGACACAAGGAATAATACATAGAACATTAAAAATAAAACAACATTCCCATGAATATATAGAACTGAAATATATAAATTCATACACATTTATAAAGTTTATTTATAATAAATATTTAACACTATTTATATCATTTTTAACTTATCTTACTATAACACCATTTCATTAAATTATTTCTTAAAAGTTAAATATAACACCAATAAAATAATTGAACAAAAGAATAAATATCACAATAATAATCAGTGTACAAATTATCATCTATAACCAATCTTAAATATGAAAAAAATATTAACACATTTTAAATTTAAATCCATATTATTATACTTAGATAATCTTATCACAAATACCAAACACCATGTTGTAAGCTAACATTATTTTGAATTTCACTTAATAAATACGGTAATGGTTGCCCCAACACACATAATTTTAATTGGGAGACACTCTTTTCTGCTTTTGGGCATACATACCTATCGCAATTCGTTGGTGTTGTCTACTCAATTGTAAAATTTTGTATGATTAAAGTGAAGAATCCTCCGCATTCCTCTTCTTGATATGACTTCCCTAATAAAACTGTCACCGGAAGCCATTAGCATGTTGCATTTAAATCTAAGATAGATTCACTCATAGATTTGAGAACCAGAATTTGAAAACAAGGTCTCGAACTACCTTAAAATCCACGTAATTGAGTATGAGAAGATACTGCAACTTTGAAGAACACAGGAATTTGGCAATAATTTTACATAAATACGCGCAGAAAGCAATAATTCGGCAAACAATAGTGTCAACCCACCAGATCCGACCGCCATGATTAGTACCCACTGAACATGCACTTTGAATTCTAATCATTTTTCCGGTCGGTTTTATTTCGAATTTACATCATACCGAATGATAATGTCTACATGATCTCAATTGCCCTCACGCCGACAGTCGGGCAAGCAATTCAATTTTCATATTGGAAGAGATCAACTGCATAAAAAAAATGCAATTTTTTCTTGATATCCAGATGAATTACACAGAAAAACATGATCATTGAACGACCGTAACGCCGACTGAGCAAAATTACACTGCCCGAAGTCGACCGACCAGCAATAAATACATTTCGTTTTCTCCTAATCAAGAAACCAGTCAAAAATTCGTTGCAGCAGTCCAAGGAAAACAAGATTTTCCGTCTTCTTTCAACCAGAATCCTTCAAAAAAAAGCCGGTAAACCGAAACCCAAAATCAGATACGAACAGAAACTTTCAGAGCCACAAGGCCCCTGCTTCCCTAAGCCTGGGCACAAGTTCTCCGCTAATATGCGCCGCCATGAGTCGATCAAGGCCGCCAAGAAACTTCCCGCCGACAAACACAGCGGGCAAAGGCGCCGCAACCTTTTCTCCGCCTCCGCCTCCGCCCGCCATGGAAGCCAAGGCCTTGCGAATATCTCCGCTCAGCCCTTCCTCTACCTCGTCGAGCTCACACACCACCGAATTAACGCCCAAGCTGCAAAGCAGCCGCTTCACCACATGACACATGCAACAGGACGTGACGCTGAAAATGAGCACCGCATTTTCCGACGCCAGCCGCTCCACCGCCTCCGCTCCCGTCTCAAATCTCTCCGCCGGGTTTCTCAGCTGCATCCCCACCCGCCGCTTCGTCTCCGCCGCCGCCCGCCTGTACTGCAATCCTTGCATTTTTTCTAAAATCTTTTGAAATTTTCTTCGTCTCTGAATGTCTTAAAAACCATTCGCTCGCCCCACTCCGCAAAACCGTTACGTATCCCACGGTTAAACTAAAACTAAAACTAAAACTGAATCCGCCCTCGACGGACCCGATGATCTCCGAGAATTTTGAAGCTGACGTAGCTGAAAATAAAATTCCTTGGTTTATCATCAATCCTGCGGATGTGCTTCTCCTTTTAATTATTTAATATTGCGGTCATTGCCGTGTAATACTCTGTCACCGTGACGTCATCCATCGGTCTGCCTGGACCGATGAGTCATTTAACGTCTGGCGGACGGCAGCTGACGTCGAAGATGACGGGAGGAATTGCCTGCCGATGGATATGGCTGTCGTCATCATGACGCAGTTTGAGGGGGCTTGCGGTGCACATGCAACCACGTGTGTTTGCAGGCTTGGTGACGCTACCGGAACGTAATATCTTATCCACCCATCTATTGGACGGCGACGGGGTTTAAATTTGATGGCCGTCAAGTATTTTATGAGTGATGGTTTTTGTACATTGTAGCTATTTGCAAATGACGTGTAATCTGACAAAAAAAAAAGCCAGTCTGCATGTTCAAGGTTTGTATTGTTGGAAGTTTTAGAGAAAAATAATAATTGCATCATCATTGGTCTTAAATATGGGGGTTGTCGATTGTGAGAAGGGAAGTGGGAATTAAGGATAAATTGATTGACATGTAGGGTATGTAAAAAAATTTAAAACAAATGAAGAAGTAAGGAGTTTGATTTTTCTCACAAGATAATGTGAAATTTAAGGCGTATATTTTATGAAATTTTACTGTTTTGTGGGATTTTGTAGACAATAGTCTTGAATGTAAATGCTATTGGATATAGAAAATGTGGATATATGTCCCTTTCAATGTAAAAAATGTGGAGTCTAATACAAACAAATCTCAATGTATGTAATGGTTTATACATGGGTCAAGATGCATGATTACAAACTTGTGAAGAAACTTTGCTCTTAAGTAAAAAACGTTATGGCTAAGCATAATTTCTCATCGGATAGATTTTTTAGGGTAAACTTTGGTCATGTCAATACCATATATTTATAAATGTGAATGATATACCTCTTTTGTCAATGGTAGATGTTAGGAAATGTGTCTTGATTTTATTTCTAATGTTTAGAATATAAAAAATGTATTTTTTTGACAATGAAATAGAAAAACTTAATTTATGGGCTATTGAGATTTTTTTTGGTTAAATAAATATTTTGGGTTGTTCAAATGATGCTCAATATGAGCCCAACAATTTTTAAAAATGGGCTCCAATAGCCTCTCGAATCAAAAGTTGTGGCCTCTAAAATGTGGGCATCTCGCATTAGAAATGTAAGAACATCTCAGACACATAAACGATTTGTAAGGGAGAGTTACACTTGTTGACCAAGTTATGATGTGTATTATGACCTGTTGTAAGGCATCTTTGAATGGAGCCAAAATGGGATGCCCAAGTTGGTGAGTGGATTATGATGAGTTTATGATAGGTGGATGGAATATGTTATTTTTCGCTTGTGGACTCATCTTGAAATTTGGATGTTGTATTTCTAACTAGGAATTTAGGTGTTGTCTGTTAGCTAGTTTTAGCTCATGTTTCCTCATTACAATTTTGATCGTTTCATGTCTTACATCTCCTATTTATTGGATGCTTGAGATGGAGGTTTTGATAGTGAGTTTTGTAAGTATTGTTATCTTACCATAGTTACTTTAGATCTCTAGTTGGTGATGCTTCTATAAAGGCTTAGACTCTACAAGCTTATTGTAACCTTTGATTACTAAATAATATATTGAATTGTTTCAAAGTGTGGGATTTTTCTTCCAAAAGGTTTTTTTTCACATAAGTCATGGTGTTATGTTATATTGTTTTGTGTTTATTTCCTTGTGACTATATGATTAGTTTGATTTTTGTACATATCTCCTCTCATAGATTAATGTAGGAAGTGTATTCAAGACACTTCTACTTTCTTTCAATAGGACTAATATAATTCATTTCCTTTAGCATATCTAAGAGAATATTAAAATCTTTGACCAAATACTAGGAATTCATGGTCTTCTTGGGAGTCTTTAAGATGTAGATACATTAAAGGGAGTATCTATTATGATTAATGAAGTCTATTTTATTTTCTATTTTAGGACATCTCTTGATTACTTCACAACCCATATAGATTTGGTGCAATACCAAAAAGAAGCTACCATGCAAAGGAATGTTGAATGAAAAGGCTTAGCATTTGAGAAGGACTAGAGTGGCAATAACTTTGTTAAAAAGATAAAAATAATATTTTTAAACTGAAAACTAGATTAAAGAGCTACTATGGACTTGAATTTCTCTATTTATCATATACGATACTCAACCTTTGTGTTGTTGAAAGGTGCAACACTTGCACTTAATTAAGGGTAAACATTTTTGTTGTATCTTTTGGGCACAAGATCGACATTAGCTGTTGTACCTTATGGATGTTAACTCAACATTATTTAAATTTTTTCCTTAAATTTAATTTTAAGAATTGGATGTAAAATCATTTGACATTTTGTTTATGTTGAGACTTTGATATTTTGTGATTTGGCATTTATTTGAGGGCTAGAGTCACTATATAATGAATTAAGAATGCTTTTGGTGTAATTGTTAATCCAAATTATTATAAATTACCTAGTGTTACTTACTTTAACCAATCATAATGTAGTCCCAAAAGGACACATCTATTTGAAGCATTAAATATCAAACAATTTGTATGCCTTGTCCATGCTTCCACATTTTGTATACATGTCTACTAGGACACTTGGAACTAAAACATTTGATAAAAATATCCCTTCCTTTATCCTTTGATATGTGTTCATACCTTATTTGAAAGATACTATATTGGAAAATGTAGGCAAGATGCTAATAAAGGCTATAAAATTTGGTTTTATAATTATCCTAATGGTATTTTTAACAAACCGCCAATTCTTTTAGTTAAAGAAATAGTATGCAAATGTGGAACGATAAATAGGGTAAGTGTAAATAGTTATAAAATGTTGCTTTACAAAAATCAATTTCAATTTCAAAAACCACATTGTCCATGAAACTCTTATTTAATAAGTTATATATATTTTTTAAGTTCATAAATGTAATTTGGTTGAATCTATGAAAAAAATTATTAAATTCTATTTATTTTAAGTGAATTTAATATTTTTAAAGTATATCCTATTTTTTTTCTTGGAATAAAAGTTTTATTAATTTATTAAAAACATAATTTTGTCTTTCTAGTAAAGGCTAGGGCTCGATAACATGATTACAAGTGTTACACCCCATCTCTTAGTTACCGGGTTGCTTTTACCCTATTCAAGTAAATATGATGATAAATGTTAATCAATACTTTGATATGTTTAAGTAAGTGAATGAAACACTAAATGTATATTATGATGTTTCATATACTAGTGGAAATGAGATAAATGAATATGTATTGCACAATATGAATGCTTTGATGATTTAAATGATCTATGATGTTATTGGATTTCATGTGAATGGCTAACTACCTTTGTGTTACACTAAGTTGAATGTAGGAACATGTTCGAACCTCCGAAAGAGAGGGGAAGTATCACTTAGGAGAGAAGCTTGGTCTAGTAACCTCTAATTTAGTCATACTAAGCATACACACACTCACACCCTAGTTGGTCAAGTAGAGTAAAGTTAGTTAGGATTGGGTAAGTAACCTTCAGTCTTGTTGTGCATGATTTAGAAGAGGCTATGATCTTGTTTTGTGGATTTTTGTGATTGGGGTTATGTGATTGAGTCTTTATGTTGAATGGAGGTTCTTCTTCTTTATGTGTCTATACTTATGTGTTAATCGATGAAGTATATACCTAGAATGTATAAGTGTATATATGGTCATGTCCTTAATAACCCATATGCATGAGAGTACCGAATGGATAAATGCAACATAAACATATATATGTGTGTGTGTGCACTTCTTATATATACGTCGATTGATGGAAATGAGAATATATGTGTTTAAGGATATTAAAATAATGTTATATATATATATATATATATATATATATATATGTAATATATATATATGTAATATATATATATATATATGTAATATATATATATATGTAATATATATATGTAATATATATATGTAATATATATATTAATATAGATGTGTATAATTAAATGTATATATAGTATATTAATATACGAGAATATGTATGTATATATATAGTTATTTTGATATATATTTATATAAATATTTGATTGACGAATAATGTAATAAATAATCTTGTGAATGTAAATATATATATATATATATATGATTCGTAAGAGATTATATTAGATATCAAAAAATTTACAATTCATCTACACTGCAAGGTGTAAGATTCATTTAAATCCCCTTCAAACACTCATGTCCATCTACCCCTGGAAGGCCACAAGCAACCATCCCAAAATTTGTATTATCAAAACATCAAAATGAAGGGCTACCACCCAAACTTAAACTACCAAACCAACCACTACCAAACACCAACAAAGAAACCAACATAAACTTAAACTATAAAATAGCTATTGCATATATAGACGCATAATATCATACCCACTTCCCCAAGCAGGACCACACCCGGCACCACAAGCATTGGCTAGAAGCCATTCAATTCGGCGAACTAGTCAAATTCCATCATCAAATCAAAACCTTCAATCGACTCCATTGAAATCACCTTCTTCAAGAAACTAACACCATAGGCCGCAATTTGATGATGTCGAACCAGAGCCATACCTTTGAGCTCCAACAGTAGAGGGCAGACATGAATGACCTCACCTACCACCTTTACCAGTGGAAAATCATGGGCCTAGGGCACACCACAACCTAGAAGTGCAGATTTTAGTACCTCGTCCAAGCCATCCAAAATCTCGATTTTGAAGAGTTTGTAGATAATTACCTTTTCTTTGGCCTTAAGGGTCCTCACATCCAGCACCGACGCCAAAAAATGGGAAGCAATATGGGTATTGACCCTTAAGGTCTCTCAATTTTTCAAGATATATGTTCCCAAGATCATTTTGACGGAAACCACCACATGGGGATCAATCCTTAGAGGAATCCACTTCAACCATTGGTCAGTTATGTGCTTGAAATTTGTTTGTTGCACGTTACAATCAAGTTGAATGGGGGTATCCTGGCCAATGTTAACCACTGCCTCAAACGAAATCTCCACAATAAATTTGGAGCTTTCCGCCATGACTAAACATAGAGCAAACCACTAAGCTAACAAGGATGACAAAAAACTACCCAGTCAAAACTATTTAATGAGAGTGTTTCCATCAAGTTTATTACGATCTACATAAACCAACGTGCTTAGCTAGAATTCCTAAATGTTGTCCATCTGTGCCAGATTGAGTTGTAGATCCATTGTCCTTCGCCAATTGGGGTTACGACCATGATAAGCCCAAATCATCGGGTTGGTAATCATGATTACCATGGCTTCCAAAAATCAAGACACATTGATCAATTATCCTTTATAATTATCAACCTTCAAGCAGCCTTAGAGGGCATGAGCTCGGTACAAATCTACCAAATTTGAAGCCACCTCAAGCGCCACACAAACTCTAACTCATCGATTTTCTTTTAAACCCAAACAGTTCCAAAGGTTGGCAGCCACCCCCATACTTAATGTTGATGGATGCGATTCTCCACAACCTTGTTGTGGAGAGACACTCACCCAAATGCCCACTATCCACTAGCAATTGTTAGGTGAACAATTCTTTCAATGCTATCCCATCAGCCCCCAGGTTGGAGAGGTGATCCGCTTCAGTGTTACCTTCTCTAAGAATGTGATTGAACATAACATGTTTAAATCGATCCACCCATCCTAGTGCAATTTTTAGCTTTACTCCCAGCTTCCAATTTTGAACCTTTTTCAACCTCAAAGCATTAATCATAAGAGAGGAGTTTCCTTCAATAACAACTTTCCTTAGACCAAGATCAACACATAATCCCAATCCCAGAATCAGAGCTTGAAACTCAATAACATTATTGGTCCCTTTTGGAAGGGGAGATGCCAATCTGCCCAATGTTTGACCTTCATTGTCCCTGATTATGTAGCTAGCTCTAGAAACTCCTGGATTGCCTCTAGAGGCCCTGTCAAAATTTAGCCTGGCCCACCCTTCATCCGATGGAACCCAACACACCTTGCTTCTATCTCTTATCGTGGCTTCACCACCTTCCCCCACAAAAGTAGGGACTTTCAGTCTGTTCCAGCTCCTTCGAACAATTGCATCCCAAACTGTGAAATTCACTTTCTTAGGGTTGAGCTCTTCCAACCTAGAATTGACCACTTCAACTACGCTAGCCTCAATTTTGCTTTGTAACCTTGACTTTGTTAACACCTTTTCCTAGAAGATTCTCCAGTTTTATTCCTTCTAGATTTCCCAAATGATGATTGAGGGATTGACAATCCATAGGCTACCAAACATTACTTGTCTGTAATGGATAGGCCAACTCCTAAGCGAATCTAGTAATCTAGCCAGGAAAGTTGAATACCAGAAGAGCTTGGTACAAAGCCAATTCCAGCAACGTTGTGTATACCTATAGTTCAAGAATAAATGATCCCCTATCTGCTCCTCCATTTTGCACAAGGGACATCATGAAGGGCTATGGTACCCCAATTTAGTGAACCTATTTGCTATGAGAGCTCTACCTTGAGAAGCAGTCCATGTGAATATTTCAGCCTTTGGTAAGCATAATTTGTCCCAACACAAGTTGGTCGGCAAGTTGGACTCAAAATCACCTTCTCTTGATAGAGCATTATATCCATCTTTCACCTTGTATTCCCCATTTTGTGAGGCATTCCATCTGATGTTAGCCTTCCCTTGCCTAAGGCATATTTTTTGTCCCTTCAAAATCTTCTCATACAGCTCCACCACGGTCCTTTGAAAGCCTAGCGGTCTGATGCTCTTCCATTTGCTGTACATTTCTCCCTGTTGAGGTCGGTCCTCCAAATAATCTCTTACCCTATCTCCCCATGCATGTTTAGTTACCAGTCTTACTTGAGCCGGGTCTTCTGAGAGTGATAGTTTCTCAAATTCATCCCAAGATTCTTCCCCAAAAAATTTTTTCTAACCTTCCCTGACTTCCCAGGCAAGGTAGTCTAGAACTAAATCCCTCAAGCTACAAATGAAGTTCCAAATTTTGGATCCTTTTGGGAGATTTCTAGTAGTTAACATTGAATGCTCGCCCCCATCAAGATACTTTGCCCTGAGTATTTTTACCCATTTCAAATTATGTTTTGTGTGAAGGGCCCATACCAAATTTTCCCCCAAAGCCTTGTTTTGGAGTAGCAAATTTTTCATTCCAACACCATCGGCCTCTTTCTTTTCACACACTTTTTTCCATTTTATTAGGGGGAACATGTGTTGCTTTGAATTACCTTTCCAAAAGAAATCTTTCATCTGCTTATTAAGAGTTTTTCAGGCCCCATTAGATAAAGGGAGACATGACATCAGATATGTTGGTAAGGTTGAAATGACAGATTTCAACATCACCAGTCACCCAGCCCAAGACAACCATCTACTTTTCCACAATGCCATTCTATCCTTCACTTTTTCTATCAATGCGCTCCATAGATTCCCTTTATTCACACCCTTATCCAATGGTAGGCCTAGGTATCTATATGGAATCTTTCTCTTTTTGAATACGAGGATTTGCATGATCTAAATCTCTCTTGCTATAGGGGTATTCAAGAAGAAAACTTTCAACTTAGCTGTATTAATCTCTTGCCCGAAAGCTAGAGAATACTTATCAAGAATGCCTTTTAACATGTTGGCTTCCCTTTCTATGGTTGTTCCAAATAAAAATCTATCATCAACAAACTGTTGGTGAGTAACCACGCCTTGGTTACATATGACCTGCAAACCACACACAGAGCCACTCCTCTTTTCTCCTTCAATCACATAAATTTGAGGGTAAGCAATCTCAATTGTTGACACAGTAGAGAGTGACATCGTGAGGTTGAACCTTGTTTGTTGGCACTATAGGCAAGAAGCCCCACTATTTCACCATAAGGCCTCCCCCAATCTCAATTATTGACACGGTAGAGAATGACCCCATGAGGTTTGAACCTTGGTTGTTGGCACTACAGGCAAGAAGCCCCACCATTTCACCAAAGGGTTGCCCCTATAATATGTATATATATTATATATATTATTTTTTATATATTTAAAATGCATTTAACATCTTGTTCAAAAAAAATATATATATAAGGGTGATCCCACAATAGTGTTTTACAATTTTTGGCCAAACTGGACACTTAAATTATTATTTTTAACTAAATCTTCACATTCAGGCACCTATAGTGGCTAAACCGTGAGGAATTTGAAGATGATGCAAACTAGAGTCTCGTCACATTTTATCTGTAGATTTTAAAAATATTTTTTTCAAATTTTTTGGAATCAGATTGCACTTCTTTTTCCATCTCCCACCTGAGGTGGTTTTTTCATAAAACCAACATTGTTAAAGTGGCCTTTCATAATTATAGCATAACTTTTTTCAATAAAGGATAATGTTCTAATTCTTTCAATTTAGATTTGTAACTCCGATATCTAGTGCTTCCACTTGGTTAGATAGCTTTTTTATTGAATGTTTTCTTTAATCAAGTTTGAAGTCAAACCAATTATAATTCAAACATAGCCGCGGTATAGCGATGTAAATTTTTTTTTTTTTTCTATATATGGAAATTCATTTTTTTGTTGGATCAAGGACTTTAATGTTGGTGCACTCATATTTTCAATTTTTTTGATAATCTGCTATTTTTTCCACGTATGCCGAGCGAGAGACCTTCATTTTTAGATGAAAACCTATGTTTAATAAAACTAAAAACAAATGCATAATAAAATTAAATCATATTAAAATTATATTAAGTTGGATAGCTCATTCAGGGACTACGATTCAGTTGGCTTTGAAGACTCCTCCATTTTCATCCTCAGCCTGAGCTTCGAAGCGTAAAAAATTAGGTTTTTTTATGAACAATTTCAAAAATTAAGGAAAAGGGGGGTTCACTAGAACCAGGGGGTTCACTAAAACCAAGGGGTTCTAGCGAACCCCCAGGGGTTTGAGCAAACTAGGGTTCATTTGAACCCCCTTCAATATGCATTTTTCTTTTATTTTTTGGGTGGGAAATGTGGGCCTAGTAATTAACGGGTTCGCTCGAACACTAGTTCGGTCGAACCCCTTTTTGGTTCAGTCAAACTTGTAGGTTCATTCGAACCCCTAAAACCAATTTTTTTGCCATGGGGTCATTTTTTCTCAATTTTCCTTCCTCCATCGAATTGTAAACCACTATTGTGGCTTCACCCATAAATATGTTTATATATAGGATATGTTATATATGAGATATATATATTATATAACTATAAATGTTTGAAATGTATGTCAAACACATTACATGCGCATAGATCAACGCATATATTAGGAATGGAATGCAACATCTAGCACCATATAGTGCTACCTCATATGTGATACATTACATAATTTTAATTTGTGCTTTAAAGACCATAATGTAAACCTTTTGCAAAACACTTCTAAGTCCAACATTATTTATCCTTAAAAGTTAGCGCTGAAATGAGATTCATATTCATTAAGTTGCTTTGAATGAAACTAGTGCATATCATAAATATGTGGCACATCTATTAAATGTGGCGCAACCTTTAGTGGAATGAAAAGCCAACACATAAAGTCTTTAGAGACCAAGTCAAAGCATGAAACAAAGCACATAAGAGATATATTGTTGTGTAAATGTTTTTGAAGAGTTAATGTTGTTTATGAACCTGTAGAATATGTCAAACCCGCGCCTATGAAGGTGGTACCAAGTATTAAGAGGTGGCACCACATTTTCTTGAGGTTGGAATGTAATAGAAGTCTTTGAATTTGTATAAGCCTGCAAATAATTCTTTAGACTCAGTCAAGTGCAAACTTGGTAGCATTTTGTAATGGAATTCGAATTAGGAAACCTATTTTGAGCTTGTTGTCCCAAATTTTGAGTTGACTCAGCCATTTGCATGGTGATGACTATCATGTGTTGCAAACCTATGAGTGATTTGTTGCATAAGGATGAAAGGTAGCAAAAAATACTTATTTGTAGTCTTTGGTTGCTCACAAATTAGTATAGATAGAGGTGCTCATTCTTCCAAATGCATCACTTATCAATTTGATTTATTAGTGTTATTCTACTATAAATTTAGTGCTAAGTGAGTTGAAATATTGTGATATCGAGAGTTGTATTGTTGAATTGATTTGTTTGTTGAGAGATTTAGAGTGAAGCTAGTAGAGGAATTTGGGTAGTTTGTAGTGGAAGTTGCAAGCGAACTTGAGGAGAAGATTATTTAGTTGGAAGCTTTAAGCAGGCATGTTGATCCTACCTCTTTGTTATTATGTTGGAAAGATTGTTTATTTTATTGTCATGATGAAACATTGTCTTTTACTTGTGGGAGATGCTTGTATATGCTTGCAAGCTTCATGGTTGTTTATTATGTTGGAGAAACCTATCATATTGGGTTAATACTTTTATATACCCTATATGGGAAAATAGATGATGATGTTTCTATTTATATTAAACGTAGATATTTATACTATAAGTATATAGAACATGAAATTTGGAATATATCAATGTCATGAGATGACTTGACACTATTAGTTTGAAGTGATAGGTAAACCTTGGGAATAATGAGGTTAGCAATACAACAATAATGATGGTATGAAAGACATGTCATGTCATTGATAAGATGTGACATCATGCAAACCATATTGTTAATCTATACTTGATTGGTCATTTGATCTTAACATCACTTTCAATTGAAACCTTAGGTTGAGAATAGCCTACTAGGTTGGAATATTTACTTGACTAGCACTTGCACCTCAACGAGGTTCAAGGATTAGCCGATAGAAAATTATATGTATGTTGCTGGATTAAACAATTACTAATAAGTGCTAAATAATGGAATGAAATATACTTAGACAAATCTAGATTTTTTCATTAAAAGAATTATCTTATTTTGAAATATTTGCATATAGATTTAAAACATAAAGCAATGTAAATGAAAAAAAAAGTTGCCATCAAATTGACAAAAAACATTTCAAATTAAAATAGGATGTTCCCATTCAATTGGAAAATCATTTTTTATCTGATTTTTATATGATAAGTGAGATTTTGGAGGCTTTTACCATTAAATGGCAGCTGGTTTATCATTAAAGGATAGCTAAAACTTGTTTTTCAACAACTAACAGTAGTTTGAAGTAGTTTGAAGACAGACTTAAATCTCACACTATATGTAGTCTATTTGCAAAATATTTTAGTAAGTATTTGAAAAGTAAACTGAGACAAAAAGTTACAGCGGCAACTAAAATCAAATGTGATGTAATAGAAGAATGTGGATGTTCAATGTGGACGAACATCTTATTAATAACTACCTCGGCTGGTAATTGGTCTAGTATGATACTTAAACTTGTATAAGAACTTCAGAATAATTTACTAATATTTTGCACAGTCCTTTAAGTCTTTTTCAGTGGCTAGGAGAAGGGGTAATTTTACTCTCAGAGGATTTTCATGGTTAGAAAGCCCTTTTCAAATAAAGATAACACTCGCCATTTGAATCCCTCTGCGTGGCATATAATGGTTGTCCTACACCGAAGTTACCGAGAAGTTGATAGGACCGTGCAGAGCCATCCATTGTCAAACGATAATCATCAATGCCTACCCGATTTGCAAATTTGTTAAGCATTATTGAAAAAATAAATAGGGAAAAGGCCAAAAGGGGAGAGGGAAACACAAAGTTTTCCAGTAGAGAGAGATATTTAAGAATACACTGATTTTATAAAATTCGAGTCAACCTGAAACTTACATGCTGCATGCTCTATTTGTGTGCCATAAATGAATTCAAGGACAGTTGAAATGTCCTGCTCAAACTGGTGAAATAGCCCATTTTTAAATTTTAGCTTTTGTAGCTTATTAAGACCTTCTAGCTCAAGCATTGCTCCATGAGAGAAAATTTCTCAGAAGTCAAGTCACATTAAAACTGAAGTCTAGGACTCCATGATCATGAAGAAAATTCAAAAGGAAGATGATTGACTGCAGGAGACTTTTTAACTCCCATAGTTCTCTGGGAGATTAAGGACAAATTCAAGAGAACTTGGCGATTCTGCTGGTTCAATCTAAGGAATACCCAAGAATACACTAACATGCAAGCTGCCACAATGCCCTTCATGTTGTTTTAACTTGTGAGCTACAATATATATTGATCAATCTTATCCCTTTGCTCCGCTCCCTCTTTTCAAAGGTAGCATTTATCTCTCAGTTCTAGCAGGTGAAAAGGAACTTCAACTTTCTGAAAATCCCATTAGAGGAAACATCTCAACATGAGTACAATCCTATTGCAACAACACGAGAGTGGAACCACCACCATCATGGAAGGAAACATGGGTTCTTTCCCAAGAGGATAGAAGATGGGGAAGAGTAATTGGTAGTACCTGATTAAAGAGATGGTAGAATCAACACAACTCTGCAAGATAGCATGAAGCAGAGTGCGCTGTGGTTCTTCAGCGTGGTTCCACAGTCTCTCGAAAACATCATGACATCTGTAATATTCTCCGCCATTGAACAGAAATACACCCACTTCAAAATTAGCCTTCACTATTTGCAGCTACTTCCTCCTTATCCCAGTGATATGCAAGGCACATTAAATTATCGTTTCTCTTATAATTACCCTTCCCATTAGTCCTAATACACATCATGACTATACTAATAATAACCATGCTTGAAGGGATAAAACCTACTGATATGTGAAGAGCAGGGTAGAGCTTGATGTAAAGAGAAGTCAATGCATCTCTGTAATCGAGATACCCTTGTGTTGCAGCGTCCATACATAGCCATTGGTGACCTAAATGCACGACATATCGAATGCGTAAGGCAATTCAATTTGATAGAACATTGTTTTCAAATTCTTTCGTTTGACGATCTAGGAATGTAGTAGCTAGGCCACTCCTGGGTAATGCAGACCAGTGGCATACAATGCAAAGCAATCAAAAAATAAATTTGAGGGCAACCTGCAGCTAGCTGCACAATGCAAATCAGCCTCATAAACCTGGCTGTAGATCAACCAAAGAACTTGCAATGATTGAAACAACAACTGTTTCATCTCAGGAACCACGGAGGCAAAGCAGCGCCAGAAACCTGCAATGAAACCCCAACACCATGCCCTGTTTGATGCAAAAGGTAGCAATGTTAAAATGAATAGAGTAATATTAGGGTAAAGCTTCCAGGCCCATTTATGGAAATTGAAGGCGGTGATCTAGTGCGATTGAAGGAATATAAAATTAGATATAAATATCACCGACTGTAGATTAAGGGAGGCGTTTACGGCGCGACATTCACCTGGAAATTGGATATGATTTTATAGCTACGAGATTTGATTTGATTTTACAGATAGAAGATACGATTTGATATGATTTCCCGTATGCTGGCATTGCAACTCTACATTTATTCAACAGTAACCTAAAAATTGTTTTCTGACAGCCGTGAACAGGTTTAATGGCATGAGACAGGTATGTGAGACAGGTATGTCGTTATTCGGGGACTCAAAAGCTCACAATAGAAGCCTATCGGCTAATTAATGATTGAAACCCTAGGTTGAGATTAACCTATTTGTTTGGGATGATTACTTGATTATTGATTAAAGCAAA
>VDFB02105785.1:94769099-94842474 GCA_007258455.2 Sequoia sempervirens | reverse complement strand
CGTGATCACCGAAAAAGGGAAAAATCAATGAAAAAGGAAAAATCCGATTTTATAGAACCCGAAAATCTGGAAGCTTCTAAGCTTGGTAAAAAGGGGTTCGGATGGGTATTTCAGTATGATGAAAAAAACGCAATTATTCGCAAGATTGTAATAGGTTTTTCACTGGATAATAAAAGTATTGGATGGCTGCGGTTTGGTGGATGTAGCCCAGAATTGGGTGAACCACGTTAAATTCTGTGTTATGATTTATTCTGTGAATGTTTTAGTTTTTCTGTTTTTGTTTATTAAATCTGCATTTAATTGTTAGATCTGCTATCTCTAACCCTAACATCAATGTCATGGAACAATGATTAGAGAGAACAAGCAAACATGTAGCGATGCCTAAGATGATATAAGTTGATGATGCAATTTTTTATGTTGTATGATGCACTCATTATGTGATGATGCAACGTGGATAATAGCTCTTGAGTATTCCTCAATGGTTCTAAATGAATTAGGGGATTTTCCTTAAATACAACACCCTAGTACTCAAGTTAACAAATTTCATGCTCAAGTTGACACATAATGACTAGTTGGAGAGAGTTGACAAGGGATCAAATTTATATTTGGTTTTGCAAGTTAAGGATTTGATTTTGTATTTTTTGAAATTGATCCAAGTTGATTGCATAATTTGTTGACTTTGGTAAGGAAATAGATCAACAAAGAATACAAATTGACCTCTGAAGATGTGTACAATTAAAATAAAATTATCTAAGCGTAGGCTTAGATAATCTATCAATTTTTATGCCAAAATATACTACTTGTACACTAATTATTACACTAAAAATAACCCTATCAAAATAAATCTAAAATAAGAAGGTAAAATGTAGGGTATATATTTTTCACAATTATGAACTAAATTGGATGAAATACTTAATCATACAACAAATTTAAGAAATATTATAAAATTAATATGATATAAATATCTCCACCCATATTTTTTATATGATATATTCTAAAACTTATATAATTAATATAAATACCTCTATAATAGACACAAGAGAGATATATCCAGTTATTGTGAATATGTGGTCCCAAAAGAGTAGTTGGGCATTTTCCTTCGGGCATTTTCCTTCCCCAATAATTTGTTGGTGTTTGGTTATACCTTCTGAATGATGAATTGAACACCAAGAATTGCTGTTTGAGAAAACAATGTGACTATAATATAGAACAAATCTTGGATGTTATACACTGATTTCTGCCAATTCTATATTCTAATACCATCATCTTGGACTGCTAAAAATGCAGAGCTTGTATAAACAAATTCTATACTAAAATAGATATAATCTAAGCTGCATTTCCAAATATACAATGCAACATTGATTGCTGAAGTCAAATCTCAATCATGCGATCAAACTTGTATAAACAAATCTTATACTAATAATACATATTCTTAATTGCACGTTAGGAGGAAGCAAACAAAATGCACAACGTAACATGGATTGCTTAAGTCAAATTATGAGAGTGAGCCTACATAAATAGATTTTATACTAAAATTACTTATACTAAAATTACTTGTTAAAAACTATAGAAAATCCCAATTCTGCAAGGGATCTCCTATCATAGAAGATAAAATTATCATTTTCTAAATCTGCGGACGCAAACAGACAACTGTTTATGAATTGTCACGCCATGATTGATTACTTAACAGCTATGTATCGACCAGTTTTAAAACTATTATTCATGGGCAGCAACAACCACACCACCCGACATGAATACTGCATTCACTCCATGCTTACGTTGTGCATGATTATAAGAGAGAAGGTTTATTGTCTTTTGATCATTTTAATAAGATTTCATGCTTTAAATTTTATCCCGAGTGTGGGGTAGAGTATCAGAATTAGGCTCAACAGAACTTCATTCTTCCGCTTGCCATTAAAAAACAGCAAGATTGGTTCTGCCGGCACGTTGAGCACAACGTGCTGGTTGTTTAAGGCATGCAAATTCACAGACGTATCTTCATATGCAAGCATCCAGCTCATTGACAACTGTCTGTTACCTTCCTCATAACTATTTTAAATTCATAATCTTTGTATATACAGCCCATCTTCCTTGCACCCATCAGAAGCAATTCAGATCTCTTGAATTGCAGTGGGAACAACAAGAAGTAGTTTCCATTGATCAGAATGAAGATGAGAATATTGATTTGCATTGTACTCACATTCTACTTTGTGGGCACTTCAGTCACAGCTGCAAATGTGACCAACATAACTGGTGTTTTGGACAAGGGTGGGCAGTTCACAACATTCATGAACCTGCTGGCAAGCACCCAGGTGGGAAGTCAGCTGCAGAATCAGCTTAACAATTCACAGAGTGGACTGACAATTTTTGCTCCCACAGACAATGCCTTTCACAGTCTCAAAGCAGGGACTTTGAACTCCATCACAGACCAGCAGAAAGTGGCTCTGCTGCTCTATCATGTCTTGCCTAGCTATTATCCCTTGTCACAATTTCAGACCCTGAGCAATCCTCTGAGGACGCAGGCGTCTGGCAATTCGGGGCTGCCTTATAATCTTAAAGTGACAACTGCTGGAGTAAACCAGGTGAATGTGACGACTGGTTTGGTCGATACCCAAATCTCCAATTCACTCTATTCTCAGAGTCCATTGGCAATTTATCAGGTGGATAAAGTCCTCCTTCCTGTAGATATATTTGCCCCTGCGCCCACAACTTCACCTACTCCTGCTCCAGCAGTTGCTGTCAATGGAACTAAGACTTCACCGACTACTTCTGCCACTTCTCCTTCAAGTAGTAGCACTGGAAAATCTGGATCAACAGTAGTTACTGGATCAGTTGTTCAGGGCTTGTTTGTTGTTTCTAGCTGCTTTGTTGCTCTGTTTTTGTAGTGGTACTGAATGGGATTTGTAGGTTTGGCCTGCGAATAAGCTGGTTGTTTTGCTTTAGTGGGTACATTCTTGGGACTGAACAATGTTTTGGATTGGAGAAGTGTGGGAATGGATGTTTGGATCAATAGGGACTAGGGTGGATAGAAAACTGTGCCCAAATTTGAAGTTTTGGGCTATTTATTTCATTGTTTCATTTGTTTGATGCAGGTCGATTTTGAACTTGTTATTTGATTTGGGTTGCATTTGAAAGATGGTGTAATGAAAGTCCCTGTAATTTATGAATATCCGTGCGGTTTCTCGTATTTTTTCTAATATAACGATGTCATGTGTAACTATGGGAGATTCAACCTCTATCATACTGGTATTATTTATAAGTGATTGTGTGAATCAAATGAATGCGATAAAAAGGTAAAGTATTATTGTGCTCAAGCATATTATTATACCCAGAAGAAGAATAATAAAACATAATGAGGCTTATGAATGAGTGAAGTGGGAGTATTGAAAAGAGAAGAAAAAGTAATGATTAAGTTGTTAAAGGAAGATAAAGTATATAAATAGAGTGAAAGATAATGGATTTAAACAATATATGATGAAAGATGTGGTCTAAAGGTTCAAACCTTATTAAAGATTGATAAATGATATATGAGTGAGGTATGGGTTGATATAGATTGGAAAATAAAGTAATAATTAATTTTAGAAATTATATCGTATAAGTGCAATAAAGTTTGTTAGGGTGGGTATAATCAAGGTCACACAATGAAACATAAATCTTTAGAGAAAGATAAAGCTATGAAAAGGGTGGGTATAATCAAGGTTACACAATGAAACATAAATCTCTAGAGAAAGATAAAGCTATGAAACACAAATAAGATGTGACAATCAGACCTTAATTACATAGGAAAATAAGATAAACTATCAAGAAATAAAATTATTTACATAAATAATCTAAGAAAATTAAACAAATGTACTTAATTAAACATAATTAATCTAGATTAATTAGCTAAAAGAATAATTGTAATAGATGTTTGAAAATTAAATGTGATGGACAGGAGTATTTAGCTTTAGAATTTATGATGGAAAATGATGTTGAAGGTATGCTAAATCAATTTGTCATTGTTCAAAAATTAATGTCATGTTAATTTGATGATTGTCTCAAAATATGAACTATTACAAAAACCTCTATGGTTCAATCTTGAGTGCCACAAGTTTGATTTTAACTGCCATGAATCTTATTTGTAATGTGGATCTAATTTACACTATGCAAGAATGATTTGTTAGAGTGTGTTTCTAAAAAACTGCTCAACTTCGCATTATGATATCAAATATCTATCAAGGTCTAGTATCAAAAAACATTGTTTAGAAGTTTATCAACTCAATAGGTGAATTACTTCTCCTAGGTCAAACTCCTTTGGGAGCTTGAGTTAATGACAATGACCAATATTAAAAACAACACATTCAAACATGTAGATGGCCTATATGATGGTAATGTAGATCTAACTCTTTATTGCCCTTAGAAATTGAATTATGTTCTAATGTTTTTCTTTTGATGTCTTCATATTGCATGTGAAATAATTATATGTTGAATGTCTTTAAATACTGTGACATAGCAATATGTTGGACAGACGTGTTAAATCAGCTCATAATAATTAGTAAAAAGGGATAGGAGACTTATATTTGCATTTGAAAATTTTAATTTTACGATTATTGCCATGATTTTTGGGATTGAACTAGGTCAATCCCACATCACTTAAAAGAAAGGAGAATAAAATAATAATTTTGAGATAAGAACACATATATGAAATTGAATGCTAATAAGAATGATAAACAAAAATAAATAGAAATAAAGTCATACTAAATATAATATAACAATATACCATTTATAAAATAGAATATTACTTTAAAATATTCTATCAAAATAGACATCAAGTTGGACATAAACATACTAATTTTACATAAACCAAGAAGTGCTACAAAGTCTCCTTAGAAAAGACCAAACGATGGCCAAACTGTTGGTTTGGTACATCCAATTAGAGCAGGAGTATCATGGTTCCAAAAGAGTGGTGAGACACTTTCTTTCCCTAGTAATTTGTTGGAAGAGAACAAGAGTTGATTATAATAAAGAACAAAGAACAAATCTTGGCTGTATATGTCTACCAGTTCATAACACTATCATCTCGAGATTACAATGTGATAGGGACTGTAAAAAGTCAAATCTCATTAGATGGAGCTTGTATAAACAAATTTTATACTAAAGTATTTCTATACTTAGTTAAATGCAGTGTGACATGGATTGCTGAAGTCAAATCTCCATTATGAGATAAAACTTGTATAAACAAAGAAAATGCACGACGTAACATGAGTGCAGCTTATTAAAAAACAAATAACATGCATGCACAATGTAACATGGATTGCTAATGTCAATTCTCATTTATGAGATCATGCTTTTGTATTAAAAAAAAAAGTATCCAGCTCATTGACAACTCTCTGCCAGATTTTAAAAAAATTCAGAGTCTTTCTATATACTGCCCATCTTCCTTGAATCCATCAGAAGCAATTCTGATCTTAGATTCAAATTGAATTGCAGTGGCATCAACAAGAACAAGGTTTAGTTGATGAGAGTGAAGATGAGAACATTAATTTTCATCATACCCATATTGTACATTGTGGTCACTTCAGTCATGGCTGCAAATGTAACGAACATAATTGATGTTTTAGACAATGGTGGGCAGTTCACAACATTTAGAAGCCTGCTGACAAGCACCCAGGTGGAAACCAACTGCAGAATGAGCTTAACAGTTCACAGAGTGGACTGACAATTTTTGCTCCCACAGACAATGCCTTTCAGGAGCTCAGTCCAGGGTCTTTGAATTCCATCACAGAGCAGCAAAAGGTGGCTCTGCTGCTCTATCATGTCTTGCCTGCTTATCATTCCTTGTCACAATTTCAGACCCTGAGCAATCCTTTGACGACTCTGGCTTCTAATAATGGAGGGCCTTATAATCTCAATGTGACATTTCTTGGAGTAAACCAGGTGAATGTTTCGACTGGTTTGGTCGATACACCTATCTCCGATACAGTCTATTCTCAAAATCTCTTGGCAGTTTATCAGGTGGATCAAGTCCTGCTTCCAGAAGAAATATTTGGCCCCCAGCCCCCAACTTCACCTACTACTCCTCCAGTTTCTGTCAATGGAACTAAGACTGCCCCACCTCTTTCTGTCACTTCTCCTTCAAGTAGTACTGGTTCAACAGTAGCTTCTGGACCATGTATTCAGGGCTTGTTTCTGATTAGTTTTAGCTGCTTTGGTGCTTTATTTATGTTGTAGACCTGAAAGGGATTTGCAGGTTTGGCCTGCGAATAAGATGGTTGTTTTGCTTTAGTGGGCATGTTCTTGGGACTGAACAATGTTTTGGGATGGAGAGCTTTGGGAGAAGATGTTTTTGAGAAGGTAAATATTCTGAATTATTCAGCAACTAGTTGGTATTGGGAATTTCAAATAAAGATGTAAGTCAATTTTTTTAATTTATTATATATTTTTAGTTTTGAGGATTTTGTATTCAGCAAGATTTGATTTTTGGTGGATTCATTTACGATTTTTTTTAGACTACAGGAATCGGTCGGGTATTCATCCTCCTATAAACCGCAGTGCGCCTGGTAAATTCTTTTCACGTGACCGGTGGCGCTGGTGTGACACGCCCTTCGGTACCACGGGTTTGGGGGGGAGACTAGACCTCGTGACCTCTTGCTTGCAATAGGATGCTTTAGTGAATCGAGCTAGGCCTCCTACCCTGATTCATTTACGATTATTCAATTTCATTAGCAAATCAAGATTTTTTGAATTTTTTCTTATGTTACAATATAGAACTATTAAGATTACAAATAGCTAAATCATTCATATATTGAATGTGTCAACAAGAGTTGTTAATGTATTCTTTAGTTTGTTGTCAATTAGTTTCGCGTAGGTGTCATGTTAGATTTTAGGGTTGTAGGGAGTTGAGCTTAGGCTACATATACTATAATAATTCTTTATAAAATATACACAAATCTTATCTTGAATAATATATTTTGTTATTCATTTTTATAGTTTTATCATGGTATTAGAGTGGGACTAGGTCCAACTTTATCATTGGAGTGGCTAGGAATATGAGAGCATATTGAGAGCTAGTTCTCATAGAATTGGAGTAGAATATGATAGATTGAATTCATTGTATAGTGAGTAGCATAGGTGTGGCTGGTTGGTTTAGAAGCTCAAGCGTGTTGAAGTCATCAAAATAAGAAGACAAATTTACCTATTGATGGCTCTTTTGACACATGCAACTCAAGTAGAATGAAGATCACTCTACTTGTAAAAATTAAACTAATCCTAGTAATCAATAAACCCAAGGTCTTGTGTTTTAGGTCATGGTAGTGTTGGAGCAACTTAGTGGCCTATGTGATTTATTTGGTCAAGAGGCCTCTATTGGTAGATGATCAACCTTGACAATTCATGCATACAATATGTTAAATTTGCTAGAAAATTAATAAATCTTTCTAGACATTAAATAAAATTGCTTCTAACCTAATAATAATCTATTAGATTGTAAAAGAAAGATAAAAAGATATTATGGTTTAGAAGAATAAACATGAAAGTAAACAACTAATGATGCACTTAGTTTTAGTGTTAATTTTGAAAGATCTAATGAAGTCCAAATAACCTACAATGTAGTGATGGATATTTCACTCTATCGGAAATACTATAGATGCAAGATTATACGGAATTTGATAAAAATATAAAAAAAAAAATGCTTAAAACCACCATCATGCATAAATTGTAGACATTACTCTACTCTATAGAACTTTGTAAAATTTCACCAAGTGATTCAACTTAAAGAACATAAAATGCAAGGCACATCACCACCAAGGAAGAGAATAATCATAGTAAGTAGACATGATCTTTTATTGGTTTGCAATTGATAAGTGATAATTTTTAGCAAGACTTCCTAGACTAAAAATTTAGTTCTTAGCTTCTCTCAAAAAGTTTGAAACCTTTTATAGTGTTTTTAAAAACTACTTAAATACCAAATCTTGGTCACTCAAATCTATAACTACAAATATTAGTTCACTTGGATCCTAGCTGGGCTCCAAATTTACAATTTATATTTATTTTTTCTAAAACTTAGACACCAAAACTAAATTACCTTTTACTATTTGGGACTAATAAAAGAATTAAAATAGAACATACTTATTAAAGGAGTGGTTTATTAATGAAATTAAGGAAATAAGGGGTAGGGTTCCACCTATTTGGAGATGGAACACACACACAAGGGGATACCTATTTCTCTCTATTTCATTCAAGGAAACCAAGATCCCTCAACCAATTGACTTGATTGAGGAATGGGATAGGGTTAGGATGGTTTCCTAGGGTGTGATTAAAGGCTAAAGGGGGTTCACCACTAAGCAAAGGCTTAGAAAGAAAGAGATGAATGCAATGTGCAAATCTAACTATGTAACCTAAGAAATGAAACTAAAAATTAGAATAATGAATTGAGAATGAATAAAGGAGCACCTAGAAAACTAAAGATGCTTGAAACAAGGTTTACAATCCTAAAAATATAACTTTTAATGCACACTGGGACTCATACGCCAACATGGGTGATTTAGTCCCAATCTAGGATTTTAGACCGAAATCAAAATCTACAATTGCTAAAATAGGATCCACATAAAATGTCTGAAAAATAGGTATACTGGGACTCATACACCACAAGTGGTGATTTAGTCCTAGTATCAGGGTTGATCTGAAACTCTAATATTGTCTAGTGATTTCTTGTAGCTTCTCTCTCTTCTGATCTCTGAGTCTGAAACACTAAATTCTGACCTGTAGGTGACTCTTTGTAATATTGTGAGGAAGGTGACAACTTTGACAACTTTGCAACTTTGAAAACTTTATCCAATCTTTCTCTTCAATGGATCTTCAACCTAAATCTTCAAATCACACATCAAAGAGAGGGAAAAATGTTGTTTTGTTAGTAGATAGGGGTTTTCCTTGATCAAACTCCATTTTGGTAATCAAACCTTGAAATGAAATGAATAGAATGGAGGAGTGATGAATGAACAAATATGCTATGTTGTAACTCACCAAACCCTTGTAACAAAGGCTGCAAACTTGTATGAAATGGCTAGCATGAATGTGGATCTTGACTCTTGATTGAATGCTATGTATCTTGACTTGAATGCTTGCTTGAATCATAAGAACCTACATCACAAATGTTAGCTCAAAAATGCACATGATGCATTAAAACTTTGACATGATGCTTGAATCTTCAATGTAGCTCCAAAATGCTTGATAATAAAATCTTGAATGAGCTCTTGAATACTCTTGAATTGCTAGAATGCTTGAATTCTTATATCACATTTGCTCATTAAAGTTGGTAGGAGAAAATATGTGAAATAACCTTGTATTTATACTTGTTTATGTCAAATTTCTTGAAATTACAACACTACAAGCCAACATCAAATCTAGGAGAATAAAATCTTGCCAATAATTTGAATTTAAAATAGGTCCAAGCTAAACGGGACTCATATGCTAGTTGGGGTGTATGAACCCAATAGCCTAGGCTTGGGACAAAAATTTCAAGAAAGGTTAAGTTTTCCAAATTTAGGACTAGGCCCCAAAACTTAGGTGGGACCCATATGCCCAAGGTGGTGTATGAGTCCCCAATCACTAAATATGGGCCATATAATCCAAAATCATTAAATTATGATTGGTCATTAGATATGTGTCGGGATTATACTTGGAAAGATGCATTAAATAAGGCTTGTGGATGCAAATAGGACCAAATAAGGCATAAAGAAGCCCAATTTTAGCAGGGAGGGCCCAAACAAGTGTGAAAATTTAAAGGGATAAATTTTTCTACACTACAATTACATCATTAAAATAATAAGAATGAAGAAATAGAATAAGAAGATGAGTGTGCAACCCTCATTATCCTTCTACCAACATGGTTGATTCTGTGCCTTCACTAGTTTGGGAATTGTGCTTGAAAATTTTGTAACACCTCTAAGACTGAGTTGAAGTTGGAAGCAATGGTGTACTAAAATATTACCTTCTTTGAGAAGATGGTCTTCTTGATTTTCTCGACAACCTCTTTCATCTCCAAAATCCTTGACTAGAAGATATTGATGTTTCCTTTGATTCTTATTAGCTCATTATGTCATAGGAATATTCTTTGATGATAACTTCATGAAGGACCTTGCTAGGCCACTCCTCGAAGATGCAAGGAAGGGTTTCAATAAAGTTCTCTATCTCCATCATTACTACACTAAATACATCCTTCCTTCTAGTGAAATTTTTCTTGTAGACCTTAGCTCTCCGTTTTGTGACCTTTAGCCACTACAAGTGTACTTTTGGGTTTCCATTTGGGGGGATTTCTTTGATAGGTAAGTTCTCAATTAGAACCTTGGCTATTTTATACAAAGCTAGCAAGTTATCCACTAGTAATATGAGCTCTTGATTAAGAGACTTCTCAAACTCAGCCATTGCATTAGCTTAATTGCTCACTCTATGATAGTATTGGATGGATTCTTAGATTAACTTGCATCCTTGAGCTTCTAAGGAACCCCTCCAAGCTAAATTTGCACTCACCACTCTTCTAGTAGATCCCTTGTTTGTTTTCCCTTCTCCAATACCTTCAGGATATTCGCTAGTCAATAAGAGTGTCCACACTGTTGGTGTGGTACATCCAATTATAGCAGAAGTAGTTATGGTTCCAAAAGAGTGGTAAGACACTTTCTTTCCCTAGTAATTTGTTGGGAGAGAACAAGAGTTGACTATAATAAAGAACAAATCTTGGCTGTATATGTCTACCAGTTCATAACACCAGCATCTCGAGATGACAATGTGGTAGGGACTGCAAAAAGTCAATTCCCATTAGATGGAGATTGTATAAACAAATTTTATACTAAAATGTTTGTATACTTAGTTAAATGCACAGTGTGTCATGGATTGCTGAAGTCAAATCTCCATTACGAGATAAAACTTGTATAAACTAAGAAAATGCACGACGTAACATGGAGTGCAGCTTATAAACAAAACAAAGAACATGCATGCACAACGTAACATGAAATGCAGCTTATAAAGAAAACAAAGAACATGCAAGCACAACGTGACATGGATTGCTAAAGTAAATTCTCATTTATGAGATCATGCTTTTCTATAAATAAATTATATATCAAATTCTTCATCTGCAAGTATCCAGCTCATTGACAACCCTGCCACATTTAAAAAAAAATCATAATCTTTCTATATACTGCCCATCTTCCTTGAATCCATCGGAAGCAAATCTGATCTTAAATTCAAATTGAATTGCAGTGGCAACAACAAGAACAAGGCTTAGTTGATGAGAGTGAAGATGAGAACATTAATTTTCATCATACCCACATTCTACATTATGGTCACTTCAGTCATGGCTGCAAATGTAACGAACATAACTGATGTTTTAGACAATGGCGGTCAGTTCACAACATTTACAAGCCTGCTGACGAGCACCCAGGTGGGAAACCAACTGCAGAATGAGCTAACAGTTCACAGAGTGGACTAACAATTTTTGCTCCCACAGACAATGCCTTTCAGGAACTCAGTCTAGGGTCTTTGAATTTCATCACAGAGCAGCAAAAAGTGGCTCTGCTGCTCTATCATGTCTTGCCCGCTTATCATGCCTTGTCAGAATTTCAGACCCTGAGCAATCCTTTGACGACTCTGGCTTCTGATAATAGAGGGCCTTATCATCTCAATGTGACATATCTTGGAGTAAACCAGGTGAATGTGTCGACTGGTTTGGTCGATACACCTATCTCCAATACAGTCTATTCTCAAAATCTTTTGGCAGTTTATCAGGTGGATGAAGTCCTGCTTCCTGAAGAAATATTTGGTCCCCAGCCCCCAACTTCACCTCCTCCTCCAATTTCCGTCAATGGAACTAAGACTGCCCCACCTCTTTCTGCCACTTCTCCTTCAAGTAGTACTGGATCAAGTAATGGTTCAACAAAAGCTTCTGGATCATGTATTCAGGGCTTGTTTCTCATTCTTTTTAGCTGCTTTGGTACTTTATTTTTGTTGTAGCCCTGAAAGGGATTTGGAGGTTTTGGCCAGCGAATAAAATGGTTGTTTTGCTTTAGTGGGCACTGTTCTTGGGGCTGGATGTAGAGCTTTGGGAGAAGATGTTTTTGAGAAGGTAAATATTCTGAATTATTCAGTAACTAGCTGGTATTGGGAATTTCAAATAAAGATGTACAAATTATTCATTAATTTTTTTTTTTAAACTTATTAAATAATTTTGGTTTTTGCTTTCAGTAAGATTTGATCTTTGATGGATTCATTTACAATCATTCAATTTCATTAGCAAATCAAGATTTTTTTATTTTATTTTTAATGTTTTAATATAAAACTATTAGAATAATGGATAACTAAATCATACACATATTGAATATGCATCAACAAGAGTTGTTGATGTATTCTTTAGTTTGTTGTTAATTAGTGTCGACTAGGTGTCATGTTAGATTTCAGGATTATAGGGAGTTGAGATTTTTGAGGCTACACATATTGTAATAATCTTTTATAAAATATATAAAAATATTATCTTGAATAATATATTTTTTTGTTCATTTTTATAGTTTTATCATGGTATTAGAGTGGGACTAGGTGCAACTTTGTCATTGAAGTGCCTAGGAATATGAGAGCATATTGAGAGCTAGTTCTCATAGAATTGGAGTAGAATCTAATAGATTGAATTCATTGTATAGGGAGAAGGATAGGTGTGGCTGGTTGGTTTAGAAGCTCAAGTGTGTTGAAGTTGACCATCAAAACAAGAAGAAAAATTTACCTATTGATAGCTCTTTTGCCACATGCAACTCAAGTAGAATGAAGACTCCAATTCTAAAATTTTAACTAATCCTAGTAATCAATCAATCTAAGGTCTTGTGTTCCAGGTCATGGTAGTGTTGGAGCAACTTAGTGGTCTATGTGATTTGTTTGGTCAAGAGGCCTCTATTGGTAAAAGATCAACCTTGACAATTCATGCATCCAATATGTTAAATTTGCTAGAAAACTAATAAATATTTCGAGATATTAAATAAAATTGCTTTTAACCTAATAATAATCTATTAGACTATAAAAGAAAGATAAAAAGATATTAGGGTTTAGAAGAATAAACATGAAAGTAAACAACCAATGATGCACTTAGTATTAGTGTTAATTTTGAAAGATCTAATAAAGTTTAAATAACCTACAATGTAGTGATGGATATTTCACTCTATCAGAAATACTATAGATGTAAGATTATAAGGAATTTGATAAAAATTAAAAAAATAAATGCTTAAAACCACCATCATGCCTAGATTTTACACACTACTCTACTTTAGAGAACTTTGTAAAATTTCACCAAATGATTCAACTTAAAGAACATAAAATGCAAGACACATCACCACCAAGGAAGAGAATAATCACAATAAGTAGACATGATCTTTTATTGGTTTGCAATTCATAAATTATAATTTTTAGCAATATTTCCTTGACTAAAAATTTAGTCCAAAGCTTCTCTCAAAATGTTTGAAACCTTTTACAATGTTTTTAAAAACTACTTAAATACCAAATCTTGGTCACTCAAAACTATAACTACAAATGCTAGTTCACTTGGATCCTAACTGGGCTCAAAATTTACAAGATACATTTATTTTTTAAAAACTTAGACACCAAAATTAAATTACATATTTTACTATTTGGGCCTAAGAAAAGAATTAAAATAGAACATACTTATTAAAGGAGTGGTTTATTACATCATTAAAATAATAAGAATGGAGAAATAGAAGAAGAAGATGAGTTCCCAACACTCTTTATCCTTCTACCAACACAGTTGATCTTATGCCTTCACTAGTTTGAGAATTGTGCTTGAAATTTTGTAACACCTCCAAGACTAAGTTGAAGTTAGAAGTAATGGCGCAATAAAATATTACCTTCTTTGAGAAGAGGGTCTTCTTGATTTTCTCCACAACCTCTTTCATCTCCAAAATCCTTTCCTAGAAGATATTGATGTTCCCTTTGATTCTTATTAGCTCATGATTTACCTCCTCTTAAATAATTACTCATTACATAGGAAAATTCTTTGATGATAACATCATGGACCTTGCTAGGTCACTTCTGGAAGATGCAAGGAAGGGTTTCAATAAAGTTATCTATCTCCACCATTACTACATTAAATACATCCTTCCTTCTAGTGAAATTTTTCTTGTAGACCTTAGCTCTCCATTTTATGGCCTTTGGCCAGTACAAGTGTACTTCTATGTTTCCATTTGGGGGGATGTCTTTGCTTTCTAAATTCTTAAATAGAACCTTGTCTATTTTATACAAAGCTAGCAAGCTATCCACTAGTAATATGATCTTTTGATTAAGAGACTTCTCAAACTCAACCATTGCATTGGCTTCATTACTCACTTTATGATAGTATTGTTGCAATTTGGTTGTCATTGATGTCAAAAGTTCTATGGAGAGTGTTGCAGTTTGGTTGTTTGATTGCTAGTCTCTGAGAAATGCTCAATGTTTCTCTGTTGATGATGTTTTGCACCTGTTGTTTGAAGGACAACCTCATGTTGTGTCAAGGCATGTGTGATCCACATTTCAAGTCTTTTGGGTTATCTAGAAGGTGTTTTTAAGAGTGATAGATTGAAGACTATGTTGATTCTATAAAGATGTTCTCGAGGTAAATAGTTTAGATTTGCATATCTCTGCATTTGTAGATATGGTGCGGATAAAAAGATAAGTTCATTGAGATGGTAAGGTGTTATATCCAAATTTTCATGTCGATATACCTTCCTTAGAGAAATTTTGAAGTGATAGTATATTGAACTGTGTTGACTGAATATTGGTTTCAATGTTTGTTGGCTTGTGTTAGCTTGTTGCTACATGAAGTTGTCAAAGGGATGCATGAGTGTATTCTTGAGTATCATGTGATGCTTTTTGATGTTTTACAAAGTGTTTTATAGCTTCTCTAGTACTGGTTGTGGTTCAAAATGAATGTTTTGTTGGCTTATGCTTTTGTTGGGCCTGACTAAGGTATATTGATGGTGTACGCCATAAATTCAAGATTTGGTAGATCTTAAGGAGTGTTTGAAGGTGTTGTATGGGTCATGCCGACTGATATGAGAAAAGCCCATATAATGTTTTATCTTTTTGTATACCATCAATGGATGTGAAGGCTGACATGCTACAAGTTTCATAGTTTCTTGTTTATGGCCAACTTAATTTGTATTTGCAAAGCATGAAGATGATATATATATAGAGATCAAATATGAGAAGAGAGGTATGGAAATGTGCAAAGATGTGTAAGTGTATAGGAAGATAGTGATAAGGTCCACCTTAGACCTAATGTGTAGAATTATTGACTATCAATGGGTTGAAGCCATAAAATTAGTCATATTTTAGTTATTTGTAATCCTAGGGAGTTGTATCTTCCATGGGAGTGACCCTAAAACCATTATCAGGGAGTTGTAGCTTACTTGTGTTGTAGCCCTAAATCAAAGCTGTAAATGTTTCTCATTTGTGAGGTTGGATTTGGACAGTAGATCTAAGCAACATTTCTCACCATGGTTTTTCCCTTGTGGGTTTTTCCACGTATATCTATTTTCAACCGTGTTCTTGTGTGGATTCTTATCTTATTTCTTGGTTTATTATGTAGATGAATTATTTAATGGTATAACTTAGCTTCAACAGTTAAATATTGAGATTGAACTTTGAAGTATACTTATTCACCCCCCTCTCAGTATTTTGGTGTGTTCAAAAAATTGTATTAGAGAAAGGTTCCTTGATAAATCCTAACAACTGAGGTAGGTCTTGTCTTTGGGACAAATCAATTTTGACAATCTTGTAAAGATCAACTCATCACATGTGGTAAGAAATATACCTACGATGATCAATCTTGTAAGTACTTTGTGCAAGGAATACATCAGTTTAGAAAAAAAGCAAGGCTAAGTTTCAAGTCTAAAGAGTACTCTTCTACTAGACCATTGGAGTTGATTTATGCAGACCTACCTGAACAAAGAGCCTTCTAGGAGAAAGGTATTTCATACATTTTATTGATGATTTCTCTAGGATGACATGGGCAACATTCTTAAGAGATAAATTGAAGCTTTTAATAGATTCAAGATCTTCAAATCAAAGGTTGGGAATGAAATGAATACTAAAATCAAGTGTTTGAGGTCTGATAGAGGAGGTGAGTTCACATCAAATGAGTTTAAAGAATTTTGTGAAGAACATGGAATAAAGAGTCATCTATCTTCTGCTAGAACTCCTCAACAGAATGGGGTTGTGGAAAGATGGAAAGAAAGAATAGGACTATTCAAGAGATGGAAAAGACTATGTTGAAGGAATAAAATCTGACTGATGTTTAATGGAAAGAGGTAGTTCATATTACAGTCTATATTCTCAACAAATAGTTGTTAAGGGTGAGCAACACTAAGACCCCTTATGAGTTATGACATGGAAGACCTATAACTATCAGGTATTTTAGAGTCTTTGGAAGCAAATGTTACATCAAAAGAGATGAAGATATTTTTGGAAAGTTTGATTCAAGAGTTGATGAAGGTATTTTTCTTGGATATTCAACTTAGAGTAAAGCATACAAGTGCTACAACAAAAGACTAGGAAATATAGAAAGTACAAATGTTAGGGTTGATGAAGATTTACATTAGAATATGTATGAATTTGAGGATTATATATTTGATGCACCCCCTTCTTAGAAGAAGAAGAAGAAGAATAATAATAATAAGAAGTTGAAGAGAAAGAAGAAACAATTGAAAAGCACAATAAGAATCCTACCAAGTATGTTCAAAGGAATAATTCAGAGGATCATATTATTGGAGATAAGAATGAAGGAGTGTTGAAAATGAGAAGGCTTGTAAAGGAAAATGAACAAGTAAAATTTTGTTTACTATCAAAGATAGAACCAAAAACTTTTGTTGATGCTATAAAGGATGAAGGATGGATACAAGAAATGGAAGAAGAATTGAATCAAATTGAGAAGAATTTGACTTGGGAACTAGTTCCAAGGCCTGTGGACAAAAATGTGATAGGAACAAAGTGGGTATTTAGGAGTAAGTCGAATGAAAATGGTGAAGTTGTAAGAAAGAAAGAAGGACTGGATTGTTTTGGCTATTGATAGGTAGAAGAAAGTGATTTTGAGGAAACTTTTTCTCTAGTAGCAATAATGGGAGCAATAAGAATGTTTATTACTTTTATAGCTGACAAGGACTTTAAAGTATAGCAGATGGATGTCAAATCAACTTTCTTGAATGGAGATTTGGAAGAATTCCACATAGATAAGCCTAATGGATTCTTGTTATTAGAAGACCCAAACATGGTATGCAGACTCAACCTTGGTATGCAAGGTTGGACAAGTACTTGCTTCAACAAGGTTTCAAGAAAGATACCACAAATAGTAATCTTTACTTCAAGATTGAGGATGAAAGAATTTTGATAGTTATTGTATGTGTTGATGATATAATGTTTGGTGGAAATGATGAGATGTACAAAAATTTTGTTGAATAAATGCAAAAGGAATTTGAAATGTCTATGATAGGTGAGTTATCCTTCTTTCTTGGTCTTCAAATTTCTCATCTAGATGATGGTATCATTATTTCTCAAGTAAAGTATGTCAAGGAGATGAAGAAGATTGGTATGGAATATTGCAAACTTGTGAGTACTCCTATGGTAGCTAGTTGTCATTTTGGCAAAGATGATGAGTCTCCCCTAGCTGATCAGACTCTATATAGATATATTATTGGAAGCCTATTGTACATAACTACTTCAAGACCTGATATTATGTATGTAGTATTTTTGGTTGCAATATTTTAAGCTAATCCTAAAGAAACTTATGCAAAGGTAGCCAAGAGAGTCTTTAGATATTTGAAGAGCACTTCAAATGATGGATTATGGTATCCAAAAGGTAATGAATTTGATATGAGTGCATACACTAATGCTGATTGGGCTAGTTGTGTTGATGATCGAAGGAGTAATACCAGTGGTGGGGCTTTATTTTTAGGAAATAGGTTGGTTTCATGGCATAGTAAGTGTGACCATAATCATAGTATTGGTTAAATACACAAGATCCATACAGATTTGAGGCATATTTGATCCACTAAGCCATGATCCTAATGTGATATTTGAAATTTCAAAGACTAAGAACCCATTAAACTAACATGAAAAACATGAAAAATGTAAAGGAAACTTATTCCAAGACCTCAAATCTTATCTGGGATTGGGGGAGTGGTGTCACATTGATGTGGAATGGTGGCCCTTTCCCAATCCCTTGGATAATATGGCTTGTTCCAACCGATTTTATGGAAGAAAATTGATGAAATTGATGAGATATGTCTGAAACATGATATAAAACTAGTTTAACATGATCAAATGAGTTCTAAATGCTAATATTCTTGATAAAATGGATGCAATCTATGCTATGTGGAAACAAAGTTCAAATATAGAAGCCATGGATGCAAACTATGCTAAAATGTATGTAAACTAAGCTAATATGGAAGCCATTAATGGATGCTTAAGCTAAATATGGATGAATACGAAACTAAAATGCTAAAAGTGCTCAATATGGATGCAAGTGAGTATGAATTTTAACAACATAAATTTTCTATCAAAAGATGGATCCATTTCTCTCCAAATAGTGATCTATTTATAGGAGAGAAAATGAAAAATCAAGGTCTCAGATCGATTTGATCTATCAATGGTCAATATTGAATGAAGGGAGAAACATGGATCAAGGATTCTCATCAATGGATGAGAATCAAAGATCACATGGATCAAGGAAAGATCAAGGGCTCATAATCATGCAAACAAATACACTTTGCAACAACTTTAAAGGGTTGTTTCAAAGTTTGTTTGGAATAATCATTGCCTTTTCTTGAAGGAAAATAGGAGAATATTCCCTATTGCAAGTGAATAGGAAGGAAATTAGAAAATTTAGTAATTAAAACTAAATTTTAATGTGCAAGATGAGGAATGTGAGGATATTCATTAAATTATTGATTTATTTAATGAAAAGGGATGAGTTACATTTAATTAAATGATTTAGATTTAATAATTAAATGAGAAGAGATAAATGGAGGGGTTTAAATTAAATAATTTGCATTATTTAATCAAACTAGATGAAATGCTAGTGTGAGAGGGGGTGAATTAACCTAATTAGGTCAATTAGATTAATAGGTGCAAATGAGGCATTTAATTAAATAACTAGGTTAATTTAATCAAACAAGTGAAAAGAAGATGGGATTCAAGACGAAATGATGTTAATATATAGGATTCAAGTATGTAATACCATTCAAGACATTTTTAAGTGTCTACATTTTGTCCCTCTTTGAAGCGAGGTACCTGTTATGTTGGTTCAAAGATTGACACTTTTCGGATTAACACTGTTGCTCAGATCAAAAGTGAAAAAATTCTTAATTTTTTGGATGCCCCATTGTTGCCTCAGTGGAAGGAATTAAGTTTTACCTTTCCCCCCGAGCGATCGGGAAGAAATTTGAATTTTTGGGTTGAAGTCGCGACAAAGGTTACAAAATCAGTTCAACTCAAAGAGGACTAGAAAGCTCAGATGTCTGATGTAGATAGATTTGATGATGTATAGACAGTCATCAGCCATGGGTAGCCTCATGTATATTTTGATATATCACACATATTCAAAGAACTGTTAGTAAGGATATAAGAATAAGATAGAAGAAGTAGAAGAATGAGATGAACATTGATTAACCATTTTTTTTGAGATTGATTCAAAAGTCCAACAAGCCTATGATCATCAAGAATTTATTAGATATGGTGATGAGAGTGATGATATGCTCATTTTAGGGATTGGGATACTTGGGCCCTTCATTCATTATTTTTGATATAACACATAGACACGATGCATCAAGGTAATGATAACCAGGATGTCGTTGTATCTAGTGCAATGGAATTTGACTCTATAAATAGATAGGATAATCCTTATTCACACCTTGATATACAAAAACCTTGTTGGAATGCAGTTTAGAAGTTTAGAATATTTCAAACCAAAGAATACACAATATTCAACAATCGATTCAAAACAACCTCCCTACACACAACTAAGCAAGTATTCACCAAGATTATTTTATAAGAATATCCCACAAGCACAACAAAAAAAAGATAATGATCAATGCCTCATTCCTTTCTCTTTAAGTTTTTTTGATAGAAATCATCGAGAGGTCCTCGAAATGGGTCAACAAGATAAATCATTAGACAAGATCAAAACAAATAGTCAATGTTATCTACATCTCTTGCCAAAGGTGTAATGTGTTTATGATAAATATCCAAAGTGATTGCCAATGATAATGCCCATTGTAGGAAGGATGCATACTAGGACGTGTTATCAGATGTTGGTGGGTTGATAGGTTGTTTGAAGGCCATTAATATAAGGTTCGATTGACATGTTTGATAATGATCAAGAGTTTGATTTTTGATTGTTGTACTTTTTTCCTATTTGTGTTACCAAAGGGTAAGGGTGATGGTCAATTTATTATGGATGGAAGTTTATTGTAGGTGCAAGTGAAATGGGATGGGTGGTTTTGGAATTCTTTAGAATATTTCAATGTTTTTGGTTTTTTGCAATGTTTTGAGGTTGTTTTTGGTCTTTTTAGGTGTTTATGTGAATGTTTTTATTTTCAATTATTTGAGGTTGTTTAGGGTTTTCCAATGTTTTCCAATGTTTTTAGCTTTTCAAAATTTCAAATGTTTTAGTATTTTTTAAGTTTTCAAATGTTTTTGGTATTTTCTAAGTTTGGACCAAGACCTAAAAGGGACTTACCTAGGGCCTCAGGGGCTTGTCAAAGATTAGCCTTACCTATGTTATACACACAAAGACCATGTAGTTTGATTGAATTAGAAAAAATTATTGATGAGATATGAACACTTGATGGATTGTCAGTTTATTATGACAAAATCCTAAAGGACTGACCTAGGGTGTCTAGGGGGCCCATCAATGATGGCCTTGCCTATGTTCAAGCTCAGAGACAACGTAGTTCAACAATGTAATGTTTTTTATTTTATTTTCAATGTTTTGACTTGTTTAGGGATTTTGATGTGTTTTGGAAGTTTTGGATTTTTTGAATTTACAATTTTTCGAATGATTTTGGATTTTATTTGTACAAGATTTTGATGTTTTTAGATTTTTGATGAGGTTTTCAAATGTTTTGGATTTTTGATGAGATTTTGAGGTAAAAGATACATAGATCATGATGTTAATGTCACAAATTAGGAGATATAAGAAATGGATCAAGAGTTATTTGAAAAAAAGAGTGCAATAACCTAACCTAGTGTCTAACAATGCTTCATAGTTTAATGAACAAACCAGGATAGGTAATGTATATGCATAGAGTTTAATAGAGTTTTATCATGCTAGATATGGGTTATGGGACTTCATAAGATAAAATGGTAAAGGGATTGTCAACAGTTTTCCATGAGTAAAGTTTGAAGTATATGTCGAATCTTTGTCAAGATCAAGATAAACTGGAATATTTGGATAGATCTAGAGTGGATGGATGGAGGAAACATTGGATTTATCATGACACAGATGAGATGTTTTTGTCTGAGAAGGATCATATAGACACTCGATTCTACTCATGATGCCTATTTTCCAGGTTTTTATCATAGTACATGCCCAAAGCGCCACTGTAGAGGTTTTCACTAGAGGATGCTTTTTATCTTTACTATTTTTTTGATTTTTGATTTTTTTTGGTATTTTGATAATTTTACCCTCATATTGAACCACTTGGTGGTACTAGTGTAGAGGCCATTTTCATAACGTGCCAATGATACCCTACTTGAAGAAGCTACTTTTCTAGGATATGAGCACTTGAATGCAACTTTTAAAAACTCTGATATGCTTTGTTGGTACCGAAATTAACCTTGTCTATGTGTGCACATCGTGATAGAGCGCCTTCAAAATCCTTATGATGAAAAGTAGCTACCAACACACGATCAATAAAAGAATTGGATATCATGAATGGAGTGTATGGTGTTATGCATGAGGGAATATGCGATGGATTGTTCGATGGTTTGGCACCTTTGACTCTCCAAAATTGGGAAGATTGGTGTAGGAGCACCCTTGATGCAATTTTAAGTTATATTGTGAAACTTTGGTTTTTTATTTGTTTTGGATTTATTGATGTAAATAAGTTCATTTGAGACCATCCTAAGTGGTTCAGGACCATTTTTGGTCATTTTGTGAAATTTAGGAAAATATTGTAAAAATTGTAAAAATTGCTCAAGAAAGTTGTCAAGCAACTTGTCAAAAAGTGTCATTAAGGTGTTTTGTCAACAAACTAATCAAAAGGTAGTTGAAAATAGTTTTTTTTGGTTGGAAATGTATAAAGACACCATCCAAAACTCGAATTAGGGGTTGGAGACATTTTTTTGGAAGTTTGATGAATGAAAACCTCACATTTTGTGTGCATTTTATGATTCTTACATTGTCTTCAGGCTGAAGTTGTGAATTGTATGGCCTGGTATAGACTCATATCAAGGATTATAATATACGTATGGAAAGATATTTGTTTCTAGTTTACAATTATTTTTGTATCATTGAATTATATTGAGTTTTGTAGGAGATGACTATTTTGGTGAGACTGCCCTATTATAACAATATTGTGCATAATTTGTAGTATGAAAAAAACAATGGTACAGATTTTAAAGTCCATATTTTGATCTGAAACCAATTGGATTTTGTTTCCATGTGAATTTAATTTAATTTTCTTCAAGTATCATCAAATTTTATTAAGATTTGAATAAATTATGACCATTTTTGTGAGGGCAGGTCTGAACCATACCTAAGGTTTGCAGTTTTGGGAAAAATGCAATAACTTCCTTTTCCATCGTTGGATTTTGATAAAATTGGAGGAAAAGTATATAATTGTGTTATCTTCAATTTCAATGAAGATATTGGCCTCATTATTTTTTTTTTGAAAGTTATTAATGACATTTCGTTGCATTAAATTGTGGGTTGTCATGGCAATGTTTCCAATATGATCTAGAATGCACTTAATCATTGCTTGTGATGAATTAGTTTATGAAAGTTGTCAAGTGAATCGAGTTTGTTGAATTTTTGTTATTTTTGGTGATGGATCATTATTTCACTTGTTCCAATTTGTGCTAAGTGTTGGTTTCTTTGCATCAAATTGGTATCAGAGCTAGAAGATCTTTGGGAAATGATCTATTATTTTAGCTAATGTGGTTTAGTGAGATTTGATATTTCAGGATGGATCTTAACAAGAAGAAAGATGGGAAAAGGGAATATTAATTATTAAATAAATTTTTCAAAGTGGCAAAGAAGCTATAGGAGGAAGAAATGGAAAATATGATACAAGAGGAAGAAATGAAAGCCAAGAAAGAAAGCATGATGGAAAAGGAAAGCTTATTCCAGATTACCTGCAAGTCTAAAGGTAAATGCTATCAAGTTGTGATCTTAGATATTTGTATACATAATATTGTTTCTAAATATATGGTAGATAAATTGGGTTTGGAAAGAATACCACACCCCACACCCTATTCAGTGACTTGGCTTCATACAGGTAATCAGGTAACCATATGTGAACAATGTAAAGTTGAGTTTCATAGAAGCAGTTATAAGGATGAAATAGTTTGTGATATTATGCATTTGGATGTATGTTGCATTGTGTTTGGAAGGTTGTGGCATTATAATAGGGAAGAAAAGTATAACATCAAAAACAACACATATGAGTTGCAAAACGATGAGATGAAATATGTATTAATAGCCTTGAAGGATGAGTGCATAGGAATTGAAAGCTTGTTGTTAAGTGTAACGCTCGTAAGATGAAGTTCATTAAACCACTTATGTTTCCAAAACTCATTACATTTCACGTAAAGTAAAAATAAAAGTAAAGGATGCATAGATCAAGAGCTTCCCATAAGAGCTCAAAATAAAGAATAGTAATAAATTTCATTTCAAGTATCCAAAAGAAATACATTGCATCTACAACAAGGATCTTTACATTTATACATTTGTATATGTCAATAGCATGTCAATGAGTTTCCGTAAATTCATTCATATTCAAATTACATCAATAAATTTCAATCAATACATCTATTTCAATGTTACATCAAAATCTTTCATTCAATAAATCTATTTCAATGTTACTTCAAAATCTTTCATTCAATACATCTATTTCAATGTTACAATAATGAATGTCAAATAAGGTTACTTTTACAAATGGGCTATACAAGCCTTTCAAAAATAATACATGAATGTATCTATAACATAAGAAACTCTAAACCTCAACCGCTGTGACACCACTAGTCTTCTTGCAAGTTGGGGCCAAGAGTGTGATTAAGGCACCTTTTCCGCCCAACCACGAAGTACAAGACTTCCCTAGGTTTCTTCCTAACTTGAAGAAGTCCCCGGCCCTACATGAGGAGCCTAGCAACCTGAAACAACAAAGCAGGAGGGAACTCTCGATGCAAGCCTGATGCCTATATGCATTCCTAACATGAGAATCACATATTTCTTGCAAACAGGAGGTGGTAGAGACCTACATACATTTATTTCTAGGATTTTGTTTCCATCTATTTCAATGGTACATGTGCTTGGCCAAGCATAAATACAATCAATGATAGTTTTAGAAAAGTAAAACTACCGTCTCTGTGGGTCCACCTTCGACATCCTGTCCTGGAAGTTTCCAAAAAAATAAATAACAATAACTAATGCATTTTTCATCTATAGTTTTCATTCAATTATAGACTTTTCTATTTCAAGGGATTCCATCACAATTCAATGCACATACATAAATTTCCAAATAGAAGTTCATAAACACACTCTATTTGAGATATATTTCCTTACAATTTATATTGAAGGTCATTAAGCAATCTAAAAACAATCTTTTCTAAAGAGCATGCTTAAACCCACAAGTTCTATTTTCTTTTTAAATAATTTGATCAAAATAAGTAATTTATATAAATTCAGAAAAAAGAAGACTACTTTTTCAGCCTTATAAGTATGGGGTGAAATCAAAGTATTACCCACATATTATAATGCAGGTATGACTATCTTAAATGCAAAAGTACAATAAGTCAAATGTATAAGTCTAAACACATAAATTTTACACACTCCTAATCAAATTCATAATTTCACATTTCGGTTTGGCAACTTGTTTAATCTAAAATTGAAATCAATAATATGGAAACTTCTAGTTTTAAAACCCATACTAATTTGTATAAATATATATGCTTCTAGTTAGAAAAATTACCGAGTCTATGATAAAATGTAAGATTTTAGCTTAGTTTTGATTTTAAACTTAGACACTATAAATGTCAAATTATATATATATATATATATACCTATTTACTGTGGTAAACATAGATTTATATATATTTCTATAGGTGTATATACCTATATATATATTTATATGTATTTCACATAAATTCCAACATTCCTGACACAGATATTTTATTTTCTAGATTTACATATATGTATGATAAGTTAAGTATATATATATACATAATATATATACAGATGTATATATATTGCACACACACACAGAGATATATATATATATATATATATATATATATATATATATATATATATATATATATATATATATATATATAAACTTAATCCAAAGTTTACAAGCATCGAACAACCAAAGCTTATACGGAAATTTTTAAAGAGCAAAAATAAATGATAGTTTTATTTTGATGTAGTGAGTCCTATTCAAAGGGAGGCTGACTCCTCTCCAAGTGGAGGAAGCACTGCCTGTGAGGGGTAAGCGCCACGTCCATAGGCCATGGCCTGTGGAGGGAACTGTCCCTCCACAACGCAACCCCCCCTCCCCCGTCCCCCTACCATGGGGCATGGTTGGAAGATATGCCAGCTTTGGTAATTTTTATTGCTTATTAAAAAGAAACAAAAAAAAGACTCAAATCTGTTTCATTACGTCTACTCTGCGTTTTCTTTGACATTCGAAATTGGATGTATATATGTGTGTGTGTGTGTGTGTGTGTGTGTGTGTGTGTGTGTGTTTATATATATCTACAGGAAGTTTGTGTGCATAAATATGTATGTATATATATATATTTATATTTCTATTTATGAATATATGTATAAAGATTTAAACAATCTGCAATAGGATTATGGATTAAGTTTTGCTAAGGAGAGAAACCCCAATATGGCAATAGAGAAATTGAACAAATTCATACAAATGTATTCAAAAGAATGGGGAGTTTCCACCAATTTCATAGTTTGCAATAACAACCATTTGAAAATTCGATCTTTTAGCAATACTATTCTTTTTCAAATGCTTGGGAAATAAATTCATGGAAAGAGAATTAGAAACCCGGATATTTCACTTCCAGCTGTAGCTGCTCTCCAGCCAAATCTTCTCTCTTTATTTCCTTTGGAACTTGATTTTTGACAGAGCTTCCTCTTCTCCTCTCCTTTTCTTGTTACTTTATTAAGTCCTTGCTCATACTATTTTTAAACCTTCTGAAACTTTAGAAAGAAAAGCATTTATTTGGCAGCCATTAGAGCTGAATTTTGTAGAGCATATTTTCAAGAAGATTATCAAGAACCGTTACCCCCTCTCGGGAGTTCCTGTTCTTATATAAAAGTTTTATTTCTTCCTTTTTCCCTTATTCAAAACCTAATCTTGAAATTAAGAGATTTTAAAATAAAAATAAAGATATAACTTATCCTCTCATTTCCCATGCTCAGATGAAAAATGTGTAAAAAAGTATTCAATTTAGTTGCAAATAAATCCCCTTTTGGAAATTATTTACCCCAAAACTAATTCTGATTTTTTTACAATGTAAATATTTACCCAATTAAATAAATATCTTCTAACTATTAGTTAATTTATTAAATAAAAAATTAACACAAGTTAAAAGAAGAATAAAATATTTACTCATATTTTTATCATGCATAGACATTTAAATCAAAATCTATAATTAATTATAATTATAATTAATTCTTTTACTTTATTATGCTTATATTTCACTATTTATTTAATTTGACTAATCATTATTTATTTTGCGAACAATCACAACAATCAAGCCAAGATTATCATTCCTAAATGCAATCTACATGAATCTAAGTGTGCGTGTGTGATCGAGAGAACATCCTGCTTTATCCTGTCAAGAAGGTAACCTCCTCTCCTTAATCACACCCTTGGTCTTCGACCACCTGTATCTCAAGAACACTCAGGAACATAACAATAAATTGGATTAGTATCCCATAAATATATAAATCAAAACAATATAATACATTAATTCAAATATGTCTTTTCTATTTTGCTTCATTTTCAAAGTAAAACACATTCAATACTATTCAAATTTTCATAATTTAAGCAAACACTCGCATATATCACCACACCAAAACACCATAGTATTCATTATTATTCTACCACACACATTAGATCATATAAAAAATCGACACAAAACCAAAAGCAACCTGCATCAAAGTCTGAGATGTGACATTAAGTGAGAAGAAGAAAGTACAACAATATGAAGCAAAGACAAATGAGGTAATGGATGAGGTAATAAGTTTTGATAACATGTTGTTTGAAAAACCACTTGAACAAGAAATGGAAGAATTTTCTTTTGAATTTTCTCAAACTAATGAAAATAATGGTGACATTGATGTTGAAGTGGGTGATGTCCAGGAAGAAGAAGAAGAGATATCAAAAGTTGTAGAGGACTCAAAGATAGTCCAAAGAGAAGAGATAGTTATGGAGGATAAGGAGATAGCATGGTTCTCAAGAGAAGAACTGAGAGTTGATAATGTTGATGTCAAGGAGAATGGAAAAATGGATGAGCAATTAAAAAATGAAAGTGAATGGCTCTGTAAGGTTGAGGTGAAGCCAAATATTTTGGAGAATCATGAAGAGAAAAGAATGTGTGGCAAACAACATGAGGTGGATGAAGAAGTGAAGTGTGAAGAATAATATGATTTCTTTAATATGCTTATTTCTTGTGCAGGTAATGAGGACAAAGTGGATGACAACGAAAGTAAATTTACAATTTCAGTCCAAGGTCAAGCTAGAACAAGAACAAAAAAAAAAGCACATGGCTACATTGTACCAAGTTGGCCTTGGCTCAAGAAGCATGTTGATGGACCAAAATGCACAAGTGCACCAATTGATACAAATGTACTTGAGATCTAGGGAAAAGGAAATAATGCATGCATGCAAAGGAATTGAAAGACAAGAAAGAAGATTCCCATTTGAGGTGGACCTCAAATTTTTGCTTCCTTGGGAGTATGGTGCAGGAGCACCCTTGATGCGATTTTAAGTTATATTGTGAAACTTTGGTTTTTGCTTTGTTTTGGATTTATTTATGTAAATAAGGTAATTTGAGACCATCCTAAGTGGTTTAGGACCATTTTTGGTCATTTAGTGAAATTTAGGCAAATATTGTAAAAACTATAAAAGTTGCTCAAGAAAGTTGTCAAGCAACTTGTCAAAAAGTGTCATTAAGGTGTTTTGTCAACAAACTAATCAAAAGGTAGTTGAAAATAGTTGGCTTTGTTTGGAAATTTATAAAGACACCCTCCAATTTGGAGACATTTTTTTGGAGTTTGATGAATGGAAACCTCAAATTTTGTGTGTATTTTTTGATTCTTACATTGTTTTCAGGTTGAAGTTGTGAATTGTACGACATGGTATAGACTCATATCAAGGAGTATAATATATGGATGGAAATATATTTGTTTCTAGTTTACAATTATTTTTTTCTCATTGAATTTTATTGAGTTTTGTAGGAGATATGACTATTTTGGTGAGACTACCCTATTATAACAATATTGTGCATAATTTGTAGTCTAAAAAAAGTGATGGTACGGATTGTAAAGTCCATATTTTGATCTAAAACAAATTGTATTTTTTTTCCATGTGAATCTACTTTAATTTTCTTCAAGTCTCATCAAATTTCATTAATATTTGAATAAGTTATGACCAGTTTTGTGAGGGCAGGTCTGAACCCTACCTAAGGTTTGCAGTTTTGGGGAAAATACAATAACTTTCTTTTCCACTGTTGGATCTTCATAAAAATTAGAGGAAAAGTTTGTAATTATGTTATCTTCAATCTCAATAAAGAGATTGGATTCATTATTATTTTTTTGAAAGTTATTAATGACATTTCGTTGCATTAAATTGTCGGTTGCCATGGCAATGTTTCCAATATGATCTAGAATGCACTTAATCATTGCTTGTGATGAATGGAGTTTTGGAGGAATGATTTTACTTATTTTTCTTTGGTATCCATTTGTACTTGATGTGTCCTTTTTGCTTTACTGCTTCGTTTTCTTTAATGATCTTCTCCTTGCTTTGATAAGAACCTTTATTTTTATGTTGGTCCCAAGTTGAGTATGAGATGATGGGTAGATGATGATTCATGATATGAATAGTTGGAGTGTTGATAGTATTTTCATCATAAGGATTCTTTATGCCCCAATTTTGATGTTTTCATTAGACAAGATTTCCCCTGACATTGTGAAGGTATCATCAATACCTAATCCTTTGCCCTAATAATGTATCCTCTGATCCATAGCCACTGAATATGACTTGTCATGAATACCTAATATTGCTATGGGTTCTTGTTGTTTAGGAATATGAACTATTTTTTTTGATTCTATGACATCGTTATCTATTGATACTACTTCAAAATATGTTGGTACTAATTCAAAAGATGTCAATGATGTACAATCACTATAAGAATCCAAAATCTTGATTGTTGCTTGCTCTTATGTGGGAATATCAAGAGTGGGATATTCTTGTTTTGGATGAAGAACATCTATATTTTCATCAAAAAGAAGCATCTCAGGGATGATATCAACAAAATATTTGGAGTTTAAAATGGTTTTGAAGATGTCCCTCAGCTCTTGGTGAAACTCTGGGGATATGGGTTCTTGATCCTAACTCAATTCAGAATAACTTTCATTATCCTCAAGAGCCTCTTCTTGAAATGATCCTTGGGTGGATGATATATCATTGGTATAAGACTCTTCACAATAGCTTGTGGGTGTGGGTGCAACAAGGGATATTTCTGGCTCATTTGGAACTTCTTCAACATGCCCAATCTTGAAGTCATATGTGGGGAGATATCATAATCTGATATATACTTGATGCCATTACAGTATGGAATGTTGCTAGGCACCATTGATGGGTTTGGACTTCATTTTAAAGTAGTATCTTGATACATGTCATTTTCCTCATTTTTCGATGAATGGATAACATGAATGTGTCCCACCGTGGAATCATGGGTATGATTTACATTGTTTGAAGTTAATGCCTTTCCTGAATCTTTTTTTTTGTCCATGGTTAGGCATAGGGTTTGTGTAAATTTTTCAGATTTTCATCCCAAATTTTTGATCAACATCAATGTATCCTTGTTCATTAAGATCTTTTAATAGATGTTTGAATCTAATTTTTTTTTGTGTGTTATGACCTTTGTATTGGTGAAATTCACAAAAATAGTCTTCACTATAGCTAGGAGGTTTGACTTGTGGTGCTTGATAATTTGAGAAATTTGGGAGTGTGATAAGGTTGGATTATATCAATTTTTTTAACACATCCTCCATAGGTTCCCCTAAGGGAGTGAATTGTCGTTTGGGAGCACTGTTTGTTCTTTGTGTCATAGGTTGAGTGTTTGCATCATTGATTGTTGGTTGATTGTTTGGAAGTGGCGTGGATGGTTGTCGTGTGTTCATGGTTTGGGTGTTTGCTTGCATAGGAGCAGTTAAGACCACCTTTGCATCAACAACACCATCACTAGTAACATTCTTATTCTTGGCCCAAAAGCAAGGCTTGTCATTAGAACTAGTGGATGGGCGGTTGTCCTTGTAAGCTTGTGTGTTCCCTTGTGCAATAAGGGATCTCTCAATGTTAAGGGAACTAGGGATAATATCATCATAAGTGGTGATACATTGCATCTTTAAGTGGAAGGATAGCTCTAGATCAACATTTTCTATGATAATCCCCATTTGTTGCTCATCGAGAATAGGCCACTTGCTCTTACTAGCTCTTTGTCTCCACCTTTGTAGGAAATTAGTGAAGGATTCTCCCTTGTTTTGCTTGAGAGTGTATAATTCTTCTAATCTTACATCCATGTCATTATTGAAGGAGACGTGATCTATGAACCTATCGATTATTTGTTGGAAGTTTTGAATTCCTAGAGGCAACTGTGAAAACCAATCAATTGTTGGGCCCTCCAAACTTTGTGGAAAGAGGCACATCAAGTAGGAATAATTGTAGAAAAGATCCATACACATGACCTAGATCTCCTTGATGCGATCTATAGGATTTCCCCTCCCTTTGTATATATCAAATTGAGGGACCTCAAAACCAAGAGGAAAAGGTACCATTGTGATGATTCTATCGAATGGGTATGGACACAAGTTTTGTTGTGTATGGGGCTTCGTCATTTTCCAACTTGAATTTATTGCATTTTTTGCATTAATGCCTTGATTTTTGATTCCATATCATCTTGTGAGTGTTGACAAATATTTTGGCACCACAAGGCTTTCTAACACTTCTAGGGTTTTTCACCTAAAAAGAGAGAGGTATGCCAAAAATTGCAATGTCCCCACTCAAAACTATGCAAATAAGAATGAAATATGCATAAATTTAATGTCATAAATGCAATAAAATTATAAAATATATTTATTATTAAATGAAAACTAAAGAAATTCAACTTGTTTGAAAACACATTGTGATATGCAAAAACACCTAGAAAGATGAATATAAATGGAAATAAAGCAGAACAAGGAAATAAAAAAGAAAGAAATCACCTGTAAATGTGTTGAGGACTAGAATGAGAACTAGAAATGTTGTTGATTCTAAAATTTTGGCCTACTGGGACACTTACACCATTTTGGGCGACCTAGTCCCAGATCTAGAAAACTGCACTAGAGCCCATTTCAGCCAATTGGGTATCTAGATCTACAAAAACCTCTAAAAAATAGGTATAGTGGGACTAAATTTCAACTATTGGTGACTTAGTCCACTTTAGCTTTTCTAAAAATCCATAAGTAGAAACAAAAGCTCTCAGTTTGTACTTCAGTTCCTGACAGGTGTCCACCTCCAAAACTCTGATTTTTGGCACTATAAGTGAGTTTTTGTGGATATTTTGAACTTTCAAGGAGGAAGATGACTCCAATAAGTATTCAACTTATTCTTCAATAATTTCCAAGTTCTTAATGTACTTAAATCTACAAACACACAAGAAGAGAAAATATTGATTGTTAGGGCATGGGGGTTTTCCTTGGTCAAACCCATTTTTAGGTAATTAAACCAAAATGGAGAAATAATTCAATGAATCATGAAATAATGGAGTTAGAGACTTTCCATGATGATAGATCTTGAATTTCTGTAGCAATAAATGAAGAATAGATCTGCCCTTGAATGTCTGAAAAAGCTATCTTGATGACTTGAAATGTTAAAACCCTAGCTTGCTTGACTTAAAAAAATGATGAATGATGGATGAATAATGAATTGAGTATGAATTAGGGTTTAGAAGATTGTATTTATAGGAAATGCACCTAATTTTCCCATTAATTTGATCCCCAAGGCCGACATGAAGGAAAAATAAACTTAAAATCCAAATTTTCCCACTCAAAGCTCAAAAATAGCCCAAATGGGACTAAGTCGCCAAGCTGGGCGACTTAGTCCCACTTGGATGGGACTAATTCTTCCAGATGGGTGACTTAGTTCCACAAGGGCTCGTTTACTAGCTGGATTGTCGGAGAGTGAAGAAATCAAGTTTATATGATGATTTTATCAAGTCTTTGATCAAATTATGCCTCGGGATGCACAATAAGGGGTCATAGGGGCCTATTAATGATGGTGTAAAGGGTAATTAGGGCTAGGGACACAAATTCCACTGTGAAAGTGTGATTAAATACACTTTACAACACTAAAATGAGGTCCACATAGACTAGAAAGGCACAACATCCAATGTGAACGTGTAAGACACATTACAACACTAGATTAAGATTTAATTTACAAGCCTTCTAGATTAATGTGAAGATGCAATTAAATACATTTTATAACATTGAATTAGGGGGAAAATAGGTCCATTAGTCTAGAAAAGTGTGAAATTCTTTTATAACACTTTACAACACCTTTACAAGACATGCATTTTATTCATTTCGCTAGGGTCCAAGACTTAATGTAGATGTGAAAAAAACCTCACAAAATTAAATTAAGGAAAAATCAACCCAAAATTACAAGGAGGGCCTAAACAGGAAGACAACATAGATGGGTTAGTTTTTTCGTGTCCACATTTAGCCCCCACTTTAGTGAGAGGATGAACTTGCTTCAAACTCACACTAAAGTAGACATTCAAGAGGGATCCAATAGTACCAATGTGGATGAAAAAGGATGAAAAAAATCAAAGGAGGTTGCACAAGCCCCCAGGATCCAAGATCCTAAGTCAAACCAAAATAAGCACAGAAGGACACACACAAGGTGAATGACTTGAAGCAAGATAAGATACAAGATCATACCATGGAAAGAACTAGAAGAGAAGAGAGAAAATAAAAAGGAGGTGGATCAATCTTCGACCATTTTTCCAACATGTTGTGGATCAGATCTAGGTTGTTTGTCCGAAAATGCATACTCACTTTGAGGTGATAGAATTCTTGGCTATACGTTGGGTGAGAAGTCCTAAGAGGTGAGACACATACGCCTGATATGTACTCACACACACGCGAGTGGTTATGGGGAAATTCATGCCTTGGAATGGGCTTCCCGCTCAACCATAACAAAGTTATACCTCATGATAACTTTAATAAGGCGCCACATGAAAATGGTCTTCGAGCTCTATGTGGTAAGCAAAACTTTGTATGCTTGACACTCATAGACATTGTAAATGCAAGGAATGTTCAAAGGGATTTTTCTTAGTTCATGAAAGGTCTCATCTTAGGGAACATTGTGCCTAATTTCTCCATGAGAGGAAATGTGCAAATGGTCTCATCTTGTTTCCAAGAGAGGACAAGTGCAATGCCTCATCCTAGGAAACATTGTACCTAATGTTTCCAAGAGAGGAAATCACAAGAAAAATAAAATCACACAATGAAATGTGAGTTTCGATGTATGCCCCCACTTTAAAGCGGTTGCTAACACCATTACTATGAGCAATTGCTTTAAAGTAGCAAATGAAAAATGCTAGGAAGAAAGGAAGACATGAGAGCGAACCTAGAAAGCCCTATGCCAAGTCATATGTTTCTGATAAGCTATGCCATGAAAAGGGTAGTATGTCACCTATGAGTCAACTTAATATATGTCATCCACATCCCAAGCTTTCTCTTATATGTTCATGAAAGGTTAATGGCTAGCCAAAAGAGACAACAAAAAGTGACATACGAGGACAAGGCTACGTAACCCCTTGCCCCCATTTAGTGCAGGACAAGGATGAGCCGAAATGATTAATGAAATACATGCTAGAGTGAAAATCAGTATCAATTAGAGGAATGAGGTTCCCCCACATAAGGAATATTACCAAACTCCTTAAGATGTTAGATTTTACTCTCAAATCCTTACATTCATTAGTAGAATGTCCGTGAACTCTGTGATAGGTGCAAAATGAAGTCTTGTAATAGAATTTTTTTTTTTAGTTCTTGGAGGAAGGGATATCAAGTGATCATGGAGGAGTCTCAACAAGATACCCTCTTGATCAATAGTAGAAGGTGCTTCTTTATTATGCAATAAAGATATCTCTTGCTTAGAGGTCATACCTACGCAAGACTCTTTAGATTGCGAGATTTTGTGCTCTCCTTTGTAGAAGGGTGTAAAATATAAAGAACTCAAGCCATTAGTGTTTTGCAAGATGACATTGACATTAAGCGAAGATTTATTTGTTTGTTTCATTTCTTGCAAAGGATAAAGGTCACTAGTGTCTATCAGTTCAGGATGCACTAATGTTAAAGTCATCTTACAAGGGTGTTTTGTGATAGTGTTGATGTTGGGTGAAGGCTTGTTTATTTCTATCAAAGGAAAATAACCAAGACCATGAGTGGTTTCTTGCATGTTAGAATCAATGGGGAAATGGATACCTTGTTCTCTAGCACCACATCCTTTTCCACTATATCCAAGTTGTTTGATAATCTAATAACCTTTTCCATTAATATTTTGTATTACTTTTGAATTGGATGGTTGTTGGTTGTTGAGTTTGGAAAAGTTTGTTGTGTAATGTGTTGTCTTTTATTCTAAAGTGGTTGAGGTGGATGATTATGAAGGGTCGTCTGAATTTTATGTTGACATGACTACGTTTTTGTTTCCCTTAGTTGAATATTTTTTTATGATCTTGTGCTTGCCCATGAATGTATGTTCAAAATCTATGGAACCCCAATCATCTTCTAATAGCATCATAACTTTTTCAGATTGTTGTTTATCTTTTTGTTGGATGGGTTCCACTTGCGTAGTTGGTGTTAATGTGTTTACATGATTCACTTTGGTTTTCTCAATGTATAAAAAACTATTTGGATCAGGGTTAGCTTCAAGTGTGTGCACTTTGTTGTTGTAAATGTATTTCATTTTATGATGAAGAGTAGAAGGCACATCATTGATTTCATGTATCCATGGGTGATCTAAAATGAGATTGTATGAAAGATTATTAGGCATAACATGGATTGGTGTGTCCAATGTAGCCTACCCAACTATAATAGGAAAAGTGATCACACCAACTAGTTGTTTTCCTACATTTTTGAATCCATGGATGGACAAGGAATTAGGTTGAATTTTGGATTGATCCACATGAAGCCTATCTAAAATATTTACACTACACACATTAAGGGATGAGACAAATGTGCCAAAAAGGGTTTGATTTATCCCTATTCTTTTGTATTGAGATATTATTATGAAAGCTTCATTTTGTTTTTGCACTTCCAAAGGGGGAGTTCACTTTGGTGGAAAATAATGTCAGCACTCAATCCTTGAATTAGGGCTACTATGTCATTCATTTTCACATTAGAAGGGATGGGAATTTGTTGTAAGGCCATTTGAAGCATAGTGTGATAGGTGAATTCTGAAGTAAATCACATAGGGATATCTTTGTAGGAGTGTTTTTAAGTTGTTCAACAAGACCATACTCCTTCAAATGAGGAGGACTGGGTAAGATGGTATTAGGAAAAGGTAATGGTTTTGGGGTGGGTTGTTGTGGTTGCGGATTGTTTTGGGTGTTATATGTATGAGCAACGGTATGAGGACTTGGCTATTGCGACACATTATTCTGAGGTGGGTAAAGGATAAATTTGGGTTTGTTATGAGCTTTTTGTTTGTGTGATGGTGGGTAAAGAATTAGAGGATTCTTAGGATGTCCCATGGGATATGTAGGAGGTCCATTAATCAAGGGGGATCTAATGGACACTTGCACATTCATAACCTCGATGGTCTTGGTTTGATGTATCTCTAATAAAGGTCAATCTAGAATCACCTTTTTATCATGAGCTAAGGAAGACGTGCATTACGATTGTTGTCATTTTCTAGTACCATGATATTCTCCCTAGGAGGAGAGTGTTTAGGAGAACTATGAATCAAATGTTCTTGACATTCATGGATTGGTTCTTCTAAAATGACTTCATCGCAAGTAGGGGAATGATCAATGGTTGAATTATCTTACTCAATAAAGGTTTCCTTAGGTGAAAGGGGACAACTAATATTCTCATGAATCTCATTGTTTGTGTTTTCTAACATCAAAGCATCTTCCTTACAACTAGGGGAGATACTAGGAGAAGAAAAAAAATGATTATCATGATCATTGACTACTCCATTCCTTTGTCCCCTAATGTCTTCCAAAGTAGTATAGGTAGGGGAAGGATCATAAAGAGGGTTATTATAGACCAACATATCCACACTATTTATAATATCATCCTCCTCGCAATCACACTCACAAGCCAAAGGAGCATGAAAATGAGGTAAGGTGATGTTTAGAAATGTGTCTATGATTTCATTCTCTTGTGCTAAAATATCTTCCCAAAGGGGATGAAGAGAAGGACAAACAAGATCCTCATGATGCTCAATGATTGTATCTTCTTTCGCCAAGATACCTTCATCATTAAAAGAAGTATCGTGAGAAGAAAAAATATGATTATCATGGTTATATATGTTTGAATGCTCTTCTATCATGTAATCCATACAAATAGTCCTAAGAGATATGAGAGAGTGTAAGTTTAAGGAAAGTATTACCATTTTCACTCTCTTGCACTAAGAGACTTTCATAGCTAGGGAATGCATTAAATGAATGACTATCATGTTTATGTACTAACTTGTTCTTTGCAAACTTGGAGAAAATTGAAAGTAAAATTTGGAAAAATTAATTTATGCAAACTTGAAATGCAATGTAAGGATGTAAAATGAAATGTAGTTTTCAATTTTCAAACAAGATAATTTTTTGGTTACACGATGCAATGATTTGAAAATGTTGTGAATGCAAAATTGAAATTAAGCAATGCATGAAATGAGCTAATTTAAGCTAGATCTAATGAAATACATATTACAGAAACTCAACCAACCAATATAGATAGGTAATGGCAGCAAACATAAGCTTAAAAACATGGTTTTTAGTTTTGTAAATGACAGTTTCAAGGGTGAAAAGGGACTAAGCCACCCAAGGTGGTGAATTAGTCCTACTAGGGATTTTTTTCAGAATTTTCAGATTTTTTTGATTGATTTTGATGGTCTTTGTGTGGTATGATGAAAACCTAAGATGCAAATGCAAAATTTCAAAAAAATTCAGTGATTTAAAATGGAAAAATGCAACCTATATGCACTTTTACTAATGCAAAATTTGAAACCCTAGAATTCCATTTACTAATGAAAAATGAAATACAATGTTAATATAGGATAAATATAGGATGATAAAGGACTCCAAAATCAGAAAACAAAGTATTCTAAAGTTGGGTTCACCAAAATGTGGACAAAGATTTTGGCACAAGGCTCTCTAACACTTCTAGGGTTTTTCACCTAAAAGGAGAGAGGTATGCAAAAAATTTCAATAATGTCCTAAATGCAATAAATTGATAAAATATATTGATTATTAAATGAAAACTAAAGAAATGCACCTTGTTTGAAAACACATTGTGATATGCAAAAACACCTAGAAAGATGAATAGAAATGCAAATAAAGCATAACAGGTAAATAAAATAGAAAGCATGCACCTAGAAATGTGTTGAGGTTTGTAATGGGAACTAGAAATGTTATTGATTCTAAAATTTTGGCCTATTGGGACACTTACGCCATTTTGGGCAACCTAGTTCCAGATCTGGAAAACTGCATTAGAGCTCGTTTCAGCCAAATGGGTATCTAGACCAATAGAAACCTATAAAAAATAGGTAAAATGGGACTAAGTCAACACTATTGGTGACTTATTCCACTTTGGATTTTCTAAAAAATTGAAAGTGGAAATGGAAGCTCTTGGTTTGCACTTCAGTTCCTAACAGGTGTCCAACTCTGAAACTCTGATTTTTGGCACTGTAAGTGACTTTTTGTGAATATTTCGACCTTGCAAGGAGGAAGATGAATCCAATAAGTCTTCAACCTATTCTTCAATAATTTCCAAGTCATTAATGTACCTAAATCTACAAACACACAAGGAGAGAAGGATACAATATTGATTGTTAGGGCCTGGGGGTTTACCTTGGTCAAACCCCTTTTTAGGTAATTAAACAAGAATGGAAAAATAATGTAATGAAGCACGAAATAATGGAGTTAAAGACTTTCCATGATGATAGGTCTTGAATTTCTACAACAATAGATGAAGAATCTGCCCTTGAATGTTTGAAAAAGCTATCTTGATGACTTGAAATGTTAAAAGCCTAGCTTGCTTGACTTAAAAACATGATGAATGATGGATGAATAATGAATTGAGTATGAATTAGGGTTTAGAAGATTGTATTTATAGGAAATGCACCTAATTTTCCCATTAATTTGATTCCCAAGGCCGACATGAAGGAAAAATAAACTTAAAATCCAAAATTTCCTGCTCAAAGCTCAAAAATAGCCCAAATGGGACTAAGTCACCAAGCTGGGCGACTTAGTCCCACTTGGATGGGACTAATTCTTCTAGATGGGTGACTTAGTTCCACAAGGGCTCGTTTGCTAGCTAGATTGTTGGGGAGTGAAGAAATCAAGTTTATATGATGATTTTATCAAGTCTTTGATCAATTTATTCCTTGGGGTGCACAATTTGGGGTCATAGGGGCGTATTAATGATGATGTAAAGGGTAATTATGGCTAGGGACACAATGTACAATGTGAAAGTGTGATTAAATACACTTTACAATACTAAAATGAGGTCCACATAGCCTATAAAGGCACAACATCCAATGTGAATGTGTAAGACACATTACAACACTAGATTAAGATTTAATTTACAAGCCTTCTAGATTAATGTGAAGATGCAATTAAATACATTTTATAACATTGAATTAGGGGGAAAATAGGTCCATTAGTCTAGAAAAGTGTGAAATTATTTTACAACACTTTAAAACACCTTTACAAGACATGCATTTTATCCATTTTGCTAGGGCTCAAGACTTAATGTAGATATGAAAAATACCTCACAATGTTAAATCAAGAAAACATCAAGCCAAAATCACAAGGAGGGCCTAAATAGGAAGAAAAAGTAGAAGGGTTACTTTTTCCATGTCCACAATGGGTTTGGTGGAGGAGCATATGTTGCATACTGTGGGATGGTGGATGGATTGTAAGTGGTATTTTGATATGATGGGATGTTATATGGTGTGTAGGGTGGATTCTAATATTGTGAAGGTGATGGTGGTAGGGGTGGAGGTACATATGCTCCTTATGCTTTTGGATTCATGATGTTTTGTTGAGGATTATAATACAAACCCTGTTGATGTTGCATAAGAATTTGTTGTTGTTGGGTGTATTGTTGTGCTAGCAACACTTGTTGGTGTGTGAGAAAGGCTTGTTGTTGAGATTGTTGTTATTGTTGTGTGACTAGGGATTTTTGTTGATCTTTTTGTTGTTACAAGGCTTGTTGGTAGGCGTCTTGTGCTTGTTGCAAAGCTAGAGTGTGAGCTTGTTGTGTTTGTAGAGCTTGAGATTGAGCTTGCTGTTGTTGTGAGGCCTATTGATAGGCTTGTTGCACTTGTTGGAAATATTGTGTTTGTGTTTTTTGCTGTTGTAATGTGGAAGTGTTTTGTTGTTGGGATAGTTGTTGTGTGGTGAGTTTTTGTGGGTTGTTTTGTGCTATCATTCCTTGTAAATTTTTTGATTGTGAGGAGGAATGTAGATTTGGGACCCCATTTGATTTTGTGCATGATTTGGGGGACCAATGGTAAAGATGACGATGGATCCATTTGGTATTGTGATGTCAATGGAACATTTTGACCTTGGATCAATTGATTAGAAGGGTTCCCTTGATTGATGTGTTGAGGGTTCCCTTGTTGTGTTTAATGTGGGACCAAAGCATTACCTTGGTTGATGGGGTTTGTGATCGATGTGTTTCTTTGATTTGGATTGATGTTGGATGGGGCTAATGTGGATGGTGGATTTTTTTGAGTAGTTTGGGTAACCACATGTTTCACTGTGTCAAAGGGGTTGTTAGAGCCACTTGTTAAGGGTTTCCCTTGCATGAGGGTGTTTACTTGCCCTTGTTGTCCTATTTTAGGTACTTGGTTCACATTTCCTTGTGTAACACTGGGCACACTTTGGGTATTCGTGATGATGGATGAAGATGGTTACACTCGAAATGTCGAGGCTGTTGTGGTTTTTGTGGGTGTAGAGGGTGCTCTAGAATGGTGGTGGAAGATGGAGGTGGGGCACCAAATGTTGGTGTCCAATTGGTGTTTTGGGTATCCAAAAGTGTGTTGCCTCCTAAAGGGAGAGTTTGACCAAGATCAGTGGCAATCCTAGTTGCCATACTAACAGTTAATGTTTGACTTTGCACAAAGGATGGTGTTGGTTGATTCATAGATTGGGTTAATCCTTGTGTCAAGTTTTGCACAAGAAAAGTTGGAGCCACATTTTCTAAGGTTTGATGAGTATGTTTGTACTCAAGGAGTTATTCCTTAGTAAGCTCAAGTGGGTTGTTTGTGATGTCTTCTACCTCATACGGTGCGAATGGATTTTGGGGTTGTTGTGAGGGGGTAGAATGGCTCCTTGGATCAAATTCTTGTGGGTTTGTATCACTTGTGGCAGATGTAGTTTTGGCTTGTTCCATGATTCTCTTTTGTGATCTTGTTGTAACCATAAATTGTGGGTCAACTATGGGAGAATTATGTTGATACTTATAGTGTTGAAACTCTCTAGTTGACTCAAATTTTGGTAAAAGGGACCCTCTAAGTTGTTTTGGACCAATGGTGTAAATGGATGATGATGTGGATGAACTTTCTAGAATTTTGGACAACACTTTTAGACAAAGAGGTTTGATGTTTTGATGAAAGGTGTTAATAAACTTGTAAATATTTAAGGTAGGCTTGTGAACTTCAAGATAAACTTGTCCATAAAATGTGATAACTAATTCAACTAAGTGCATGGAAAAGGATTCATTTCATGCATAACATAGCAAAGTTAGGGGATTGGTTTGATAAATGTCTAAGTCAAAAGAGTGTTGGTGTGTCCAAAAGTTTATAAAGTTTGGTGAAGTGAAATGTGAAATATGATAAAGGGTGGATGAAATGTTTGACCCAAAATGTTAACCTAAAATAAATCTTTGTTTTGCAAGACCAAGGTAGTGAGAAACATGTTATACCTCTAAATTGATAAAACCCTAAGAACTCAATGATTTTGGTAAAATAGAACTTAATGATTTTGGAAATAGAACCCAATGATTTTGACAATAGAACTCAATGATTTAGACCATGGAACTTAAAGATTAAACTGGTAAAATGGAACTTGGACTCAATGTTTTGCAATACTTTCCTTGTATAAATGTTGCTTATGTTTGGGGATTAAACATTTTGAACATACTGTTGCAAGAATGAAGATGTTGAACCAAGTATAAGAGTGTTGTCATTGATGTCAACTAGTTAGCTGGTTATCAACTAGTTGTTGTAATTGATGAAGGTTATTGGTTGCATATGTCGAGGATATTGAGAAAATTGTAAAGGAAAAAGGTTGTAGGTGTTCAGTGTTTGCTCCAAGTTTTTCTTTGGGATTCACTCCTATGTTTGTGTGGTTCAGATATGTTGATCATGGTTGTTGGAAGTTGCTATATCCATATTTTGGGTTTCTAGTTCATTGCACAGTGCGAGTTATGTTCACCAATTGTGAACTATTTTTTTCAGTGTATCTTGCTGAGGTTTGGGAGAAATGTAGTTGCTCTAGATTTCTTCTTGTTCAATTCTTATGACTTGCAGTTCTGGAGTTAAGATGATATGATTGTGTTGAAGATAATTTTGTTATCTGGAAGGATTGGATCGTGCTAAGGTTGCTTGTGCTTAATTGTTTATGTGTTTTACACTAGTTGTTCGACCTTGTGTTTAACACTACTTTCAAAGTTCATGAAGCATGTTGGGATTTATTTGGGTCCTCATTTAGCATGTTTTTGGGTCACCCTCATTCTAATTCCACCCTAGAATGTTTTGGTGCTGACGTAATTTAAAATTTTAAATGAAAATGGTGTATGGCCAACTTTGGATATATGTCAAAGTTGAAGATATAAATACAAGATGAGATATTGGTGAAAAGATGAGTACAAAGAAATAGATAAAGATAGATGTGAATTAGTGTGTGTGTGTGTTGTGAGTTGGTGCAGATCAGTGCAAAATCTAATTGTTGAGTTTCTGGATGTAGTGAGCTGAAGGTGTACTCTATCATTCATGCATGTTTTCAAGTGTTTGAGAAAATTGTGGTGGAAATATCTATTACATTGAGATTGTTTTTCTCTGTGTAAAAAATCCCTTCTATCTTCTTTGTATTTGTGTGGTAGTGAGCCCTCCTGTGGTTAACCCTTGTTGGATAGTGAGCCCTATTTTGGTAGTGATCCTTCTCTAGTAGTGAGCCTTTGTAATCAATTTTGATATTCTCTATATTGAGTTAATCCTCACCATGGTGTTTTCCTTCTTGGGTTTTCCACGTAAATTTGGTGTTATTGTGTATGTGTGATGCTTTTTAGTTTCTACCCTTGCACTTAATGATTAATCATATTAGTAGAGTAAAGGATTTATGATTGAGTTAATTTTTGATGAAATTTTAAAGGTTAAAGTTTTTTAGAACTGTTTCACCCCCCCTCTTAGTTGTCTTGTTCAATAATTGGTATCATAGCTTGGTTACTTGGAGAGAAGCTTAACCGCTTAAGGAAGGTCCAGGATGGCGAGCAAGATCACTTTTAAATGTTCTAGGTTCAATGGAAAAAATTATGCTATCTGGAAAATAAAGATGGATGGATATCTAGAATACTATGAATATGATGTTGAGAAATCTTACAAGACTACTTACACTCCTCTTGCTAATGGTCTGAGTACAACTGATGAAATCAACATGCATGAAGCAAACAATAAGGTGAAGTTTATTTTGAAGAATAGTCTTTCACATTCTGAGTTGATTGAAGTTCATAATCTATAGTTTGCTAAAGAAGTCTGGGATGCTCTAGAAAAGATGCACGAAGGAAATAAAAAGGGAAAAGAAGAAAATTTGTAGAGTTCGGAGGCACGGTTTGAGGTTATGCATATATCTGAAGATGAGAAAATTAAATCCTATGTACAAAGAGTGGGTGAGTTGGTAGGTGGAATCCAAGGATTTGGTGCTACAATAGATGAATCCAAGATTGTAAAGAAGATTATTAGAACTCTCCCTAATGCATACAGTGAAAAGGTATCTGCTATTGAAGAATATGTGGATTACAAGACTTATACTAAAGATCAGTTATTGGGAACTCTAACATCTTATGAGATGAGAAAGCAAAATTTGAGAAATGGATCCAAATTAGAAATTGCTTTCAAGGATACAAGAGCTGAAGATTCAAATAAGGAAAATATTGATGAAGTAGAAGCTAACTTTGTGAGAAGGATGAAGAAAGGCTTTGGTAAGTATGAAGTTAATTTACCCTTTAAATGCTTTAGTTGTGTAGGAATAGGTCATTATGCTTCGAGATGTTTGTAAAGAGCTAAGAAGAACAAACAAAGATTTAACAAAGAAAACAAAGGAAAGAATATCAATAGAGCATATTATGTGAATGAGGATGCTAGTATTTCTGATGAAGAATTTGATTATGGAGATTTTTATGAAAATGAATGCTTGTTCTTGGCTGTAAAAGATGAACCTAATTCTACTAAATTTGAAACATAGGTGAAGGAATGTCCTCTAGAGAAATAGAAAGATGAAGATACTATAATTTTTCCCTACATGCTAAACAAGAAAAGAACTACTAGGTTGTTGAGAGTGGGTTTTCACGTCACATGGCTGGTGATAATAGTAAGTTTGTTAAACTTGAAAAATATGATGGAGGCTTAGTTATTTTTGGAGATGTTACTGGTGCTAAAATTTTTGGGATAGGTTCAATAAGTTTTGATGGAAAGCATAATACTGATAATGTCTACTATGTTAAGGGTTTAAGGCATAATATCTTGAGTGTTGGAAAAATGTGTAGTAAAGGATATAATCTTGTATTTGAGGATGGGAGATGTGAAATCAGGAAAGGATCTAGAATAGTGATTGTTGCATGAAAGAAATCTAAAGGAAATATATATCAACTTAAGGGTGCTGATGGGCATTGCTTTATGATTCAGATTAATGACAGTTGGTTATGGAATTGGAGAATGTGTCATATGAATTTTGATAACTTGGAAAGGATCAGTGTAGTGCAATCCGTAAGAGATTTACTAAGGATTACAAAGACTATTAATGCTATTTGTAGGAATTGTCAATTTGGAAAGTAAGCAAGAAACAACTTTAGGTCAAAGGAACAATCTACTATCGGACTACTGGATTTAATTCATACTGATCTCTGTGGTCCTACAAGAGTGAGAAGTCTACAAGGTGAAAGGTACTTTATGCTTTTGATTGATGATTACTCTAGATATACATGGGTTACTTTTCATAGAGAGAAATTTGATGCATTAGATAGATTCAAGACATTCAAATATATGGTAGATAATGAAGTAACTTTGAGAATAAAATTCTTGAGGTCTGAAAGAGGTGGAGAATTAACCTCCCACGAGTTTAATATGTTTTGTGAAGTTCATGGAATAAAAAGACAATTATCTCCTCCTATAACTCCTTAGTAGAATGGATTTGTTGAAAGAAAGAATAGAACAATTCAAGAAGCAACTAGATCAATGATTACTGAAGTTTGTTTACTAGAAGGTTATTGGAGAGAAGCTATTCACACTACTATTTATGTGTTCAATTGAGTTCAAGCAAGAGCTAATAGTACTAGGACCCCCTATGAGCTATTGTATGGAAGAATTCCTATTGCTAAGTATTTCAAGGTATTTAGAAGCAAATGTTATATCAGACGGGATGAAGAAAATTTAGGGAATTTTGATACTAGAAGTGATGAAGGTGTTTTCCTTGGATATTATACTAAGAGAAAAGCTTACATATGTTTCAATAAAATACTGAGAAATATTGTGGAAAGCACAAATGTCAAGGTTGATGAAGCAATGAAGAATTCAATTGAAGTTGATGGATATGTATCTGATGAACCTAATTGTGTAAGAATTGAAGAATTTGTGGAAGAATAGGAGAAGAAAAATGAAGAAGAAGAAGCTTCAGTGGTGTCCCCTAAGACACCTAAATATGTTTAGAAAAATCATTCAGAAAATCAAATCATTGGAGACAAAAGGAAAGGAGTATTGACAAGAAGTAGAGCTGCTATTGTTGGTGAGATAAATTTGTGTTTACTTTCTAAGGTTGAACCAAAGAATGTAAATGAAGCATGCAAAGATGAGCATTGGATGGAATCTATGAAAGAATAAATTATGTAGATTAAGAAGAATAAAACTTGGGAATTAGTCCCTATATCGACATATAAAAACATAATTGGATCAAAATGGGTATTCAAAAACAAGTTGAATGTGAATGAAGTAGTCAGAAACAAGTCAAGGCTTGTGTGTAAGGGTTACTCACAAGTAGAAGGTATAGATTTTTAGGGGAATTTTTCTCCGGTGGAAAGAATGGAAGCTATCATAATTTTTTTAGCGTTTGTTGCTCATAAATATTTCAAGGTTTATTAGATGGATGTTAAGTCTACATTCTTGAATGGTGAGTTAGAGGAAGAGGTCTACATGGAACAACCAGAAGGATTTCAATTATTAGAACAACTGGATATGGTTTACAAATTGAAGAAGGATTTAAAAGGATTGAAGCAAGCTCCTAGAGCTTGGTATGCAAGGTTAGATATTTATTTGATTCAGTAAGGTTTCAAAAAAGGTATGATAGATAGTAATTTGTATTTTAAAATTTAAAATGAAAAGATCTTGATAGTGGTTGTATATGTTGATGAAATTATATTTGGAGGAAATGAAACTATGTGCAAGATGTTTGCTGAAGAAATGAAAATATAATTTGATATGTCTATGTTTGGAGAGATGAATTTCTTTCTTGGGTTGCAAATTAATCAAATAGAAAAAGGAATTTTTATTTCATAGTCAAAGCATGTAAGAGAAATGTTGAAGAAGTTTGGGATAAATGATTCCAAACCATTATGCACTCCTATGGTGACTGGTTGCATATTGAGTAAAGATGATGATTCACCTAAGGATGATTTGAGCAAATATCGATCTATGATTGGTGGATTCATGCATTTAACTGCTACTAGACTGGATATCATGCATGCAGTTTTTCTTGTGGCTATATTTCAAGAAGACCCTAAAGAAACACATGTTGCTACTGTTAAGAGGATACTTAGATATTTGAATGGCACTCCGAATTATGGCTTGTGGTGTCCTAGGGATACTAATTTTACACTAAGTGCTTACATAGATGCAGATTGGGCTGGTTGTGTAGATGACAATAAAAGTACAAGTGGTGGTGCATTCTTTTTGGGTTATAGATTGGTGGCTTGGTTGAGTAAAAAAAAAGATTCAGTTTCCTTATCTACTATTGAAGCTAAATATATTGTTGTTGTATCTTGCTATACAAAAATTTTGTGGATGAAACATACCTTGAAAGATATCAGAGTAATGTATGATGATCCTATTTCTATCTTCTATGATAATACAAGTGTAATTAACATTTCAAAGAATCCAGTGATGCACTTGAGGAAAAATCATATATCTATCAGGTATCATGTTTTGAGAGAGAAGGTTGTGGAGAATGGAGTAAAGCTTGAGTATGTACCTACGAAGGATCAAGTGGCTAAAATATTTATGAAGGCTCTTCCTAAAGATACTTTTGAGTATCTTCAGGAGAAGTTAGGGGTCATTTCCCTTCCTTTCTTGAACTAGATGCATATGGAGTTGCATCAGTCTGGTGGATCTATAGATACATCTTTCTTCTGGATTGATGTTTTGGTGGCTACCTCTCAGGGGGAGTAGGTAGTGTCATGTGTTGTGATTGAAAGAGTATTTTTCTCTTAATGTCAAAGAGTAAATCAATGTAAAACATCCTTTTCCTTTCCATTGATGTTAAAGGGGGAGAGAAAGATGTGGAGAGAGAGAGAGAAGTATCATGTGAGAAAGATTATCTACTAAGGGGGAGAAATAGAAAAGTAAAATCATGAGGAAACATGTTCAGAGTTGTGTTGTGTTTGATGGTTTTTCACATCACATGTTTCCATCAATGAAAAAGGAGGAGATTGTTGCAAGAACGAAGATGTTGAAGAAAGTATGAGAGTTTTGTCATTGATGTCAACTGGTTGTTGTTGTCATTGATGAAGGTTATTGGTTGTATATGTCGAGGATATTGAGAAAATTATAAATGAAAAAGGTTGCAGGTGTTCAGTGTTTGCTCTGGGTTTTGGTTCAGGATTTTCTCCTATTTTTGTGTGGTTTAGATATGTTGATCATGGTTGTTGGAAGTTGTTATATCCAGATTTTGGGTTTCTAGTTTGTTGTACAGTACGATTTATGTTCAGCAGTTGTGAACTGTGTTTTCAGTGTATCTGGCTGAGGTCCAAGAGAAATGTAGTTGCTCTAGATTTATTCGTGTTCAAGTCTTATGACTTGTGGTTCTAGAGTTAAGCTGATATGATCGTGTATAAGATAATTTTTTTATCTGGAAGGATTGAATCATCCTAAGGTTGCATTTGCTTAATTTTTTATGTGTTTTACATTGGTGTGGCTGACCTTGTGTTTAGCACTACTTTCAAATTTCATGAAGCATGTTGAGATTTATTTGGGTCCTCATTTAGCGTGTGTTTGGTTCACCCTCATTCTATTTCTACCCGAGAATTTTTTGGCTCCGACCTAATTTGAATTTGTAAATGAAAATGGTGTATGGCCAACTTTGGATATGTTTCAAAGTTAAAGATGATATAAATACAAGATGAGATATTGGTGAAAAGATGAGTACAAAGAAATAGAGAAAGATAGATGCAAATCAGTGTGCATGTGTTGTGAGTTGGTGTAGCAGTGTGAAATCTAATCGTCGAGTTTTCAGATGTAATGAGCTGAAGGTGTACTCTATCATTCATGCATGTATGCATGTGTTTGAGTGAATTGTGGTGGAAATCTCTGTTGCATTGAGATTTTTTTCTCTATGTAACAAATCCCTTCTATCTTCTTTATATTTGTGTGGTAGTGAGACCTTCAGATGGTTAACCCTTGTTGGATGGATAGTGAGTCCTAATCTAGATGGTGAGTCCTATTTTGGTAGTGATCCTTCTCTGGAAGTGAGCCCTTGTAATCGATTTTGATATTCTCTATATTGTAAGCTAAGCCTCACCATGTTTTTTACCTTATTGGGTTTTCCACATAAATCTAGTGTTATTGTGTATGTGTGATGCTTTTCAATTTCTACCCTTGCACTTAATGATTAATCATATTATTAGATTAAAGGATTTGTGTTTGATTTAATTTTTAGTGAAAGTTTAAAGGTTAAAGTTTGTTACAACTAATTCACCCCCCCTCTCAGTTTCCTTGTTCAACACATAAATCAATGTGGGGTGTTCATTTGATTTAATCTTTTCTTAAGTGAGATTGTTTCATTACCACATCAAGAAAGTCTTAGTTAATGTTCAAACTAAAATGTCCATGTCAAAGCAACCTTCATTTCACAAAGTCCATTATGTTAAAATCAAGAAGCTAAGGCCATAGTTCCCTATGTTAACTTTGGAAAGTGTGGATTTAGGGAGAAGAAACAATATTAGGACTTTTCAAGAGGTATCCATACTTGATCCAAAGGGTTTGAAATTTGACAAACTTGTTGATGTTTGTTTAAGTTGTTTTGGAACCAAACAATGTGTTGTACTGACTCAGAAGCAATAACATCCCTAGCTCAAGTGGGTACGTATTTCTTGGCAGGATTACCATCATCCCCCTAAGAGATGATTAATCTGTGAAGATGGAATGGGCAAATAGGCTATGTGAAGGAAATGTACCATCTTGACACACCAAACGAAAGAGTCCCTTCCCTATTTGCTCTATTTCCTTAACCAAACACTGAACATGGTAAGTAACTTCTTGGAATGGTTCTATTCCAATGCACTACATTAAAATACGCTTCAAAAATGAACTTGGTTGGCCACTACTAAACAAGGGTTCTTAATCAGTGTTTCAAGATAATCTGGTATCTATACATGCGACAGTTCACTCATTTAAGAGGTCTCCCATCCCTTATAAAGGGTTTTTATACATCTCATGGATACTGAGGGATACTTTTGTCGATATAGAACATCTGCACCAGGTGGTTGGTGACTTTCGTCACATTGACAATTATTTGTATAGCATATCGAAATGAAAGTATCACTTGGGTCATTCCCTCTCATAAATTAGGAGGAAAACCCTATAAAGGTAATGCTTTGAAATGAAAACAATGTGCGAAACTCAAGATGATTTTTGTCACCCAAGATCACCAAAATGCGCGAGGGGAGAGGATACACACTACAAGTATACACAAGCAATGAAAGTATACTTGAGTATTTTTCTTCACCCAAGATTGCATGAAGCACAAGGAGAGTGGATACACACTACAAGTATACACAAGCAAAGCAAGCACTCATTCATTTTAATCCCATAAAGCAAAATGAATTCATTTTGAGCACCAATGGAAGTGTTTGATTGTTTTGTTCAATTTTAAACCGATATTACAAAATGAGGATATGTGGGTAAAATTTTAACCAACTTTGAAAGTTAATTTTAAACCCAATGGAAGTTTAGTTGGTCCTCAAACATAAATCAAAGCAGCATATAATGGGTTATAATTGTCCCATAAGTGAAAAAACTTTTTTACAATGTGTGGACGAATGATAGTATGCTCCTTCACTTCAAATTTTTTCAAATTTGCAAAACCAGTTAGCCTCAAAAACTAAAAAAAACTAGATGTTAGTAAGGTATAAGAGAGAAAATGAAATTTAAAAATTTAAAGCACATGCAAAAATTATCTCTCTGTTATGTTTACCAAAAAAAATCATCATTGTTCACAAATATTTTGCCATAATTCCAAAAGGCATCACTCTAGTGAGAAAAGGCATCACTCTGCAGCAAAATAGAGACAACAAAGGTGCCACTATATTAGAGGCATCACTACTTTTTAAATTTACAAAAAGAAATAACATCGCTAAATTAAATAAGTGTCACTGGATTTAATTAAGCATCATTGTAATCCCTGTAAAGGTGTCACTATATGGCGATTCCCTACAATGGCATCATTGTAGAATCCAAAAGCATTGGTCCACTTGCAAGATCAAGAACACAAGAATCTAAAGAGAAATTCATTAGATTTGATCAGTATAGCCCTCCTTCTACCGCTAAAATATGACCATGATCATAGTATAGGTTAAATACACCATATCCATATGGATTTGAGGCATATTTAATCCACTAAGCCATGATCCCATTGCGATATTCAAAATTTCGAAGACTAAGAACTCATTAAACTAACATGAAAAACATGAAAATGTAAAGGAAACATATTATAAGATCTTGAATCTTATCCCATTGGGAGAGTGGTGTCGCATTGATGTGGAATAGTGACCCTTTCCCAATCCCTTGGATAATATGAGCTTGTTCCAATCAATTTTATGGAAGAAAATCGATGAAGCTGATGAGATATGTGTGAAACATGATATAAAACTAGTTTAACATGATGAGATGAGTTGTAAATACTAAGATTCTTGATAAAATGGATGCAATCTATGCTATGTGGAAACAAAGTTCAAATATAGAAGCCATGGATGCAAACTATGCTAAAATGTATGTAAACTAAGATAATATGGAAGCCATTAATGGATGCTTAAGCTAAATATGGATGAATACTAAACGAAAATGCTAAAAGTGCTCAACATGGATGCAAGTGAGTATGAATTTCAACAACATAACTTTTCTATCAAAATATGGATCCATTTCTCTCCAAATAGTGATCTATTTATAGGAGAGCAAATGAAAAATCAAGGGCTCAGATCAATTTTATCTATCAATGGTCAATATTGAATGAAGGGAGAAACATGGATCACAGATTCTCATCAATGTATGAGAATCAAAGATCACATGGATCAAGGAAAGATCAAGGGCTCATAATCATGCAAACAAACACACTTTACAACAACTTTAAAGGGTTATTTCAAAGTTTGTTTGGAATAATCATTTCCCTTTTTGGAGGAAAATAGGAGCTATTGCAAGTGGATGGGAGGAAAGTTAGCAAATGTAGTAATTAAAACTAAATTTTAATGTGCAAGATGAGGAATGCGAGGATATTCATTAAATTATTGATTTATTTAATGAAAAGGGATGAGTGACATTTAATTAAATGATTTAGATTTAATAATTAAATGAGAAGAGATAAAGGGAGGGGTTTAAATTAAATAATTTTCATTATTTAGTGTAAGAGGGGGTGAATTAAGCTAATTAGGTCAATTAGATTAATACGTGCAAATGAGTCATTTAATTAAATAACTAGGTTAATTTAATCAAACAAGAGAAAAGAAGGGATTCAAGATGAAATGATGTTAATATATTAGATTCAAGTGTGTAATACCATTCAAGAATTTTTTAAGTATCTATAGTAAGAAGAAAGATTCAATATCTTGATCAACAATAGAAGTAGAGTACATTGCTACAACATCTTGTTGTACTCAAGTGTTGTGGATGAAGTAAACATTGAAGGATATCAAGATAAAGTATGATGAGCCCATTCCTATTCTATGTGATAATACAAGTTCTATCAATATTTCTAAGAATCCAGTGATGAATTCTACAACCAAGTACATATCAATACGGTATCACTTTCAAAGAGAGAAGGCTGTAGATAAAGAAGTGAAGTTGGAGTATGTATCTACAAAGGATCAAGTTGCAGATATTTTCACAAAGGAACTTGCAAAGGAAAAATTTGAATATATTTGAAAAAAGTTAGGGGTAATTTCCTCTCCTTTCTAGATGCATAGTTAGTGCATTTGTCCAGGGGGAGTAATTCAAGTCATATCTTTATTCTTGGAGTGATGGGGGCTATCTTTCAGGGTGGGCATGTAGTGGATGTATTTGATAGAAGGATAGATTGTGCACCAAAGGGTGAAAGAAAGTCCTTTTTACCCTTTTTCCTTGATGTTAAAGGGGGAGAAAATGAACACGTCAGATTGGTTTATCCATCAATGCCAAAGGGGGAGATTGTTGCATTTTAGTTGTCATTGATGTCAAAAGTTCTGAGAGTGTTGTAGTCTGGTTGTTTGGTTGTCAGAGTCTCTGAGAAATGCTAAACATTTATTAGCTGATGATGTTTTTCTCTAACAATTTGAAGGAAAAACTCATGTTTTGTCAATGCATGTGTGATCCACGTTTCAAGTATTTAGGCTTACCGAAAAGGTGTTTCTTAAGAGTGATAGATTGAAGACTGTGTTGATTCTATAAAGATGTTCTCAAAGGTAAATAGTTTTTCTCTGCATATCTCCACATTTACAAATATGGTTGTGAAAATAAAAAATTAAGTTTATTTATATGTGAAGGTATTATATTCGAAGTTTCATATCAATATTCCTTCCATAGAGAAAGTTAGAAGTGATAGTATATTGGACTGTACTGACTAAAGACTAGTTTCAATGTTTGTTGGCTTGAACCCACTTGTTGCTACATGAAGTTGTGAAAGGGATGTATGAGTATGTTCTCAAGTATCATGTGATGCTTGTTGATGTTTTAGAAAGTGTTTTTTGGATTATGTGGTACTAGCTATGGTTCAGAATGAATGTTGTATTGGCTTATGCTTCTGTTGGGGCTGACTAAGGTATCTTGATGGTGTGCACCACAAATTCAAGATTGGGCAGAGCTTAAGGAGTGTTTGAAGGTGTTGTATGGGTCATGCTAACTCATCTAGGAGAATCACATATAATCTTTTATCTTTTTGTATATGGCCAATGGATGTGAAGGCTGACATGCTACAATTTTCATAGTTTCTTGTTTATGGCCAACTTATTTTCTATTAGCAATGCATGTAGATGATATATATAGAAGATCAAAGATGAGAAGAGATGTATGTAAGTGTGTGAAGATGTGTAAGTGTATGGGAAGATAGTGATAAGGTCCATCTCAGACCTAATGTGTAGACTTGTTGACTATTAGTGGGTTGAATCCATAAAATTAGTCATATTTTAGTTATTTGTAATCAAGGAGTTGTAGCTTCCTTGGGAGTGACCCTAACACTATTATCAGGGAGTTGTATCTTCCTTGGGTTGTAGCCCTAAATCAAAGTTGTAATTGTTTCTCATTTGTGAGGTTAGATTTGGATAGTAGATCCAAGCAACATTTCTCAAGGTTGTTTTTCCCCTATGGGGTTTTCCACATATATTTGGTGTCAAATATGTTCTTGTGTGGATGCTTATATTCTTTCCTATTTTGATTAGGTAGATGAATGCTTTAATGGTATAACTTAGCTTCAACAACTAAATATTGGGATTGAAATTTTAAGTATATTGATTCATGCCCCCTCTTAGTATTTCAGTGTGTTTAACAAGTATTGGATGTATTCTTAAATTAAATTGCATCCTTAAGCTTCCAAGGAACCCCTCCAAGCTAAATTTTCACTCACCACTCCTCCAGTAGATCCCTTCTTTGTTTTCCCTTCTCCAATACCTTCAGGATTTTTGTTAGGGCCATGATGTAGTTTATGTAAGTAGATAATTCACCAACCTAATCCTTGAATTCTTCCTTGGTATTTTCATCCTTATTTAGAGGGCCTCTATGGTGGATACTACAATCTAAATAAACTATTTATCTTCATCTCATGTCTAGTGACCCAGGTTGAAATTTTACAACTAGTAGTCTCTAAGCTACATGCTTGCTTCATCTTTATCCACCATTGGAGTTGCCACTTATGTAGTTCTAACTCCCTAAGTATCCACAATAATGGTGTAAAATTTTTGTTCTCTCTTTATCTTTGGCTTAGCCTTGAACATTTCTGCCACCTCACATAAGTTATTTATGATAGGTTGATATTTATTAGGGACAGTGCAAGATCATGGGGGTCCAAACTAGGCCTCTAGGTGGCAATGAAAATTCAGAAAAAAAAAGCTAGGCAACTTGACATAAAAAAATGAATAGGTTATTAACATAATTTGAATAATATGTAAAAGCAAAACTTGTAGCAAATTGAATGTAGTTTCTAAGCTACTAGTCCTTTTTTGGAAAAAGGTTAATTTATTTTACAAAAAAATGAAATTTCAATGCAGTGGTACTAAATTTTCAGGAAAAAGATAAGAAGCAGGCATATGTTTGACCAACCTAAGTACAAGATTTTTTTAATTTTTTTCTAAAACTTTCAATATATGTAGAGGACACACGGTCGAATGCGTCAAATTTTTTTTGTAATATTTTTCCATGTAAATAATTAGTTATGATTATTTATTAGAACGTTTCAAAATTATTAAAACATTTGTGTCTGACCACCATAACTTGGTAAAAAAAATTATGAATTTCAATCAACTTTTTATCCTATAGTATGTGAAGCATAGAATGTGACACATCTTTTAGGTTCAAAAAATGTGAAGTAGTTTGAAAGTTATAGATTTTTTTCAATCAGCCTATCAATCAGGACTTTAGTCATAATGTATGTAGAAAATCAATAATAATAATTTATTAAATTCAAAACAAGGCATATCTTATATTGGTGGAAAGTTGACAATTTTTTCTATAAATCCTTTTTATTTCATGAAATTCAGATAAAAAAAAGGTCGTCAGCCACAAGGGCGAACTTCAGAAAACTAAGCAAATTTTGTAAACATGTTTTTTGGGTCGACTTTCTAGGTTAGGCAATCCCGAACCAAATCCTGAGCCTATTGATTTTGTCAGAAAAAATGGATATTTGTTACCTGTATTATTTATAATACATAATATTTAATATTTTAATATATACTAATATATTATATATTATATATTATGTATTATATAATATGTATTATACTATATATTATATTATACATTATTATATTATATATTATTATATTATTATATTGTATATTATATATTATATACTATATATAGTATATATATTAAATATTAAATATTATATTAATATTATGTAATATATATTATATAATATATTTAATACATAGTATATATTATATATTTATTGATGTGCAGCCAATTCACAAGAGAGAGAAATATGAGAGAGGGACGATGTGGGAGGGACTTGAGAGAGAGATGGAGATAGAGAGAGGGAATGAGCTCAGTGGTCAAGTGTGCACCAATTCGATAATCAATGAAAAAAATTAGCTTCTACACATTTATGGGCTATCCTATTTTGTGATCGATGAATAACTGGTCTAATTGGGCTTTGCCAATATCAAGTGCCCTTACCTCATCATATGATAACCCATTGGCATAAAATTTCCTTTGTTCCTCTCACCATTGTGCAAATCTATTGTGCTAATTTGCCAAAGTTTGAACATTTGAAATGATTGTTTCTAAAGTGTTTTTCATGCCTGATGGCTCAATGAGTGTCTCATAGATTTGACATACATTTCTCAATTGATCTAAATTTCTATGAATAAATTCATGTATTGATGGCACGTTTTGGTTTAGATACAGTGGTTGCAATGAAGGTGGATTTGGAGGGTTTTCATTTTGAGTGGGGTTAGGGTTTTCATGTTGAGCGAGGTTGGGATCGACCATTCTTAAGCTTGTTAATTGATAATTTTTAAAAAAATTAACAATCATTTTAATGCAATAAAAAACCTATCAAATATCCTATTTTTGACTAAAATTCACAAAAAAAAATGTAAAAGTAATATAAATTGAAAAAAAACATTAAAATCCAAAAATACCTTTCAAATGTGATTGATTTGAGCAAAAAGATTGACCTACAAATCAACATTTGAGTCATAGAATAGAAAACTTGCACTAATTGTGCAAGAAAATGAGCTCTCAGGTTTTATTGTTTTGATTTTATAAAACATGAAATGAATATCTGTTTCAAAAGGGAATATCCCTTAAGGAAACATATATCTATTAAGGAAACAAATATTCATTTCAAAATGGATATCCGTTAAGGAAACATATATTCGTTTCCTTTATGTAGTTGTTTTAATATATGGTCGGGTCTGGGACCCGACCATATACATATTGGTGGTTTTTTTCGAAATGTAAGTAATCATATATCATTTTATAATATAATATAAAATTATTTTATATAATATATTATGCATATTATATTATAATATAATATACATTATATTATGTATAATATATATTATATTATGTATAATATATATTATATTACTGTATAATATAATATATAAGATATAAGATATGTTATATTATTTATAATATATATGTTATATTATTTATAATATATATATTATATTATGATATAAAATAATATTATGTTATTATATAATATTATATTATAATATATTATATAATAATATAATTAATATAATATAATATTATAGTATATTAAATATATTATTATATAATATTAAATTAAAAAGAATTATAATAATGTATTAGATTAAATATCTATGCTATATTAAAACATTATTATAATTATATTAAAAAATTATTAAAATATATTAAATTAAATAAGTGGTCGGCCGCGAACCCGACCAAATTAAAAAATCTGACGTAAACATAATGGATATTTGTTTTGGTCTGGTTTTTGCTTTGACACTATGCACTTTCTACCCAAGCCTAGATAAAGTCAAAGCATATTTTTGTATTATTGAGCAAGTTAAAAATGTCTTTTTTTTCACATCACCACTTTTCGGACCCCCATGATCTTGCAAAGACCCCCTATATCTCTTCTTTATTGTGGAGCTCAACCATACAAGAAGAATTGAGTGTTCCCTACTTATGTTTATCTTGCATGTAGTCTAGGAGGACTTGGTTGTATGGGAGGAGTGGAGTGACTAAGGCTTGGATGAGGAGAAGGAATCCTTATAGAAGTGGATCCAATAAAGGGTGGAGGCAAAGGGGTCATAAAAAAAGTTGGAGTATGGGACTCCTTAGAAAATGGAACAATGCTACCTAGAACCTCTTCCTCTTGTGTTGAAGTAGGTATGGAGCTTCTTCTTGTATTGGTGCATCCTATTGTGCTACCTCTCTTTTTTTATCTTCCCTATTTTTTTTCTTTATAATGTTGGCCCTTTGAGAGAAGGAATTGGGATCTATGGAAGAGGGGATGGAGGAGGTGAATTAATCAATATTTTGACTAGAGGGGAAAGTGGTACTTAAGCTACCTGATGAACTATTGAATCTATATTCCTTATTCTTTTCCTTATTCTTTGGAGGGGTTCTACCTATTCAAATTCTTCTTCCTTTTTCTCCAAGATAGTATGCATGATGGGAGCCTCTTTTTTCTTTCTATTAACCTTCCTATACACAATAATAGAAAATGAATCCCCTTGTTTCTTTGTTATAATTGGTGCCTTGGGATGATTTTTATATTGAGGGTCAGGATCATCCATTAGGTAAGGATGCATCAACGATCTCTTGGTCCTTGTAATCACCAATTTTTCATGGCCTCAATTAAAGAATCTTCTGGTATAAACTAGTCTACTTGTTCCATTAGTTGGTTAAAAGCCTTGTACTTATTTTAAGAAGGGTCTAAGACCTCTCCATTCTCATACATTAATTTTGGGAATTTCTCATGGTTATATTTATTGACTAGTATGACTAACATCTAGCAATAATTCCTTATTCTAACTTTATGTTCATCCAAATAGTCAATCCATAAATCTTCTAATTCTAGAACATGAACAAAAAAGTAGCCAATAAGTGGCCCAACATTTCCAATAGGATCATATCTATTGCTTAACTCATATAGGTGCATTATTGAATGTGTCATCTATTATTTTCATATCTTTCCATGTTTGATATTGGAGAAATAATAATATCCCACATTAATAGGGAATGGGATTATAGCCTTGTATTTCCTAGAAATAAGCTTCTAAACCTCCACTACATGTTGTAGATCTCTAGGAAAATAACTATATCGCACTTGAGGAGTTTGTGTTGTGCTTTATAGAAACCACCAACTTTGATGTATGATTTTTTTTTAATTAGATAAACTAGATTTATAGGTATACCATCACTTGGATTACCTCCAAGTATAACCTCTTTTCATAATCACTTTCCAAAAATATTACCCTATTGTAGTGATTTCATCTTTCCTTTAGTTCTATCTAAGGGTGTTGGTCATAAAATTTTGGTTCTTCCAACTACAATGTGCTCACTTGATTTAGTCCTAGAAAGTTAGCCTATAAATCCAACATGTACACCAAATATGATGTCATATGGAATTTGGAAGATTACAACCCATATAATAGCTTCTCATGTAGAGTATCATTAATAAGAGTGGCCCAATGAATCTTCTTTGAATTTTCTATGGGGAGGATGAAGTAGCATTTCTAAAGGTAGAAATCCCTAGCATTGGCTAGTCCAAATACTCTAATCAAGAGAGTGATGGAATCCTTTGCATCATCTTTTAGCTCACTCCTATAAGGTACTTCCACCATTTTCATTATTGATTTTCTTCTTTACAAGATCAAGTTGTCATTGATAAAGTTGGCATCACCTTTGGTTTTATCTTCATAATAATTAATTGTGTCTTTCATGATGATTTTGTCATATTGAGTGTAAGTTGGTTTCCCAAGCACTTTCTCTATCAAATTTTAACTAATTTCAAACACATTTTTGTTGGAAAACGTGCCTCAATCTTACTGACATGAAACTCTTGTAAGGGAAAAGTCGGTGAGACCCTCTGGAAGTCTTATCGACTAGCAGCTGTGTTCTAAATTTCTAAAGTGCTCAGATCTCCGAGACTTTGATTCTATCTTGCCGACGGTTTGGTTCCTAGTGGTTATTAGGGAGACTCATGGTGATAGAAGTCATCAAGGAGAGGCATGAACATTCAGAATGACTCATTCAGACAAAGTATGTATCGCCGAGGTTTTTCACATAGGCGACGGATGTCATCGGGGAGACTCTTGGCTGACAGGCTGGTGCATTCGATATGACCTCTTGGTGATAGTGTTCCTCTCACTGAAAAAATTGTTTGTGAATTTCTGATGGATCTCCAAGCGATGAAATTTGATGTAACCTCTTGCCGATGGTGTTTCTCTTGCTGATAGATTGGTCAGAGTAATATGAACTGTCAGGTATGCCTTCGGTATGATCTCCTTCTGATAGATAGGTGCTTTCGGTGAGAACTCTTGCCAATGGTTTTCCTCTTGCCAGTGGGTATGAAAATTGATATGACATAAAGTTCTATAAGACTCTTAGCGATAGCGAAACTCTTGCCAATAGTTCTGCACAAGCTGGATTTGTGTTCGGTATGATGTTTCACCGATAGCGGTGGTCTTGTCAATGGTTCTGTGATCGAGAATTGTGGCATCAGGGAGACACGACCTAGTGTCTCACCGACATGTGATACAACTTGAATGCCTTGAACAAATGTCTATCCTACGTGGTATGTTCTAAGCCAATCAGAGAAGTGAATTGTGAATTCTTAGTAGTTGGACTGTTACGACCATTCTTGTGTGGAAGGTGAATAGATTGTGAGGAGAATGATTATGCTTTGGTAATGGTGGATGACAATGTACAGTGTGAGATAACGAAATGTTGTTCCATTCAACACGATTAGATCTGAGTGAATTCATTATATGTTTTCTGAGAGCTATTATGTACAAGGTTGATCAGTGAATGTTGCTGCTGTAAATTAACATCAGAAAGGGAAGTCTGTACTCTGTATGTAATTTTGTTTACTATAATACAAAGAGGCTTTTCTTGGTGTGGTGGGTTTTTCTCTCGTAAGGGTTTTCGCATGTAAATTTGGTGTCCAATTGTGAATGTTCATTTCTCTGTTCTGTTAATCCTTTCAAGTGTATCTTAATGAACTGTAATTGTAAAATTTAAATTCATATCTGCATTCTTCCCTGAGGTTTTGACATTATGAGAGTTTTGTTCCGCACCTGAGCTTTCCTTACAATTTTGGCCTATAGGGCCAAACACATTTCTTTGCCTTTGGTTATAACTTGTAGCAAAATATAGGAATAACTTAAGATAGATTAAGAATGTATTATCTTGAACTATAGCCTAGATCTTGTCATACACTAGGTCATAAAGTTCTATCCCCTTCTAGATTCACCTAATCTAAGAACTCTTGGATATCCACATGCCCAAAGTTAGTGCCCCAAAAGTGCTCCCAAGAAAATATATTTGAAGTAGGATGATAACCTTTATAATCATACTTCATCTCTTTTGTGGTCTTTTCTCTCCTTGTATGCATAATAATAAGAACACATGGAGCCATTAGATAATTTAATTTATAACCAATTTTATCTTGTCATAAGATACAATAAATTCACACATACAATTCATAAATCATGTAGCATGTTATGCAATGAAAGAGCTTTGATTAAATAACATAGTGAATAGATACATTTTAATAGATCCATTGAAGTTACAACATAATGCTTACTACTTAGAACTAAGTGTAAATCCCTTCATGCAAAATCATCAAGGAATCAATACTTTGGATTCTAGCATGATTCATGCTTAGAGTATCAAGGATCCTTGAAGTTTGATGCCCAATAGCATAACTGAAAATATATCATTGATTAATCCTAAAATTTCCACATTTTCCTAAAAGATAACAATTAAAGCAAGACCCATTCACAAACCCAAAGAAAATAAATTAGTGTAAATCATGAAGTTTTGGGGGTTGGGGATACCTTCTAAAAAAATCCAAAGGTAAAATGGAATGAATATGCTTACATCTCTAAATTTGAAAAGATAACTAGGAAAATTGGAGTAAGGGATTGAGGATAACCTAAATAGGTATGCCAATAAGAGTATGCCTAAACTTGTAATATTGATTCTAGATAACATAACATAAAGTGGCAAGGGATCAAACTTCAAGGATATTATCATAGTAGTAATTAATTAAGAAAATACCCAGAATTGTGATCTAGATAGATAAAATACAAAGTAGTTGAGGATTGGAATTCACAATTACCCAAATATGAGGATGGCCAAAATTTTGACTCCAAAAAAGTGATGAAATAAAATTTATATAAAAGTTTTTATTTAGAGACTTGAAGTAACTCATCCGAAATATGATGATTAGGACAAAAACTCACAAGGCCAATGCTAAGCAATGGGGATCTTATGGAACCATGATGATAGCATGGTGTCATCAAGAAAAAAATAATATCAAACTTTGGAAAACTCAAAAAATGGATTAGTCAAAGGGGAAACATAAAAAGTATAACTAGGACAAGCTAAAAACAAAAAAAAAAATCAAATAAATAAAACAATGATAAAAGGAAAAAGCACAAAGTTACCTACTCTTAAAATAAAAGACACCCAAATTTGAATAAATCAACCATAAAAATGAAATAATGACAAAAAATAAAAACCAAAATTCCATTAGAGAACCAAGGTGAGAACCCTACTTGTTAATGGTACATGAGAGTGAATAGTGAGGAAATGAACACTCTTGAGCAATGACAACTTCTCACTAGATCATGAAATCACAAGAAGGTAAGAAAACACAATAATTTGAGCTTGAGAATGCAAAACTACAAAATCAAAGTGACAAAAATGAAAGAGTGAATGAGAGAAAAACCCAAAAGACACATGAAGGAAATTCTCCATTAATAGAGTTGATGGGTAAGTCATGGTGACGTCACATCCCCATGCTAAGCATCCAAGTTTAGAGATGATTTTATGGTCATACAAGGATGGCCAAATCTTAAAGATCACTGAGGGTGATATATTTAATCAATGACAACCCCAATCCACAAGAAAAGGTTAGGGTTTTAGAGTTTCCTTTATGGTCATGCTAGGATGACCAACTCTAAAATGTTGACAAGAGAAAAAATACCCAAAATAAAAACAAGGAAAAACTAAAAAAAATCCGTAACATCAAATAAAGAATTTAAACAAGAAAATAAGCAAGGAAGAAGAATATAAGAAAAAGGGGGTCCTAATTTTGCTGAAAAAAATGGGACCTGTGAGTGTGCAAGGCACAAAAAATTGCAACCAAGTAGGAAAAATGCTCCTTAGCATTGTAAAACCATGAACCTTTTAATAGCCTAGTACAAAATTAAATTAGACCTACCATAGAAAGAAAATGCAGCCACAACACACCTATCAATGAAAGATGAGATTCTATATAATGTGTGCAAGTGGTTCATTCCTTCAAGATTGAAGCTCATATCACAATTACGTGAAATCAACAACAAGCCACATAAGTATAGTTACACCTTCAACTAATCATAGCTTAGATAGATCACCTGGTGTAATTAAGAAGACACAATTAGTGATAGCCTAGAAATTTCTCTACTACTAGCCAAGTCTATAGCCTCTGTAGACACCTAAATTTGGACACTTAATATATCCAAATTTATCCACATTAATTAAGTAATATCACTATTATTTAATTAATACCTCTAAAGTTCTTCTAATCTCTAAGGTATCTAGTTAAATAATTAAATACCTTCCTCATTTTCATCAAATGAATTAAATAAATATCACATTTATTTAATTCCTCATATGTCACATCCTCCATCATTTTTATCTAATCCTAATCCATCTTCTAATCTCATCATTAAGATGTGCACATGCCTAATCAACCTCTCAAAGAATTTTTAATTCCTTTTATCCTTCCAAGGAATATTAAATTCCTTTTTCTCTTCCCCATGTGATCTTTGATTTGTCACATCAAGTCACATGTGAAATCTAACCCTATTCTAACATGTCATTAATTAGTCTAATCAAGTACTTGCACAACCTTAATCACTCCATGTCATGTGTCCTAAGTCAACCCTATTAAATATTTTTTCCTTTTGGAGAAGGCACCCTTTTCCCCATGTGAATTTTTAATTCACATTTAATCCCCCAATGCATTTAAAAGAATTTTAAATTCCTTCTCTCATCCCCATGAGAATATTTGAAGAATTTTTAATTCCCCACATGTCCTCTCACCCACATGGGGACAAGTACCTCCTTTATGAGGAGATCTTGTCCCAATCCCAAGGTACTATGTACTCCCTCCATGTCATGTACTATCCTTCCACCTCATGTACACATCACCCTTTTTAGGCCATATCATATGCCACATGTCAAGATGTGAGGGCTTGTGAGTTCTCAACTCACCTTAACCCTACATCTTGATCTTGGTGGCTCAATCTTGACCGTCCATTTCCTTAGAGAGTTCCAAAATCTCTATAAATACCCCCTCTTTTCTCTCATTTTGGGGGATTTTTGATTGTAGCCAAACCCTTGCAAAAATTTTCTAGGAGCTATACTTAACCATTTTTTCACACTTACATCCACTTTCATCCATTCTCATATCATCATCTAGCTTGCATCTTGTGCCATCCAAGAAGCATACAACACTAAAGATTGAAGGGCCAACCAAAGGAATGATTTGAGAAAAGGTAAAAGGTTCCATTTGTTGTCTTTATTTTGTATTGAATCCAACTAGGCTAATCTTGAGGTGTAGGTTGTTTTTAGTGTTATTTGCATTATTTTGTTTGTTGTTCATTTTCTAGCACCTAAATTCGCCCTATCACAGCCTCAATAGAGTTACCTCTAACTCCCCTCAAATAAGAGCTCTACTACTAGTTTGAGTGTCCATAACCCTAGTAGAGGTTATTTGAATCACCTTAGTAGTTGATTTCTTATGATATTTTTCTTTAATTTCTTATTTTTTATTTTTCTATTTATCTCTCTTTTTTAATACTTTTCCAAGCATCTCAACTCATAGGTAGTGAGCTTGTTCTTAGGTTGGGAATCACAATGGTCATCATAGAAGAGTGCAACCTTAATTTACACTTGAAGTGGACCTGCAACATCTAAACCTAACCAAATCATGAATATTTAAAGCATGTATAAAGTGTAAGATCCAAAAAAATTCTTCATTTAACCTCATAAGTCTCTATTCCTCAATAGACCATCATCCCTAAGCTTAAGATGAGTAAACACGAAACCAAAGATTCTAGGTTGATAATTTCAAACAAAAATTTAAAAAATACTAGTAGCAAGCTTATGTTCAAGTCACCCTTTAAATTTATCCCTAATAGGATGAACATCCTTACAAGAACAAGATCCTAAAGGGTAAGAGATCAAAGGAAAATGGACAAAAAAATAAAAGAAAAATAACAACAATAGACAAAATGAGAAGAAAACTAAGGGAGAAAAAAATCCCAAAACAAAATGGACAAAACCAAATAAGATGGTCAAGGACAGGAAAAAAATAAACCCAAATTACACAAAACCATATAAACCTCTACTAACTATGTATAAGAACTCCCTTAAGACCTTTGGGAATTAAAAAAATACTTAAGATATTATAAATTAATTGGTAACAACACAAGCTCTCCAATCAAATAACTAATCCTTAAGGTGTTGTCTCCTATAATCTCAAAAATATGATAAGGACCTAACCCTAGATTTCCAAATTTAGGATGGTCTCTTTTCTTTTATCTTACTTTTCTCCACAAAAGGACAAGGTCATATATCCTAAAAGCCTTTATTTTACATCTTTTGTCAAACCATATTTTCACTACTACTTGATGTGTTGTGAGGTGATTCAGGATAGTCTTTCTCTTCTTTTCTAGGTTTAGCAAATATATTAGCCTAACCTCAACCTTAATATCCATATCTAAGTAATCCTTTGAAAATTGTAAGGTTGGGATCCTCAAATTTAATAGGAAACATAGGGTTAAAACCATAACCCAGATGATAAGGGGATGTCCCAAAGGAAGTGTTGACCTAGTTCTATTAGCCCACACGAAGCATACTTTAATTTGGCACGTGCTAGTCTCTAGGATTCTTTTATAATTTTTTTATTAATATAAAGTAAATTCTTATTACTAGACTCAATAACACCATTTTCTTGTGGATAGTAATTTGAAGAAAAATTTAAAATTACTTTATGCTCAAAAGTCCATTATAAGAAATGAGCTAAAGAAAAGGCATAGTCATTGTCACATACTAGAGTAAAAGGCATCCCAAACTTGGTCATAAAATGATCTACAAACATGATGGCTACCTCAGTGGTGCAATTCTTACATGCTATCACTTTAGTCCATCTTGTGTAGTACTTCATTGCTATCAAAATAAACTCATGTCCCATATAAGGTTTGGGATTAATCATACCAATAAAATCCAAGCCCTACTAGGAAAATTGGTGTACCTCATAAACATGCCATAAGGGAATAGCAAGATTTATTTCCTTATGTGTAGTTGTTTGATAAATTCTACATTTCTTCAAATGATCACGAGCATCCTTAATTCTAGTTGAGGCCATTGATATCATTCTCTAAGAATCTAATGGGTTTTTCTATCACTAGAACTAGGTATTGTGCCAAAATTGTCATGAAACTCTAATAGAACCTCAACTAATTTTGTCTTATTTAGGCATGCCAAGTATATTCCCTCATATTTTTTATATAGAGAAAATGAGCTTGGATAATGTAGCTACTAATTTTCATTCTAAACTATCTTATTTATCTTCTATTAGATAATTCTTAGTTATCTTCTATTAGATTCCTTTTATCCATTGCTATAACTTGTGATTTTATGAGTAAAAAAATAGATGTTAGAACTTCTTTCTTGCATGAGGATCTTCAAGATGAGACTTCTATAATATGTTCTAATGGTTTTTAGGTGAAAGGAAAGGAACATTTGGTTTTGTACATTGAAATAGTCATTCTATGGTCTAAAATAGTCACCTGAGATTTGGCACCAGAAGTTCAATTCCTTTGTATAAATTTTGAGATTTATTAGGACAAAGGAAGATCATATTATTTATATAAATAGTATTAATGATCAAATACTAATAGTTTCCTTGCATGTGGATGATAACTTGTTTATTAGTAATAGTAAGGTGGTGATTAAGGGGGCCAAAACTTAGATTTCTATCACATTTGACATGGACTTAGGGGTTTTGAAATATTTTCTTGGTATAAAGATTAACAAGGATATGGTATACAAAAAACTTTGTTTGAGTTAGATTAAGTATGTGGATACCATTTTTGTGATGTTTTGGTATGCATCTTTGTATGTTAGTGAGTTTTTCATTTCTCCTTCGTACTAATATTATTTTAGACATGTGTCCTAAATATAATTGTTATTTTGATGGAATTTCTAATTTGCATTATGCTAGTGTTATTGGTAGTTTGATTTATTCAGTGGTTTGCACTAATACTAGATAATGCTTAAGTGATGGGAGTTTTGAGCAGGTTTATGTCTAAGCTTGGTAGAGAGCATTGAAATTTTGTTAAGAGGGTAGTTAGATATTTGGAAGGAAATTTTGATTAGTATTTGTATTGTCATGGTACTAATGATGTGGTAAATTCTTTGGATATACATGTCTTTGTTGATGCAAATTAGGTAGGTAACTTAGATAGTTGAAGGTCCACTAGTGGCTATATTTTCTCTCTAGTTGGAGATGCAATAAGTTGGACAAGTAAAAGAAAAACAATGGTTAATTTGACCACCATAGAAGAAAATTATATGTCTAATATGTATATGCCTCTAATGAGGTAGTTTGGTTATATATATTCAATATAGGTATTAGTTTTGATTGTAAGATTGTTAGAATCAAATATGATAGTCATAGTGCTATTTTTTTGGCCACAAGTCATATGTATCATGGTCATACTAAGTATGTTTATGTATATTATCACTTTGTTCAAGAAATGGTTGAGAATTGAAATTCATGTTAGATAAGGTTGACACTCTAGATCTAATGTTGGAGATTCACTTACAAAGGTAGTGAGCAAGGGTAAGTTCTCTTGATGCAAGAGGGTCATGGGCCGTAATAATTAATTACATTTATAATATATGGATTCATTTTCAATTTATAATTTCAAGTGAGAGAAAATTAGGATTAATATGCCATTAACCTTTCATTCATATGGGTATTTCATGTATCTCCAACACTCTTGGAAAGTGTCCTTAGATTCCTAAAGTGGAATTGCAAATAAATTTATAATTTAGTTTCGATGAGATTCTTATAATTAATTTTCATATGCATTCATGAAGAAGGTGGAGCACATGGTGTGAGTTATGGTTGAATTTTGGATCACTAAATGCACTTTCCCAATTCTAGGTGCTAGGATTGAGGAGTGGATAATCTTGTATGACAAGATAGGGCCCATATGAGTTGGTCACTCCATTTTGGAGTGTTATGCTTGGGGTTATGAATTGTTAGGGTTTATGACACCAAAGATATATTGGAAATTATATTTACTATTTTTGGGGCCAATTGATTAAACCCATGTGATGTCCATGTGAAATAATTGATGCATTTACTATTCTTGGAAGATTATCTTCAGGGTAGGAATGGGTTTTTTACATGATATCATGGTTTTGGTATCCATTACTTTGGTAAGAAATTTATTTATTTTATTCTCTCTATCCCTATATATTGAGAGTAATATGAGATGGTGGTTTATATGATATTGTTTTACAAGTACACAAGTGATTTCAAAGTGAAGAGAGTGTTATTGTGTGGATGTATCTCACATTTAAATGGTAATATAAACTTTTCCTTTTCTCATGTGGTTTTTTTTTTCTTGAAATGGTTTCTCCACATATGCTAATTTATTTCTCATTTCTGATTTATCTAATCACATTTAACTAATCTTATGGTAATCCTTGTTTAAAGAAATAAAATTCATATTTCATACACTTGTAAAATTTATTCTTAAATTAGTTTCACCTTGTTTCTCAACATGAAGGAGAAAAAGAAAGAGAAGTAGACTAGACGTAGGAATTTCCAGAAAGGGTGTGAGAACTGGACTAGCTCTTCAGATAGGGAGTGCTTGGTCAAGTGGAAAAGATAAAGATTCAAGGATGAGATGTGCTTAATTGCATAAAAATTCACCTAGTGCAATAAGGCAACAATATAATTAATGGATTTTGCATGAACATGGTATCATTGTCCATTATTTTCTACCTAGGGCATTTGATATAAGAGTATCTCAACACAAAAAAAAAATCCTACAAGTTTGGGAAGTTTTATGCATAAATCTAAGTATGCTCAATAGATCATGGATTGTGTAGAAGTGCATATGAATTTATAAGCATACAACATGCACATACAATAAAAATAAATAATAGGCGCATCTTGGACCATATAACTCAACAATGGGTAGTTGGAGCAATGACCACATTGTAGAAGAAAATGACGGTAGCTAATGATTAGAGTGCATGTTAGAAAGGTTAGTGGGCATTATGGTATATTATATAATATATATTAACTACTATATTTTCATGGATATGTAGCAAATTTTGTGTCTTTAATGCAAAAAGGTGAGTTAGTGATTTCAATTATTGGCATGGGCTACATTGATGATAGTTATTATATTTTATTCTACCAAAATCTCATTGTAAAATTTTATAAATTGGAGAGTCATGTACATAGCATAGGTCGTTAATGGGATGTTGAGAGTATATATGTGTAAATCTTGAGCATTCCTTGTATTCCTTCAATATATAACCTCTAAGCTTAAAAATATTTTCATTTATTTTTATACTTTTATGTTCTTCTCCATTGCAAGTGTCATCATTTTTATTGTGTTTCTAGGCTACATAAGTGGAACTCCCTTCACCAGATCTCCCATCATGACCAAATCACATGAATAGATTTTGACTTGCAAAATAGATTAAATACAAAAATGAGAACTTTAGAGATCATGTACATGCCCCCTTCAATTAATTTCCCCCATAGGATGCAATTGATTGAAGGAAGATATTAGGAGATATATTAATGATAAACATAAGAATATATGAATAAATTAACAATAGATTAGATTATGAGATAGTTATATTCATAATCATATGATAAAACGATAGAAAATGATAAGAATGTAAGTGTGTTTAATCATCCATGCATGTAAATTATGGTGGTCAAAATTAGAATCTAGTACATCATTAGATGTGTAGCAATGGACGAGCCAAAATCATAGACATGATCACTATCACTAGCATGAGAAAAAAAATGGTGATGTAACCTTAATAGGAAAAAACACCAACGAAACTATAATAAATGACCCTTTGTGACATCCATTAGCATGAAAACATAAAGGGTAAATAGGATACATAAAATGAATTTAAATAGGATTAAAGGATAAAAATGATCAAGGTAATGATGATGCTACTTCTTATAACAAACAATATCCATGAAAGAATAATAAATGACTCAACGTGGCATTGATGAGCACAAGGACATATTTATATGCAAGATCAATAAGATGGATATGATTAATTACATGAAGCCTAATAGTGGTATGAAACATTACAAGATTAATAAGATCAATAGGATGGATATGACAATGATACAAAGACTTGATAGTGGTCTAAGTCCCCAAATATAGAAAGTATGAACATACGATAAGTTATATAGATCTAGATAATTATGTATGATAATAGAGCTCAATATGATAAGGGGGAAGTGTGATACACCCGAATGTAGGATTCATATGATAAGATGTATCAATAAATGTGATCATGTAAGTACAATGTATAGGATTGAGATAAGATCAAAATAATATATCAATATAGACATAGTGATAATATAATAAATACATGTGAGATAGTAATATAAGCTTAATGTGAATAGGACCACATATGACAATGTAAGATCAATACATAAAGGGGTGAATAGTATGATGCTCCCAATGTATGCATATGTAAGGATAAATGATAAATTCTCAATGTAAAATTTAGAAATTTATAAAATAAAGTCATGTATACTCTATGAAGTAATATATATAAATAAAATCAAGTGAGATAGTAGACATAAGCTATATATCAATATAGGATCATCATAAAAGTTTTCTTTAACTTTTAGCAAGATGTAGCAACATTAGATCAAATAGTGAATGAGGTGGAATGTACGATTAAGACAATCTTTTCATAATAGATAGATAAACAATAATTTAAAATAGAGATTCTAGGTCATATCATTAACAAATCCAACATCCATGCTGATCTAAAAAAGATAAATGTGAATTATAGCTAGCTAGTTCTAGAAGCCTCACCAAACTATGCAACTTTTGTAGATGCCAATTTTTGTACTACATGTTCATTCATTTATTTTGATCCAATCATGAGTAGAGGATCTAATGAAAGATTATCTAATCATGTGTCCTAATGAGCAAACTATTAGAGTAGAATTATTATTTAATTGTTTTAATATTCTACTTTATGTATTAAGCCACCTTAGGTGGCAATGTTTCATTTAGTTATTAGATATGTGGCACTTCTCATTTTCCACTTGGTGGAGCATTCTTGTCACCTTGATTTGAGCACTCCTACAATGATTGAAACCCATCATCCTATATGTACAATATTTGTTATTATAAATCTCATCTCTTACATCAATCATTTGGCTCATTGTGTGCTCACATTTTATGGAATTTTATCTTGGTCTTTGCTTTCTGATCTTGACTAATCCGAACATAGTATCAGAACAACACTAGCAAAACCCTTCCCAAAATCCTGCACCTAGCCTAGTCAAGAGTTCCTCATAGTATCATTTTTGCATTTGAATGTTGATTTGATTGTTGATACGATGTTTTATTTAAACACAGTGGTATGCAATCTAGATCAAAGATTTGTTTGTTTCACTCTTTGAAGGCATTATCCTTGGGGTCTATTAGAAAACCTGATGTGCATGTGCACATGTATTGTGTGTGAAGTTTGACAATAGGCGTAGAGGCATTATTTTTTGAGCAGATTGTGATTAGACCATATCACATGTGTCTTCTGCAGACATATATCATAGGAGAAGGGTGCATATGTAGTGTTGTGTAGGTTGATGCCATAGGAGGATGCCACAAGCCTCTATTATTTGCATTGTGAGGGTCAATTTGCTAGTGGATCTATCTAGAAGAAGCCATCGACCCTCATTATTGTGGTTGTCATACTCCTGTGGCTGCATAAGAATTGCAAAAGCTACGTTGTGAGAAGTATCTTTGTTGCATGGAAACCTAGTCCTTGCGGGCCCTTGCATGCTCTAACCTCCAGCATTCATTATAAATTTCTGCTATTGTTGGTCTCTAGAGGTCGTTGCATGTGAAGGTCACGTGGCATTGTCTCTGGTTTGTCTTTGCATGTGCCTTGGTAGGCCTCGATTTGTCTTTTGGAGGCTGCGATTTTCTCTGCAGGTAACGACATGTTCCATGCATGCCACATATTGCATTGCGTTGGTGAATCTCTCTATAACCCATATGGAAAGGGTGAGGCAAGTTCATTATTTGTAGCAATGAGCTCTTTAAATCAGCAACTGTCATTATTGATTCACGAATTTATTGTGGGAAGGTTTTCATTGTTGCAAGAGCACGAGTGTTCTTTTGGGCTAGGCATAATCCCTGTTTGAAGGCCACAATTCATCTGTTTCATGGGTGAGACTTAAGAAAAGGTCATTATTCTTCATGTATTGTGAATACCTACTTTTGCAGGCCGAGAGTTGACGCTTTCATTTTTATAGTGACCTCCTTTTGTTGCATATTGTGGCAGGTTGTCTCATCTTGCAGGCTAGAAGGGTTTGTCTTTGTGTATGATAGTTTGAAAGCGTTTCATGGGTAACATCTACATAGGCGGCCTCTTCTAGTTCACATTCTTCAACGATCACAAAAGGTAGTATTGAGATTTCTGGATTGTAACTGTGTGATCACAAAAGGTGTTTCAAAGTAGGTGGCTACATTATCTTTCAAAGTCACACACGGCCCTCTCTACGCTATTCTAGCAAGAAAAAGACTCTCCACCTCTCATGGTTCATTAATCATTAACGGCCATAAGATCAGGGCTTTTAGTTACCCTCCAACGGTCTCTCGTGGTGAACAAATGATTATCATGGTTTTCTCACATTGTTGGTTGGTAGTTATATATGTAAGCTACTTTGAATTAACATTTTATGTTATTTATATAGTAAAATGATAGTTGTTTTATTAAACCACTACTTTTTAATGCTAACTTCTAGTGGTTTAACTTAACCACCAACTTGACCTTCAAGACTACCAAGTGTTTGTAAAAGAGGGACATTTTATTTTTGGCATAACTTGTAAATCATAAGTTAAAATTTTTATTATTAAATAGTTGATGAAAATCTCTTTTTGTTTTGAAGACTTTAGCATTGAGAAGATTGAAAAATTGTGTTGTTTAACACATATTTTGTCTCCTTTTCTAAAAGGAAAACTTTAAGTTTCTAAGTGCAAAATAGACAAATAAGATTATTGTATCTTTTGATTAGCTACTAAAATTGAGTATTATTTTGTGAAAGTGAATATCACTTTCCCATTTCATTGGAAAATATCACACTCAATTATAAAGTGTCATTATTCATTCCATTGAAATTATTATATGTACTAAAACATATAAAGTGCCAATTCAGGGGGGATCAAAATCATAATCAAGGGGGGTTGTCTTGTGTGTTATTCTAAAATATGGACATAATCCTAACTCCATTTAACTTCTATGAATGGAAGCAATCAATGGATATAAAGCTCAAGAAACTAGGATTACACCATGCCACTATGGGTTTCGAACCTGAACCTACATGAGTAGTTGAAAAATGAAAATAGCATAATCGAAATGATGAAGCCTATGGAACATTGTGTACATTTATTTCTTTCAGCCTTCTCTTTTGCATTAAGTCTTCCACAACACCTAACGATGCATGGACAACATTAGAAAAATTGTTTGGTAAGAAAGATGTAATGAGGGGATATCAACTAGAGAATTAACTAATAAGTCCTAATCCACAAGAACTTAACACAATTTAGGAATTCTTTAGTAAGTTTAATTTTTTAAGGTTTCAACTCAAGCAATGTGGAATAAAAAAAACAAGATGAATGATTGGTCTTGAGTATCTTATCAAAGTTGGGTCCTCAATATTTAGTGTTTGTTTCTATTTTTCATGCAACAAAGAATGA
>VDFB02105785.1:94752521-94768780 GCA_007258455.2 Sequoia sempervirens | reverse complement strand
TTATTTCTTCTTATGTAAACAAAGTACAAGTCTAGATAAAAAGATTTTTGGATTCAATTGTGTCTGTTTATTTATATCAACGTTTCGAATCACACTAATTCATCATCTAGAAGATGATGAATCACTGAGTGTGATTCGAAATGTCGATACAAATAAATAGACATAGTTGAATCCAGAAATATTTTTATCTAATTTTAATTGACTGTGGAAAGATCATTCCTACTGAAGTACAAGTAGCTAACAACACTTTCAAATGTGTTTGTGGACAAGGTACTATTGAGATATGCAATCAATGTATCCCTAATATCTTGTTTGTTGCTAAATTGGAAAAAAATAATTATTTCCACTTATCAACTTACAAATTATGGGAAGATAGTCGAGTTCACATCCACTTCAGTGACAATTTGAGATTCATAAAGTAGAGATATTTTTGCAGTGTGCGAGATTGATCATCTCTATCATCTTTACACATTTTTCTAGTTTTCTCCAGAGGATTCATACTCATAGATTCATTCTTCCACTTCTAGTATGGATAGTTCATCTCCTCCACTATCTCTTGTTGTATCAGAATTCAAAGGCGATTCATCAAGAGCATCCAAAGGTTATTTATAGTAGAATATCACAAAGGAGCAATTGAACATCATATTTTTGGGGGGCTTCACAGTCTATCTTCATTGTACCTTCTTGTTATCATCTCCTTTTTGGAGGGTAGTTTTATTCCCATAGGGTTTTCTACCTTTCTCCACTTTATGGGAGATTTTAATTGTACATGGGTACCTCATCAGGCCTAGTTTCCAAGACCCATTCATCTTTGTACCTACCTAACCTGAGCTTAAAGGGGGTGCTAGAGTAGAATTATAATTTAATTGTTTTAATATTCTACTTTAATATGTATTAAGCCACCTTAGGTGGTGAAGTGTCATTTAGTTAGTTAGTTAGTTAGATATGTGACACTTCTCATAAATGCCACTTGGTGGAGCATTCTTGCCACCTTGAGCTAAGCACTCCTACAGTGACTAAAACTCATCATCATATATGTATAATCTTTCTTATTTTAAATATTATCTCTTGCATCAATAAGTTGGCTCATTGTCTGCTCACATTTTGTGAAATTTTATCTTGGTCTTTGCTTTTTGATCTAGGCTAATCCCAATACAAACAAACAATAGAATTTCAATGAAATAATTAACAATAATATAATCTTTATTGATTCATAGTCATGAATAATTTACAATCTATCACAATGGGATTTCAACATGATAGGCCATAACCATTTGTTTACAAATGGGCACAACTAGGTGCAAGCTATATAATTTGAATGATATTGCATTATAGTGCCAATGTTGAGCTTCCAACTATCAACTACTTTTCTTTTCAAATGATCTTGAGAAATGGTTATATAAGAGTAGGGTTTTGATCTCCATTTTAAGGCTCTAAGCCTAACATTGTATTGTAATTGAGTTTTTGTTGAAAATACATCAGTTTAGTTCTTTCGAGGAGATTGAGTTTTTTCCAAAAGGGTTTTCCTCCTAGGGCATATCTATGCATTTTATTTTATATCTTTGTTTCTAATATGCTTCTCTCATTTTCTTTCTCTTTAAGTGTCGTTATATGTGTGCATGTGTGTGTGTCATTATATTTTTGAAATTTCTATAGATATAATATCTCACAAATCTCTCCTTATATGGTTAAGTTAGGGAATGTTATTATCTTGTTTCCACTTTATGAGCATATTTATCTTTGCATGTGTATCATAGTTTTGTTTACAAATATGTCTATACTAGTAGTGCATGTATGATATTTTATTTCACAAAGCATAACCAACTAGCAACTATATACTATATATAGATGACATATTATAAATTTCTTCTCCTATGCAATACATGTACATTTAAAATTCCTCCATACATATTGAATGTGCTTTTGTATTCTAGCTTAGGGTTTCATTTACATATTCCATAATCTTGCAGATTATTAGCTAACTTGTAGGTTTCTCCATTGATCCACTTCGGATTTAAAATAATTTATTTAATTCAAAAGGTAAGGGAATTACTTCATAAGTAGAATTATTTTTTATCCACTTCATGCAATAATCCTAGTTTGACCTTCTCTCCTTAACCTATTCCTTAAGCACCATAAAATCAAATATATCATAATAGAATTAATGTTAAAATAATTAAAATATACATTGTAATCAAATATCAGTTGCATTTTTAAACACACCATATAATCACCATAAACATGAGAATTATTGAAAGGAAAAATGTGTCACATGAAAAATATTTTTTATCATATGAATGTAGCATCTCTGCTTGAGGTACCTTGAAGGCTCTCTCCTTGGCTTCTCCTTTGACCGCAAGAAGGGATTATGGTTAGTGTGGTTGGTCTTGGCTTTCTCTTTGGAATTTCACCTCCCCACCTCCTATAGGAGGAAATATTGGGTGGCCTACTGGTGGTTCTTCCAACTTGTTTGATTCCAACACTTTTCCTTGGTTGAATCTTGCTATTTTTCTTTCCTGTGAAGAAAAAAAAGAGAAAGATAAATATGATGATGGGTGGGAGTCTCTTGTAGACACCCTAAACCTTTCTAATGTATGGGGAAAACTGGATGATTGAGATCCTACTACTCCTCCCTTTACTACTGGTTTATCCACCTAGAAAACTATTTATGTTTATACACTTTTATGCTTTGTGCATCAACCCCATATGGACTCTAGGGATGTGACTCTTTCCACCTACTTTTTTGTGAATATTTTTAATATTATTTTATAAATGATAAATATAAAAAACTTATTTATAAAAATAAATCAACAAATATTATCCCATGTCCAAATTACAAAATGAGACATGTTAAAGAATATTAAATCAAAAGAGGTCATAAGATGGGATATTACAACCAACATTATATTTTATAGAAACCCCCTCCACACCATAATTTAATATTCAAGACCTAAAAAATATCATATTTGGAAAATTAAAAAAATTACAACCCCAGCTTCAAGAACAAAAGGGGTGTTGGATCAAATGGTTAAGCAATAAATGTAAAAAAGGTATGTTTTCTATATAAATAAATTAGCGTAATGAAATAATTCAACACAAGAAAATGATTACCCATATAGTTAATGAGCTAGGATTGATAATTATACTCAAATAAATTCTCTAATTTAAATAAATAAAAAATGATAATACTTTTTGGGAAACGTGTCTCAACCTTACTCTTAATGTTACAATTACAAAAGGTGTGGTTTTTTAACACCAAAAAAAACTCCTTTTTGGGTCTATAGGGTTAGTTTTTGGTTAAAATAAAAATTTTGGTTGTTTGGAACCACCTATAAGGGTGTCTATTGTGTAGATCTCTTTGAGCACTTAAATTTAAAAGAAAAGGGGGCCCAATTGGCCCACTAGATCAATAGTTATATCTTTTGAAAAATTTCATACAAAATATAAAAAAGTTCTTGGATCCATAAAATACTTGTAAAAGGGAGTTGCACATGTTGATCAACTTATGATGCATATTATGACACATCATAAGACATATTTGATTGAAGGATAATTTGAGTACCAATTTTGGGTGGCTTTAACTCATGAGTTTAATTACCATTTGATGGTTTTGGGTTTTGTATCATCTATATATTTGGTGATTGAGATGGAGGTTATATGTCTAGAGTTTTATAAATACTATTAAGTTGTAAGAATTCCTCCAGAGCTCTGGTTGGTTATACTTTTGTGAATGCTTGCTTTGCAAGTGTATTGTAATCATTATTTACTAAATAACACATTGAGCTCCTTTGGAGTGTGGGATTTTTCTCTCAAAAGGGTTTTCCCCACATACACCTATGTTATGGTATATATTGTTTATTTTCTATTTAAATGTTTCTAATTTTTGTAATCGTTAACATATTAAAAAGTTACACAACACTCTCCTTAGAATATTAGTGTAGGAAGTGTTTCTACATACCCTACTTTCTTTCATTTGGTATCAAAGTTTGATCACCTCAAATTATAAGTGTTGGGTAGAGGGTTTTTTGTACCAATTTTCATTTGAGTGATGAGAGCTTGCATAGAGAGTGGTTTGATCTTATTGTAGGTTGAGATGAAAAACACATCAAAGATAGAGATGGAGAAGTTTTCAAGCACAATTTTTGAGTTGAGGAAGCTCAAGATGGAGGATGTTCTTGCAGACTGAGATCTATGGGCTATAGTATCTAGATCTAAAATTACAACTACATCACAAGAAGACTAGGATAAGATGAATAGAAAATTAAAGGGTCTTATTAGACTTAGTTTAGATTATTCAATATTGTTGAATGTGCATGAAGATACTACCATAATGAATTTGTGAAGGAAGCTTAGATAAATTTATTAGGCTAAATCCTTGGTGAATAAGATATTTCTAAGAAAGAAGTTGTATATCTTCAAGATGGAGGATGGTGGTTTTGTGGTTGAACACAGAAATGACCTTTGAATATGGTAATTACCTAGTTGCACTTTGTGGGAAATGTAATATTTTAAAAATAAAATGAATTCAATGTAAAAATATCCTAAAGAATTTAATCAAATTCTATTTTATGTTTTACTATGCAAGAATGGTTTGATTTGGTTTTTTGTGTGTGTGCTTTACCATTCTCAATAGTTACCCAATCAAAAAGTATCATGCATCAACCATTGTGGATAAAACCCCCCATGGAGCTTTGGATGGGAAAAAAAAATCACTTTAGCATCTTCATGTATTTAGTTGCAAGGCATATTCTCATGTGCCTAAGGAGAAGCACTCAATGTTGGATGAAAAGGAAGTTAAGAGTATCTTCATTGGCTATGGTGTCAGTGTGAAAGGGTGCAAGCTTTGTAATCATGTGGTTAACAAAGTTTTATATAATTACAATGTGATTCAAAGAGATAAGGCATCCTATATTTGTGCAACCAAAAAAATTGTTGGACTTAAAAAATAATAATACATGGGACTAGGTTCAATTGGTTAAAGGATAGAAATCCATTAGTTGGAAATAGGTGCTTAAGAAAAATTTTGACCTAAACTTGTGAAAATTTCAAGGTGAGATTAGTTTTGAAAGGATGCTCCTAGGTTGAGGAGATATACTTTTCTGATTTTTTTCTAGTTGCTAAGTTGACATCTATTAGGTTCTTATTATCATTTGGAACAACTTTTAATTTAGAGATAGAAAGGATAGACGTGAAAACACATTCCTACATGGTGACTTCGAGGAGGGAATCTATATGACATATTCAAAGAACTACATTGAAAAAGGTAAGGATTAATTGTTTTTTATATTAAAAGTCTTTGTATGGTCTCAAACTATTTCCTACAATGTGGTACCCAAAAATAATATATTTTATGCTAATATATATATGAATAGGGATTTAAAGTCTCAAAATTTAGCATAATTTGACATGAATATTTTTTTGGGCCAAAGTAAGTATGTCAATTCTATACTACAATGTTTAAGCCATGCCTAATAGCAAACCATTTCAAATGTTACTATTTTTTTGGGAACTAAGCTTGTAATTGAGTAGTTTCCTACAACACCCACAAAGATGAAGGGTTTGACCTATGTTCCTTATTCTAGTGTAGTTGGCAGTTCATTATGAGTTACGGTCCATAATAGACTAGACATTACCCAAGCAATGGGAATCTTTTAAGCCATTGCATGGCTAATCTTGGCATACGTCATTGGCTTGTAGTTGAGAGATTTTTTGTATACTTACAAGACACTCTAGAGTATTCTATTTTCTACTAGGGTGGTACTTTAGGTGACTTTAAACGAACTTGTAGAAATTCTATAGGTGACCTACAATCAACCCATAAAGGTTCCATAGGTCACTTGAAGCATGCATGCAGATGTGTTGGTGGTACTTGTAGCACATTAGACAACTTGTACATCCAACTTGTCGAGGCTCTATAGATGACTTGCAACCAACCTATAGAGGTTATACAAGTCACCTACAATATTTAGTGGATATCCTTGAGGATATATGAATTTTGATTGGGCAAGTGATGTTCATAGAAAAAGATTTAGACCAATTGTTGTGTTTTAACTTTTTTGGTGGTTCAATTAGATGGATGAGAAAGTCACTACCAATGTTGATTTTATGGTAGCTTCTTATGCATGTAAGGAAGCCATCTAGCTTCAAGGATTGTGTTCAAATATGGAGTTGATATGTGGGTTCAAGTCAAATAGCTAGTATAGTTTAGTGTGATTGGTCTAGCAAAGAACCCAACCTTTAATGTGAGATGAAGCACATTCCTATCTAGTAGCATTTTGTTTGAGACGGTAGAGGATGGAAGGATGACGTTGGAGAATATTTATACCAACAAATGTTGTAGAGGCATTCATAGAGCTAGTAAGCATAGAGAATTTTAGGCGGTGCAATGAGTCTATGGGCCTCTCAACCCCTAGCAAGAAAATGATAATGTTTGAGTTTTATTTTGTTCTCTACGAAGCTGTTTTGACAAGTGAGAGAATGTAGGGAAAGGTATCTCAACCTTGCATCCCAATGTTTTATATTTATTTATTACTTGGTCTTTATTTGGGAAAGAGGGCATCCCAATGAGGTGTCATTGAAAGTCATGTGTCAACTATCTTGAGATGTGTGTAAGAAGTCATAAAGTATATAATGTCATATGGTTTCATTATGGCATTGTAAGATGGGAGCTATTTATGATAGATTACATGGCATGTAAGAGCACGATTGTAGGGAAGTGGCATTGGAATCTTAACCAGCATTATGATACTTATGTCATAAAATGTCTTCACATGGATAATGGAGACAAAATTGGGTGCTTAATTTGGTGGTCAACTATTACAAGTTATATGATAGATATAATAGAATAATATAAAAAATAGCTAGGAAGACCAAGACCAAGGAAGATGTTGGAATCTGTGGCATAGGGTTTCAGGTACAATACCTCTTACATGTTGGTGGTACATGGTTTTTCAAAACTATTAGATTGTTTCTTGTTTGTGCTTCATCTATTTATTGGGTGCTTGGGTTGGAATATGATAAAGTGAATTTGCAAGTATTGTTATGTTGTCAGAGTTACTCCTAGATTTATTATCAATGATATTCATGTAAGGGTATATGCTTAGATATTGTATTGTAACCTTTGTTGCTGATAATACAATTGGTTCATGCTTTGGAGTGTAGAGTTTTTCTCTCGAAAGTGTTTTCCCATGTATATCATCTTGTTATAGTAAATTTTTCTTTGTATCTATGCTTTCATGAAATGACCGAGATCAAATTTTATGTGCATTCTCATCTCGTAATTTTTCTGTGTTGGATAGGTGCCCCCTCCCCATATGTATTTAACTCTTTTGGTTTACTACTGATTTTTTCCATTCTCTTCTCTAGCTCAATCTCATTCTAATGATAGATTGTGGAGTATTATGATTTGAAACATTGGTCTTAATAAATATTACACAATCAAATCTAAAAATCTATGCATTTTGATATCATGAAAAGCGGAAAATCCATGCCAAGAAGTGTTCCACATAATTACTTCCTTTCAAAAATAATGAATAGATATATTAAAAATGAAGATCGATGTAGATAGAATTAGATAAGACTTGAATTATTTGTGAACTTGTATACTAGTCTAGGGGTAGGGTATGTAAGTTTGTTTTGGAATCTTTTTGTTAGTTAATTATGAATCAAGTTTCATTTGTGAGACGGAACATTTGGAGTGTTGTGAAGGATAATAGTGCTCATCTCTACAATTAACACGACATTCATGATGCAAAATTGACAGAGCTTGCCAGCAACACGCTGTACTCCCTTCCAAATTGTGCAAAATTTCAGTCTGTAGTTAACAGATTGGCTGGTCAAGAGGTACTTTCCACCAAATCGTCAAACGATTGATCATAAAATGCCTTCACGCAGGATCGAACTGCGGACCTTCAGTTTACAAGACTGACGCTCTACCACTGAGCTATAAAGGCAGTTGTTTTCAAATTCATACTTGGCAATGGACTTGACAAAAGTGGTTGAACGCGAATGTATGAAGAGTAATAAATCGATGGGTATCCAATATCTCAAATTAAAAGTGAAGAAAAATGGCAATGTTTATTAGCTGCACTAATTTTTAAACTTCAGAGGGGCATTCCGAGAATTGAACTCGGGACCTCTCGCACCCTAAGCGAGAATCATACCACTAGACCAAATGCCCTTACACGTTGACATTGTTTTAATGGCACAAGATTATTTGTAATTCTGAGACGTCCAGAGAAAATTAACAGTTTATGTTGAGAGTGGGATTTGAACCCACGCCCTTTCGGACCAGAACCTTAATCTGGCGCCTTAGACCAACTCGGCCATCTCAACCTATGTTCTGACAATTTCTAGTCTAATTTAGTAAATATATTATTTTGTTCGTAGTTACTCTCAATCGAACTCGATTTTAATTCGATTTTAATGACTCCCCTTGATTGAAGATCGGTTCGGTAATTGCAGAAGTAGATACATACATACCAATAATTTTATGTTTTCTAACCATTACTTAGTTAAATGCTCATCACTTATTCAATTATGTTAGATAATTTATACAAATTTGATTTTTTTTTTTTTAATATAATTACAATTGAATTACTACAATAATTAATGAAATGTTAGATTAATAATTATTTTTATTTATCTATTTGAGTTGGACTACTCAAGGATGGATTCTCTATATAGTCCTTAAGGCTCCTTAGTGTGTGAGAAGGCACGAAATGTTAAACCCCAAGTTTTAAAAGAAGATTAATTGTTACTACACAAGTCCCAAGAAGATAAAGTAATGACCCTTAGTTAAAAGTATGGATAAAATATCATTGATTTATTCTTTCACATTATTTCATCAATAGCTAAAGGTCCACATAAGTAAATAAAAGAAGATAGAAACTGCAAATCTAAATACACAAAGAGAAAACATGAAAAACACATCCAACATTTAAAAAAAGATAACAAATAATTTTGGTTGAAAAGAATTACCACTACACTAGGGATTCCCTTGCACTAGAAGCGCCAATAAATAAAAAGGGTGGTCCCATGTGTTGGAAATATGAGTAGCTTGTGTGTTGTCATTGATGTCAACAAATCTTTGTTGTTGCATTAATGTTAATAGGTCTATGGAGATGCTTTGATTGGTTGCATTATGTCGTCATTAGTAGTATTATTGATGCCAACCTGTAGTGTTGTTTTGACAAGAATGTGTTGGTGATGTCCAACCTCTTGTGTGGTTGAGATGCTGAGAAGGTGTCCTAGATGATGAGAATGTGTTTTTGGTGCTTCATTTCCAAGTGCTTTTGAGAAAATTTGAAGAAAAGAGAAAATAGTGTGGTTGAGAGGTGTACAATATAGTAGAGTGGTGTTCAATGTTGCGCTCTGCATTTCTTCATTATTGAAGATATGCATATGCGGTTCATATATGTTGATCAAAGGTGTTTAGAGGTGTTATATCCAAAGTTTTAGGTTTTGGATTGTTGTGCAGATAAAGTTGTGTTCACCAATGCGAGAATTGCAAAAGCAATGTTGTCTAGGAGAAATGATTTTGTTTCGCATTCCTCTACAGTGTGGTTTCCAATCTTGTGGATTTGAGGGTGTGCTTATATTGCTCATATCTATCTCCAGTCTAATTTTCTTGTGTTTTGGTGCTCCACAAGGTTTGATTTAGGTGTTGCAATGGGTGGAAGGTTAGCTGGTATGCAGAATGAATATGTTCTTCTAGTGTATGATGTTATGAAGGAGATGTTGGATTTCAGGGTGTTAATAGAATATTCTAGATGGTGTTTAAGTGTTGTGAGTGGTCCGCAAGTCGTCTTTGGATCAAAGGAAGCGTGTAATTATTTTTTTAATGGTGTTAACACATGTTTGATTGACCTTGGTTGTTTACACTAATTGCATATATGATTCTATGTTTATGGAAGCATGGTGTCTATGGGATGCATAGTGTCGAGTTCTTGTCGATGAATTCTAGCAAGGAAGTGATAAAGTAATAAAACGGACTTTGGTGACACAAGGATAGAAAAATGCGTGTCACAATGTAATTCAAATTCAATTTTTCCATGACTACTAATTTCATTGATGGAAGAGAGTGTAATATAGCACGACATGAAGTGGGTGAGGTGGTATATGGCGATCAAGTGTGACAAAGATGCAATTTTCTTTTTAAGGAGAGAGTATCATTTGCTCAAGAATGAGAAACCATTCCTCAACAGTGCATATAAGAAGCCATGTAGGAAGTTGGTTTGAAAGCAACCAAAGCTTCCAAGCTCATAGTGTCATATTGACACACTAAAGAGTGACATAAACTCTTTACAACTCAAAGAAATTGCAAAGCATGCCACAATAAGCATTAAAGAGAATACCATTTCTAACTTGGTGACATGGTATGATCATACTCGAACAAGGTTGGATAAGGGATGATCTCAAATTGATACAATATGATCTATTCAATATAGAGCAGCATGACAATCTTTAGGTACATGAATTTCCTTCACATATGGGTATGTGCAGGATCATGATGGGCCAAAAAGTGGCAATATGATGGCTATTTGTAGGGTATGTGGCTAACGATTTTTTTTAACCCAAAATTGATGAAACGAAAAGGGTTTTTAAAGGATATTCTCAGCTTTCCACCATATAAATTATGCTTTATTTTGAATTTAATAAATAATTATTATTAATTTTCTATTTGAATTATGAATAAAGTCCTGATTGATAAGCTAATTGAAAAACATTTATAGCTTTCAAACAATATCACATTTTTTGAATCTGAAATATGCACATTCTATGCTACATACTATGGGATTAAAAAAAGAAAAAAATGAATTTCATGAAGTTTTGACCAAGTTAAGGTGGTTAGACATGCAGCGTTTTTATATTTTTAAAAGTTGTAATAAAAATTCATAATTAATTATTTACTTGGAAAAAAATTACAAAAAATATGCGTCACATCGGGACATGAGTCCTCTACTTATATCTAAAATATTATAAAAAAATATTATCATTTTATTGTGGTTAGGGTGGTCAGACAGACACACTTCTTATTTTTTCTCTAAAATTTAAGTGCTACTCATTGAAATTTCAAATTTTCACCATATAGATTTATTTTGTTTTAAATAAACCTAGTAGTTTAGAAACTACATTCAATTTGATACATATTCTATTCTTACATATTTTTGAAATAATATAGATAACTTATTCAAATTTTTATGTCAAGTTGCCTAACTCTGATTTTTCTAATTTTTTTGCCACTTAAGGGCCTATTTTTTCTATGATGATCATGCACATACCCATATGCAAGTATGTACTCAGTTGTCAATGTAGAGAACCTGAAGCTCTTTGAACCTTCATGTTTGATATAAGGGATACAAAGCATATATTTCCTTCTATTGATGTTTGCACATTGGATTCTCAAGAGATGGCCAAGGATACATTAGTGTAATGATTGTATCTGCATATGCTTTAAATCTAAACTTAGCTCTAAAAATTGGTCTGCATTATCTACTCGAGCTCAAATAATCTAGATTTGAACATACATAATATAAGTCAATGAAGATTGACTTGAAACTATACAAAGATGCTAATGTTGGAGGTTGAAGGTTGCATCAAATGGTTGTCATTGATGTCAACATAGTACTGCATATATGACTCGTTTACCGAAAGTTATTTCACATTGAAGATGACTGTTATGTGTGATTTGATATGTTGGTTTTAGGTCTGGTTCCTATCGTGTGACAAACTATGAGTCAAATATTTGAAGATCTTGGCTGACTTAGCATGTGCAATACTTTATGGATGTTTTGGCCGACCTAATTGATGTGTAAGATACATATATATGTGTGTGTGTGTGTGTGTGGAAAAGTGAGGAGATGTGAGGTTATGAAAGAAGGACATAGAGTAAGAGAATCAAGTGAAGATACAAAGTGTGCGATCATATCAGAAGTATTGAGTTACTTCTGATATGTAGTACTATATTTACAAAACTTCATCTGGAACTAAATTCAGCACAAGAAAAGGTGTAATTCATCAGTTCTCTTTTGGTGGTAAGCCATAACTTTTGTATTCTGGCAATGAGCCATCTTATTTGTATCTTTGTGGTAGTGAGCCCTCCGGGTTGTAGCCCTATGGACAATGAGTCCTTATTTTAGGCAGTGAGCCTTTTTGTAATCGGTTTTGATATTCTCTATAGTGTGAGTTAATCCTCACCGTGGTTTTTCCCTCATTGGGTTTTCCACGTAAATTTGATGTTATTGTGTTTATGTGAGGACTTTCATTTTTGCATTTATTAATGAATCATTCAAGCAGTATTTGGATCTAGTTCTGGTATATGGTTAAAGCTTTTAACTTGGTGACAACTGATTCACCCCCCTCTTAGTTTTCTTGTTCAACAACAAACACATGATTGTATAGTTTGATAGAATACAAAACACCACCTAATTTAGATAATATTGAAATGTTAGCATTTAGTGAACAAAAGAAAAGACATTTGTATGCCTCCCTCCTACTGAAGGTAAATTTTGGATCATAGACCCATCTTCTGGATGAGTGAGGCCCAAAACTCACTCAAACCCCTTAGCCATCAGAATATATGTACACTTAACCTAAAAATGTTCTTCCTTGATGAGCCTCTGGTTGGCAAGAGTGTGAAACATTATCAGGAATGAAGAAATTGGATCCCATATAACACTCCGCCAATCAATTATCCCACTTCTTTGCCTCTTCCTCACCCTCAAGCTTACTAGTGAATTCAATCTTAAAGGAAATGCCCAAAATAAAGGAAGATTTTCATCAATGCTTATAGAATTGGAAAGAGAAAAGATAAAATTCAACTTGATACTCTATTCATATCTTATCTTCAATATTTAGTTCATTCAATATAAAATCATGAATAATAGTCATTGGTACATACATTAATCATACTTATCAAATTCAAAAAACAAAAGTATTGATTGAAAATTACAAAGCTAGATTTTTACACCTTGAATTTATAATCCATCAATTTTAATGTATGATCATCTGCTATACCATTTTATGTAGAATATATAGTTTACAAGATAAAGCTCTACCTTAGGAAAAATTTGTCTACATGTTATGTTGATCCTTGATGACCAAAGAATATAGTGCAAGAAAAATAGGCAAGAACCAAACAAATTTAAAGAATGTGCATCGCTAATGGAATGAATTAGAAGATGACTATTCCATTTTGATCAAGTGAATGAACTTCAATGGCTACGTCGCCAAAGCAACTAGATTTTGATTCTAAGAGGTGTCAATGTTTTGAGGAGATTAGGAAGGTTCCCAGTTGTGAAGGATTCTAAGCAGTGAAGTGGCTTTCTTTGTGGCTTGAGGAGTGTTGAAAATGAGAAGACTATATAGAGAAGGCATTAGTGATGGTAGTCTCAACAACATATTTACAATTTTCTCTCTTGTGTGGTAGCACAGTGCTAGTAAGATAGCAATTGAATTCTCCTTGGATTTGGGTGAGGAAGAACCTAATCTAAGAAGAATTATAAGTAGAGGAATTGCATAGGCTTCACTAATTGCAATTAAACCCTTAAGTTGTCTCGAAAGCATAGTAAAAACAAAGAGAGTGTCATCTACAAGACCTAGAATTTCATCTGTTAGAAGATTAACCAAGAAAGGAACTGCCCCAACTGCTAACACCTATAAATCATTTCCATGAAAAGCTGATAGATGAAACAAGGCATTTGTTGCATTGCTTTTGCCTCTTGCAATTCCATCTCAAAGAATATCTATCAAGGCTGCTTCACATTTGCTAATCCAAAACTAGACCATTGAATCTAGGTTTACCATACTAACTACATTCACAGCTCATGCTATGAGATAGAGATTACATAAATGAAATCCTCTTATTGAAGCCCCAAATTAAATTGCCAAACTAAATGTTTGAATTCTGTTATCCATTTTGAACACAAAGCAAAAATGAAAACAAATAGAAGCCTTAAACACTTGGAAAGAAATTTTCATAATCTTGAAAACTAATAAGTTCCTAAAAAGTTTATGAATTACCAAAAGTTGAGAACGCCTTAAAGTAGAGTGTGATAGATCATAAATGCAAGATAAACCCTAACCATAATGAGCTTTAAAATTTTGAAAACTTCAAAAAAAGAGTGTGATAAATAAAAAATCCAAGATAAACCCTATAGCCATAATGAGCTTAATAGAGAGAAAAGGAAAGTAAAAATATCCATATCTACCATTAACATCAAGTTATACATCTTAATTAGCCGATATTGACGTGTAGCAATAGATCTTTAGAGGTAGCAACCATATAAAAGTAATGAAGATTTCCCTCCATGTTTGCTTGCTGATTTCAATATTTGCTTCCATGACAGAGCTATGCTACTTTTTCATTCATAGCATGCTAAAGGAGAGATGAATTCTTGCATTGACATTCTTAATGCTTATCTAGGTAGAGAGACTGCCAAAACAATGTGTTTTTTCTACAACATATGGATATTAGGTCTTCTATATAGAGGACTATCCTGAGAATAGGTTAAGAGTAAACACCATGCTAATAAAAAGGATACAATTAGGGTTTCCATGTACTACATGTTAATAGAAAGGGACAAAAATTAGGTCTTGTGTGAACTATGCATTGATAAAACAAATAGAGATTGCACCCATAGGAGGTTTAGGGGTCCAAGCTTCATGGTTACAAATGTTGTGATTCTTAGAAGTAGTTCCTAATTCGTTGTTATTGTTCTTACCATGCAGGTGTAATGCATTGTTATTTACTAAACCTAAAAGATGCAAAAACAAAGAAATGTAAAGGAGAAATAATGCAACACCACCTCAAGATTAACCTAAGCTGACTTGAAAAAAATAAAGATAAACATCAAATTATACCTTGTCCAAGTGATCCTTATGGTTGGCCCTTTGATGTAGCTTGAATGTGTGCTCCTTGATGGCAAATAAGATGAAAATGCTATGCAAAATGCTCTAAACGGGATGATGAATGCAATGAGAGATGTGGGTTTTTTGATAGAATAATGGAAATGGATACAATTAAAGCTTCAAAATGCAACAATGGAGGTTGAATGTGAAATGCTTGGGGTTGAGAGTAGAATTTCTTGAAGGCATGAATGTGTGTTATGAGTGAATGTGAGAAAATATTCCATTTTAAGGGAAGAATCTCTAGAGAATTTAATGGCCAGGATTTTGCCAACATGGGCAAGATGAAGGGCTGTGGTGAGTTGAGGACTCACAATCCCTCACATCTTTCCATGTGGAGAAGGAGGTTTCAAAAGGACAGGTGATGTGGAAAAAGGACATGTGAGGTGGAGGTACTTGCAAGTACCTTGGGATTGGGGGAGATTTCCTCAAAAAAGAAGTTCTTGTCCCCATATGAGGATGATGGTGACAAGTGAGGAATTTTAGAATTCCTTACTTATCGCCATGGGGAAGAGAGAATTTGTTGGGGGAATAAATGTGAATTTTAAATTCACATGATTGAGGAGTACCTTGGGGATAAGACAAGGTCCTCATAAAGGAGGTCCTTGTCCCATGTGATTGATGTGACATATGAAGGAATTTAGAATTTTCCAACTTGCATGGGGAAGAGAAATGCATTGAATGAATAAATGTGAATTTTTAATTCACATGGGGAAGAGTTCAAGGCTTAATAAACAAAACACTTATGAAAGGTTGACTTGGAGGACATACCAAAAATCACATGTGATTAGATTAAGGTTGTGCAAATAGGTGATTAAGAAGATTAATGAAAGATTAGAGGCAAGTGGAAAAATATCGAGGATGTGACATTAATCCTGATTAATGGTGTGCACATCCTAATCATGGATTAATTAAGCTAATCTAGATGAGCAGAGGATTATGGAGGATGTGACAAGGAGAGAGAAAAGAGGGAATTTAAAATTGATTTAAATTCAAAAGGCTAAATGACTAAATTAAAAAAATTGATATATTTATTTAACTTAGAGAAGAAGGGATGAAAGATAAAGTATTTAATTATTAAATTAAATACTTTATAAACCTTAGGAAAAAGGTGAACTATTAATTAAATAGATCATTTAATTAATATTGATGGGGAATATGAGATATACAAATAAAAGGGGTGAATTTGACCGTATGGGAGTGGTCAAATTTGGATGTCTACATTTTTCCCCTTTTTGAGATGGTGTTACGAAGTAGCATCATTTTAAAGAAGATTAAAAGATAGCACCAGGAAGAAGATGATTAGATTGGAAAATATTCCCCATTCATTCAAAGTAGTGACTAGGAAAAAA
>VDFB02105785.1:94693021-94752421 GCA_007258455.2 Sequoia sempervirens | reverse complement strand
TTGATTTAGGTGTTGCAGTGTGTGGAAGGTTAGCTGGTTATGCAGAATGAATATGTTCTTCTAGTGTATGATGTTGTGAAGGAGTTGTTGGATTTCAAGGTGTTAATGGAATATTCTAGATGGTGTTTAAGTGTTGTACGAGTGCATAGTAGATCTTTGGATCAAAGAGGAAGCGTGTAATTATTTTTTAATGGGTGTTAACTTATGAGTTGATTGACGCGGTTGTTTACACTAATTGCATACATGATTCTATGTTTATGGAAGCATGGTGTCTATAGGATGCATAGTGTCGAGGAGTTCACGTCGATGAATTCTAGCAAAAGTGATAAAGTAATGGAAAATAGACTTTGGTGACACAAGGATAGAAAAATGTGTGTCACAATGTAATTCAAATTCAATTTTCCATGATTACTAATTTCATTGATGGAAAGAGAGTGTAATATAATACGACATGAAGTGGTGAGGTGGTATATGGCGATCAAGTGTGACAAAGATGCAATTTTCTTTTTAAGGAGAGAGTATCATTTGCTCAGAATGAGAAACCATTCCTCAAGTGCGCAAGCCATGTAGGAAGTTGGTTTGAAAGCAACCAAAGCTTACGAAACTCATAGTGTCATATTGACACACTAAAGTGACATAAACTCTTTACAACTCAAAGAATTGCAAAGCATGCCACAATAAGCATTAAAGAGAATATCATTTCTAAGTTGGTGACATGGTATGGTCATTACTCAAACAAAGGTTGGATAAGGATGATCTCAAATTGATACAATATGATCTATTCAATGAGAGAGCAACATGACAATCTTTAGGTACATGAATTTCCTTCACATATCACGGTATGTACTCAGTTGTCAATGTAGAGAACCTGAAGCTCTTTGAACCTTCATGTTTGATATAAGGGATACAAAGCATATATTTCCTTCTATTGATGTTTGCACATTGGATTCTCAAGAGATGGCCAAGGATACATTAGTGTAATGATTGTATCTGCATATGCTTTAAATCTAAACTTAGCTCTAAAAATTGGTCTGCATTATCTACTCGAGCTCAAATAATCTAGATTTGAACATACATAATATAAGTCAATGAAGATTGACTTGAAACTATACAAAGATGCTAATGTTGGAGGTTGAAGGTTGCATCAAATGGTTGTCATTGATGTCAACATAGTACTGCATATATGACTCGTTTACCGAAAGTTATTTCACATTGAAGATGACTGTTATGTGTGATTTGATATGTTGGTTTTAGGTCTGGTTCCTATCGTGTGACAAACTATGAGTCAAATATTTGAAGATCTTGGCTGACTTAGCATGTGCAATACTTTATGGATGTTTTGGCCGACCTAATTGATGTGTAAGATACATATATATGTGTGTGTGTGTGTGTGTGGAAAAGTGAGGAGATGTGAGGTTATGAAAGAAGGACATAGAGTAAGAGAATCAAGTGAAGATACAAAGTGTGCGATCATATCAGAAGTATTGAGTTACTTCTGATATGTAGTACTATATTTACAAAACTTCATCTGGAACTAAATTCAGCACAAGAAAAGGTGTAATTCATCAGTTCTCTTTTGGTGGTAAGCCATAACTTTTGTATTCTGGCAATGAGCCATCTTATTTGTATCTTTGTGGTAGTGAGCCCTCCGGGTTGTAGCCCTATGGACAATGAGTCCTTATTTTAGGCAGTGAGCCTTTTTGTAATCGGTTTTGATATTCTCTATAGTGTGAGTTAATCCTCACCGTGGTTTTTCCCTCATTGGGTTTTCCACGTAAATTTGATGTTATTGTGTTTATGTGAGGACTTTCATTTTTGCATTTATTAATGAATCATTCAAGCAGTATTTGGATCTAGTTCTGGTATATGGTTAAAGCTTTTAACTTGGTGACAACTGATTCACCCCCCTCTTAGTTTTCTTGTTCAACAACAAACACATGATTGTATAGTTTGATAGAATACAAAACACCACCTAATTTAGATAATATTGAAATGTTAGCATTTAGTGAACAAAAGAAAAGACATTTGTATGCCTCCCTCCTACTGAAGGTAAATTTTGGATCATAGACCCATCTTCTGGATGAGTGAGGCCCAAAACTCACTCAAACCCCTTAGCCATCAGAATATATGTACACTTAACCTAAAAATGTTCTTCCTTGATGAGCCTCTGGTTGGCAAGAGTGTGAAACATTATCAGGAATGAAGAAATTGGATCCCATATAACACTCCGCCAATCAATTATCCCACTTCTTTGCCTCTTCCTCACCCTCAAGCTTACTAGTGAATTCAATCTTAAAGGAAATGCCCAAAATAAAGGAAGATTTTCATCAATGCTTATAGAATTGGAAAGAGAAAAGATAAAATTCAACTTGATACTCTATTCATATCTTATCTTCAATATTTAGTTCATTCAATATAAAATCATGAATAATAGTCATTGGTACATACATTAATCATACTTATCAAATTCAAAAAACAAAAGTATTGATTGAAAATTACAAAGCTAGATTTTTACACCTTGAATTTATAATCCATCAATTTTAATGTATGATCATCTGCTATACCATTTTATGTAGAATATATAGTTTACAAGATAAAGCTCTACCTTAGGAAAAATTTGTCTACATGTTATGTTGATCCTTGATGACCAAAGAATATAGTGCAAGAAAAATAGGCAAGAACCAAACAAATTTAAAGAATGTGCATCGCTAATGGAATGAATTAGAAGATGACTATTCCATTTTGATCAAGTGAATGAACTTCAATGGCTACGTCGCCAAAGCAACTAGATTTTGATTCTAAGAGGTGTCAATGTTTTGAGGAGATTAGGAAGGTTCCCAGTTGTGAAGGATTCTAAGCAGTGAAGTGGCTTTCTTTGTGGCTTGAGGAGTGTTGAAAATGAGAAGACTATATAGAGAAGGCATTAGTGATGGTAGTCTCAACAACATATTTACAATTTTCTCTCTTGTGTGGTAGCACAGTGCTAGTAAGATAGCAATTGAATTCTCCTTGGATTTGGGTGAGGAAGAACCTAATCTAAGAAGAATTATAAGTAGAGGAATTGCATAGGCTTCACTAATTGCAATTAAACCCTTAAGTTGTCTCGAAAGCATAGTAAAAACAAAGAGAGTGTCATCTACAAGACCTAGAATTTCATCTGTTAGAAGATTAACCAAGAAAGGAACTGCCCCAACTGCTAACACCTATAAATCATTTCCATGAAAAGCTGATAGATGAAACAAGGCATTTGTTGCATTGCTTTTGCCTCTTGCAATTCCATCTCAAAGAATATCTATCAAGGCTGCTTCACATTTGCTAATCCAAAACTAGACCATTGAATCTAGGTTTACCATACTAACTACATTCACAGCTCATGCTATGAGATAGAGATTACATAAATGAAATCCTCTTATTGAAGCCCCAAATTAAATTGCCAAACTAAATGTTTGAATTCTGTTATCCATTTTGAACACAAAGCAAAAATGAAAACAAATAGAAGCCTTAAACACTTGGAAAGAAATTTTCATAATCTTGAAAACTAATAAGTTCCTAAAAAGTTTATGAATTACCAAAAGTTGAGAACGCCTTAAAGTAGAGTGTGATAGATCATAAATGCAAGATAAACCCTAACCATAATGAGCTTTAAAATTTTGAAAACTTCAAAAAAAGAGTGTGATAAATAAAAAATCCAAGATAAACCCTATAGCCATAATGAGCTTAATAGAGAGAAAAGGAAAGTAAAAATATCCATATCTACCATTAACATCAAGTTATACATCTTAATTAGCCGATATTGACGTGTAGCAATAGATCTTTAGAGGTAGCAACCATATAAAAGTAATGAAGATTTCCCTCCATGTTTGCTTGCTGATTTCAATATTTGCTTCCATGACAGAGCTATGCTACTTTTTCATTCATAGCATGCTAAAGGAGAGATGAATTCTTGCATTGACATTCTTAATGCTTATCTAGGTAGAGAGACTGCCAAAACAATGTGTTTTTTCTACAACATATGGATATTAGGTCTTCTATATAGAGGACTATCCTGAGAATAGGTTAAGAGTAAACACCATGCTAATAAAAAGGATACAATTAGGGTTTCCATGTACTACATGTTAATAGAAAGGGACAAAAATTAGGTCTTGTGTGAACTATGCATTGATAAAACAAATAGAGATTGCACCCATAGGAGGTTTAGGGGTCCAAGCTTCATGGTTACAAATGTTGTGATTCTTAGAAGTAGTTCCTAATTCGTTGTTATTGTTCTTACCATGCAGGTGTAATGCATTGTTATTTACTAAACCTAAAAGATGCAAAAACAAAGAAATGTAAAGGAGAAATAATGCAACACCACCTCAAGATTAACCTAAGCTGACTTGAAAAAAATAAAGATAAACATCAAATTATACCTTGTCCAAGTGATCCTTATGGTTGGCCCTTTGATGTAGCTTGAATGTGTGCTCCTTGATGGCAAATAAGATGAAAATGCTATGCAAAATGCTCTAAACGGGATGATGAATGCAATGAGAGATGTGGGTTTTTTGATAGAATAATGGAAATGGATACAATTAAAGCTTCAAAATGCAACAATGGAGGTTGAATGTGAAATGCTTGGGGTTGAGAGTAGAATTTCTTGAAGGCATGAATGTGTGTTATGAGTGAATGTGAGAAAATATTCCATTTTAAGGGAAGAATCTCTAGAGAATTTAATGGCCAGGATTTTGCCAACATGGGCAAGATGAAGGGCTGTGGTGAGTTGAGGACTCACAATCCCTCACATCTTTCCATGTGGAGAAGGAGGTTTCAAAAGGACAGGTGATGTGGAAAAAGGACATGTGAGGTGGAGGTACTTGCAAGTACCTTGGGATTGGGGGAGATTTCCTCAAAAAAGAAGTTCTTGTCCCCATATGAGGATGATGGTGACAAGTGAGGAATTTTAGAATTCCTTACTTATCGCCATGGGGAAGAGAGAATTTGTTGGGGGAATAAATGTGAATTTTAAATTCACATGATTGAGGAGTACCTTGGGGATAAGACAAGGTCCTCATAAAGGAGGTCCTTGTCCCATGTGATTGATGTGACATATGAAGGAATTTAGAATTTTCCAACTTGCATGGGGAAGAGAAATGCATTGAATGAATAAATGTGAATTTTTAATTCACATGGGGAAGAGTTCAAGGCTTAATAAACAAAACACTTATGAAAGGTTGACTTGGAGGACATACCAAAAATCACATGTGATTAGATTAAGGTTGTGCAAATAGGTGATTAAGAAGATTAATGAAAGATTAGAGGCAAGTGGAAAAATATCGAGGATGTGACATTAATCCTGATTAATGGTGTGCACATCCTAATCATGGATTAATTAAGCTAATCTAGATGAGCAGAGGATTATGGAGGATGTGACAAGGAGAGAGAAAAGAGGGAATTTAAAATTGATTTAAATTCAAAAGGCTAAATGACTAAATTAAAAAAATTGATATATTTATTTAACTTAGAGAAGAAGGGATGAAAGATAAAGTATTTAATTATTAAATTAAATACTTTATAAACCTTAGGAAAAAGGTGAACTATTAATTAAATAGATCATTTAATTAATATTGATGGGGAATATGAGATATACAAATAAAAGGGGTGAATTTGACCGTATGGGAGTGGTCAAATTTGGATGTCTACATTTTTCCCCTTTTTGAGATGGTGTTACGAAGTAGCATCATTTTAAAGAAGATTAAAAGATAGCACCAGGAAGAAGATGATTAGATTGGAAAATATTCCCCATTCATTCAAAGTAGTGACTAGGAAAAAAGATGATGGGGGTGAAGATGAAGATTAGGGATTGAGGATTCCCCCTCGAGAGGACATGCTGGTTCAAGAGAACAGGGGTGTGCTCTCAAAATGGATGAGATGATGAAAGGGGACATGAGGAAGATGATGCAAAGTGATGGATAAGAGAGGAGGATAAGCAATAGGAGATTGGGAAGCACATATGGATTTAAGGATAAAGGTGATGTTGCCCCAGTCAAGCTACAAGCCAAAATGGATTGATGATGGATGGAGTGTTGTCGATGAGGGAATGATATATCCTGAAACAACACGAGGATAGGAAAGGATACATCTTGATGATGATGATGAAAGTGTTGTTGATGAGGGAAGGATACATCCTGATTAGGATGATGAAAATGTTACTAATGAGGGAAGGATACATCCCAAAACAACACCAAAGGATAGGGAAGGATACATCCTGATTATGATGACGATGATGATGATTGGATCAAGGCTTGTAGAAAGGCTGGGAACAAGACCAAGGATATGATTAGATGATTTGTCTTAGATTGAATGGATAAAGATTGGATTGAGATGTGAGATGGATGAAAATAATGAAATGGAATGTGACATGAACATGAGTATAAATAAGGGCTTGCATAGGGATGAGGGTCGATGGTAGGCGTATCATACTTGCTTTAGTTTATTGGCAAGTAATTTCCTTGTAATCATTACAAAATTAAGTGAAGTGTGAAACTGTGCCTGTCAAGAACCATTGGTATCCTAAGAAGAACAGGAGATGGAAGGATGAATGTTTGCACAACCAAAATCATAGGTCATAGGTCATAGGTCAAGTATGAATGCAATTGATCATGAAATGCAATCCTAATGTAATTTTTCATTTTTGGAGCACTGATTTTTGCTATAGCATAAGACACTAGGCACCATGGTATGTGAAACCAAGGAGGATTAGTGTCTAATGCATTAGAAAAACACAACAGACAAGAAGGCTATCCCAACACCCCAAAGTTGTGAAGACCTTGGTCAGGCCAGGCATTGGGATAACCACAAGCACAAAAGGATGCCCCAGTGTAACACAAGACCTCAAGGATCTTGGTGGGTACTACATGGGACAACCAAGAAGACAACAACAAACAAAAAAGATCAACAGATGCCCCTATGTTTACCAGTCAAAACACACCATAACATGATAGATCATGGCGGCCTTGACAAGTGATTATAGGGAGCTAAAATGATAAACAAAAGCCAAAAGTATCAAAAGATCACAATCAATTTCAAAGCATCCTTTGCCACAAGATCAAGGGGATGGATGGGATTGATGAGGACTATTAGGAAAGATGCATCCTATTGAGACCAAAGATGGATACTAAACTAAAAGACCGATATGACCCAGGATATTTGGAACCGATTAGAGCTCATAATACGAGTGGATCTCATTTATGAAGAACCAACTAGATAAGGACATAACTTGACAACACGACACAAGACACAAGAGATAGGACACAAAACAGACACACCCTAAAGACCTAGGGGCTTGGGGGCTGATCAAAGATTAGCCTTGCCTACTTGAAAGCGCAAAGCCATCGCAGTTTGATAAAAGACCATGGATAAAAGTGGAAAGAGGAAAATGGAGACCTCAATGGATGATAGGATGGACAAGAGAAAAACAAAGCAAATCCCCAGGGGCAGATCAAATGATCAACCTTGCGTACGAGAAAGTGTAGGGGCAACGTAGTTTGACAAAAAGCTAACGACCGACCATGGATAAAGGATAATGAGATGACCATGATAAGTGGATAAAAGGATGGAACCAATATGATGAGACAAGATAGACTTGATGGATAAGGTAGGATGATGGTGATTGCATGAAGCTCAGAGATGGGATAGTTATGTCAATCATCAAAAGATGAATTGGGAGGATGATATGATGGAGAGATGAGTGATGAGAAGTGACATGAGACTGGAAAGATGTGCAAAAGAAGTGGGAGTGATGATGATGAGATAGATGGCATTGGATTGCATGGGGAGAAGCCTATATCGAGATACCAATGATAAGGGATTATGAGATGGGATGAGGATAGAGATGAATGGATAAGGAGATAAGGATGGGGAGATGAAAAGGATTGTTTGGATTGGTAAGGAGGTAAGGATGGGGAGATGAAAGGGATTATTTGGATTGGTAAGGAGATAAGGATAGGTAGGAAGATAAGGATAGGGAGATGGAAGGGATGCTATGATGGATGTATAGGAAGATAAGGATGGGGAGATGGAAAAGGATTGTAATGGATGGATAGAGGGATAAGGATTTGGATGAGGAATAGGTTACTAGATGGATAGATGGAAAGGTAAGGATTTGGAAGATGGAGGGGATGATATGATGGATGGATGATATCTCTAAGGACTATATCACAAAGGAAGATAGATGCCCCCACTCTAGATATGTCATGTGTGATGAGGCAGGAGGGATGGGAGATGAGTGGATGGGCAAAATAAGAGAATGAGATGGATATCGATAAGATTCTTGGATAAGGAAGGGAGATTGATGGTAGCATGATGAGTGGACAAGGAAGGCATATGGATGTGGATAGGATGTATGGATGAAAAAGGTAGATGTAGAGGATAAGGAATATGATAGTGTATGGATGAGGGGAATATATGCCAAGAGGTGTCCAAAGCATGTATATATGTTTTCCCCTATCTATATCAAGATCACAAGGAGGATGGAGGGATTGGGATAAATGGGATATGACAGGAATGGTGTGTAAGACATGTGGGATGGAGGAGATGGATGAAGGGGATGCAGTTGCCCCCAAGTGTGGAAGTAAGCTGGATGGGGGATTTAAACATGACACCTGTTCACCAAGTTTTCACCATGGTACTTATCTAAGGTGCTTGTTTTCCAAGTTTTCACCATTGGATGAATTATTTCTCTTTTTTTTGTTTTTTGGATTTTTTGACTTTTTCGACTTTTTTGGATTTTTTGGATTTTTTGACTTTTTTGGATTTTTTGGATTTCTTGACTTTTTTGGATTTTTTTTAATTTTTGGATAGAATGTGGATGGAGATGGATAAGGATAGGGATTTGGATAAGTGGATTTAGAAGTTATGTGATAAGGAGATGGATGAAGGACTCAAGCATCAAATTCCATACAAGGTATTAGGAGCCCATGTGTGAAGTGATTATTTGATATTGGTACAACCTTATTAGGATAAATGGATTATGCAAGAGAATATATTAAAGGATTTGATGGGGGAGATATGTGTGATAATGGATGGGATGTTGGAAAGTGTATAGATGGAATGATGGGGTAGGTGTGTGATGGGGTAATGTTTTCAAGACCAACATTGGCACATATGGTGGTGGATGTGAAAGGGTAGGAGGATTAATGGATGGATGATGTGGGGATAATGGAGGAGATGGGATAGTGAATTTTGGGGCATAAGGACCCAAAAAAAAATTAGGATATGGTAGGGGTGTATGATTAGCTTTTGGATTAACAACTTTGGATTTTGTTACAAATTTTTCATTTGAAGGCATTGCATCTTTTTTCTTTGGGATCCACATGGTTTTGATTTTTTCTTTGGTCGGTCGTTGTGGCCTGTGGGTTTGATTTTGGATTGGATTTTTCTTCTCTTCAACATGTATTTTTAAGGGGAAATGAGGAGCTTTAGATTCATGTGGATGTTTAGATTTATGCATTGTTACTTTAGCATCCAAAGTGCTTCCAATAACAATGGGATGGGTGCAAGGAGATGGATGATATGAGGGAAACATGAATGGAGTGATGGAGGTTGTATTTTGGGGATGATATGTGGATGGAGGATGTGTATGTGTGTGCCTTTGTTGATCTTGATTAGGGAATATGAGAGTGGGATGTTGATGAGGGGTGATATGGATAGGTGATGGATGGATGAAAGGATGAATAGGACGAGATGGAGGAGGTGATTTTGGGATATAAGGGCCCAAAATGGACTTAGTACATGGGGGATGTGTGATGGTGGATGGAGGGACATAAGGGCCCAAAATGGATGAAGTAGATGAAGGATGGGAGATGGTGGATGAAGGGACATAAGGACCCAAAATGGATTTGGAAGACAAAGGAGGAGTATGGATGGTTGTTTTGAGGTGATACGATGGAGGGGGGATGGTGGAAAATGGTGTTGTGGAGTGATGGGAAGAGCCTATTATTATTTTGGAGGAGGCTCATTAAGGACGTATAGAGGTTGTACCAACATTTTTGGATTGCGAGTCTTCAAAGATATATCCAAGACCTTGTGTACATGGATTTTCTTTGACATGGATGGGCTCTAAAATACCTTGCTCATGAAGGCCTCAACCTTTTCCTTGATAGTTCATGCTTTTGAGAATTTGATCTATAGTAGGATGCTTGTTATTTTGGAATAATGATGCGAGTCCATTATTTGGTGGAGAAGGATGGGTGTCGTATATGCTCAGTTCCTCTTTTGCAAGGAAACCACCATGGATGAATGTGAGAGTACCGAGGGAATATAAAAGTGGTATGGGGATGGTAGGGTTAGGCAATGATGGAGTATCATGAGATGGAGATGATGGGATAGTAGCATCTTGATTAGGAGGAGTAAGTGGTAAGGGATCAAGAGAGGGATTAGGTGATACAATAGGATCTAGAGTTGTGGTTGTGGGTGATAAGAGCTCATGCGATGGAGCAATTGGATCTTGAGTGCCAAGGTGATCATGGGATGGAATGAATGGGGGATTGTGATCTTGAGGTGGACTAGATGGGATGGTAGGATCTTGATTTTGAGAAGGGGATATGTTGGTATGCTTTGGATCAAGCTCTTGGCATGACTCATCGTGTGCGATTGGCATGATGATAGAGTGTTGGAGGTACTCCTCAAGTGGGGGAGATGGAAGGATGGGGGATTCATGAAGTTCATGGGGATAGATTTTGATGATACTAGGAGTGGGAGAAGTGGGTTGGAATAGAGTGTCTTCGATGGATTGGGTGGATCTAGGAGTAGGAGGAGGGGATTGGATTTGATTGTATTCAATGGGTTAGCTGGCTCTCAGAGTAGGATATAGGGGTTCAATGGATTTAGTGGGTTTGATGAGTTTAGTGGCTTGGGTGGTGTTAAGGGTGGGAACAATAATGACAAGTGTGGGATGAGAAGGGTCTCATCACTAATGATCATGGATGATGAATTGGGATGGCACAGTTCCACTACTTCAAGATGTGGAGTTGGCGATATCTTCTTTGTCATGAGTCCTTAGAGAAATTCTGGAGTGAGAATCATGCATATTCTAGGCTTAGATTGCACGGTAGGAGTGGATGAAGGATTATAGATTGGTGGAGGATTAAGATTATGGATTGGTGGACTAGGATTAGATTGAGGAATGGGATTGGATGGAAGAATAAGAGTAGCTGGAGGATTAGGATTGGATGGAGGGTTAAGGTAAGGATATTGTGATAGCGAATTAGAATAGGAAGACGTGGATGGTGGATTGATGTTGGAGGAAGTAGATGGGGAATTAAGATAGGAATATTGGGATGGAGGATTAAGATGGGAAGATTGGGATGGTGAATTAGGATAAGAGGATATGGGTGGTGTATTAGGACAAGAGGATATGGGTGGTGTATTAGGACAAGAGGATGTGGGTGGTGGATTGCAGTAGAGGTATTGGGATAATACAGTAGGATGGGAAGACTGGGGTGGTGGATTAGGATAGGAGGGCATGGATGGTGGATTAAGATAGGAATATGTGGATGTTGGATTAGGATAGGTTGATGTGGGTGTAGGATTAAGATAAAAAGGTGTGGATGTAGGATTAGGATGGGCAGACTGGTGAGGATTAGGATAGGGGGACATGGATGGGGGATTGTAATAGGAATATTGGGATGGTAGATTAGGATGGGAAGATTAGGATGGTGGATTAGGATAGGAATATTGGGATAATGGATTGGGATAGGAGGATGTGGATGTTGGATAAGAGAAATGTGTAGATGAATAATATGATGAATATGTGGATGGGGAAGATACCAAATATCCTTTGTCATAGGTAACATAAGGAGTGTTATTAGGTGTGGATGAAGATGTAACAAGATAGCTAAGAGGGGTGATTGGATTTTGGACAATAGTTGGGGAAAGCTTACTATAAATGATAGCATCAAGGGGGTCTATTTCATATAATTCTTGATCAACAAGACTCATTATTGTCGTCAGCGTAATTAGGATTCCCCTTGACTACTATTTTTGGTTGCATTGGTGAAGGATAATGATTCATGATGTTAGATTAGATGGATAGGGATTGAAAAGATGGGAATAGGTGATTAGAAGGAAAGAAAAGGTGATGAAAGGATAAATAGGATGGATTGGAAGAAGATGGAGGAATGGATCTTAAAATTTGTTTCAATATCAGAAGATATTGGATGGCAGTGGACTAAAACCCAAATTGGGATTTAGGTTAACCTCAGATTGGGATTAGATTAAAGCTCATATTAGGATTGGATTGAAGCTAAAATTAGGATTATTTTAGGATGTGATGGGATTTATTCTAAACCAAGTTCATGGGTTTAACTAAATGATGTAAGGTGCTGACAATCAATTTTTTCTAGATTTGGCAGTTTTCAAAAATTGTCAAATTTTGCCATTTTAGGTAACTGCACAAGCATATCTTTGAGAGTCCAATTTTTTTCCAAAAAATTTCTAAAAACAAGGTAGGATAATTTCCAACTAACATCCTAAATCTGAGAAATGCATTTCGAGTTATTAACAAAAATGATTTTTCAAAAACTGGAAAAAAACACTAAATTTTCATTTTGAGGGTCAAGATGAAAGTTTCAAGCCCCAAAAACGTGTCGAAACGAGGGCCAACCGACTAAGGGTGGGTTGGTAATCCACATGCCACCTCATAACAAAACCACTCATAAAATTTCAGCCCAAACGAACACCCAAGTCAAAAGTTATGGCCTCCGGAAGTTTCTACATCAAAATCAAAACCCTTGAAACGAAGTCTAGGTGATTGTAATTGATGAACCGATGATGGATATGGACTCTAATGATGTTCTAAGATTCACCTATGTGATTTTTTCAATGAAATGATGACTTTCATAAAGTGTTGATGAATGGAAACGACGATGACAAGAAGACAGATGAAGGTCTGCTTTTGGGAAAATTTGCCTATCTAGGTGGCAAGGTCACCCAAGTCAAGGGAAAGGTCACCCAAGTCAAGGAAAAGGTCACCCAAGTTAAGGGAAAGGTCACCCAAGTTATGGGAAAGGTCGCCCAACTCAAGGGTGAGGTCACCCAAGTCAAGTGCAGGGTCGCCCAAGTTATGGGCAAGATTGCCCAAGTTAAGGGCAAGGTCGCCCAAGTCAAGGGCAAGGTCGCCCAAGTCAAGGGAAAGGTCACCAAATTCAAGGGAAAGGTCACCCAAGTCAAGTGTAGGGTCACCCAAGTCAAGGGTAAGTTCGGCCAACTCAACTTTCAGACTTGTCTTAATTAGAAAAGGGGCAAATGAATTATCAGAACGGGAAAACGAACCTTCAAAATGGGAAAATAGACTATCAGAACAAGGAAACATATGCTCAGAATGGGGAAATGGATGCTTAGAATGGGGAAAAAGATGCTCAGAATGGGGAAACAAATGCTCAGAATAGGGAAACGGATGCTCAAAATGGGCAAATGGATGCTCAGAATGGGGAAACAAATGCTCGAACTGGGAAAACAAATGCTTAGAATAGGGAAACAGATGCTCAGAATGGAGAAACGAATGCTCAGAATGGGAAAATAGGGCAAGGTCACCCAACTCAAGGGAAAGGTCACCCAGGTTAAGGGAAAGGTCACCCAAGTTAAGGGCAAGGTCGCCCAAGTCAAGGGTAAGGTCACCCAAGTTAAGGGCAAGGTTGCCCCTTTTTGCTGGAACAGGTGAATGTGCTAGACTGTTTGACTGACAAAATGACTTAGAAAAAGGGAAAAATCACCCCTTTAGAGGTTAGGGTCACCTATCTTAGGGCATGGTTTCCTGTCTTAGGGCATGGTCGCCTGTCTTAGAGCAGGGTCGCCCTTGTTGAGGGAAAGGTCACCCCTATTGAGGGAAAGGTCGCCCCTGTCAATAGACCGAGACTTAACTTGGATAAATATGGCTATGGCAAAGGACATAAAACACAACAAACAACAAGCAAAAGGCAAAGGCTGACTTGACTAATAAGACATGCACTGGTTTTGCACAAAAAAGATAGTTCAAGCAACACAATCCTAAGATTAGTAAAAGGGTATGGCCAACACGGTCCTCTAACTAGGATGAACAAGGTGATCTAGGGAATCCTTGATATACGCACGATACGTGAGGCACAACTGTGAACACCAGCCTGTCACAGGCGTGAGTCAAAAGCCCCAACAAGGTACTGAAAACTTGGACCAACTCTTCATATCTTATCTAGGTATCACCCTAGCTTCGACACTTTGCCAGACACAACGTGACTAGATTGGGGTATAGCTTTGGCTCTCCCCCCTTTATATACCCTTCCAATACACGTGGTTGGGATCGTCGCTTGGGGTGATGAAATCCCCAAGAAATTCCCACTAAAAAGAGAACACAAAATGTTTTTGGCTACTCCCCAGGCTCACACGAAGTGCAAGGGGAAAGCTTGAATGATGTAGTGCCCCCTAGGTAACAAAAGGACTAAGTGAGCTACGATTTATCTTCACCCAGGATCGCCAAATGGCATAAGGGGATTGGATACATCAATAGACCACTTGAAAAGCACAAAAAATAATAAATTAACCCCCTCTAATTATATTTATGTAAACGAAAAACAAACAAGCTAACTAATGTTCTTGGCCTGCTTGTCTTGTAACAAATATGTTAGAAGTTTAACCTATGGTCTTGGAAAAACATGAAACAACTGCACAAACGTTAGTTAAAACAAACACATTCACCAAAAAAACATGTTAGAGGGTCAGTACTAAGAAACAACAAGAAATGAACCCTAGAAATGAAGTTTAAGTCACCCTAGAAATGAAATTTAAGTCACTGCTTTTACCTCAGAGATGCCTTTGTCTAGGGCAGAATCACCCCTGTTGAGGGCGGGGTCACCCCTATTGAGGGAAAGGTTAGCTTTTTTGGGGTAGGGTCGCCTATATTAGGGCATAGTCACCTATCTTAGGGCATGGTCTCCTATCTTAGGGTAGGGTCACCTATCTTAGGGCATGGGGGCCTGTCTTAGGGCAGGGTTTCCCCTGTTGAGGGAAAGGTCGCCCCTGTCAGTTGTGGAGTCGCCTTTGTATAACTTGAACCTGCAAAATTCAAACAACAACAAACGTGAAAGAAATAGACCCGTCTATGGATCCCACTGGGCGTGCCATAAATGTAATGCAACGTTATTTACTAAACCTAAAAGATGCAAAAACAAAGAAATGCAAAGGAGAAATAACACAACACCACCTCAAGATTAGCCTAAGTTGACTTAAACAAAATAAAGATAAACAACAAATTATACCTTGTCCAAGTGATCCTTTTGGTTGGCCCTTTGATGTAGCTTGAATGTTTGCTCCTTGATGGCAAATAAGATTAAAATGATATGCAAAATTCTCTAAATGGGATGATGAATGCAATGAGATATGTGGGTGTTTTGATAGATGAATGCTAATGAAAGCTTCAAAATGCAACAATGGAGGTTGAATGCAAAATACTTGGGGTTGAGAGTAGAATTTCTTGAAGGATTGAATGTGTGTTATGAGTGAATGTGAGAAAATATTCCATTTTAAGGAAGAATCTCTAAAGAATTTAATGGCCAGGATTTTTCCAACATGGGCAAGATGAAGGGTTATGGTGAGTTGAGGACTCACAAGCCCTCACATCTTTCCATGTGGAGAAGGAGGTGTCAAAAGGATAGGTGATGTGGAAAAAGGACATGTGAGGTGGAGGTACTTGCAAGTACCTTGGGATTGGGGGAGATTTCCTCAAAAAAGTTCTTGTCCCCATATGAGGATGATGGTGACAAGTGAGGAATTTTAGAATTCCTTACTTATCACCATGGGGAAGAGAGAATTTGTTGGGGGAATAAATGTGAATTTTAAATTCACATGATTGAGGAGTACCTTGGGGATAAGACAAGGTCCTCATAAAGGAGGTCCTTGTCCCATGTGACTGATGTGACATATGAAGGAATTTAGAATTTCCCAACAAATTGCATGGGGAAGAGAAATGCGTTGAATGCATAAATGTGAATTTTTAATTCACATGGGGAAGAAGTCAAGGCTTAATAAAGAAATCAATTATGAAAGTTTGACTTGGAGGACATACCAGAAATGGCATGTGATTAGATTAAGGTTTTGTAAATAGGTGATTAAGAAGATTAATGAAAGATAAGAGGTAAGTGGAAAAATATGGAGGATGTGACATTAATCCTGATTAATGGTGTGCACATCCTAATCATGGATTAATTAAGCTAATCCAGATTAGTAGAGGATTATGGAGGATGTGACAAGGAGAGAGAAAAGAGGGAATTTAATATTGATTTAAATTCAAAAGGCTAAATGACTAAATTAAATAAATTGATATATTTATTTAATTTAGAGAAGAAGGGATGAAAGATAAAGTATTTAATTATTAAATTAAATACTTTATAAACCTTAAGCAAAAGGTGAAATATTAATTAAATAGATCATTTAATTAATATTGATATGAATAAAGGGGGTGAATTTGATCATATGGAAGTGGTCAAATTTGGATGTCTACATCAGGTATAGCTCCTTGTCCATATTTTGATCTCTGTCGAACTTAGACTCTACCTTATGTAGCTTTGATATGGCGAAACCAACCTTAGACCAACCGCAGACCAAAAGAAGATGATTATACATAGCTATCAAATTCAAACCTAATGTGTGACAACCCTCACCCTTTTCTTTCAATCCGTGAGGTTGCTGTTAGGCATCAAATCATAGACCATAAAGTGTTGGTGGTTGTGGGAGTTGAATTGGATGCAGTAGCCCTTGAGTGGTAGCAGGTTGTGGTGCATGTGGAAAACTAGAGGCATAAAAATATTTGGGATAGCAAGACAAGGTAGAGTAAGAAATATAGAATGAGCACACAAAAAACCCAACGCTTTCAGCTACTTCTTCTCGAGTGTGGTGGCATTTAATGCATTAACTATGCATTTAGTGTTTTTGCACCCACTAGCCTGCCAAAAAGCTCTCACAATTTGCTTTTAATGGAAAAAGTATTCGCCCAAATTTATTTTTCATGAAAAATGAATAATAGAGCTACTCTTACCAATAGAGAAAGAGATAAATAATAATTTTTAAACATTAAAATTATGTTTTTAAATTCAAACTATAGAAATACAAAGAAATATATTTAAATTATAGAATGTGATTGGCCAACCGAGCATATCAAATGCATATTGAATGAATGCAATAATAGCCTTCCTATTAATAGGAACTAATAAATGTTAAAAAGGATTTGATTTTTTTTTAAATTAAAAACAAAAAAATATATGTACTTGTGGGGGGATGGGGTCCACATACCTATACCCCTACAACCTTGTCATTGTGTACAGTCCTCTTTTTACCAGTGATGAAGTGTTTGGCTGCCGTAAGAAAAAAATGTTAGCCTTTTTTAAAGGTTCTTTAAATTTTACTTAAAATTTATAAGGTTGTTGTATAAGTGTTTTAAAAGGGAAGATATTTATTATAAAATTTAAATTTTAAATGAAATATTTTCTAAACCGCCCTTACCCACTTACTTTTAATTTTAAAATATCAAAATATATGTGACATTTAAAAATTTGATTTTTTTTAAATATTTCCAAATAAGGTTGGATTTAATTTTGAAGTGGGGTCCACCAAAAATTTGCTTATATAGTTAAATCAGATTTTTTTTTCAAACTTGCATAACTTTCACCCACAATGTTCATTTTTTGACTTCTTATAATTGTTGGAAAGATGGTCTTGAGAACTACGTAGTGGTATAGGTTTGGTTCCATTATTTTTCCATTTTAAATAGTTTTTGGGGCCTAAAAATAAGATGTTCTCAGTTGCACAATTTTGAGCATAACTTTTGCATACAAAATTGGATTTTTGATTTCAAAGAGGTGTTGGAGAGCATCTACAGTGTACTACATAGTGGTTCAATCATATTATTAGTTTGTGGTGAAAGATGAGTTTTTTTACTTGTTTGATCACTTATAAGTGCCTAAGATTTGAGGTGTGATTGTGTGAGCATCCAGAAAAGTGAAGAGGCGAAACCTTGAGGGAGTACATGTTTTTATATGATATTTATGATGGTACAACTTATTATCAGTTTGGTGCTTCCTGGTACAAGTTTACATGTGTTTTTTAGAGTTGGGACTTTGATAGTGATAGGTACACAGGTTTTCTTTGGTTTGAGGACATGGTTTGACACAAGTGGAGACTTTGAGTCTTGTATGGGTGATAGTTGAGTGGAGGTACAATGATGGCTATGGTTATGGTGTCATGGGTATGCGGGTACATTTGATGCATTGGCACAACATGATCATGTATGTGGTTGTTTGGTAGTGATATGCTTTGATGCTAGGAGATTGTTCTTATCTTCTTTATGCTTATTTGGTTCATGTCCTATGGTTACTCATTTGTGGACATAGTTGGAAAATCATATATGTGGTTGATTTGGTGTTTGAGTCTTGATGTCCATAGGATTATCTTCTTTGATATCTCTATTTGAAAGTCACTAATGTGATGATGAATTTGCATGTTTCAGTGGTTGGATGTACTGATGAGGGTGCAACCCGAGACTTAGAAAATAACCCACAAACAAGAGAATAATTTTATTATTCAGAAAATGGAGCTTCCTACATGTAGAGGATCTCAAATCCCCAAGTTCTACAACACATGCAAGTTGCAGAAAGCTACAGAATCACCCTTTCGCAATATGCGAGCTTGTCCCCAAAAAGTTACCCAAAAATTAGAAACCCACCCATAAATAGAGCTCCTCTTTAGTTTGGAGCCAAAACAATATTCAAATTTTAGTTTAGGCAGTTTGGCACCGAAAAATTACAACTTGAAGTTCAAATTTCAAAAGAACATTTACAATTGTATCTTCTAGAAAGTGCGCCAACTTCCTGGGGTCATAACTTTTGATCCAGGACTCCGACTCGCGAACCGTTGGAAAGGTCTCGAAGTCAATAACGCGCTCTAAATTTGCTACGCTGATTTTGGCAAGTTTCGGGGCCGTTTCGGGAACTCTAAGTGCCTCAAATCTAACTCAGAAGATTTTCAGGTGCAAATCTGGGAAACTAAAACTGCAATATCTTTCAACCCAGGAATAGAAAATAAAAACCATAAATTGGGAATTTCATTATGACAAAAAGGGTATCCAAAAATGTAAAAACATCTAAAAACCGAGAAACTTGAAATTTAACTATTTTTGGGTGATGCAAGATTGCCCATACACCACTGGATGCTCCTGCATCATGTACAAGTTATACAACTTGTAGGTGTTTATAGCCCATTGGGTTATAGTGGGATGAATCAAATGTGGATTGTATATATCCACTAGGTTTGATTCATTATTGTTGTAGATTTCATTAGTTGGCCTTGTCTGTGGTCATTTGTGCATTGCTATGTTGTTTTTAGATGAGAGGATGGATGATTAGATTACTTGATTAGTCAAGTGATGAGACTTGTAGCATGTGGTTTGATCATGATTTCATTATATCTTGGTACATTGATTGGTTATACATTTTCAGTGGGAGCTTTTGACAATGATGATTTGGTGGTGTTGGATTGATTTGGTTTGTGATGTTTTGATGGTGGTTGTTTGTATCTTCTTGGATTGGAGATCTTGGTTTCACTTGTATGTTACTAACATTGTAGTTGAGTGTGTATAGACCTGGATGATCTTCATGGAGGAGATGGTAGTCATGATGCCATGTGTAGCTTGGTTTCATGGTTTAGTGGGAGTTGTTGGAAGGGACGTGGATACATCATTGATGGTGGTTATCTTCATGTGATTAGAGATATGATTTCTTGGTTTAGAGCATGTTTAATATTATGTCATGGTTTACTCTTGATGATAGCTTAGATTTTTGGAATGATATGGGTTCTCTTGAGACTAGAATGTATGCATTGGTGCATGTGATCTCCTAGGAGGAGATGGTTAGATCATGTTGTCATGTTAGGTTCCTGATTCTGCAGTTGGAGCTTTGACATTGATCTTGGTAGTTCTCTTTGTATTGAGTACATTTATAATTTTCTTGATTACTTCATGATGGTGCTATGTTGCATTTGGAGTTTGGCATGTATTGATTGGTTACAGGTGCTTGTGGATACTTGGAGATGTGGATGATGGTTGGAGTTCTCTTGTGATTAGATACATTTGTTTAAGATAGTTACTCTTTAGAGGTTTCAACATGAAGACTAAGAAGCTTTCACTTGGGTTTGGACATGAGTTCATGATGGACCGATAGAGGATATTGTTCTTGGAGTGAGTCATGATGACTTGGTTATCTTGGAGGAGCATTCTCATTCCCCACCCTTGGTCTACTTGGTGATTTATCATTTGAGAGGTATTTCCCATTATTCCTTTTAGATGTGTTATGTTTCATGCTTTTATTCTCATGGGATTGAGTAAAGTCATGGTGATTGATTTTGGAGGCTCATTTGAGGATGGTTCAACATGATTTTATATGCTTTATCTTTCAGAGATATGGATCTTGAGCTATGGATAGTTAGTTTTGGAGGATTCATATTGAGGGATGTTTGGCATGGTTATCTCCTTGTGCATTTGAGTTTATTGTTATCATTCATTGATGACAATTATTAGGAGATAATTTATGGGCTGATTTCTAGATTTGGGGATGGTTACTTTGAGTTTGATCTTCTTGATTAGAAGGATTACATCCATGTTGACATTATTGCATGATTCATATGTTGTACTTGATCTATGAGATTGAGTGTATGGATTTTGTTGAGGCTTTTCATTTGGGATTGTTAGGAGATCATACTTGACAAAACATAGCACTTTCGAGGTGTTGGTAGAAGGACATGTTATGGTTTACAGGTTTTCTCTCTTCATGGTTCCTTCCTAGATGTTCATGGTGTTTGGAGGATGGTGGCAACATGTTGTGAGAGATTATGTAGCTATTTGGGTTGCATATGTAGATCATTGTTATTATTCTTGGTACTTCATTGTTTATCATTTATCCAACCTTGATATAGTGTTGACTGGTAGACTTGATATGCTTTGGCATTACCCATGCAGTGGGAGTTCCTATATATTTATGTTCTTCATTGGCATGTTTGATATAGGGAGCTTATGATTACGGTTTTTGAGTTGCATATGTTCTTGCATTGAGTTTACTGATGTTACTGATACCTAGGAGGTATGGATGGTTGGATGTATTAGCATGTGTTGTGGATGCTATTTATGATCATGTGGGTTGTTTTTTACTTAACAACAACTTTTTTGGAGGCTTTGTTATCACCTGGATTTGATGCTTGTGTTCTTGGATTGGTGCATCTTCACCTTGGCATGTTCCCTTTTCTTCCATAGGTGGCATGTTGGAGGATGAGAGGAGTTCTTACTTGAGATGGTGGTCACTTTGTTCTTATTGTAGGTATCTTGATGGAGCATGATAATATTGAGGAGATTCATGTGGTTTCATGTATGGCTATGATGATGTATTTCATGAATTGATCCCTTATGCAATGTATACAACAAATGGGAGAATGTTGGGATCTGGTGTTGTACACCTTTGCATAAAATTATTTATTATAATATTGTAATTAAATAATTATTTAGTTGTGATGTACCTAGGTGGAGTGGTTGTTCATACTAGGTAATTATTCGGGGACCACTTTATGTTGTATTGTAACATTGTATTATTATTTAATGTGTGGGAGACATGTGATAATAATTGAATATTGGGGAAATATTAAATAAAGTGAAAAATTAGTACCCAATATTAAATAAGGGGTTAGTTGTTTTTTGTTTAAATGGTTTTTTGGCACATGGTTTTATCTTACCACTTGGTTGTATTTGTGTGAGCTTGATTCTATAAAAGAAAGCACATGTTTAGTGGTTATGGTTGGTTGGGTGAGTGGGTTGTCATTACTGAGTCTTTTTGAGGAGTGCATATGTGAAGCATAGCATGGAATTTGTGGATTCATGCTTGGACACATAAGTATGCTTTGATAGGCTTGATGCTTTAGTGGTATTCATTGTAACTCTTGTATTTTTTTATTGCTAAATAATATGATGGAGTATGGATTCTTTTGAAGGATGGTTTTTTCCCTCTTAAGGGTTTTCCTAGGGTATATCTTGTGTTATCTTGTGGATTGTCTATTTGATCTATGCATTATGGTTACTTGTATACATGTTTATCTCTCATGGGGTTATGTAGGAAATGGAATAAGTTTTTGGGTTGAATGCAATATTTCCTAATAGTGTTGCATGTATGTGTGGATCTGGGTCCAAGTTAAGGTGTGTTGTGGTCTGCCTTCATTCCTTTTCACCTTGGGAATGTTTTGGTGCTGACCTAATTTGAATTTGCATAGTTGAGGTGCATCTTGACCCTACAAATTCTTTTCAAGGTTGAATATGGTATAAATAAGTGTTGAGTTGATGGAGAATCATGAAGAAAAGTGTGTAATGTGAATTTTTGAGATGTGAAGTTTGAAATTATGAAATGAAATGTGAGCTTTAATGCCTAAGACTACTAGAATTAGTGAGTAGAATGTGTCTACATTCTATAGAGAGAGTGTGAATGCTTTGGTGAACCAGTAGTGGAACTTTTTTGTTGCTCTGAGATGGATTTCTCATTCTAACAATCTTGTTTCTTCTTCTTTCTAATTTGGTAGTGATCCCTTCTTTTCTTTTAGGAAGCAATCCCTTCGGTAGTGAGCCTATTGTTCTCATGGGTTTCCAAATAAATATGGTGCTCTCATGTGTTTGGATGTGTTTGCATTACTATTTCTCATATTTACATTTTTCTAATGAATGATAAGGGTGCAATTGTTGTTAAGGGTTTAAGGACTAATTCAAATCTAAATGTTAGTGATGGTTTTGATGTTTTAATGTACAACTGATTCAACCCCCTCTCAGTTGTCTTGTGCATTCAACAATTGGTATCCAAGCAAGGTTCCTTATAAGAAAGATTAACCAATTGAGGTAGATATGGGATGGCACACAAGAAGGGGTATCCTTTGTTTGATGGATCTGATTATGCATTCTGGAAGATCAGGATTGGATGTTTCCTTATTTCTATAAGGTTTGTAGTTTGGAAGTCTGTTGAAACTAGATATACAATGCCTGCAAATGGTCCAAGTACTAGTGATGAGGTCAAGGCATATGATAACAATGGAAAAGAAAGGTATGCTCTTTTGAGTGGTCTTTCTAATTTAGAACTTGTGAAAATTATGAGTCTTAAAATTGATGGTGAAATTTGGAAAAAATTGGAAAGTATCTATGAAGGAGATGATAAAGTCAAGCAAGCAAAGATGCAAAATCTGAAGACTAAATTTGAGACCTTAAGGATGTCAAAAGATGAAGATATTATAGGATACATGAATAGAGTGGATGAAGTTGTCAATTCCATCAGAGGCCTTGGAGGAAAAATTGAAGAAGAAGAGGTGGTAAAGAAGGTACCAAGAACTCTTACTAAAGATTATAGTAATAAAGTTTCTACTATTGAAGAATTTCAGAATTTAGATCAATATTCTAGAGATCAATTGTTTGGTAATTTAACTATATTTAAATTGAGAGTTTGTTCCAAGTGATGTAAGAAAGGAGTCTGCTTTTAAAGTTGGAAAAATAAAGAAGAATGCAGAATTTGATCTGAATGAGTTTGATGAGCTAGAAGTAAACTTTGTGAGGAAATTGAAAAAGGGCACTGGAAAATATAGAGGTAAGTTACCATTAAAATGTTTCAACTATGGAAATATTGGTCACTATGCTTCAAGATGTCCTATCAAAGCTTCAAGAGATAGACCTAAGGAGAATAAAGGTAAATCAATTAATAAAATTTATTATGTTAGAGAAGATGCCAATATATCTGATGATGAATCTAATTACCATGATGATGAAGATGATGAATTCTTTTTTCTTGGTTCTAAATGTTGTAACTAGTTCTACTAACTTTGAAAGATGTGTGAAGGAAAGTGTTCTAGAAACAGATCATACCCTTGAAGGAGAAATGGTGACTTGTTTTCATGCTAGAGGAGAGAAGAATGACTAGATCATTGACAATAGATTCTCAAATCACATGATAGGTGATAAGAGTAAGTTTTTTAAGCTTGAGAAGTTTGAAGGTGGTTTAGTTAAGTTTGGTGATGATACATATGCTAAGATATGTGGAAAATTTTTAATTAGTTTTGATGGCAAGCATAATATAGATGATTTTCTTTATGTCAAGGGTCTGTGACATAACCTTCTGAGTGTAGGAAAAATGCATAGAAAATGATAAAATCTTTTGTTTCAGGACAATGGTTGTGAGATCATAAAAGTCTTTGGAACTATGGTTGTAGTATGAATAAGGATAGATGGAAATGTTTATCAACTTAAGGGTGCAAATGGTAAATGATTTATGACTCATATTAATGAAAGTTGGCTATGGCATATAAGAATGTGTCATATCAATCTTGATAGCCTAGTAAGGATGAGTTCAAATCAAGTTGTGAGAGATCTGTCAAAGATCACAAAGTGTATCAATGATTTCTACAAGGAATGCTATATTGGGAAGCAAGCTAGAAAGTGTTTCAAAGTAAAATAACAATCTACTATCTGTCCTTTGGATTTGGTGCATACGTACCTTTGTGGACCTACAAGAATCAAAAAATTTCAAGGTGATAGGTATTTCATGCTATTAATTGATCATTATTCTAGAATGACATGGGTTACTTTTCTCAATGAAAAATTAGAAGCTTTAGATAAGTTTAAGACATTCAAATATATGGTTGAGAGTGAAATAGATATGAAGATAAAATGTTTGAAATATGACAGAGGTGGAGAGTTCACCTCTAATGAGTATAACACTTTTTGTGAAGATCATGGAATAAAGAGACATTTGTTAGCCCCTAGAACTCCTTAGCAGAATGGATTTGTGGAAAGGAAGAATAGGATTGTTCAAGAAGCAGCAAGGACAATGATGAAGGAAGAAAATCTATTGGATATCTATTAGAGAGAAGAAATTCATATTGCAGTCTACATACTTAATAGAGCACACGCAAGGAAAAGCAATTCAAAGACTCCCTATTAGTTTTGGTATGCGATGAGTCCATATATTAGTTAGTTTTTATATCTTCTATACATACTTATAGACATTACCAAGACATAACTCCTATACATGTTCATATATTATGCTATCTTTGATACCTATTATGCAAACCCTAATCCTAGTTTAAGTATATGGAAATATAATTATGATGTGATGGTTAATGCATGGTTTATGTGTGAATATGTATGAATTATGATTGGATATCTAGGATTAGTCATGGTTGCTAGTACTATGTACATGATTTTTGAACTAACCCCTTGTATCTAGAGAGGCACTGTAGCCCATAGTAACTACAACACAAAACCCACAACCAAAGGAGTTCCTGAACAATGAAACAGGGGATTCACAAGATAAAGTAAACACAATGAATACAACATGAAGATAAGGTATTTAATGAAGGAGATAGTGAATCATTATGAAGAACAATAAAGACATTAGAGAAGGAAAACCCCTATACAATTGGGATTCTAAACAAAACTAATTTAGAGTGTTCTACATTCAAGTCTGTTATACTAGAGTCACAATCCAATTTGGACTCTTCTTATTTTCTAGTTGCATTTAGAGTTAACTAAATCTTTGTCACCCTCTAAAATATAGGGAGTGTTCATTAAAGGTTTTAGTTTAGAGTCCTATTTTGAATAATCTCCCTCGTTCCTATATGTACAACATGTTGGTTGAGTCATAGGTTAGCTAGCCAATTTTTAGTCAATTAGTTTTTAGCAATTATCAGATACTCTTTCAGTTTTTAGTTGAAATAAAAACTATGTTTATTGTGAAATTATGATTTCATGAATAATATCTTTAAGAAAAATCTTATGTGATATTCTGGATTTATTCAATCAATGAATTTAAGTTGTTATGATTATGTTGGATCTAAGGAGTTAGATTTGGTTTTAGATTAGTGAAGACAACTAATTGAGCAAGGGCCACTCAAGGTAACTATCATTCACTCCTTTCCTTTCAATTATTTTAATTTTTTTTTAGTTGTTACTTTATAAATGTAGTTTGTGTTAACAAATTTTGTGTGTTTCCAATCATTGATGAATGCATAAACAATTTTTGTTCCATAGTTTTATTGTAATTACTAGTGTTGTTGTACTCTAAAGTGTAGAATAGGTTTAATTAACAGTTTATTCAGTTTCTAGTATTTACTTTTCAACAATAGTTAGCTATAGTCTTATACTGTAGGTACGTGTAGTCATAGGATCATCTTTACTTTCCTTACTGTTTTGCAGTTTTATGATTTTCCAGCAAATGTAATGTCTTTTCTAGAATGGTTTAGGTAGTTTCTAGTCTTTGAAAGCACATATAGTGCTAGTACCATCACCAGCCTACTAGCCTTGGTCAATAATTCAATGAAGGTCTTTTTAATGTTGAGTGGACTATTCAATTAGGTTTTCCCCTCTGAAGTGTGTGATCACCACCAAGTTTTTGAGACACTAGTAAGGAATCTATAGTATGGAAGGACCCCTATTGTGAAATATTTTAGAGTTTTTAGAATAAAATGCTATATCAGAAGAGATGAAGAAAGCTTAGGAAAGTTTGATGCAAGATCTGATGAAGGAATCTTCCTTAGATATTCTACAAGAAGCAAGGCTTACCAGTGCTACAATAAGAGGCTAAAAATGATTGTTGAAAGTGCAAGTGTCAAAGTGGATGAAGAATTACATGAGTTTAATGATGATAGATGGATACGATTAGATGAGTTATCTTGTAGAGAAGAAGAGGTAAGAAAAAAGAAGTGTAGGTTGAAGAGGAAGAAACTCTAAAAAGGATCCCTAAGACCCATAAGTATGTGTAGAAGAATCATTCAGAAGATCATATTATTGTGAAAAAAATAGAGGTGTTTTGAAAAGAAGAAAGGTTGTTATGATAGAAGAACAAGTAAACCTATGTTTACTTTACAAAGTTGAACCTAAAATAGTGATTGAGGCATGCAAAGATGAATATTGGATCAAGGCTATGGAGGAAGAATTGATGCAGATTGAGAATAAATAGACTTGGGAACTTGTCCCAAGACTAGAAAAAATGAATGTGATTGGAACTAAGTGGGTATTCTAAAACAAGCTAAATGAGAGTGGAGAAGTGGTAGGAAACAAAGCAAGAATTTTTTGTAAAGGGTACTCACAAGTGGAAGGAATAGATTTTGAGGAGACATTTGCTCTAGTGGAAAGAATGGAAGTTATTAGGACGATTTTGGCTATTCCAGCACATAAGGATTTCAAAGTCTATCAGATGGATGTGAAGTCTACATTCTAAAATGGTGAGTTGGAAGAAGAGGTATATATTGAAAAATTAGAAGGCTTTCAATTATTAGATGATCCTAATATGGTTTGTAGATTGAAGAAGGAATTATATAGACTCAAGCAAGCTCCTAGAGCTTGGTATGCAAGATTGGATAGGTACTAGTTGTAGCAAGGATTCAATAAAGGTATCATAGATAAGAATTTTTACTTTAAGGTTGAAAAATATCAAATATTGATTGTGGTTGTGTATGTTGATGACATAATTTTTGGAGGAAATAAAGTTATGTGCAAAAGATTTATAGAAGAGATGCATAAAGAGTTTGAGATGTCTATGCTTGGGGAGATGAATTTCTTCCTTGAACTTCAAATTAATCAAACAAAGGGATATTTATTTCACAATCTAAGTATGTCAAGGAAATGTTGAAGAAGTTTGGGATTGAAGACTCTAAACCAGTATGTACTCCTATGGTTACTGGTTGCAAAGTGAGAAAAATGATGAATCACCTAAGGCTGATCAAAGCAAGTATAGATCAATGATTGTAGGACTATTGTATCTAACTACTACTGGAAAATATATCATGCATGAAGTCTATCTTGTGGCTAGATTTCAAGAAGATACCAAAGATTCACATGTTACAACAGTGAAGAGAATATTTAGATACTTGAAGGGCACTTCATAACATGGTTTGTGGTATCCAAAGGATACTAATTTCTCTCTTAGTACTTATACAAATTAAAATTGAGTAGGTCATGTGGATGATAGAAAAAATAAAAGTGGTGGTGCATTCTTTATTACAAGTAGGTTAGTGTCTTGGCTAAGAAAGAAGTAGGATTCAGTGTCATTATCTACTAAAGAGGCATAATACATTGTTGCAGCATCATGCTACACACAAGTGTTATGGATGAAGCAAATCATGAAGGATATTAGAGTGGTATATGATCGACCAATTTCTATCTTATGTGATAAAAAAAGTTCTATTAATATTTCAAAGAATCCGCTAATGCATTCAAGGAAAAATCATATTTCAATCTAGTATCACTTTTTGAGAGAAAAGGTTGTAGAGAATGAGGTAAAATTAGAGTATGTGCCTACTAAGGATCAGGTTGTAGATATCTTCATGAAGGCTCTTCCTAAGGATAATTTTGAGTATCTTTGGGAGAAGTTTGGGGTTACTGACCCTCCTTTCAATTAGATGCATAAGGATATGCATTATTCTATTGGATTTCAAGATTTGTTCCTTGTTCTAGATTGATGTTGGTGGCTACCTCTCGGGGGGAGTAGGTAGTGGCATTATTGCTTGTTACTGTCAAGGGGACTAAGTGTTATCATTATGTGGTATATAGGTTTTTTCCCTTGTCATCCGTGTTAAAGGATATGTGTAGTTTTTGCTAGTTGATGAAGTGTGGTGTAGTGTGCATAAAAGGTGTGAAGAAAATAGAGTGTAGTAAAAGAAAAGGAAGTTGCAAAGTTGTAGGAAGTTGGTGCAGGTGCACCCTTGCAAGAATATGCCTCCATGAGGAAACTTTAGGTTTTTGAATTTGTATAGTTGTTCTCATGTTTTAATAAGGTTTAAATAGCCATTTTAAGCATGTAATAGGTCTTAGATAGCTATTTTAGGCAAAAATTTAAAGTTGCAAATATTGACAAAAGTTGTCATAGCAACATTGTAAAAAATGCAAAAAATGCCAAGTAGAGGAATGCCAAGAGACAAAGTAGTTAAAGAGTTAGTTCTAGGCATTTTATTTTATTTATAAAGGAATTTTTTAGCCTCATACATTTCGAGGAAGGTTGGGGAAATAAATAAATAGAAGAAGTTCAATGAAAAACACAATTATTTTGTTATTTTTCTGCAATTTCCTAATTTTAGGTCACTGTACGGCTATGTTTTGTGAATAATACCTCTCCTCCTCCATCGTATATTTTAGCCCTATGAATCCTCTTTAAATTTCATTTTAATCCATACTGTTATGAGACAGTTATAAGCAATTTACTTATGGCAGGGAAAACCCTAAATTAGGGTAAACATTGTATAAGAAAAATTGTGTTTCTTAGATTTGCACCAATGGAATCTTCTATAAATTGGTGAGTCTATTTCAAGATAGGTATTGGAGAATTTGCAAGCTTTTGGAATCCATTTATTGACTGGTCTATCATAACAAGGTTGTTACAGTCCAATTATGGGGTCAAAAATGAGGGTTTAGAATACATGTTTGTTGAAGTATCATGAAGTAAGATTGGGGAATGGTCTAATGTGTTTGTGTAGTCATAATTACACTTTTTTGTGGTATTTGTAAAGATATTTGGGCTTGGGAAGTTTTTTTGATAGTTTATGTGGTTTAAATGGGCATCATGGTTGATTAGGACAGTCCACTTGAAAGTTCTTATGTTTAAGTTGATGAATGGGTTTGGGTTAATACTTTTGATGTTGCTAAGGTGTTTTAGGGATCAATAAGTGGTTTGGTGCCCTATTTTCAGCTTGATTTTTTTTGAATCAAGAGTTTATGAAGGAAAGTTGCATTGTAGTATGGTGAACTATGAGAAGTGAAACCTAATCTTGAGAGTTTGTAATTTTGGACCCTTGTTATTGCATCAGTTTGGTATCAGAGCTAGAAGGCTTTGGGAAAAGAGATCTAGTGTTGTCTTTGTGTGTTGTGGTTTTGTGCAAGTTGGTTTCCAAGAGATTATGTGGTGGAAAAGTGGAAAGACCTAGGTGAGGAAAACTGAAGAGGAAGCAAGGAGAGACTTGCTTGTGAAAATGGATTTGTTGAGAAGACATTTGTAGGTAGAGGGTTCCCAGAAAGAGAGGAAGAGAAAAGAGGAAAATACAAAGCAAAGGAAGAAGGATCAAGAGATGAGAGAATTGAGGAAAGAAGTAGAAGAAACCAATATGAGGATAGAAATATTTGAGGCTGAGATGAAGTAGTTGTATAGACAAGCATTTAGTTGGCATTTGACAGTGAAAAAGAAAGTTGAATGGCCATTCAAAAGATAGTCAAAAAGAGAAGAAGACAAATGACGATGAAAGAGGAAGAGTTTCAATATGCAGAAGAATAACTCAAGGATGAAGATAGTGCAGTCATTCCCAAGCATGAAGGTGAAGATAAAGCAGAGGTAAAGGACCTAATTTTAGAGGAAGGAGATATTGAGTTGGTGTCAAGATTGGATGAAAAGATCAAGGATGAATTTCTTTTGGAAACTTGAAAAGAGTTGAAGAGAGATGGAGGTATTGTGGTAGGAGTAATGTATCATTTCTTTGTTGTACTAATTTTTTGGACAGGGAACAATTTGAAGATCAAAGAGAAGCAGTTTAGAGAAGGACCAAAGGAGAGTGGAACATTTTAGGGCACAAATGAGTAGATTCATAGAGACAAGACAAGATAGAAGCATGTTGGCATTTACCAACTCAAAAAAAGGGTGAAGATGAAGGTTGCAAAGCATAAAATACTACAAGGAGGATCATTAATGATGAAGGTTTGTTGCATTCAATCCAAGAGGACTTGGAATTATTTTTGGGAGGAGAGAATGGTGTAGGTGCACCCTTGCAAGAATATGCCTCCATGAGGAAAATTTAGGTTTTTGAATTTTTGTAGTTTTTCTCATGTTGTAATAAGGTTTAAATAGCCATTTTAAGCATGTAATAGGTCTTAGATAGCTATTTTAGGCAAAAATGTAAAGTTGCAAATATTGACAAAAGTTGTCATAGCAACATTGTAAAAAATGCAAAAAATGCCAAGTAGAGGAATATCAAGAGACAAAGTAGTTAAAGAGTCAGTTCTAGGAATTTTATTTGTTTTATAAAGGAATTTTGTAGCCACATACATTTCGAGGAAGGTTGGGGAAATAAATGAATAGAAAAAATTCAATGAAAAACATAGTTATTCTATTATTTTTATTCAATTTTCTGATTTTAGGCCATTGTACGGCCATGTTTTGTGAATAAGACCTCTCCTCCTCCATGTTAGATTTTGTCCCTATGAATCCTCTTTAAATTTTATTTTATTTTATTTTAATCCATACTGTTATGAGAAAGTTATAAGAAATTTGCTTCTGGCAGGTAAAACCCTGAATTAGGGTAAACAGTGTATAAGAAAAATTGTGTTTCTCAGATTTGCACCAATGGAATCTTTTGTAAATTTTTTAGTCTATTTCAAGATAGGGATTGGAGAATTTACAAGCTTTTGGAATCCATTTATTGACTATTTTTTCATATCAGGGTTGTTATAGTCCAATTATGGGGTCAAAAATGAGGGTTTAGAATACATGTTTGTTGTTCTTGAAATATCATAAAGTAAGATTGGGGAATGGTCTAATGCATTTGTTTAGTCATAATTACACTCGTTTGTGGTATTTGTAAAGATATTTGGGATTGGGAAGTTGGTTTTGATATTTTATGTGGTTTAAATGGGAATAGTGGCTGATTAGGACAGTCCACTTGAAAGTTCTTATGTTTAATTTGATGAATGGGTTTGGGTTAACATTTATTATGTTGCTAAGGTGTTTGAGGGATCAATAAGTGGTTTGGTGCCCTGTTTTCAGCTTGATTTTTTTGGAATCAAGAGTTTGTGAAGGAAAGTTACCTTGTAGGATGGTGAACTATGAGAAGTGAAACCTAATGTTGAGAGTTTGTAATTTTGGACCCCTGTCATTGCATCAAAAGTGAGAGTAGTATATGATTTATGTCAAAGGGGGAGAGATTCAAATATGCCACCCTTTTCCATTGATATCAAAGGGGGAGAGAGTTAACTGAAAAAAATTATGAATTAAGGAGGAGAGAAGTCACGAGAAAGAGAAAGTGTTGGAAAGTATAGATGCTTGTGTAAGGGGGAGCGATGTGCATTATGGTGCAGTATATGTGTTGGTGATTATTGTTATTTTTGTTTTGTTGATGGTTTTTCCATATGTTTCCATCAATGAAAAAGTGGAAGATTGTTGGAAATATGAGTAGCTTGTGTGTTTTCATTGATTTCAACAAATCTTTGTTGCATTAATATCAATAGATCTAGATGAAGATGCTTTGATTTTGGTTGCATTATGTTGTCATTAGTAGTATCGCTAATGTCAATCTCTAGTGTCACTTTGAAAAGCATGTGTTGTTGAGTCAAACCTCTTGTGTGGTTGAGATTCTAAGAAGGTTTCTTAGATGATGAGAGTTTGTTTGTAGTGCTTGGTTTCCAAGTGCTTTTGAGAAAATTTGAAGAAAAGAGAAAATAGTGTGGTTGAGAGGTGTTCAGTATAGCGGAGTGGTGTTTAGTTTTTTTCTCCACATTTCTTCATGGTTGAATATCTTCCTATGTAGTTTAGATATGTTGATAAAAGGTGTTTAGAGGTGTTATATCCATAGTTTTAGGTTTTGGATCGTTGTGCATAGAAAGTTATATTCACCAGTGAGAACTAGGAAAGTAGTATTGTTTGAGAGAAATGATTTTCCTTTGAATTTATTTGTAGTGTGGTTTCTAGTCTTGAGGATCTAAGGGTGTTCTTATATGTCTCATATCTATCTTCAGTCTAAGTTTCTTGTGTTTTGGTGCTCTGTAAGGTTGGATTTAGGTGTTGCAATGTGTGGAAGGTTAGCTAGTTGTGCAGAATGAATATGTTCTTTTGGTGTATGATGTTGTGAAGGATTTGTTGGATTTCAAGGTGTTAATGGAATATTCTAGATGGTGCTTAAGTTTTGTGAGTGGTCCATGAGTCATATTTGGATCAAAGGAAGCATGTACTTAACTGTTTAATGGTGTTAACATAGGTTCAACTAACCTTGGGTGTTTACACTAATTACATATATGCTTCAGTGTTTATGGAAGTGTGGCATGGTGTGTATGTGTGGATTTGGGTCTAAGTTAAGGTGTGTTGTGGTCTACCTTCATTCCTTTCCACTGTGGGAATATTTTGGTGTTGACCTAATTTTAATTTGCACAATTGAGGTGCCTAACCGACCTTATGAATTATTTGCAAGGTTGAATATGGTATAAATAAGTGTTGAGTTTATGGAGAATCATGAAGAAAAGTGTGTAATGAGAATTGTTGAGATGTGAAGTGTGAAAGTAAGAAATGTAATGTGAGATTTAATGTCTAAGACTACTAGAAGTAGTGAGTAGAAGGTGTCTACATTCTACAAAGAGAGTGCAAATATTCTAGTGAAGCAGTGGTGGAACTTTTCTATTGCTCTGAGATGTATTTCTCATTGTAACAATCTTCTTTCTTCTTCTTTCTAATCTAGTAATGAGCCCTTCTTTTCTTTTGGTCAGTGACCGATAGTGAGCCTATTGTATTTAGTGTTGCAATTAATTTATATTGTGAGCTAATCCTCACTGTGGTTTTTCCCTTCTTGGGTTTTCCATGTAAATCTGTTTTTCTCATGTGTTTGGATGTGTTTGCATTAATGTTTCTCATTTTTACATTCTGCTAATACATGATAAGGGTTTAATGGTTGTTGAGGGTTTAAGTACTAATGTAGATCTAAATGTTAATGAGGGTTTTTATGTTTTAATGTACAACTGATTCACCCCCCTCTCATTTTTCTTGTGTATTAAACACCATATTCATATAAAATTATAAATTATTCAATTTTCTAGCTATAACACCCTAATTCTAGTATACTTAACCATGTGGATTCTCCAGTTCTTATGCCTTTCCATTCTACCAAATACTCAACATATTCCATAACATGATTATTCATAGACTTTACTATCTAATAGGAATTATATTTTTCCAATTCAAATATTTAGATCATATTATTGATTTTTTATTTATTTTTAATGTACCATCAATTTTAAGATGATACTCATGGATGTTTGTAATAATAAAATAGGAGATATGTTTCTTTATCCCTCAATAATTTTTGGGCCCTATATTCTTCTATCAAAACTTATTTTAAGTTCCTTTTGGAAATATTTTCTTCCTAAGATGGGACAAAATTAGGTTTCTATATAAAAACTCCTTTCCATCTTTTTATCTACATGATCATTGTACTTTTCACTACTTTTAGCCCACAATTCCATGATTTATTCATATACATTTTGTATGTGTAGAAAAATATAGGTCCTTTCCACTATACATTTGGATTCCATTATGATCTCTTAGCCCCATCACCCCTCTAGGGATGCATCCATAAACTACCTAGAAGGAGTTTTTTTAATACCTTTGTTAAGTGAATTGGTATACAAAAATCAAGCATGTGCTAAAATTTAGTATGATCTCTTTGGCTTCTCCCTTATAAGACACATCAAAAATAAAAATTCATCTTACTTCCCCTTTTCCTCCATCAAATTATCCAAAATTTCTCTCAAACTTTACATCCTAATAAAAAACCCTACTTTTAGGCAATCCATGCAATCATGTAGTTCTTTTGAGAAGAACAAATTTACCACATGTAATGCATAATTGGTTTTCTAAAATTGGATGAAATATACTATATTGGATAGGTAGTCTACTATCATGAACAATGGATTATGAAAACATTGAGTTTTGGATAGTCCAAGGAAAAATTCTATACTAATGTCCTTCTACAACCATTATGATAATGGAAGGATTTGATGAATACAACCCTATGTTCTAATTACTATCTTTTATAGACTAGCAGATTTGAATTTTTGATCCCATCTATTACCAATAATAAATTTTAATAATCAGCACTAATGTCTTGTTAATTCCAAAATAGATTGATAACCCACCACTATTTTTTCTCAAATTAGGTTCTCTTACATCAAACCTTACGGTGTACACAATTGTTGTTGTTTGAACAATAAACCATCCTAGATTTAGTAATCCAACCACAACCTCTTATCACCTCTTCTAGGAATTTTGAAAAAACTCTAGGCTTCATTGAAATATGCATCCTCTGGATATAATTCCCTCATGTGATATCAAATCCAAAAGCTTCCACCCTCATCTTGTTGAGAAATATAATCCTTCTTCTAAAGATATATGTGTTCCTAGATAAGATTGTACACTCCTGTGTTTCAATGTGAATTGGTAACTATACAATAATTCAACCCCTTTTACATGTCTTTTATTCAATTTCCCTTGGATGTTAATAAAATCTAAGGCTTGGTGATTATTAAATAATATAAATTCCATCAACAGTAATTAATTCCACCACTTTTTCAATGCCTTAACAATGACATGAAATTATTTTTAGAGTAAAAGGTAAATTTCTAATTAATTAGCTCTTTTTTTACACTAGCATACTTAATCTTACTTAGGTCACATACTTTGTGTCTCAATTCATAGGATTAAGACACATGTCATGATATAATTTAATCCTCACTTAGGGTTTCACTTAGGGTTACTCATCCTTTATCAAGAGTAAATCATTTTATATTATATCATTGTTCATGCCATATTTTGCATCAATAGGGCTTAGGATATTACAATTATTCCTTTATTTTTTCTCTCCTCTTTTGATAGGTGTTTGATTGCAGATGACTTTTGAGAGTGATAAGATAGAGGATTCAACTCCAACATAGTATTAGAGTTCTATATCTATAAATTTTTATCATTTCTTTAAGAGATACATCCTTGAACATTCAAATGGTGCATCTCAAAGACAAAAAAACCCCACCATTGTATCCAAAATGCCCAAAAATATTAAGATTGACTATCAAGTCATCAAAATTGAAAATCACAATATTTTGAGGTATTTTATGGGGGCATAAAAATTAAGGTAAGAAAATATATACAATATACAAAATTTGTACATTTGTATAGATTGTATGACATTTGTACATCACCATACAAGATAGTTTCCATTACTATGTATGCATGCATAAAAAAATAGCATGGTCTTTTTTTTCCAACAAAAAATCTATTTTCTCAATAATTTTTATACATCTTATGGTGGCATATTATTGATACATAGATGATGCATCTTTCTAGCAATTGGCATAAACTTTCCAATCATAATTGTTTTTACTAGAAAAAAAATTCTAGCAACTATTCTCCCACCTATCTACCACTAACATGCCACCCATGAGGCAATCTAACACTTAATCCAATCATAGCCCTATCTCATGGTCATGTGGGTGACTAGGGGCTACCACCCTAGCCTAGCCCCCAAATCCCAATAGCTAGATGCCTAGCCAACAAAGGGATAGATTTTTAGCCCCTAGATTACCTTTTGAAGCCAAATGGAACACTTTTAAAAAATAAATGGGGCATACAAATATATTTTTTCAAATAAAATCATTGAAAAGTTGATTTTGAGATATTTCTAGTGGTGCTAGTTTTTTTCCATATTTATTTGCTAGTGATTTTTATTGCATATTGAACTTGTATCTATCTATTTATGCTTCTAGGCCCATAAATTTTGGCTCAAACCTCCTTTTTTCATGATTCGCGTGGTGTTGGAAAGTTGGTATGGTGCTCTACCTAGATCTCCAACCTATTTTTTGAGAATTTTTACTAGGTACATAAAGATCAAATCTAAAGTGATATTTTTATTTCTTGATTTTTAGTTGTCAAATTTGTAAAAGGGGTTGGCTTATCTTATTGTGAGAGGTAAATTTCCATTCTACATTACTTATTAAAATTATATAAAACACAAAACTAGCATATAGTCACTTTGTAAAATTTAAAACCAAACATACACATGGTGGATAGCGTTTTTATAAAGTAACTTACACTGCTCAATTATGACACATGGAAACCTTAGATAACCAAATTTATCATGTCCAAGGAACTATAGTCTACCTTGAATTATACAAAACCTAAATTAACTCAAGAATATGAGAGATGTTTCACATAGAATCTTATAGGGCTTCTAAGAAGATCTACAATCATTATAAGGGGTTTTTTTGTATACTCAATGAGTTTTGGGCATTACAGATTATCGCAAAGTTGACTATAGTGGAACTTGATTTATTTCCTTCCATTTAAGATTTTTTGGTAAAGTTTAAGTCACTAAGATCACTTTTACATGGTTTTAGAAAGGGCAAGGATGAAAAGGCATACATTTTATTTATTTTATCTAAGCTTTAAGAACCTTTTTAGGTGTTCTCTTCTACCTTCTATTCCAATATGGTTGCATTAGGAGATACCTTCACATTTCCTTCATTTGAGGAATTTTATGATCACTTGACATGGGAACAAACTAAGTTGACATATTTGGAGTCACCTTCTAGTTCCAAGACTTATGCATTTGTCACCCAATCACCCAAGATAAAAGGAAAGAAGACACAAAAGCTCAAGATAGAATCCAGTTGTGAGAGTTTTTCCAAACTTGAGCTGAAGTTAAATCACAAACATCAATACACACCTAAAAATAAAAAATCACTAAACCTGTTGGTTCTTCTTCTGAAATAAAGAGAAATCCAGAAACCTATTAGTTTTGGTAAGCCAGGGGAGAATGGCAGGATTACCATATGCTGAAGGCGCTAGATGATACGTTGGAGGTGTAACCTTATTGAACATCTAGTCTTCTTTGCTACAAAGAAAGGGTCATGCATTTTACCAGCACTTCATCTAGCACATTGTTGTTGTATGCAATACACTTATTTAATGAGTTGCTTTTACTTCATGGTGGTAAAAATGGTGAAGTGCTTGAAGTCAAAGCAGATTTTATTATATGTTTAGCCAAATTAGATAATCAGAGTATGCATTAAAGATGTTATTTCTTTTTCAAAGGAATGACTATGTTTTGAATATACGGGATTATGGAAAATGTGATGAATGAATGTATAATGCAATATGATTACTTAAATTCTTTTGATGATGCAAATGATTTATGATACATGTGAATTGTTAACTACATTTGTGAAGCACTAATTTGTATGTAGGAAGGATTCAAGCCCTTAGGTACAAGAGGGAGAGTATCACTCAGAAGAGGAGCTTGGTTTGACAACCTTGATAAACCTAATTGAGCATACACACACTCACACCCTAGTTTGGTCAAGTTAAGTTGAATTAGTCTGGGAATTGGTAAGTAAACCTACAATCATCGTTTGGGGAATGATTTGAATAGGTTTTAGTTTTAAACTATGATTTCTTGATTGTTCCTTAGTTTGGACTATGCGACTAAATATTTGTATTGAGTATAGGCTCTTCTTTGTGTATATATATAATAACCAATATGTATATACACTTTGTGTATATGTTGTTAATGAATATACATGAATGTGTACATATTGAAAAATAGTAAATATGATATATGTATATATATGTATGTATCAAGTAAAACATATAAATGTAAATACGTGTATAACAATAGTATATATATACATATAAATACATATTTATGTATATTGGCTTGAAAATTATTGGTTTTAATAAACATATTTATTAATATATATTATAACATAGGAACGTTATAATGTGTGTATATATATATATCATGTTATATATATATGTATGATGCTCATACATGGATTATGATAGACTTGTTACCATGGCTTGACCATAGGCGCATTTAATGCTAAGACTGTGTAGTGCGATAGAGGATTTTTAGGCAGCTACAAATACCTGGAATATGCATATAGTAAATGCAACATAGAAAATGAAATATAGTGCAACAAAATGCAAATAGGAAACAATGATAAAATCCATGTTGAATAGCATAATAATATGACACAACTATTGTTAAGGTAAGGGTCCATCACATGGAGAATAAGTCAATACATTTTAATAGCGCATAAAGTTGATAGTAAATACCATTGCAACATGTATATTATGTTTAGTGTAGTGTATAAAGTAAGTGAGAGACTATGTCAATAAATACTTATTCACCACACATGAAAGAAGGAATATAGCTTATACATTGCAAAGAGATTAAATGTAGACTCGAAGAAATAGAATAAATCTTTGGAAGTGCTATCTTTTGGGGTACTAAGATATGAATATGTGGTGTCAAGTCTAAAGTATATGAAGCAAATAAGAAGTCTAAAACCTGCACCATGTACAGGTACAACATTTTGATAAATGTTAAACTCAATCAATGAAGTGTTCATAGAAATATGAGAGGGTAGTCGACCTGTAAACTTAGTAGGAAACCTGTAGCTTTTCATTGTTGTCCCTTGACTCAGTAAAAGAGTCATGTTATCTCACAAAAAGAGATCAAATCGATCATTGGAGAACTGTGGACTGTATGTGTGGAGAATTTGTGAGTTAATTAGCTGAGTCGTTGCATATGATTAAGAAGGTGGCATAATTGCTATCTTGTTTGTAGCCTTTGGTTGCTAAAAATTTAGTATATATAGAGCTTATCTTCCTATCATTTGTAACACTTCTCATTCTAATTTTTATATTTTTATTTTTTTGTATTTTCTGTGAAAGTGAATTAGAGAGCTTAAGAATTAGTGAGTTGCTTGTTATTTTTGTTGGATTTCAGTTGTTTATGATATGTGGTTTGTCCTTGATTACAAAACTGGTTCTTAGACAATGATGATACAGTTGATGATTTGATGATTGTGCAGATGGTGATACAAGAAAATATATAGGGAAAACACATTTGATAAATGTAGTTGATGGTTTTTGCAGATGGTATACATTGTACACAAGACACATAAGATTATACATTTGTGCATTCTTAGATTGACTTGTATACATTGGTGCATTCTCAAATGGGCAGAAAGGTCAAGTGATATGTTTGTGCAAGTGTGTTGAATTCTCCATGTGTTATTGGATGGTTCTGCATATTTGGTATATGCTAACATATCTTGTGTTTATATAAAAATGCAGATTACATGACTTAGGTTTTTACATTTATATGTATATTCTCTATTTTTTATGTGATAAGGTGATAACTATTGATATGAACTTAGTCAAATGTTGATGAAGACCTGCAACATGAACATTATCTTAGACATAACAGATGTTGGCCTCTCACTTTGATCATTAAGGTGTTCTCTCCATTTCAGTCCTTGGGTGATTCTAGCATTTGGCTTACACTATCATAAGATCTCATGCAGACAATGATTCTATGATATTGGTTATACTTACATTGTGATAAGGTTTCAAGTTAAAAGTTTAAAAGGTCTATAGATCTTATCACTTGTGTCTCATATAGTATAAAGGCCTTGAATGTTTCACCATTTGCATCATATTTGTTTTTAAGGTTTTAAAGCCTTTATTATTAAAGGCCTAAGCATCGACATTAGAAGTATGTTTAATTTACATCACTTGGGGTGTCGAGCACTTAAAGTGTCATAATAGTTTTGAAAAGCAAAGAAAAATTAAAAGAGCCTGAGGCTACCAGGCAAGCTAAATCATGAGCCACAAAAGTTAACTCGAGGCATACTTAGGGTTATAAGCTTGTGTCGAAGCTTGGCTTAAGGTTTTTATTGTTTCATTTTTATTTCAAATCCCAAATTAGGGCACAAGAGGCAGAGGCTCACATGGAAAACACTAGGTTTTGCAATGATGTTTGAATCATTCTGAATAATCATGAGGATCTCCTTGATACGACAAAGCTCAACGAGTGTGAGAAGTGGTAGGAGTAAAAAGAGAACAATTATTTCGGTCGGTCCAACATAGAAATGATGGTGATATGGTCATTATTTTTAGGAAATATATTTCATTTTTGTTGTTGTTGTTCCTACTTTTGCATAAACAGTTATACAATGTGAAAGGTCAATTTTTTCGTTAAGAAAGAAAATAAAATTTGTTGGGGTTACATGGCATGAGGTTTTACATTTTCAAAATAGTGGAAATGTGGGTATTTTACTTTAACCCGTATGTGCGTATAGTTAAGGGAAATGAAATTTTGTTTGAGTGGTTAATGTTGTCTAATGTTTCAAAACCCTTTTCTAGTTTTTCGGGGCTGTGGTTTCCATTCATCATGTGGGTAAATGTTTTTGTCTTTGACTTTTGGTGAATGACAATGTTGGTTTTTATAACAGTTTATCATTCTTTTACCTATCACTATATATAGGTAGTTTGCAACTGAAAGACAGTTCAAAAATAATAGAATACAGTGACAAAAGTAGTTATGGAATTCTTAGTTGTTTTGTTGACAGATGGCAGAAGTCAGTATCTTTTTTGGATGTTATAAAAATAGTGATTTGGCACTGTTCTAATTTGATGATTTTATGCTAATATCATATACTATGTAAGAGTTGTCATTTCTGAAATAAAAATATGAGACTTTAGACTTATCTAGAAGTTGTATTACATTGAAAATATTTATAACAGTGAATCTTGGATTGTTGTATTTAAGGAAGATGTTGTCATTCTCATACAACATTCTTCAATGTGCTCATTGAAAATCTTCATGGTCTACTATTGAGATTCTAGGACTGCATTTTCACTTCTAGGGTTTTAATAGTACACTATAATTGATTATTCATTGTATTTTATGGAGTTGGTGCTCCTGAAATGTGGAGGAGTTGGTGCTCCTAAAAAGTGGAGGAGTTGGTGCTCTTGTAACTTTGGAAGTTGGTGCTTCTAATTTGTGTGGAGTTGGTGCTCCTGAACTTTGTAGAGTTGGTGCTCTAAGTGAATAAAGAGAAAGTTTTTCGAGTGGTTTTTATTCCCCAAGAGGGTTTTCCACTTAGGACATATAATGTATTATGTGATGAGTCTTGGTGTGATTTTTTTCATGTCTATTTGATTTTCATAAGTTATCAGAAGCATTAATGTCTATTATCAGTTCTTATTTTTGCAATGTTAATGTGATCTACTGTTACAAGTACTTTCACGGTCATATGTTGCAAACTAGTTGAAAATATTTGTTTATCCAAACATGTTTTGCATGCTGTGATGAAAAGGATTTAGTCTATCACATCACATGTTCATTCATTGATTCATAGTTCAAGATTGTTATGTTTCAATCTGTCATAAAATACTAAAGCTTTTTGTTGTCTCAATACTTATCATATGTCATTCAGTTGCTTAGTTGTTGTAGTATCTCAGCTGCATTAAAATTTTTTGGTCTTAAAGTGATTCAATGATGTTGGTCTTCATTTACATAGTCTTATGAGTTGCACTTGTTTTGTCATCATGCTTTGATTGTTAAACAATTTCATTCACATCTTTTGCAAGTGCAAGATATCTGACACAAATTGTATTGGCATAAGTTGTCTAATGTACTGAGTTAATGTTGTTCTATCTTTGTTTACCCCTTTCCATGAATGCTCTCAAAGTGATTACTTTTCTCTATTATCAATCAAAAGGTTATTTGAACTAAAAGTCTTTGTCAAAGTTTAAAAGGTTTAAATTTTTGGTTTGTCTATTAGAAATTGATTCACCCCCCCCCCCCTCTCAGTGTCTGTCCATACTCCAACAATTTTACAATTATATTGTTGAGAGAATTGGTAGGAGGCTAGTGTTTGGAGATTAGTTGATCTTTGGAGAAGTAGCATTCTTGGTGGTGAAGGCTAAGGTTGGAATGCAACATTATCAAGTTGGAACTTATTATCTAGGCATGTTGATTTCTATTCCACCATTATCTATGTTTGATAGGCCATTTGATTATAATTCCTTTGTTTGGAAAGATTTATTTTTGATTGCATGTTATGCTTGTTCTTATGAACCTAGTTATTTCCTAGTTTGGGAATAATCTTTGAATGCTTGATATGCTTGTTAATTCCTAGAATGGAATTTTCTTGAGTGATTCTTAATTGAGTCTTGAATTAGTAGAACCCTCTTATATGGGAATGCATTTATATTATGTTGAATCATGTGTGGCTTTAATGCTATTAGAATTTACTTAGTTCGTTAAGACTATGTGGATGATGTGTGAAAAATGAAATATGGAATATGTGCTATCTTGATTTGTTAGCTTATGATGCTAGGTAGACCTTTGGGGATAAAGAGGTTACTAATACAATGGGAATGATAGTATGATAGACATGTCATCATTGATAGGTTATATTGTCATCATGCAAACCATGGTAATAGTCTATACTTGATTGTTTAATCATATCTCCTTGAAGTAGGATGATAGTATTTTCCCTAGGGTTGGGATGTATACTAGATTTTCATATCAATATTCTATAGTAGGGTTGAGAAATGTATTATTTTATTATGCTATAATCATATTCCTAAATAGGATTCTATTCCTATTCATGAAATTATAGAAGAGAACTCATGATCTGGCAACCAAAGTCATGTTGAGAAGAGGACTTATAGGTACAAAAGAACAAACTCTTCTCAGGATAATTTCCTCCAAATTATATAGAAACATAGTGAATATTGTAAACATGTGAATATTTTAGGTATATCGAAAGAGAGGATTTATGATTTGTTTATGATCACTTGATCGCTACATCACTTTTGATTGAAACCTTAGGTTGGGGATAACCTATTTGGTTGGGTTGTTTACTTGATTATTGAATGAATCAAATAGGTTGGGATTGACCTATATGATCTGATTGGTCATTTGATTGTTGATTATATCTTTGATTTAGTCATTTATTGATAAGGTTTTACTCTTGAATGGGGTCATTTATTGATGATATTATAATTTTGATTGAGATCATTTATTGATGAGATCATACTTCTGAAAATAAGGCATTTAATGTTGTGTTCATACGTTTTAAAATGGATTCATTTAATGTTATGATGTTATGATTACCCAAGGTGGTTAATTAGGTTATTCTTGGGGTTAGGATAATCCATGGGAAAGGGGGTAACCTAGCTAGACACTAGTATGTGTGCATGTATGATTAATTAGGTTATTCCTAGGGTTAGGATAATCCATGGGAAAGGAGGTAACCTAGCTAGACACTAGTATGTTTGCATGTATGATTAGTGTGATTATACCTAGGGTTAGAATAATCCATGGCAAAGGGTGTAACCAAGATAATAAGTTTGTTATAGACTAGATATTCTTGGGGTTAGGGTAATCCATGGTTAAGGGAATTACCTTGTTGAACATTTTGTTTTGTTATCACCTTAGAGTGAGTTTATGTTATGTTTATGGTCAATACCAAATCAAGCTAAAAGGTGGGTGGATAGATGAATCTCACTCAAAGTAATAGGTGTTGAATTATTTGGAAAAAGTAGTGTAAGTAACCATTGTTTACACTGTTAGTTCACTATGATCCATTATTGCATTCTAGGTAGGGAAACCAAGGTATGGTAGCTCTAGATATATAAGGCACAACACTATGCTCAAGAAGGCCAGTATTATGAGGTTATCAAACCAATATCTTTTTCAAAGGGTAGGTCCATCTTACCAATTAGGTAGATGTGTAGGGGACTGTAGTAAGTCTATGGTTGGAAAAAAATCACTTGAGTGATGCTCTCCATCATACAGTTGGTGGATGGGATTTGAGGATGTATGTGCCAGTATTGGGGACAACTAGAATGTATTCACCAATGATGGGGACATCTATAATGTATGCACCAATGTTGGGGACATCAAGGATGTATGCTAGGTAGGGACATCCAGACCATTTGTATATCTATTTCATTAAGCGAATAGAAGCTATGTATGTAAACATGTATCTCTAATCTTATTGGGAGATTGTAAATGGAAAATTATTATCTTTACATGAGGTTATGTATTAGAGAATCATTACTTGAATTAACGTAATATTTGTACTTTATAAAAATGCAATGGAAATTTGAAATGGGATTAATTTTGAATATGCATTCTTTATTATTAAAATACAATGGAAATTTGGAATGGGCTTTCTCCAAGCATGCATCTTGTTAATGAGTTAGAAAAGAAGAAAATTTATTGCTATATTTGATCACATGTGGGTTAAACATGGTAAAAATCAATGGGTAGAACATTGGGATTGTTATAGTTGGAGTATAAAATTAGGATCCTCACAACATATACATAATTCATCTGATTTACTTAAGTCTCTTTGAGATATTAGTACTTCTCAAATTTTAGCATTCAACTCTTCATAGATTTTAGATTTGGGTTTAGGGACTATTTTTATGATCAATTGTCACTTTGAGGATGTTCTCCATGTTCTTGATATTTTTGCTAACCTACTCTCCATCTACCAGATTTGTCACATTTTCAAGGGGTAATACTATTGACTTTTCACCCAATGGAATTGGTATTCAAGGTCAACTACATGTAGATCTATAGTATTTGAGTACATGGGAGATGTTACATGGTATTCCTAAGTTTTTAGGCATTGAGGATATTTATCGAGGTTGTGTTCTTGGAAAACAACATCAAAAATCCCTTTCCCAAGGGTAACGATCATCATCCTTCTACCTTATTAGATTTGGTACATAGTGATGTTATGTCCTTTCTCACACCATCCTTTTTAGGATTCAAGTATTTTCTTATATTCATTGATGATTACTCTCATCATAGATGAGTGTACCTTCTCAAGCATAAGAGTGATGTCTTTTCCACTTTTAGGACATTCAGAGTGTTCATGGAGAAGTTATTAGGTTCTTCTATTCATTAGTTTCACAGAATAATAAGGGGGAATAGATGAACTAATTTTTTTATGATTATCAAGTACTAATAATGGTATTCATCATAAATTTATGGTTCCTTATACTCCTCAACATAATGGTGTTTTTGAATGTAAGAATAGATCACTCAAGGAGATGGCCAATTGAGTGCTTCAATCACATTCTATTTCTCCATTCTTTTGGGCTAAGGAAATCAATTGTGTTAATTATATTTAAAACTATATTCCCCACAAGGTAGCTCCAAATATCACTCCAAAGAAGACTTGTTCAAATATCAAGCCTAATGTCTCATTCATCTAAATATTTAGTAATGAGGCTTCGAAATTCATACTAGATGGTCAAAGTAAGTATATGGAGAATAAGATTTAACCATTCATTTTTGTTGGCTATTGTGAAGATGTGAAGGCTTACCGATTATTTGATCCTACCACAAGAGATGTCTATATATGCATAGATATCCAATTTAATGATTTATTCTTGTAGTTAGATTATACATCCACTTCTTCCTCACTACTTGCTTTATCTTCATTATCTCATAAAGATAATTTTGCATTGGAGGATACTTTAGATGATGGTTCTATACCACCACCTCCTCTTATTTGTGTTTTCCCTAAGTTGGACCACACTACTATTAAGGAGGATAGATTTTTAGTTGGTGATCATATGGCTTCTCATCACACTCACTCTCACTCTTATAATTGTATTCTTCTTATTCATGTTATATATACTACTTCATAGATTTTTTAGAGTCTTTAAGTATTCTAGAGTGGGATCGAGCTATGGATGAGGAATATTTTTCATAGATGAAGAATCACATATGAGATTGGTTTCTCTTCCTTAGATAATAAAGATAGTTCAGTGAAAGTGGGTGTACCATACCAAGTATGTAGTAGATGGTTTTATTTAGTGATAAAAACCATGTCTTGTTGCTAAGCATTTCTCACAAGTTGAAGGTGTTGAATACACAAATATGTTTTCCCCTATAGCCAAGATGGATTTAGTTTTCTTTATCATTTTTTAAGTACCTCTTAGCATTGATCTATACACCATATGGATGTGAAGAGTACATTATTGTACAATGATCTTAATGAGGAGATCTACATTGAGTAGCCTCTAGGATTTTTGTAGGACTCTTCCCATATTTGAGGCTATAACATACTTTGTATGGTCTCAAACAGTCCCCTAGGGCTTGGTATAAGAAAATAGATGGTTTTATTCTTATATTCAAAGGCATAGAGTTGATAGTTTGATATTGGTCTTGTATGTAGATGATATGATTCTTACCAACATCTCAACCCCCATGCTTCAAGATATATGCAATTAATTGATTGATCACTTTGATATGATATATCTTGGGCTTCTAGAATCTACACTGATTTCTTAGTCTAAAATTTCTTTAGTCTTCTAAGGGTATCTCCATTCATCAATATAAGTATGCCATTTATCTGTTTCACCATTTCAATGTGAATGATTGTAAGCCATCTCCTGCACCATTTTAGTTTGATGTCACATTGATTTTCCACTTTCACTACACCAAATATTAATGCTAATTTGTATAGTCAGTCGGTGGTAGTCTCTTGTACTTGACACACATGCATCATGATATCACCTTTGTTGTTGGGATTGTATCCCATTTTTCTATGATCCTCATGAGAGTTATTGAAAAGTATCCAGTTGAATTTTAGGTATATTAGGGGCATTATACACTTTAAAATTCAATACACACTAGGAGCCTTAGAGGTCATAAACTTCATTGACTTAGATTAGGAATGTGATATTAACCCATGGAAGTCTAATTCCAAGTTTTTTTTTTCCTTGGTTTTGATCCATTTTCTTGGTCTTTCAAGAAGAAAATTTCTATTATATTATCATCCATTGAGGCTAAGTATCAAGGCACAACTCTTAGTAGTTAGGAGGCTTTGTGTATTTGAAAAATTATGACAATTTTTTGTCTCCAACCTAATATTCCTACACTTCTTTGGTGGTGCCATTCACATTTCGCACAACCTAATTGAGCATCAAAGGATGAAGCGTGTCAAGATATAAATATATTTCATTTGATAGCTCATCCATGATGGTCATCTCTCCCTAGAGTTTTTTCCTAATGAGGAGAAAGTTATAAACATCTTTAGTAAATTGTTGGAATTACCTCATTATCTTTAGTTGTGATTGATTCTTGGGGTTAAGTAAGTTGGCCACGTGGAGTCTACTTTATTTCTCCTTCCTTCACATTTTACATCTCTTTTTTAGAGATGATTTTTTCCCCTTGAGGTTTTCTACTTTTCTCTAGTTGTGAGAGATGTTTTTTTATTTATATATAGGTACCTCATTAGACCTAGTTGTCGATACCCACTCTTTTATTTTTATACATTAGTGTATATTTTCCATAATTTAAACTTATGGGGGGTGTTAGAGTAAAAGGTTTAATTTCATAATTATTTTTTAATTAACTAGGTCCCTTTTCACACTAGCATATTTAAGCTTAAGTTTAGGTTATGTTTTTTTTGTCTCAATTCATAAGATTAGGATACATTTTGTGGTCTAATTTGATCCTCACTTAGGGTTTCTTATCATTTATTAAGGTTAAATAATTGTATATGTATCATTATTCAATTTTTTTTTGCATCAATAAAGATTAGATTATTATAGTAGTCCCTTTGTATTTTTCTCTTTTTACATGATAGGTGACCTCTGGGAGTTGTATGGTTGAGGATTCAACTCCAACAATTGTTATCATAAAATAAATACTTTAGTTTTTTATCATTAATTTTTTTACTAAAATATGAAATTACCTTACCCTCTTGGCTTACGATAGTGCTAATGACAATACTAGTAGCATTACAACCCATCTAAATCACCTTGTTAGATTTTAGAAATCTATCAAATTTTAGAAATATATCAATATATTTATGTTATCTTCCACTTAAGAAACTCAAAATAATTCATGACTTGGGGTAACCACCTTAATTCCTTATCACCTCACAATATTTTAGTAATTAGCATACAAATATCATTGAATTTTTCAATGAACTTACTTATAGTGAATTTTTTTCCAACCCATGGAAGATCTAAGATTGAAACAAACTCTATGGTGTTGACTTGTCCAAAGTCACCTTCACCTTTTCTAGTTCCATATTTATCCCATATTTAGAGATTGTAAACACTAAACTTAGATAAACTCTTCCTTTATAAGGCTACACTTATTAAAATTTATCAATATTTCTTCTCTTCATATCTATATTACTTGGAGAACATGTTAAACATGGTATTTCTTTGTTTTGATAAACATATCATCTACATATAGTATCACAATTTTCAAATAAAGTTCTCCAATAATTTCTTCATAAGGTGTATGAAGATACTAGGTACACATTCATCAAGATGAAGAGAACGATCAAATGCACATATAATAGTTCCTTTGTCTTAAATTTTTTCTTTAATTTATCCCTTTTATTTGATAAGGTTATCATAATATCCTTTCTCCAAATATATTTTGGTGAAATACTATGCTCCATTTAGGAAATCTATGAATCATATATCATTAACAATAAAAAGTAATACTTAATGGTGATATTTTTAATGGTCCTAGAATTTTTACACACTCTACATTCACAATCCTTCTTTAGAATAAAAAATATTGGTACTATATAGTGAGTTTGGCCTTCCCTTGTTAACTATTTCTACAAAATCTCTTGTAATTATTGATTTATTTCCTCATTCTCCTATGGTGCTAAATGTTATAGACTTTTTTTTGGTAACCTTAGTCCTAGGATTAGGTTCATATGATGACTAATACTTTATTATTTTAGCAACATTTAGCCATGTTAGGTAAATTTTCTCGTATTCCTTTAGTAAGAATTTAATTCACCTAGTAGTTCATCTTGCACTAGCAAACATTCTTACATGACCTTCAAAATTAATTCATAATCTACATATTTTTTCTTTGAGGAATTCAAGAATTATTTTGAAAAAACCAACAAGACTCTAAGTTCTAAATTCCATTCACCACCTTTATATTTATTAGTGGATTTGAGGTGCACTATAACCTCATTTCATAATTCGATAAGTGTTTGCACAATCATTATGTATTGAATTTGTGTCAAATTTCCAACAATAAGTGACACACATCAATGGGTATGGCATCATGTATAACATTTCATCCTTGTACCTAAATTTTTTTTTTATCCTTAGTAATTTCATTGTGTCCCTTCTTTAGCTAAGACACCTTATAGAGACTAGAATGAGGAATTCTTTTCATACCAATTTTCCCAATTTCCTTCTCTACACATAGCTTATATTTTGAACTACCATTGTACTATTTAGATCCTAGGTGTTCTATGGGATAATACTCCAAGAAAGTGCTTCTATTTTTTGTGAGCATGTAAAATAAATATGGATATATAACATTAGATAAAGAATAAAATAAGAACTAGAGTATTGCATAGACCGTTTCATGAATCCATACATTGGACATGGTGCACTCTCATAGAGATGTGTGGCTATTTATTTATAATGTTTGGATGCTAGATATCTATTCTTATTTTTTATTATTTATATATATATATATATGTATATAGACATATGTATATACACATATGTATACATATGTATACATATGTATACACATGTATACATATGTATATACATACACATATATATATATATATATATTATATACTATTAGGAAGAAGGATTTTATTATGTAATTTTAACCAACAATTCTTCCATGCATAAAACTTCATCTTCTAATGGTTAGGATTATAGTTGTTTGTACTAATAAAAAATGGTGCATTAAATGGATTTAAAATATGTTTGCACTATTATGTGGTGTTTTAAGATGTTGTGTCATGTTATATTTTGAAATTATTATGGAAATTCTAAATGTTTCAAATTTAAGAAGAGATTTATTTTAAAGTCTCTAGATAAGGAAAAGAATAATCTTCCCATTGAGACTTTTAGTGATTATGAGAAATAAAGTCACCTTGTTGAACCATCATACTATTTCAAGGGGTTGTGACAATTTTTTTCACTCATTCTCACGTAATACATGATTTATTTATGGATTGTATCATTAGTAATCAATCACAAAAAAAATTATTGCAAAGTCCATTGTTGAAAAACAAACTATAATTTCCCTTAGATTCACATCTGGTGCAGGAGCACCAGGCAAAGGATTATTTTGTTTTTGAGTTCTTTAATTTTGTGGTGCTATCATAAGGTCATGTTGACCATTATTTTAGGTGCTTATGGTTTTTTTTGGTCTTTGGAAAAGAGGGTGTCAAGATTCCAATGAGTTTAGAGGCTCACTTTGTTAAATAGTGAAAAATTGTTAAATGTCTGAAAACACAGCGGGTTTTACAAAAAGGCATTTTTAGGTCATTTAAGCCTCGACCCAAGAACCTAAATTGTTGGGAAGGAATATTTAAGGCATTCCACGACCTTTTTGGTTGGTTAGAAGTTCTTTGTACGGACTATTTTTCCAGAAATTAAAAAAAACAGCTTTCTTGTCTTATTTTCTGTGTTTTTCTGTTCTTGTTTGCAAGACAGTAGTTAAATGAATTAAAAGAGGAATTTTGTAAGTTTTTTTAGCATGTAGAGAAGCCTCTGGAAGTTTTGTTAAGGCACATTTGATAGCTTTTTCATCATTTTCACACATTCTTGTAAATTCTGTGTTTTTCCCTTATTTGCTGTTTTGACTGGAACTATGTAAAAATGGAGTTCTAGGCTGCATTCCCTCTATACCTGGAAGTATGGAACTGTTGGGAACATGGTAAGGCTCCATATTTGTACATATTTTAGTGGTAGGTGTTAGGTTTTCTTTGGTTGCAGGAGTTATGAGAAAAGTCTTGCCCTAGGCGAGCCAGTGAAGAGCCCGGCTAGGAAAGGCTGCAGAACAGCATTGATAACTTGCAGGGGAGAAAATATTTTCAAAAAAATATTTTTGGAGAATTTAGGGGAAGGTCTTGGCCACGTGTGGTACCAAGGAGGAGAGCCCAGCAATCCGTTTAGGAGGAGAACTTTTCACCAGTCCTAAAACTGGTTCTGGACAGTTAAAAACCCTAGATTTCTGGGTAGTGTTTGCATGAGGGCAAAGAACAGCTTGGACAGAGCCAAGACCCTAGAAATATTGAAGCTATAGACAAGGGAAACACATTTCCTAAGCCAAGAACCACGTTTCTTTGGTGGGTTTAGGAGGGAAAAGCAATTTACCCCTGTTCAGAGACCAAATAGTGGCTCAAGGCTAAACCTATGGAATAGGCTTCATGCAAGTGTTGGTAGGTTGGAGTCTAAGTGAAGTTCCAGAAACCCTAGGAGGTTGTTTTGGAGTTTTGAAAAACATTCCCTCACCCCTGCAAGATTCATTCATGTATTGAGGGAGGATTAGTCTTTTGGATGGATAAAAGGCTAAGAAAGAAAGGAGTCATAGCACCAAGATTTGGCTTGGTAGTTGCAAACTTGACAAGATAGTGAGGTTGGCAGGAGAACCAGGGGAACTTAGAAAAGATAGAGTTCCTATAGGTTAGGGTGGAATAGAAATTTCACCAAGGAGGTCTATGTCAGGGCCTAGCACAGGAAACTGTGACTGTTTCCTGCAGCATCTGAAAATAGTGTAACTGATTCCTGCAGCTTCCAGGAATCTGTGATTGCTTCCTGCAGCCTCCCTATCAACATCATTATCCATATTCACTCAAATCTAAAGGATAGTGGTTCATCCTCACAAATCACACATGCATAGATTGTGTCTTTAGAGTTTGGTCCCAAATTGTCCCAAATTCATTGATAAGGTTACCTATGACATGACCATTATGGATTTTTGTAGTTTTTTATGAGGTAAACCCTATCAATATAATATGAAATATCATTATGATTCCTTTAATAACACATATACACTACAACAAGATAATAAAACATTCTTAATTAAATGTACCAAAAGCACAACTAATCTATTACTTAAGTGTAGATAGGAACACAAAGCTATCAATCAAGTACAAGAGCTTTCTTTAATTTTCATAAGGCCATAATCTGATGATTCTAAATCAAAATTCACTATGTCAAAATCACATGATTCTCTTCAAAATAAAGACAATTATATTCACGTGTTTTAATATTTGAATTTATTTCTATCAAAATGAGCAATTAATAACACTATTGAAATTGTTCCTACTATACCTCTTCCTAATGCCCCATTACAATATCAAAAAACAATTCACTAAGTGATCAGATAAAAAGGAAAATTCAAGATTTATTGTCCAAAGGTATCATTAAACCAAGTACCTCCCCTTATGCTTCACCAATTTTTCTTGTGCTCAAGAAGGATGTGACTTTCCATCTTTGTATTGATTTCTAAGTATTAAACAAGATAACCATTAAAAACTAGCAATCACACCTTAGTGTGCAATGGGTATGCCAAAAAAGTGTAGAAGGTCAATTAGGATAAATTTTGGTCTATTTTTGTACTATATAAAACTGTAATAATTATTAATTATAAATTTTAATCATTTTATGTATTTAATAGTTCTATTTAAAAATAGAATAAGTATAAGTATAATTAAATTATTTATAATTTATTTTTTAATATATATTTAATAAAAAATAAATTATATATTAATTATGCTAGTATATACCTAACTATGTAGGATATAAATTTTTTAGATGGTATCCCACATAACATTCCTATGCATTCATGAGCGATGTCGCGAGGTGGGCAAGGCAGGAGTTTGAATGTGGGCGATGAAGCAGGGGAAGAAGATAATCCAAATGGTATTGATGGTTTGCTTGGTTCGCAAAAAGCTTCTCTGGGAGGACCTTATTTGTTGTCCCTTGTTTGGCATTTTGGGGCATTGGATGGTGCGACAACATTTGTGTGGGAGGTGGAGCGGGGCTTCTATTTTCAAATTATCAAGCTAGGATGTTGCAGGAGGTTATGATTCTGACGATGTCATTGAGGTGCCTTGGTCCTTTCTAGTGACGAGGCCTTGCAGATGGCTCATCGTTGAGGCATTTTCAATGGCGGAGTAGAGAGGGTTGGGTGAGATCGGGCATTTCAATTCTTCTGGTGGTGAGGAGTCTGATCCTGAAGTTGATGGTGAACCAAATGGGCTTGGGGGTCTGTTTGGGTGCCTTCTTTCCTTCTCAGACTTCTGGCTTTATTTTTTGGGTGCTTCAGTGGTAACCCCTACAATAGATGTGGTCTTTTCTGTGGTCGAATTCATGGGTAGAAAAGTTGGGGATGTTGTTGTTGCAGCCGTGGTGGGAACCAAAGCTGGAAAAGTTGTGGCTCATCTTGAGCTGCTTTTGGTGGTCATCTCTCTTCACTGGTTGGGTGCCTCTCGAGTTGTTCTATGTTCAAGGATTGGTCCTTGTAGGGTTTGTCTACATTCCTTCTTTCTTTTCTGGTGCTTGGCTTGGAAGGTGTTCTTTGGTGGGCAATGGTATCCTTTGTTCCTACTCTTTATTCCTCTGTTTCTTTTGGGAGGTGTTTTGGTTCAGTGCTTTCTGGTCTAGTTGTGGGATTGTCTAGTGTGGCTGTGGTCCCTTGCGGGATGTTTAGGGTTGTGGCTTGTTTTGAGCTCAGACTGGCGTGTCAGGGCTGAAGGTGTACTTTCTTATTTGGCCACCTCCCTGTTACTTCTCTACTTGTTGTCCTCTTGCCTTGGTGGACTTGTGTTGCTTCTCTCTGACTGGGTGTTGCCTTCTGGTTGCTCTTTTTCGAGGCATGTGTTGGCCTTTTGTGGGGTTTCCTCTACTGCTCCTCTTGTCTCATAGGATGCTTTGTTTAAGTTTTTTTCTTGGTTCCCCTTCCGGTGTAGGATGTTGAGGAGATATGTGGGGGATTTTCTTTTTTTCTCATTCGGGTTGTTGCCTTTGGAGGTTATTTCAAAGGTTATGGTGTGTGTGCTCTCTTTTTTGATGGTTGTCTTGATCTTCAAGCTTGGTTTCTTGTCTCCATCTCTTCTGAAGCTTAAGGTTGTTGTGAGTGCTTGTCCTACTAGAGTGGTTTCTTTTGGCTAGATTCTTCAAATGGTTTCTTCTCTAGATGTAAAGATGGCTCTTATTGAGGTAGAGCCCACTCCTTTTGAGGTGGAGTTGTTTGTTGCAGGTCCAATGGAAAGTCCTCTTCTCCTTTGCTTGCTCCTTTGGAGGTGGAGTTGGTTCCTTCCGAGGTGGAGCTTCTATGAGTAGGAGTTAGGTTGCTTTGGTAGTTTGAGCTCTTGCATCTTTCCCTCCTACAAATGGGGGCCCTATCCTATAGAGGTGGAGTGTGGGATGGTTTTTCAGATTGGATGGAGTTGCAAGAAGGTTGTTGTTTTTCATATTCCTATTGTTTTGGGTTTGAGGTCCTAGTTAAAACCTAATGATGGCTCTCTTTTGGGTTCATGGTCCCTGACAAACCTGGTTAAGGGTTTAAGTTCCCTTCAAAACCTTTGGGTTTGTGGTCCCAGGTAAAACCTATTTGTTTTTGGTTGTGGGCTTTACGCCCCTGCTTGCTGATGGGTTGCGGCTGGGTTTGCTAATTATTTTTCTTGTAGCATCTTTGCCTTGTTTTGGGTTGTAGGTCTGGTCAAAACCTTCTTGTAATGGGTTTCAGGTCCCATCAAAACCTGCTTTTCCCTATCAAAAACTATGTAGGATAAAGGATGTTGTAATGTTAAAACCTAAATGTGTTCATTATTAGGATCTTGGTGGTAATTTTCATTTTAATAATCATACTCTAAAACCCTCGTCAAAACATTATTTTCAAGCTGCAACTCGCCAAATTAGAGAAGTGAAAGGTCAATACTAGCAAGGAAGAGTTTGGAGGAGCGATAGGTAAAGAAATAAAAAAATGATGGAAAACAACCCAAAATATGGTAAAAAATGATGAACAAGTGAGATTCGTTTAATGGTCTTGCATGCCCATCAAAAACTGCACACCATCGATGTAAAATATTTGTTGGGAATTGTTCATAGAGGGAACGCCTTTGGCATAATTAATATCCACTTCCTCACATTGATGACCTTTTGGATCAACTTCAAGGAACCCTATTATTCTCCAAGATTGATCTAAAAATTGGATATCATCAAGTTAGGATTTAAGTAGACACATGGAAGAAAAAATTTAAGACAAAATTGTGTCTTTTTTAGTGGCTTGTGATGCCATTTGGTCTCACTAATTCTCCTACCACTTTCACGTGATTGATGAATGAGATATTTTGATATTGTTTGGAAAATTTTTTTATCATCTACTTAGATGATATCCTCTTATTTTCTCACACTTGGAAAGTACAAATTTAGCATTTAAAACATGTTCTTCAAACACTTCAACAAAACAATTTATATGCAAACTTTCCTAAGTGTATTTTTGGTTAGACATACATCTCTTATCTTGGATTTTATATTGATGGACAAGGAATTTGAGTGGATCCCATGAAATTGGATGTTCTTCTTAGGTGTCCAAATCCTTTGACTCTCACTAAATTGAGAATTTTTATTGGTCTTGACAACTTCTACAAGTTCATCCTTCATTACTCAAACATTGTTACATCTTTGCACTAATTGATAAAGATCAATTTTGCATTTAAGTCGACAAAAAATCATTCCCATGGTTTCAACACATTGAAAGAAAAATTATTTTTTGCACCTACTCTTGTAGTATCAGATATCTCATATCCTTTTGAGATTGAGAAAAATGCTTTGCAATATATATTTTGGAGTTGTTCTAAAGAGAAATGGTCATCTTATGGCTTATCATTTAGAAACCTTCTCTATTGATAACCAATCCACATATGATAAGGAGATATATGTATTGTTCCAAGCCATCAAGTATTGGATATGTTTTTTATAAGGAAAATCATGTTTTGAAGGGGCCCTGGAACCGTTTACAATGACAAGCTACAAGAAATACTAAGCAATTAAAAACTGTAGCCCAAAAAACCAAAATGCTAACAATAGAAAAAACCAAAGAAACCCGTCAGCACACCAACAACAAAAAACATCAACACCTCATATGATCAAGCAAAGAGTTAGAAACAACTACAACATCTTTTCTGAGACATTGAACAAGGCCATATTATCCTCTATGACCCCCTCATGCATTTCCATAACCTCTTTGAGCTCATGATATGATATAGCTAACTACTTCTTCATCTTGCTCCTTGTCTTCAAAAATGGTCCAACCTCCACATCCTTTTCCATAGTTGGAGTAGGATCCACATTTTTATCCATCAGGTTTGAGTAGTTCATATCTTCAACCACTTTCTCAATTTCCCCTAGCTCTAGGGGTTTACCAATCCAATCCAGGGCTTTCTCATTTAAAACTGCAAGACCTATAGCAGTTGACTTCAATGAATTGTTAGTTATGTTCACCACAGTTTTCAAATCCTTAGTCAGCTTACCAATTCTATCCTCCATATTAACAATTTTTTCTTCTAAAACTTTATTAACCAACATCTCCAAAGAGGATATCCTCTCCTCATGAGTAACTCCCAGGTGGTCAACATCAACAACTAATTTATCAAACATTACATTCATTGATTTAACCTTACCTTTTATAGCCCATTCCTTCTAATTGCATTAGATCATTGCCACGTAGACGTCCTGCTAATTCTGAACTTGGAAATTGATCTCCTTCACCTCTAAGAACAATAATTTCACCAAAGACAACAAATTTTGCATTCCATCCTCAACCATCTTGCAAAACAAACCCATATTTACCTCATCCCAGTTGACAGGAGGCGCTTCTTTCAGCTCCAAGCTATGACAAGGGACTTCCTTATGCTCCTCTTTCTACTCCTCTTCCTCCTTAACAAGAGAATCCTCAACCTCGACCACCTCCACCTTTACCTTATTCTTGTCTGGCAAGCTTACCAAGTCAGCCAACACTTCCAACCGCTCCATCTTCATAGTCTTATCATTTTCCTGCAATGGGCTAGCATGAGAGACCTGGGGATCTAGGTTAGGGTCAAGGACACTCTGACTCCCATGAATCTCCATAGGCACAGACCCAGGCAACATTTCAACAACACTAGGGCTGATATCTCCAATAGGGGAATTAACTTCAATCCCCACAATTTCAGGACCCTTAGCACCAATCACAAGGGAATTATCCACCACACCTACCCTCTATGTTGCCAAAAACTGTATACTTTTCTTGATATGGGAATAATTGATGATAAATTGAATTTAATGAGGCCTTGATTGAGTGTTGAGAGGTGTTTACACATCCACACTGGGTCTTGAACCCTAGAAAATTAAATAAAATACATTTAGCGATGTCTTGCAAGAGTGTTATAAGGTGTTGTAACACATCCTCACACTTTTCTAGGACCATAATGTTATAATTCACCTAAATAACCTTACCAAGACCTATTTCAAAGTGTTGTAAAGTCTTGTAACAAATTTCACACTTTCCTAGGCTTGTCATCAATATTTACACCTTTCTTATACTTTAAATGACCCCTTTATGCACTTACAGGCCTTAATTAAGTGTCTTGTTGAAGAAGAACCTGATAAACAACACTTAATACATCTTAATCTCTAGCATCCACTCAAAATTTCCCAGGTGGACTAAGTCACCACCTTGGGCGACTTAGTCCCATTTGGCTCAAAAATCAAAATTAATTCAAATTTCTTTCGGGTTTTTATTCTTTAAGACCTAAGGTCGGCCTGTGATGAGGTATCATCAAGTTACTAAGGCAAAAGAGTGTATAAATAAGTGTTTTTCCTCTCATTTTTGGGGCTCCTAATCTCCTAGTCATTTTTACAAAGCAAAAATTAAAAGTCAAGAGCAAAAGTGTCTTACACAAGAAGATTCAATAAAATTTTGCAACAAAGTTGAAGCTTTAGGGAAGCAATCTAGGGTTTTTGTAGGTCTTCAAGCTCACTTCCTATTCAAGATCTCACATTGTAAGAGATTGATAATGGATTCCTATGGTGAATCATGGAGAAATATAGGTTGAAGAGATGCAACTAGCCATCAAATCACACTTAATGACTTTTTTTTGAGGTGATTCCATCCTCCATGTTCTTCTTATCTTCAGACTTAAGTTTTGCATTACATTTCTATATGGCATTTACATTCATTTGATGGTTGTAGGGTTTCTTGCATTGAAGTCTTGCATTTCTCAAATTCCATTCATTCACCTCATTCTAGCACATTAGAATAGGGTTTTATCTCATTTTCAACCTTTTCTAGTCTTAGACATAATTAAGGCTAGGGTTTATGCAGATTTTATTTTCTACAAAGTTTAAATACCAACTAGGGGTTTGACCAAGGAAAACCCCCCATTAGAAACAAATTTATCTTTTGTTTTGCAAGGTTTTTTGAAGATTTAGATCCATATTTCTGTCAAAGAGCAGAGTGTAGGTTATGGGCTTCCATTTCCACTTTCGGATTTGCAAAAAATCCTAAGTGGACTAAGTCACCCATAGTGGTGACTTAGTCCTACTGCACTACTTTTTGAGAAGTTTTTACATTTTCAGACACCCTTTTGACAGAAACAAATTTCTAGGAAATTTCCCTGTTCTTGGACTAAGTCGCCCAAAATGGCATAAGTGTCCCAGTTGCCTAAAAAGTCAAAAAAATTAGGATTTTAGTGGCTCATGCAATCTCCAATATGTTCATCTTCAGTTTCTAGGTACATAGTTCCTATTTTACATTTTCATTTGACCGTTTATTGCATTTGTTTAACTTTTCTGCACATCCTTCTATGTTTTGAAACAAGTTACTTTTCTTCAGTTTTTGCATCATTAGTGGACACCGAAATCTGGTTTAGGCCTGCGACTTCAATATTCTTCATAATTCGTATTCTTCATGGTCATGATTAAATAATCT
>VDFB02105785.1:94562257-94692921 GCA_007258455.2 Sequoia sempervirens | reverse complement strand
AGGATGGACTTATCAAACATAATCATCTCTAGAAATGCTTCTAAAAGGATGTTGAATCATTGCAAATTGATGCAGAAGTAGAGATGCTAGCTCTATTTGTCTATGGGAAGATGATATATCAAATACAACACCTTTTTTTTGTTGGAGTAACATAGAAACATGGTTTCAAAATAGAATGCAATAATATAAAAAACATGTTGATACCTAATTTTGTCACTAAGTCCTGACCAAGTAACCAACCATGTGAGAGGATGTACCCATATGGAAAACCAAGTTGTTTGTCACTTATCAACATCATCTTTTAAAATTTTAGTCATTTTGTGTCACTCCAATCCCTTGCCTTGTGATATTTGGTCTTTAAAGTGCAAGAGCCAGTATAATGGCATAAAAATCTAAAGAAATATGATGTACAATGTATAAGGTTTGTGAAGAAGTAAAAAATTTAACACATGAAGAGGGTCTAATCTCTACTAATCAATCTATGTGAAAATAGTTCTAGAAACCATGAAATTTAGAAAATCAACATAGCTAGCATTGATTCACTAATAACTTAGTGATTTTTTCAAGAAAATGGTTACAAAAATAACTTGAAGAACATGGAAAAATAAAAAAATAAAAAATTTAAAACCACAAAATAAATGTAAAATTCATTTAATAATTCAAAGTATTTCTAGGAAAAGAAACAAATAGTGACCTAACACAAGGTATTGTAGTAATATCATATATAAAAACAACCATTGATAAAACCACATAACCAATATTTTCATTTAACCAATAATAATATAATTATTTCAGAATGAGATGAAACACAACATAAAATGATCCAACCAAGTACAACTTTGAAAAAAAACTCACTGAAACCATGACAAGTGACTTACCTAAAGATTCTACACAAATTATGTCATGTTGTCAACAATACTGATGAGAAAAGGTGGGCAGAGCTTGCAAGAACAATATTAGAAAACCCTATTTTAAAAAGGAGACAAACTAAAACCAATCACAAATATTTGATCTGATTTTATTCTTTTGATTTGAATCTGATTTCATGTGATTTGATTACCTATTAAATGTGAGTCAAAATCTATTTTTAGGCATGATGCGAAGACTTTTTCAACTATTTAGGAATTATAGGCATGAGACACGAGGAATTCTGGTGGGTTGTTACCACACTGTATAGCCTATCAACTAATTATAATGATAAATTGAAGTAGATTTGGCAATTGAAAATTTTATATTGTGGTTTGTTAGTTGTATGGCCATGGGTAAAATTATTGACCACATGTTTTATGGAATTGATCATGGTATTATAATTCAAAGTATAGATGAGGATAGTGCATGAACGATTATAGGGAGGTTTGTATTTGTTTGATTCAAGGTATGTACATATATATATATTGAGAGAGAGAGAGGGGGGGGGAGGATATTTAGGTATAAGCAATAACAACCTATTCTTAATGATTAGGTATTGTATATTTTCAATTTTCTTGTTCAATTTATAATAATTCAATAATGCTAAAAATAACATATATTATATATTCCTAAAACAATTCAATAACAATAAAAATAATAAGAACTTTGTTTTTATAGATTATAAGAAATTTGATACAACTTATTATTTAAACTCCACTCACTTGTTCACTAAGATATGTCTATGATTAGTTTAATGCTACATTGTGATAGGTGGAGTGGTGGAGGCCTAAGATGGAAAAGTAGATCTTGTTCAAATTTGAAATTTTTATAGAGAAATTTTCCCTTTTGTTTTATGTTACTTAAAATTATGTAGGCCACTTTTATGTGATGTCAAGCATAATTTTTTTATACATTACTAACTTGATCACATAAAAAATGAGAGGTGATATGATTTTTTAAAGGCTAGAGTAAGGGACCATATAAATACCATACTCAACACTAATCACACTTGGAAACCTAGATAGGATTCACTAGTGTATGTGTTAATGTAGATTTTTAAACTAATTTATGTAGATGTTATCCATGTTTATATTATCCATGAAGATTAATTATAACTGTCATAGATTAAAGTCTAAATTGCAATAAAAATTAATATAATTAAAATTGACAAAATAATAGTACAAAACCAAAATTTAACATTGTAAATTTGGTAACTTAGAAAAAATGATAACTAGGAAACTATTGAGGTTTCCAATCACATCAACACCTAATCCTATAAATTTAAACATTCACATGGAGGAGTGATGTGATGGTGTTCAATATTGTTGATGAGTGTTTTTCCACATTCTCAAAATAGACAAAACATGAAGTATTATGTCTCTCTTGAAAGGAAATCTAACCTCCAAAACTTTAGAAAGATAAGCCCAAGGCTTCAATAGTCAGGTCTTGACTTTCTAGATAAAAACTTGATGGTTTAATGATTTGTTTTTTACAAAGGGCCTTACAATTACTTAGTTGGAAATAAAGCAACAAGGCTTAGAAAGATCTTTCAATCACTATGAGAACCTTGGATAGATTTCCAAATCTGAGATCTGAAAAAAATATTTGACATCTAATATGGCAATTTAGGTGATGCTTTTCTTCCTAAACTAACCCAGTTTTTAAAAAACTACAAAAGACAAGGCAAGAAGAAATTAAGCTGAGAAAACCTAAGGACAATGACAATAATGATTTAGTGTTGCAGATATACTGATCCCTCACAAAACCAATTCTTTCTTAATCAAAGGCTAGCTCACAATGCTACAAGAATATTGCAATCTTTAAAGGAATGAAATATTTTCAAATTATGAACATTCATGCAAATGCCCAATTCTAGCATAATTCAAATAAATCTTCACAATTGAACTAATATTGAAATAAGGCTCAAAGTAACCATATAAAGTAACTTTAACAAATCACAAATGGTATGAACCAAAGATCTATCAAATATATTCACACTTCACCATTATCATATTTTAATTTTATCTAATACTGAATAAAGGAACCATGCAAACATAATAAACAACAAATAGAACACCAAACTTCAATGCTTTTCTAGTATTAATTTCAAAATTTTAGTTACAACAATTCCTATTCTAGCCTTTACAATGAGAAAATTTATAGGCAAGGACAACAAACCTAAGGAATAACCAATGGTGGAGATCATATCAACACCAAGGGTCAAGATTATATTTGTATTTAATACTTGGAGTGCATTAAATATTATTCTTTCATCTCCAACTAATTTAGTTACAATATTTCTTGGGAAAAACAAAATCATATCCCAAAGGTATCTTTCTAAAATCACAACTGGCACATAGCAAGCATAAATATAGTAGATAGCTAGCATAGATATAGCATTGAATTCTTGATACTACATTTAATTCTTGGTTCGCTTTCAGCTGTAGCTTCTGCTTTGAAATGATAAATAACCTCCCTTTGGGTTCCTTGAAAATATAAGACATCTTGATCATATATGTAAAAAATATTTGAAATTAATGAATGTGAACAACTCCATATGTAAACACTTCAGTCAAAACATTCTCTCTTCGCATGTCTAGAACAAATTAGCAACCCATTACAAATCTAAACACAATTTCTTATGAAAACTCATTTGAGAATTTTGATCTTCATCTTGTCAAGTCAAAAATGTGTCATATTTGTTGCAACATGAACATTAAAGTGTTTATTGCAAAAACACTCCAAGCTTATCTCTCATTGCTCTTGTATCACAAAATGCCATAGTTTAGATCTTCAAATATATCTTTAATGCTTGATAATTTCTCTTATTTAAAATATTTAAATTTATCAATTTCGAATCCATAGTCTATCATACAATTATACATTTAAAACACACTAATTCATCATGCTTTGATGCACATGGTATTTCAAAGTATATGCATAGATTTAAAATCTTATCATTCCATTTTAAAATAACTCTTCTAAATTTGTGAAGATCTGAATATAGCAACGATAATAGAGACATAAGGAAGATACTCATGAATGGTATGGATGAGCAATGTATTCCTATAAAAAGGAATTACAAGATATTTGTGGGAAAGAAAAAATCCAATTGCGGAGAACTATGAGTACATTAAATTGTGCAAAATTTGGATACATGCACAACCTTGCGAAGAAATGAGGGTCATCCAACCTTGCAGAAAAATGGGGGTAATCCAACCTTGTAGAAAAATGGGGCCATCCAACCTTGCAAAAAAATGGTGGTCATCCAACCTTGTAGAAAAATGGGGCTCATCCAACCTTGCATAAAAATGGGGGTCATCCAAGCTTGCGAAAAAATGGGGCTCATCCAACCTTGCAAAAAATGGGGGTTATCCAACCTTGCAGAAAAATGGGGGTCATCCAACCTTGTAGAAAAATGGGGGTCATCTAACCTTGTGGAAATTTGGGGTCATCCGACCTTTCAAAAATTTGGGGGTCATTTGACCTTGCAAAAAATGGGGGTCATCCGACCTTGCGAAAAAATGGGGGTCATCCGACCTTGCGGAAAAATGGGGGTCATCCAACCTTATAAAAAATGGGGGTCATCCAACCTTATGAAAAAATGGGGGTCATCCAACCTTGTGGAAATTTGGGAGTCATCCAACCTTTTGTACAATCTTCACAATCTTCTCAAATGTTAAACTTTGAATGTACCCAAAACTTGAAATCATAAAAGAATCTACCTAAAATGGAAACCACCCTAAAGTACTCTAACCTAAATCTTGAAAAGCAAGAAAGCTAAGCAAAAGAAAAGAGGGGGTCCTCACTTTCAGTGGGGTGTGTGTGCAAGGAACAATACATCCCACACTAGAAGAGAAGTTTCTACTTAGCTCAAATCAGCTAGGATTTCTAGTGTTACTCAAGAAGTATACATAAATCATTAGTAGTGAGATGTGATGGGGATTATTGCTAATGTAGAGAATCTCACATTGTATTGATTGATTCTAGAGTCTAGTTTACCAAATAAGGCACTACATGTAATCAAATCCAAACATGAGCTTATAAATATATAAAAAAGTAGAAGAATTTTTACAAAGGGGATTAATAAAAGAAAGTGTAAACCCTTGTGTATTTCTTACAGTACTTACACCAAAAAAGGGAGGTGAATAATACATTTGCACATAATTAAGGGTGATAAAACAATATTATCATAAAGTACTAGTTCAAGAGCTATTATTATAGATTAATTTGATCTCTTGGATTGTTTGAGTGGACCCAAATACTTTTCAAATGTTGATCTAAAGATAAGTTATCATCTTATTAGGATCAAAGAAGGAGATCGCTAGAAGAATGCATTCATGATAAATAAAAAAATGACTTGTATTTGTGATGGTGATGTCATTTGTGATTAATAAAAATGTCCCAATCATATTGATGAGGTTCATGAATAAATTATTCAAAATATTTATTAGTAAATTTTTGGTCATTATTATAATGAGATTTTGATATTTAGTAAGATGCGGGAAGACCATCTTACTCACCTACATGAGACTCGTGTATAGTTAAAGAAGGAGTTACATATACATCTAAAGCTATATGTTTCTATGTAGAGGAAGTTCTTATACTTGGGTTTGGTCATATCTCAAGATAGTTTGAGGAGTAACCCATAGAAAGTGAGGTTATTAGTCAAGTGGTAGGTACCATAGAGTTTCAAGTTCAAGTTAGAAGTTCCCATGGATGTTGGCAAGATTTTGTAGGAATTCCATATGAAAATTGGATGGTATTTGTGTGTACCATTAACTAAAATAATGTAGAAAGGTGGTTTGGACTAGATTATTTCCACAAAAAATGTTTCTTAGCTCTTGATGAAGTTTCTTATATTGGTTCCAATTGTCCTTTATTAGAACCACATCTTTTGTGGTTCTGTTGGCATCATAGTTAACCTGGAATGCCTTGCTCAAATTTATTATTTTTTATGTTGGATTATTTTTTATTATATTAGCAGGGAACCATACAGTAGCAAAGAAGATCAAAAATAGCAAAAAAAAAAAGACTGGGAAACAACACCAATCAATCCATTAGGAACAAAAAAACCAACCTAACAACTATAAAGGATCCCACATAAGGGTGTGCATGCTATATTTAAAGTCTTCAATAGGCATGTAGTCCCCATAACCATCAATAACATAATAAAAAGCATAGATAAAAGTATTAATATTAACAAACCACCATATATTCCAAAGCATTTAAAACAAACTTAAGAAGCTATAATAACTAGTAGTCAAGATACAAAAAGACCAAAACCCCAAATGACATGCACCATTATTTAGCATTGGCAATTAGCTCCCAATTTTCCCCAATCTTGGAGATGTAGTCCTTCCAGTTAGAATCACCAGCATTAGTGGAATCTTTTTCTTCCTCCTACTCTCCTTTCTTTTTGAGTATTTCCAAATTTTAGTTTGTCCAGAAACCAAGCAAACCATAGCCCTTCTCATGAGACCGTTAGTAAGCTTTATCAACGTGCTAATCGCCTTTTCCATGTACTCCTACTAAGCCTACAAGAAAGTGATTTTACTATTCAAAGCATCAATAGTCATATTGTTAGTATCCTCTATAGGTGTGACAACAAGATTATTGTCATTTGCTTTTTGATCCTCCATCCCACCAAATTCATTAGCATCCTCCCCATCCACATCCTCCTCTTCCTTATTATCATCCTCCACCTCAAATTCATCTTCCTCCCCATCTTGTTCATTGTATCCATACCCTCACTTTCCTCTTCTATCACAGCTTCAAATTCCTCAATGGTTAAAGGCTCCACTTCTTCAGTTGTTATGGATTTTCCTTTACCTTTTTCCTATCTTTTAGTAGAGACAACCTTAGCAAGTATAGCCAACCTCCAACCACCACTGTTATAACCACTTAACCCCTCTTTGTACTCCTCCTTTTGGACCCCTTATAAATCCTCAACAATGGTAATTACATTTTCTTGTTTGGTTTCTTATGCAACTTATTCTTTTTGGGTGGTTCTGGCAAAAGAGGAGAGTGTTTTCTCTTCTCTAGGGTATCTTTCAGTAGCTCCAACTCCATTGTATTTTCCTCTAGAATAAGATTAGGTTTTAAGGCTATTTTTTTGTTATGAGAGGCTTGATTTTTTGTAGGGGGCATGGAACTGCCTTCTAGCGGATCAATCCTAATGGAGGAGTGCCTAGGGTTATGGATAGGGGTAGAGTTAACAATCTCCTCCATGTTATCATTATGCATAACATTTTTTCTGAGGGGGTCACATTGTTTATGATTAAAGGGTTATCATGCAGGTTATTAGCTAACACAAATTTATAAAGGGCCTTTATAAGACCCTAATGCAGGGGAGGCAAGGCACCCTTTTCAATATTTTGTTGCATGGAGGATAAGAGATAAAAGGCATATTAATCCCATCGTTGTGCCTTATATGATTTAGGATTGGGAAAGTGGTAAGCATGCACCATCATATATCTACCCTCTAGACTAAAGTAGCGAATAACATACATACTTACCATGGAAAAGGGTGTAGGGAGGTCAAGGTGGGTATAAATATTCTGAAATATTCTAGTTTCTCTTCATTGAAAAAGAATATGTCAACAAAAATTTGGTACTCCCCATTACTTTTATTGAACAAATTCCTTCCTTCATTCGCTAGGCCCATGACCTCTGCTATCAACTAGTTCATCACTTCAAACTTAATGGTGCCAATGGACAAATGACTCCCTCCAAGAGTTAGTGAATTTGGAAGTCAGTGTCTCATTATAACTAGGCATGACTTCAAAAAAGAAACCATTCTAGAATTGTTTTTGAAAAATCCTCCACAAATCAATGTTCTATTTCAAACTATCATAGTTGACAAGCTCAGTCCACTTCCTAGGGCCTCCCATTTTTTAGATTGCAAACTCTTCTCACCCTTCTTCCTTTTAGAAAACTTATTCATACAAATAACATGCACTTCAACACTCATATAGATAGAAATGTACACCCACAAGTTGTAGACAGAGTTATCATAGCTCCCCAGATGTAAAAATGGCTAATGTGAAGGGGATAAATTAACTACCCAGAGATAATATCATTACACATTAACTCAAGGACATTGAAATAATGATTATCCATCACCTTATTAATTCTATTTGATTTATAAATGGCAATCCTTTCCTTGAAGAACAAGCTTGAGGAGATAGTTGACACATGGATTATGACAATTGTGCACAAAAAGACAGATGCATCATCATTTGAATTGGCCTTTTGATATGGAGGGTAGTGGGAAATAATAATTTCATTAATATCTTCAAGATTTTTCCTAACAATACTACAATCCATCATGTGATCTATATAATCCCCATAATAATTAACTTGTAATTCCTTCCAATCATCATCCAATTTGATGTAACCTTTCATCCTAAAAAGTCCCCTTATTGATCGGCTTAACATTATATGGAAATTCATATTTTTTTAAAATATAATGTCTTTAATCCAACTTGGCAACATCCCAAGCTCCCATTGTATCTCATTTTGGTACTTGAGGGCTTCATTTGTAGCTGCACCAGCTACACTATTCCCTTCTTTGTAAACATGTTGTGCTTTGCAATGAGTGATAGTTCTCATAATTTTTTTGCAATTGTCTATAATGTCCCTGATATCCAGATAGCAACCTCTTCTTTCAAAATATCAATTATTATTTTGGAGTCACCTTCTATTATTTCCTTATGACAACCAAACTCTTTCACACATTTTATCCCTCCCTAAGCAGCCATAGCCTCTGCCACATTATTTTAGCATGAGCCTCAATTTTTTCCATAACCTTCAAAAAATTCCCTTGGTGGTTTCATATGATACCTCTAGCACCAACTAAACCTGGGTTTCGTTTTGAACAACCATCAATGTTGCATTTAACCCAATCAACCTTAGGAGAGAAAATAGTGTTTTTTCTAGTGATATACTTAAGCCAACTGAATTTGGTAAGGTCCTCTTTGAGCCACCATATTTGTTTGATTCTTGTCTCTTTATAATAAGGAATAACTTTTGAGGATGTATAAACCCTTTCTTCTATATTTTCTTGTATTTGGCACTTAATTTCCATACATAGATCTCTATTGTTTCTTGCAGTCTCACGAAAAAATCTTGTTATTTTGCTACTTCCATACCCCCCAAGTTATGAAAGTAGGAACTTGTTTCTAGAGGTCCTTTATTATAATATGAGAATAAGGGAAGAGAGACCATCTATCTAGAAACATCTTTATTGAAGAAGGAAAAACCCAATTAGTCATAAGCATAGGGAGAAAATAGGACCATACATACCTTGAGTAAGAATAGTGAAATAATAGATGCATTATAGACTCCTCATCTTCCTTACAAAGATGACATCTATTCACAAATCATAACCCTCTTTTGTTAAGGTTATCAGTGGTAAGGATGTTCCCATGGATAGTATACCACCAAAAATAATTGACTTTGGGTATTAGTTTTTTTATCTAGACATTGTTCCAATAGAAAACTGTGCTTAACACTTCATAAGCTAACTTCACTGAGAGACACCCCAAGGGGTGTTTAGTCCAAATCCACTCATCCTTTCTATCTTTAGAGAAGAAAAAAACATCACCAATTCTTTGATATAAGATTTGCATGATAGCATCCGATTTTTGATGTCTCCCTCCCCAAAGATTGACTCTCGAACATTGATTTTTGAAGTTAATCCATCGAGGCTTCAACCCATCCCAATTTATACAACCAAAAACTTGTTTTCCATAAAATTTGATAAAACTTTGTTTTATTTGGAGAAGTTGGTCAATGAAGGAGAGAGGGGGGCCATTGAGCAAACCATCATCCCAAAAGTCAGTATCATTCCCATTTCCAATTCTTTTCTTCACCCCCATTTTAAGCACACTTCTTATTTTGAGAAGGTTGTTCCAAAAAATAGAACCATAAGGAAGCTTCAAAGTTCTTAGGAAGCTCCCCTATTCCTTGTTTCTTAGATATTTAGCCCTTAGAATCATAACCTAGTCTTTAGTACCCTCAAGAAGACACCAACCCATTTTTGCAACAAGAGCTTTGTTAAATAGTTTGAGCCTCCTTATACCAAGGCCTCTAGCCTTTTTTGGGGAACACACTTTTTCCCACCCACAAGAGCCATTATATTTCTATCCTTAGTCCTAAACCACAAAATAATCTTTTGGATTTGTTCTATCTTTTCAACAATAAAGGTGGAAATGTTAAAAAGGGATAGGTAATAGACCAAAATGTTTTGTAAAGAAGCTTTTAGCAATTGCAGTTTCCTCACTTGACTTAAGAGTTTACCCTTCTAGTTAGCCAAGTTTTTCTAGATTCTCTCAATTATATAATTCCAATAGTTGTTATTATTTTTTTTGGAAATATGAGGAAGGCCCAAGTAAGTATCAAGAAGAGAAACATCCTAGCATCCCAAAATATACACAACTTTTTCTTTCATAATTTGTTTCAAATTGAAGAAGTATATCTTTCTTTTTTTATAGTTGATATGTTGGCCCAAAGCCCTGGCCTAAATATTTAAAGTGGATTTTCTAGTGGCTAGCTTCAACAACCAATGCTTCACCAAATAATATAGTGTCATAAAAAAACTATTGGTGAGAAGCAGGAGGATGAGGGGAGGCAACCTTAAATCCTTTCAATAACTTCTTGTCCAAATTTTTTTGAGTATTTCTTCCCAAAACTTCCACCATAATTATGAAGAGGAAGGGAGAGAGGGGTTCCCCTTTCCTTAGACCATGACCACAAGAAAAGAACCCCTTAGGGTCACCATTCACCAAAGCAGAGCATTTTGGGGTGGTAGCACAAACAATAATAAGCTTTAGAAACCTTCATTTGAACCCATATTGTTTGAGGATAACAAAAAGGAAAGGCCAAGACACTCTATCATAGGCTTTAGAGATTTCCAATTTCAAATCCATCCCTAGTTTCTTATTGAGATCCATAGAGTGGAAAATCTCATGAGTAGAAATAGAAGCATTCAAAATATGTCTTACTTGAACAAACACATTTTTGTTTTCAATAACCATTTTATTCAAAATAAATTTCAATCTATCCACAATAATCTTAGAAAAAATCTTGTAGGTAGTGTTACAAAGACTAATAAGCCTAAAATCTTGCATGGAGGATACATCTTCCTTTTTAGGAATGAGAGCAATAAAAGTAGAATTGAGTTGGTTAAGGAGTCTACCCAAACTAAATAAGTCTTGAGCAACATTTAAGAGGTCACCACACATAATGTCCTAGAATTCTTGAAAGAAAGTAAGAGGAAACTCGTTTGTCCCTAGGGCCTTATAAGCTCCAAAAGAGAAAAAAACAGACATAACTTCCTGGAGGGAAACAACTTTGTTCAATCCCTTAAGATCTTGGTTTGTCATCACCTGAGGAATCACTTGAAGAAGTTCACCAGACTCCAAATGGGCAGCATCAAAATCCATCTGAAAGTTTGAAATAAAGGAGACTACATCAACAATTTCTTCTTCAGTATTCACAATAGATCCATCCTCCTTAAAAAATTGTCTTATTATTTTTTTGCTTTTGTGTTTCATAGTAGATTGATGAAAGAACTTTGTGTTTCTCTCACCTTTGTTAAGCCATTGAATTCGAGATTTCTATTTCTAGAAAATATCTTCATGTTTGTTAACTTTAAACCATTGAGCCCTAAGTTCAAATTCCTTATTGCAAGTATCCTCATCAACAACTCTTATTTCCATGAAATTCTATTCCTCTTTTATGTTATCTCTAATAGACTTCTTAGTGTAGAAGATGTTACTAAAAGAAAATTTATTCTATCCTTTAACTCTTTCTTTGATCCATTTAAGTTTATTGGCCAGAAAAAACATTGGGGTTCCAACACAAGGTTCATTCCACCACCTATCTAAAATGGTTTTGAAATCTAGATGATGAGTTCACATTATTTCATATCTGAAAGGAAATGAACCTTTCACTACATTATCTTTTTGATGGAGAAAAAGAGCTTTGTGATTTGACCCAATTTTAGGAAGAGCAATTAATGTGGAGGCTTGAAGGATGTTCTAATTAGAAAATGGTCTAGTTTGACTTGAATCAAGTGATTACCCAATTTCCTATTAGACCAAGTGAGGTGCCAAGTAAAGGGATGTCAAAGAGACCAACAAAGTTGAAGAAAATAGCCAGATCCATCGTGCTATCAGAAAAATCCTCCAAGCCCCCCAACTTCTTAGAAGGATACAGTGGAGAATTGAAATCCCCTCTAAGCATCCAAAATTCCCCAATGTTGCTTCTTATATTATTAGTCAAGAGATCCCATAGAGCCACTCTATCAAGATGATAGTTAGGGACATAGATATTTATCAAATTCCATTTTTTAGAGGTAATTAGATCTTCAAAGGAAACCATAAGATAGTTCTTACTAGAAAATCCAATTGTACCCTTTAATCTAGAGGGGTTCCACAAAGTGGTGATACCCCCAAAAGCTCCTTCTACATCACACACAACATAATTGACGCTAGGCCAAAAGTTCTTGACAACCTTTTCAAAGGTTTCCTTATTCATTTTAATTTCTTGGATCAATAGGATTTCAACTTTATTTTCTGCCAGACAAATATTAACCAAGTGTTGTTTATAGGGGGTGTTGATGCTCCTTATATTCCAAGAGATTATTTTCATAACTAAAGTGAGCTTAAAACCAACACCACCTTGATGTTGTTAAAAGGAGGAAACAACTCCCCCTTACTTCTTTTTAGACTTACACCTCGTGAAAGAGTCTAATGTCATTTTCCTTCCTGAAGCAACACCTTGAATAATGTCTTTATTTTTGGTTTCCTTCTAAAATGGTCGACCAACTTTATTCCCTCCTCCAACATTAGGTTTCTTCTTCTTTTTGGATTTACTATTAGTTTGGATCTAATCATCTTCACCTACACCATCAGTAGGAGAGGACGATAAGCCCAATAGGGCCATGGACTCCTTCAAATTATTTCCTTCTTTTTGATTTAAAGATAGAAGGGGGGTATCATCAACAAGTTGTTTCCTCTGAGCATAAAATAGAGAAAAGGGATTCTTTCATTGGCCTATTTGAGAATCAATATCACCCTCCTCCAAAATTTTATATTTGTCTTTCGTATGGTGGTTTGAATTTCCTTCCAAATCAATCCTTGATTCTGACTCTTCAAGAATCTCTTCTATGTGTTTGATATTGACTTTCTTCTCTATTCCCTCTTCTTTCTTTACATTCTCTTTTTGAGGTACCTCGACTAAATTTTGTTTTTTTTCATCTAAAGAGACAACAATAAACCCATTCCTAGTTGGGATCTCCATTGACACTTTGAGATCTTCCTCTAGGAGCATATGAGCTTGGTCACTTGAGGGAGCAGCCTCAACATCCTTTTCACCATTAACTTCTTTAGGGAGATCCCTATAATAGAATCCTTGATTAAATCCTTACTACCTGGTATTTGTTCCTCCTCTGAGACAAAAGTTTGAGGAATCTAAGAAACATTCTTAGGAACAACCTTATCATTATGCTGAAAAGGAGGAGTTTTCAAAGAGCCCAAATCCCCACTAGGGTTTTGAAACCTCCTATTGAAAGTTTCTTGGAAATTCCCAAATTTCATACATGTTTGACAATATGCTTTAGCATTTTCATATTCCAAAGGTTGAATCCATTTTCCAAAATTTGACTTCAAGGCAACAGAAGTAGGAAGAATAGTGTTAATAGCCACATTAACACATATCTAGGAAAAAACCAATATAGACTTTTGTTGAGTAATTTTGTCTATAGCCAGTAAACTACCAAAAGAGTTAGCAATCCCCTTGAAATTGCCATTATTCTAGAATTCTAAGGGTAACCCCAAAAGGCGAACCCAAGTTCGAGCAATCTTAACCAGATTAGCGGATGGGTCAAACCCTAGCCTCCACTTACAAAGTGAAAAAAATTCTTAAACCCATTGTCAAAGGCCCAAGGCCCCCCCATAAGAACCTTAATCAAATTTTCTTACACAACAAAACTAAAGAGGAAAAGACCTTTGACCATGAAACTAATAGTAACACTTCCTTTTAAATTCCAGATAGAGTTAGACCATTTCCTTAACTGGTCAATATTTAGATGAAATTCTTGGAACTTTCCCATCAATGATAGCCTAAGATCTTCAATCGCCTCAAGCATGAGCTTTTCGGGAACTTCCACTTCAAGAAAATCTACTGAACATGATACATATTCTGTATTCAACCTAGCCATAGTTGGAAATCCCCCACCAACTAACTTGTCAACAAATGAAACTAGATCCTCTTAAGAGAAGATTGGACTCTAAGCCATAAGAAGGCGACAACGTGGACTTGCTAGAGGTATGAACAACCTGTCCCACAAAAGAACATGTAGCAAAACCAGTTATTGTACTAGATTTAGAAACAAAAATTTTGGATGGGGGAGCCCTGTTGGGCCCCTCGCCTGACTGAACCATCAATCGATCAATCAAACCCTCAAAACCTATAGAAATTTGAATTTACAGAGCACGCATAGAGCTTCTTTCGAACTCAATTTTAAGATCACATGTTGTGTAAAGTGATAATAAATATATAATTATGTTGAATTATTATATATGTTCACACTCCCAAATTTTAACAACTTACATTGAGTTTATATGATGACAATAGAATAAAAAAGGTGATATTTAAGTTAAGAAGGAAGGATAATTACATTCTATAATAAGAATTTAATTATTTCAAGAATAAGTACTTAATGCATGACGAATATTTATATGCCATTATTCAAGATTTATAGAAGTAAAATTATTATCTATTACCATAGAATTTTTTATTTACACAAAACATTAGGACTTGAGATACATCAAAAACCAAGAAAAGGTAATGTAGACACCTTAATTCTAATAATTACACATTCAATTAATTAAAATTCTAAATTTAAATTAATTAAAATTCTTATCCCATTCTATCCAATAATTAATTATTCATCTTTATCACATAATTAATTAAATATTCATTATTTAACTAAACATCCTATTTTCTCCCATAATTAATTAAATATAATACTATTTAATTAATTATTTCATCCCACCTTATAATTAATTAAATGCCACATTTAATTAATTATCCTATAGTCTCACCCAAATTAATTAAATATTACACTATTTAATTAATTTGTCTTTTATGCACATTTCTCCAAATCCTAATCATGATCAAGTAAATTAGTCCATGATTAATTAACTTAATCCACATCCTAATCATCATTAACCTTTTCTCCAATTTTTAATTCCACTTAATCTTGGTTAAGTTAATAAATCTATAATTCATTAACTTAACCTATCATATAATCATCATTAACATTTCCTCCAATTTTTAATTCTCCCTATTCCCCAAAACTTGGATACATGTGACATGTGTTGAATGCACAAGTCACATCAAATTCCAACTCATCCTTTGACCTCTCTTCTCATTAGGTGCTCACACATGTGTGAGATCCTCTTCCCCATGAGAGCCACCCTACACTTTCCATTTGTCTCCACTTGTCATATGGTCAAAGCCTACTCATCTTACACCTTTACTCATTTATTTCCACTTTTCACAATCCTGTTCTTCCCAAGATGTGCTCACACATGTGTGAGCACACCTTGATCACTTCCCCATGCTGCATGTCATGGTCACATGCCTCCACCTTGTGATGCTTGTCATAAGGCTAAGACTTTTCCATATCATTCAATCTCAACCCTTCATTTCACAAGATCTTGACCCTCCATTTCTCCATCAAAAAATTCTATAAATTGAGGCCTTCTCTCCCATTTTAATCAATCACAATTCATGGTATCCAAATTATGCTAGAATTATCATAAGAGCAATCCAAAAATCATCAATTAAGAGAAAACCAACAAGTTATTGGGTGCAAAATTGATCTCAATCCATGGAGAAGTAAGATTGAAGGTATAAGTCTATATTGAATGCATTTTGTTTATGTTTTCATTGATTTTTCTTTTTAAACATTTTCCCTACATTCAAGTAAACCAAAGACATATGATATGCCCCTAACCATATAGTGTGTCGTGGATTATGATTAGTTGGCTTGTGATTACCTTTAATCTTAAATAGGCTATATAATTATTTTTATAATCATATATAGGTATTTAGGTCATCCTACGGGTTATATTCAAGTATCTATGCTAGCCTATGCGGTATCCAAGGCATAATTAGGTATATATAGGACCTAGTGGCTAGCTATTATCATAATTTGAGTATTATATTCTTATTGAAGACTATTGGAGGTATCCCCCTAGAAGTGAATTAGGAGGTTTCCCCTTCAAAGTGACATATTATTATCAAGTATTATTATCTTATTTCCTATTATATTATTGTATTGTGCAAGTTGTTTCATTACACCATATGAGGTGGGTAGTGATATAGGTACAACCTCATCCATAGCCTCGGTCACAAGCATTCATGTAGCCTATATTTAATTTAACAGTGTCAAGTATACTAATATTTTCTTGATGTGTGTTTCATAGCCTCATTGTTCCTGTGACTGAAGTAGTATAAGTTAACTACACTTGATCCATGAGGATTTGAAGCATAATTAAGCCACTAAGAATCAATCGCAATAAGATAATTCAATTTAAACAAAGTGAATAATCCATTAAAAATATCATTCTAAACATGAAACTTGAAAAACATCTACTCTAAGACATTGAAACTTATCCTATTGGGGGAGTTGTGTCACATTGATGTGGAATGGCGACCGTTTCCCAATCCCTTGGATGAGCTTGTTTTGATCGATTCTATTGAAGAGAATCGATGAAACTAATGAAAGATATGGTGTAAAAAATGATTAAATCTAGATTAATATGATAAATATACGCAAGATTCAAAACTAGTATCAAAATATGCTAAATGGATGCACCTAAGTTACCATGGAAGCCATTAATGGATGCTCTAAGCTAATAATGCAAGATTTAAACTAAAAATGATTTTAAAACATAAAGCATGGATGCAAGATGAGAGTGATTTTAACAACATAAGTTTACTATTAAAATATGGATCCCTATTCAATAGATTCAAGATCTATTTATAGAATAGGCAAGATGAAATTGATGGCCAAGATGAAAAGGATCAATCAATGGTCAAAATGGAAGGAAGATGGAGGCATGGATCATGGATTCTCATCAAGGGCTAAGAATGCATGTTGATATTTAATCAAGGGCTTATATTCATCCAAACAAACAAATTTTCAAAACTTGCATAAGAAGCTTTGTTGAAATTTTGTTATAAAAAGGAATATTCCCTTTTTCAAATGAGCGAAGAAAGAGAATATTCTCTAAGAATACTCTCATGGGTGAGGAAAATTAAATATTTAGTTAATTAAAACCAAATTTAATGTGCAAAGGGGAAGGAATATTCTATGAGAATATTCCTTTTGGAGGAATGTGCAAAGGAGGAATATTCCCTTGCAAGTGGGAGAATTAGATTTAATTAGTAATTTGATAATTTAAAACAAATTTTCAATTATACAAATTAGGGGAATTATATGATATTCATTAAATAAAATGATTTAATGAAAAGGGGGATGTGATATGATATTTAATTAAATATCTTAGGGTTATTTAATTGAATAAGAGGACTTATGGATTAAATTAGATAATTTGATTTATCCAATTTAACAGGATGAAAGGTTAGCATGAAAGGGGTAGGAATTATCCTAATTAGATTAATCAGGTTAATAGATGAAAATGACATAATTAATTAAATAGCTAGGCCAATTTAATCAATTAAGCTAAAAGAGGATGGGTTTTAGGATGAAACGATGTTAGTATATCAGATTCGATTGTGCGATATCATTCAGGATATTTTTAAGCGTCTACAGTTCCCCTATAATCAAATCCTATATTAGAATTCAAATTTACATTTTAAAGTATTTAACTATTTTCAAATGTGCATTTGAATTCTAATATGGTGTTTCTTTTATATATTTTGAAATTATTGCAGGATATGATCTAAGATGTGAATTTATCCCTAATTCACTTGGGAATTAGATCATTAATATTAGAGCTTAATTTTTTCATTTCATGCTTATTCAAATGTGCTCTTGGAAGGATCACTTTCATAGTTCAAAATTGATATGGAATCAATAAAATAAGAATAAACAAATAGAGATTAGATTATAACACAAAGACTTTAATCTCTACAAAATAATAATACTGCAAAATTTAATCTATAATATGCTAAAATTAAAGATTTAAAATATCATCCAAACATTAATGTAAAGTAGGAAATAGTAAGAGAATAACAATTAGCTATTATATTCTAACTTCCTAACCACTAAGAAACTAATATTTGACTTGTACTTTTACATGGGATAAAAAATGAAAAAAAATAAATAAAAAATAATTCCTATGCTATGACATATACCCTATGAATCATCATCATTTCTCCCAAGAATTTAGTAGTATCAAACTCAAGTTCTAAAAAGAGAGAAAGGTTTTCTAACAATTAATGGTGAGAGATTCAACAAGCCTAATGTGGAATTTGAAATTTCTTAGAAACAAGGTAGTTAGAGGTTGAACCATGTCTTGTTTGACAAGTCTTTGTGTCAAATACTTGGTCAGATTCCAAAGGAAGCTAAAAATTCAGAAAATATTGCTAGGATGGTTGACAGGAGGTTCAATCTTTAATCTTGATTCATGGTAGTGTTTGATAAGATCAAAATTGAAAAAATCATGGATGCCCAACTATGATAGAAGATCAATTCTAGAAGAATTATTAGACACTTGTAGAAGAACAATGTAAGGCTCCATACTAAAGTGGCTTGAACTTACTGTGTGATTTATCCTAGAAACAACATTTATCTAAGTACAACCAAACTCTAGCTCCAAATTGAAAATGATGATGGATATGATGTTAGTTCACAAGTTGTTTCTACTTTTCCTAAGTATTTTGAAGAATCTAAATTACTTTGAACTAAATAATTTTTAAATGTTGGACTAAGGAGTGGGTTGTATCTTGCTCTTTTTAAATATGCACAATTCCATGTGAAGATAAAGATAAGGGAAACTCATATGAAACCAACGGATAAAACCAAGGCATGCCTCAAAAGGTGAGTAACTTGTATATGTGTGAACTTCCTAGTTGTAAGCATGCTCAATGTGGGTTAGGATCAAATCAAACTTGGTAGGAGAACTATGGTGGTAGATTCTCAAACTTTGTATAAGAGTCTTATTCACAACTTTAGTTTTTCCATTAGACTGGGGATGGAAAAGAATGGAGAAATTAAGGGAAAATCCAAAATCCTCCATAAAGTTCACCAAAATGTTCTACAAAATGTGATTCATGATTAGAAATAATACTATTAGGTAGACCAAAGGATCACCAAATAGTGCCAAATAATAGTTGGGCTAAGTCATGTGTAAAAATTATCTTCAGTATGGGGATGAACTTAGCCATCTTGTTGAATCAATCAACAACCACAAAAGTACAATCATGGCAATGAACATTCAATGGAAAAATACTAACCAAGTTCATGAAAATAATTTCATAAGGACGCATAGGAATCGGAAAAGGAATAATCAATCCCAAATTTCTTTTTTTGGTTTGGAGTGGAAATAAATTGCACTTCCATTGAGGAAATTTAGAACATATCGCTATGTGTGAGGCTAATAGGATAAAAGTTACAAATGGTGAACTATTTTTTTCTTACAAAAATGACCACCATAAAGAGTAGAATGTGCCTCCTTGAGAAAATAAGTTTATTGATCTTAAGGGACACAAAGCTTATACATATTGTAGAGAAACCCTCCCTTAATATGAAAATATTGAAAAGGTGTAAAATTATATGATGTATGATTATAAAGACTTGTGTAGGCTAGACAAAAAATAGGATCTTGACCATACTAAGATGACCATTTCTGAAATCTCAAATGAGAAGTGGTCATAATAGTTAAATCATGTTTTATATGAGGATGACTCAAAAAATCTATAACATTATTGGTGTTCCTCTTCATATACTTGATGACCAAGTGAAACTATTATAAATATGAGGTCCACATATACCTATCTTCTTCAAAAAATTTTATGGGATTGAAGAAATTTGAGAGACAAGTTATCAATATAGATAATTATTTATTTTCCCAAAAGATAACATATCCGATATCATGGCCTTGTTTTGGAAAAGAATATAGGGGTCTCCAAACTTTGGTTGGAAGGGGAATCACTTAATATAATTAGTTGTCTCTTGAGGAAGTGTCTTCCATCGTGTTCTATCCCTCATCTTATTAATGATTCCTTCTCCATCATTAATTCTTTTGAGAAGATTAGAATATCTCATGTTTTTAGAGAAGCTAACATGCTTGCTGACATAATTGAAAACTTGGGAGTGGTGGCTAAATATGATTGGGATGCTTTTGAATCATTTCCACTCAATCTTAAATCTATTTCCAACGATGACCAGGTGACATGTATTTAAGGTGGTTGATATGGGGGAAAGGTTCTTCATAATTTTTTTGAGTTGGCTTAGGAATGTTGAACCTTGGCCCTGTACATTTCATAATTACAACTTTGATGTTCGTAAAATTATGGCTTGGCTACATAGGTAGGGAAGTACTTTGAATGAAATACACACACATTTTGTGGGTATTATTTGTATGGTTTTGCGAATAGCTAGGCTTATTTTGTTTCTGCAGAATTTATTGGTGCTATTGGGATTCTGCTATTTTCATGTTTCCATGGGTGGAGCTAGTTGTAGGGTTGAACTGAGCTCGTTTGAGGAATTCCAAAGCAATGAAACAGTGTGGGATCATTTGGAAAAGGGTGGGGTTACCCAGTAAATGCAAATAATCCAAGGCCCTAATCTTGAATCTACATAGTTTTTTGTTAAAGGTTGGAAAGGTAGGACTCTGTAGTATAAAGGGGTGGAGTTCAATATTGATGAGGCGTTCATTACTGAACACTGGGATTTCATCTTCTGGGAGGTCAGGAGTGGTGGGTATGCTCGTAACTCTCTCAAGTCCTTGTGGAGGGATCTTGTGCTGGCTATAATGCATTATTTCACACTAGAAGGTAGGTTCTCTGTTGTGTATAGTTATCACTTTATGTTGTTGAATCATTTATGTCATAAGATGTTGGTCTCTTTTCCTTTTATCTTTTACTGTCAATGGAAAATAGTATTGAGGGCCACCGTAAAAAACCTCAGAAGTTCATTCTACATGAAGGTCTTATGAGTCTTTTGTTTGATCATATTAAGCTCAAATCAATCCCTATTTCTCCTAAAACCCTGGGAAAAAAGGGGGTTAAGAATTCTGGTTATGAGATAGGGGATTCAGATGGGGAATGGGAAGGGAGTTCCAAGGATGCACACTTGGATTTTGATGAAATGTATGTGGATGGTGGTGGGTCTAAAGCATCTAAAGCATGGTCTAAGGGCTACGAAATAGACATTGAATTGAGGGAAGCCATGGTGTAGCCAACTAAGAAGGGTTCTAAGGGGAAAGCTAAATACCCCAAGAAAGACAAATCATCTGCTAAGAGAAAAGTGGAGTTGGTGAAAGATGTGGATGCTCCTAGTTCAGGTGTGAAGCCTACTCTAAGTCTTGGGAAGGTGTAAACAATGATTTTGGCACATTAATGCTCTCTAACTCTTCTAGGGCTTTTCACCTAAAAGGAGAGAGATGGGCCTAAATGCTAATGTCTACACTCAAAATTAATGTAAAAGGGATGCAATGTATTTAAATGTGATGTATAAATGCAATAATTTGAAAGAAAGATGACTTATTGATGTTAAATCTAAGAAATGTGAAGTGCTGGAAAACACATCGTGATATGAAAACATGAACTAAATGACCTAGAAATGCAAATAAAACCAAATAAAAAGATATAAGACAAAAGGTGTGCACCTGGAAGTGTGTTGCAGACTTGAAGCAACTCTGGAATTTTGGAAATTTTGATATTTAAGCCTGATGAGACATTTGTACCAGGTGGGGCGACTTAGTCCACTTTCAAATTTTTTTTGGAAAACTGCACTGAAGTCTGTTTCGGCCTAAAGGGTATCCAAATCTACAAAAAATTCTTAAAAACAAGTTCAATGGGACTAATTCAACACTAGTGGTGACTTAGTCCACTTCTGAATTTCTAAAAATTTGGAAGTGGAAACAGAAGCCCTAGGTCTGCACTTTGGTTTCCCACAGGTGTCCACTTCTGTAACTTTGACTTTTGGGTCTAAAGGTGACTTTTTGTTGATATTTTGGCTAGGTCAACAAAGAGATGTCTTCAACAAGTCTTCAACCTTTTCTTTAATGATCTTCAAACCCTTAAAGTTCCTAAATCTGCAAACACACAATGAAAGAGAAAGAAATCATGAATGTTAGGGCATGGGGGTTTGCCTTGGTCAAAACCCTTTTTAGGTTATTAAAAAAAATGAAGAAAGAATGTAATGATGCATGCAACAATGCATTTAATACCTTGCCATGATGTTTGATCTTGAATTTCTGCAAAAAAAACATGAAGAATCTTCCCTTGAATGTCTTAGGAAGCTATCTTGATGACTTGCAATGATAAAACCCTAGCTTGCTTGACTTGAGAACATGATGAATGATGGATGAATGATGATGCGTTATGAATTAAGATGAGTTAGAGATTGAAAAAATGAGGGGAAAAACCCTTATTTATACATAATTATGCCTTAATTCTCGAAAATACCTCATCACAGGCCGACCTTAGGTCTTAAAGAATAAAAAACCGAAAGAAATTTGAATTAATTTTGATTTTTGAGCCAAATGGGACTAAGTCACCCAAGGTGGCGACTTAGTCCACCTAGGAAATTTTGAGTGGATGTTGGAGATTAAGATGTATTAAATGTTTTTTATTGGGTTCTTCTTCAACAAGATAGTTAATTAAGGCCTGTAAGTACATAAAGGGGTTAGTTAAAGCATAAGAAAGGTGTAAATATTGATGACAAGCCTAGGAAAGTGTGAAAGTTTGTTACAAGACACAACACTTTGAAATAGGTCTTGGTAAGGTTATTTAGGTGAATTATAACATTATGGTCCTAGAAAAGTGTGAGGATGTGTTACAACACCTTACAACACTCTTGCAAGACATCAATAAATGCATTTTATTTAATTTGCAAGGGTTCAAGACCTAGTGTGGATGTGTAAACACCTCTCAACACTAAATGAAGGCCTCATTAAGTTCAATTTATCATCAATTATTCACATATCAAGCAAAGTATACACTTTTTGGCAACACATTAAGCCCCCACTTTAGTGAGAGGATGAACTTGCTTCAAACTCTCACTAAAGTAGCCATTCAAGCGGAGTCCAATCGTACCAATGCAAATATGTTCAAAGAATGGCAAAGATCAAAGGAGGTTGCACAAGCCCCCAGGATCCAAGATCCTAAGTCAAGTCAACTTAAGTATGAAAGGACATATGCAAGGTGAATTATTTGCAACAAGACAAGATACATGATCATGCAATGACAAGAACTAAAAAAAAAAAGATGGATCAAAGATGCACTCACTCTGGGGCCACAAAACATCAGGTCGTATGTGGGGTAAGTTGTCCCAAAGAAGTGGTTCAGTGAGAAAGTCATGCCAGTGTGTTGACTTCCCATTATACAAACCATACCAAAGTTATGCTTCTTATAACTTTGATAAGGCACCACAATGTAATGCTTTTGTAAATGTTTTGAATGTCATGTAAGAATTTTGTTGAAAGGGATTTTTCTTTGTTCATGTAAGGTCTTCTTCTTAGGGAGCATTTTGCCTAATGTATCCAAGAGAGGACAAGTCAGGGTATCATATCATTATCCATGGGATGCCTTGTTCGCATCAGGCCACTTCAGTTGATCATTATCCATGGGATGCTTTGTTCACATCAGGCCATTTCAATTGATCGTACACTCTTGGAAGGAATCAAACCCAATAACACCACCAAGGAGAGGACACATCACAAGTAAAAGTAAATCATGCCATGAAATTTGCAAAAAATATGTTGTCTATGTATGCCCCCACTTTAAAGAAATTGCTAACACCATTACTGTGAACAATTTCTTTAAAGTAGGAGACATGAGAACTTATACAAAAATCCCTATGCCAAGTCATATGTTTTCGATAAGTTGTGTCATGAAGAAAGGTAATATGTCACATGTGAGTCAATATTAAGACATGTCCACATCCCAAGCTTACTCTTATATGTCCAAGAAAGGTTAACAACGAATCAAAAGAGACAATGACAAGTGACATATGAGGATAAGGATACCTAGCCCCTTTCCCCCACTTAGTGCAGGACAAGGGTGAGCCAAAATTATTAATGAGATGCAAGTTAGAAAGAAAATTAGTATCAATTAGAGGAATTAGATTCCCCCACAAAAGGAAGAACACCAAATTCCGTAAGATGTTGGATTTTACTACTCAAAGCCTTGCATTCATTCGTGGAATGACCGTGAACTCAATGATATTTGCAAAATGAAGTTGTGGAATAATGTTTCTTGCAAGTTTTTGGTGGAAGGAATATCAAGTGATCTTGGATAAGTCTCAAAAAGATACTCTCTTGATCAATGGGAAAAGCAGTGTGTGTTGTGGTTATCAAAGAGATTTCTTGCTTAGAATCAGATGCCTTGTTCTCACTTTTACAGGAGGTTGGAGAATCAAATGAATTCCATTCATTAGTGTGTTGCAGGATGACATTGAAATTAAGCGAAGAGTTCGTTGTTTGTGTCGTGTTGTGGAAAGGATGATTTTCAAGACCACTAGTGTCCAGGAGTTCAGGATGGACAACTGTTAAGGTTGTCTTAGAAGGATGGTTTATGATAGTATTGATGTTTAGGGAAGGTTGGTGTGGTGGTATGATTTATATGAAAGGACAATCACAAATATCATGAGTTATGGGTGGATTTTTGTGTGTATAGTGGGGAAATTCGGGGAAGAATCTATTTGATTCCTATGTTTCTCTAAGGTCTCATTGTCATGTTCCATATTATCTATCCCACTAGGAGAGCTTATAATATTTTCCTCCACGGTTGAAATTTGTAAAGTAGCTTCATCACAAGTGGGGGAGGAATCAAGAGAAGGACCATTAGGGTATTCATTCTTACCAAATAAATATTCCCATAAGCTAGGAACATTAGGGAATGGAAGGACAATATTCTCATGACTTTCATTCATTGTCTCTTTCAACATCAAAGTATCATCTTCATAGTTATGAGAGATACTAGGAGAAGAATAAGTAAGAGTATCATGTTCATTTATAAGTTCATTTATTTGTTCCCTAATGTCTTGCAAAAGAGGGTTGTTAGAGGCCTTAAAGATTTGATCATCTAACCCCAACATTCCCTCATTATTTATAATCTCATCATTTTCACAAGCCAAAGAAGAATGGAGATTGGGTAAAATGATGTTTAGAAAAGTCTCTATGATCTCTTCTTCTTATTGTCTAATATCGTCCCAAAGGGAATGAATAGAAGGAAAAACAAGATCCTCATAATTCTCAATGATTTCATCTTCTTTCTCCAAGATACCTTCGTCACTAAAAGGAGAGGTATTAGGAGAAGCACAATTATTATGATCATAATTATCTATGTTTGTATGCTCTTCTATCACATTATCCACACAAATGGGGGAGATAGGATAGGGTGTGAGTTGAAGGTTAACATTTTCATTGTCACTCTCTTGTGCTAAGAGACTCGCATAACTAGGACATGCATTGAATGAATGACGATCATGCTTATTGAATAACTTTTTCTTTTCAAATTTGGAGAAGATTGAAACTAATATTTTGAAAGAACAATCTATGCTAACTCAAAATGCAATGTAAAAGTCTAAAATGAAATGCACTTTGTAGAGAATAATTGACTGATTATGCTATGTAACAATATGGGAATAAAATTTAAACCAAGCATGAAATGAGCTAATTTAGGCTAGATGTGATGAAATGCACATTACAATAACTCTGCCAACTAATATAGATAGGTATGGGCATCAAACAAAAGCATAAAAATAGGGTTATTAACTCTGTAAAATGTAGTGTTAGGGGTGAATAGGGACTAATTCACCCAAGGTGGTGACTTAGTCCCAGTAGGGATTTTTTTGAGATTTTTCAATTTTTTTTTATGGATTTTGATGGTTTTTGTACTATACAATGCAGACCAAAGATGTACATGCAAAATTTCAGAGATTTGCAATTCAAAAATGCAAGCTATCATGAACTTTTTCACTAATGAAATTGAAAAATCTAGGATGCACTTTAACCAATGCAACATGCAATGCAATGTTAATACAAGCAAACCTAGGAAATGAATGACTCCACAACAAAAAAGAAGGGATTCAAAAGTCAGGTTCACCAAAATGTAAATGGTGATTTTGGTTTTCCCTTTCACAATGCTTTGCTCCTCCTAGGGTTTTTTACACTCAAGACCATGTTAATGATATGTATTATGCCTAATTAAGATGTACAAATGCACTAATAAGAAATTGAAGTGATCTAATTGTAACGCCAAATAAAAGATTTGCACAATAGACAACAAAGAAGAAGATTAGAAGCACACATGCATACAATACTAAAATCTAAAATGCAAATTCATTCGTTAAGCAACAAAGAACATGGGAAAGTAAAAACGTAATTAAAACTAGAACAATCTCACCAATTTTCAAACGTATTTCCATGATTCATCTCGATTTCCCTTCTCCATTTTGCTTGTGTAGTATAATTGCCCTCAGATTTTCAAGTTCGTGTAAGTATATCCTATGATAGTGATTAACAAAATATCGAAGATTCAAGACAAAGTTGCTCTCAAAAGTTATAAAATTCGCGAGAGAGATTGGAATGAAGAATGACAAATCAATTTATAGAAAATTGATTATTCGAACGACAGGCCAAGATTGAAAGATCAACAGACAGTTGAGATCGATAGATTAATCATGCATTCTGTTAACTATTAGTAGTGACATGAGTGATACAAATTAGAAATAGGATTAAAGATTAAATAAATGATTTAATCTTCAGTTCGGCATTCAAAAACATAAGAAATATCTTTGCATGACAAAGATGAAGATTGATTATAACGACTCTCTGTTCGAATGCACACACAACACTTAATTAATTAAATAAGAATATTTAATTAATCCACATGTACACGCAATTGAGTTAGAACTGGATGATTGAATGATCTGATGAAGAGATTACTCGAGACAACCACTCAGACATTAAATCAATAGTTAACTGAACGATTAAAATAGATGTCGAGTCGAGTAAAAGTGAATACTTAGATAACTCACATAATTATCTAAAATATAGAGGAATGTGTTAAAAAAAATTAATGAATTAAATAATTCATTTAATTCAAGACTCGATATTTGAAGAATAATTAAATAAATAATATTTATTTAATTAAATGATGAAGGGATTTTAAATGAATAATTAAATAAATAATGAATTTATTTAATTATAGTTGAAGTATGATAAAGAATAAATTAAATAAGAATTTTTATTTAATTTGACAAGACATAAGGTTAATTAGTAACATAATTAAATAAAAATATTTATTTAATTAATTAGATAGAATAAAGAAAAGTGTGAATTAATTAAGATTATTTAATCAATAGAAGAATTAATGTTAAGATGAATTAATTAAATAATTAAGATTATTTAATCAATAGAAGAATTAATGTTAAGGTGAATTAATTAAATAATTAAGATTATTTAATCATGACCATGAAGAATAAGAATTATGAAGAATATTGAAGTTGCAGGCCTAAACCAAATTTCGGTGTCTACATTTGCCCCTCTTTGATACAATGTCACTTAGGCATTGTGTCAAAGAAAATCGATAAGAAATATGGCCCAGTCATGCCCCAGATTAGAATAGGTGAAGGTATGCCCCCTCTGGAAAAATGACAAATTTTCAAAACGTGGAGAAAAATGTGGAAATGCTCCCGATTAGTCCAGTAAATAGGCAGAAATGCAATGTAGTTGACAGAATTGGGATTGGAAGTGGGAGGGACGGGTACAGGATGATAGAAAATGGAAGTTTACATGGCCAGTAGGAAGGAAATGCCACCTAAGCCCTAGGTATATACTTGAATTGGGTTGAAAAACTATTCATTTGCACCCACCTAGCTTAGAGATTTGAAAATTTGCTCTGACTTTCTAGCGAGGATGTCTCCAGTTTCAGCCACCCATCATCGTGCATATAGGATAGGATCCGGACATACCAGAGACCAGCCAGCGCGGACCCCCCGGTATGGACGTAAAACTTGCCTTTTGAAATTTTTTGATTTGCGTATTATTTAATGCATTTAATTCAATTTTTACTTCTGCGTCTTATTTCATTTTGCACTGCATATGTATGCGTGAACGACGCATATGTATGCGAAGAACCACATTTGAAAGTTTACGTCGGTCAGTTAGATTAGGATTTAGCGGATAAACGCATTTGATTATTTTGATACGCATTTGATTTTTTGAAACACGTGCATATTTATAGCTGCATACGTTTATTTAGAAATGCATTTGTCATTTTGAAACGCAAATGTTATTTTTATGACGCATTTGATTATTATTAACCGCATTTGATTAATAATGACGCATGTAGAATTTGTGAACCGCATTTGTGAAAAAGCGACACATGTGTAAAAGAATGACGCATGTGCAAAATAACGACACATTTGCATTTTATGTTAAAACAGTCATTTTTCACTAGAATAAATGATTCAGGCTTACATGAGGCATATATGATGTTGTTGCAGGTTGTATTGGACCCTATCTATACACGGGAGTCGAGACCCACGACGTTTCGATTCAGAGACAGCTTGCGGCCAGCCGAGCGACAAACTCTATGGCATTTAGGTTTGTTACATGTGACCGATATGCCCCAGATTCGGGCAAATCGGGGATTACTGACAGCACTATGTGAGCGGTGGCATTCAGAGACATCATCGTTCCACCTACCGACTGGAGAGGCCACGGTGACTTTAGAGGATGTATATAGGATATTGAGACTGCCTATTAGAGGGACACAGGTGGTCTATGATACCCAGAGGGGTATAGCTGAGATGTGTAGATATTACCCCCATGCCGATGTTAGACAGCTAGGGGTTGATGACTATGAGATTAGGTGGTGGGTATTGGCCCAGAGGTATAGATAGTTAGACTGTCTAGTAGCGACACTGATAGGTGGTATTGTACTGCCTAACCGCCGATGTCATGGATTTCTTGTGGGATGGGGGGAGATGTTAGTGGGCATGCTCGAGCACCGAGTTGTATATGCCTGGGGTTCTTTTGTGCTAGGGATGTTGTACTTCCACTTGCATGACATTTCCTATAGAGAGGCATAGTCGATGAGCTGCGGTACCACGCTCCTGATGGTATGGGCGTGGGATCATATCGCTATTTTTAGACCACCTGTTACAATAGACGTACCTCATGGAGCTCCATACGCCTTTCGTTATGCGGGGGCGACCACACAACATCATATTGGAGACACTGGCTACTTTAGACATGCTATAGACACCATGCAGGAGTTCACATGGAGACCATACCTAGGCTGCAAGCAGTGGTCAGATGAGGACGAGCACCTGCCATTGTGTAGACAGACACAGTATTTAGTGGGACGGATAATGTCCCATATGCACATTATAGAGCGGCAGTTGCTAGATCGGGTCCTGAGACAGTTTGGAGAGGTATAGGATGTACCTCGAGGGAGAGTCGAGTTTTCCAGGTCATCATAAGAGGTCCTGCTATGGGGGCCAGAGATTCCAGTCGCCACTGCGGAGGCAGATATTGATGGTTTATAGGCACTTCCATGGAGATGGAGGGACGGACCAGCAGATCCAGGGACCACTCCAACTTATGATCAGTGGTGGGCAGTACACAGGCCTATTCCCATGACAGATCCAGGGTAGCCAGCACCGGTAGAGTGGCGTGGGACAGGTCCCAGAGGCAGGCGAGGCAGAGGGAGAGGCTGAGGAGGCAGAGGAGGCCATGGTGATGGAGGTGATGATGACAGAGGTGGCCGACATGGAGGCAGGAGAGGGAGGCGTGGTTGGCGGGGATGAGGGCCAGCATTGTCACCGATCCGGGAGGAGAGAGGAGGAGAGGAGGATGTGGTGTTAGATGTGGCCAGAGGTGGTGAGGAGGAGTAGCCGGCGGAGGCAGTTATCCCAGACATCCCAGATATCCCAGCAGAGGCAGAGGCAGGTGCTGAGGAGGTAGGTAGAGAGGAGGGAGTTTTCGAGGAGGCAGGTGGAGAGGAGGCAGAGCTTGATGCGCTTGGGTTGCTAGGTGCCTACCAGGAAGACGATGAGGAGGATGATCACGAGCAGGAGATTCGAGATCAGATCCTAGAGGAGCTAGACGAGGAGGAGGATGGGAGAGACAGGGCCCGACAGGATGAGACAGAGGCAGAGGAGCCCGACACAGATATGTTACGAGCCCAGGTTGCCTCCTTGGAGGAGCAGATGAGAGTATTGATGGCAGAGAGGGATGCTTATCGGGTGGAGAGAGATAGAGCCTTGATGGATAGGGATCAGGCTATAGCCCGACGGTAGGAGACTGAGCAGAGGTTCACAGAGCTCAGAGCCTTATGCACAAGACCATCAGTTGCATTCGCTAGAGATCTAGTCAGAGCCGGAGAGAGAGAGAGATACTATCGGGACCTATATGAGGTGGAGGTTCCCCTAGAGAGACGGGCTCCCAATTTTTCAGTGGCACACAGTAGCAGGTCCCAGACTAGGACCCACACACGGACAGTTAGTACAGAGGGGGTGGATCAGCCACGTAGAGTAGGGCCATATGACAGACCTCCCACAGCTCAAATATCAGCCGGTTCCCAACATCATTCTCCCACACACTCCCGGCATGATGGCAGTGGCAGCTCAGGATAGGGGTACCATTTGTTGAGGCACTGTATTTTGATCTTATAGCCTGCGGGCTTCCATGTATTTGTGATACATTATGACATTGTGTTGTGACACATTTGAGCAATATATATATATGATTTTGGCGGCGATTCTCATGATATGCATTTCTATGTATGGATTATGCAGTCTTTATGTATACATGTGATGTGTATATGATATGCCTATGTGATGGATGAGTGTATGCATTTTATGATGTTTATGCAACTAATGGGATAATGTTAATTCTATGTGATGTATAATTCTATATGATGTTAATCCTATATAATTATGAGATGCAATGTGATGTTATATGTATGATGTAGGTGACATGTGATGCTATACGAATGTAATGTGATGCATTTTTGTTTACGGTTGCTTTGTATATGGATGCTTATGATATGTATTATATGATGATGATTATTTATTATGCCATGCTAATCTAGATATGAGATATGTACATATGCATGTATGTTTCTGTGATAGGTCGAATTTAAGCGTTAGAAAACAAGCAACAAGTGAAAGAGTGCAAATAAACAACTAAAACAACATACACCTCAAGATTAGCCTAAGTTGGAAACAATGCAAGACAAAGCAACAAAATGGAACTTTATACCTTGCGTTGAGTCGATCCTTTGGTTGGCCCTTCGATCTTGGATGTATATGCTCCTTGGATGGCAAGTGGATAGCAAAATGCAAAATAAGATGAGAAACAAAATTGTTGGAGGATGATGTGGGCTAAGGTGAGTTGAGACTCACAAGCCCTCACATCTTGACATGTGGCATGTGGAGTGAAGTGGACATGAGGTGGAAGGAGAAGGACATGACATGGAGAGGGGTACAAAGTACCTTGGGATTGGACAAGATCTCCTCATAAAGGAGGTACTTGTTTATGTGGGAGAGGACAAGTGGGGAATTAAAAATTCCTCAAATATTCTCATGGGGAAGAGGGAAGGAATTTAAAATTCCTTAAATGCATTGGGGGATTAAAAGTGAATTAAAAATTCACATGGGGAAGGGAGATGCCTTGTCAAAAGGGAGAAAGCCTTTAATAAGGTTGACTAAGGACACATGTCATAAAGGACATGGGGAAGAGAAAAGGAATTTAATATTCCTTGGAAGGATAAAAGGAATTAAAAATTCCTTGAAAGCTTGATTAGGCTAGTTAGTGAAGGATTAGAGGATGGTTAGGTGGCTAAGAGAGATTAGAGGCCAACTTGCAAAAGTTGGAGGATGTGACACCTCCTAATCAAAGATTAGGCATGTGCACATCCTAATGATGAGATTAGAAGAAGGATTAAGATAAGATAAAAATGATGGAGGATGTGACATAAAGGAAATTAAATAAATGACATATTTATTTAATTCAATTGATGGAAGGAGGATTAAAGAGATAAGGTATTATTGATTAAATACCTTAGGGATTTGACATAATTAAAGCTATTAATTAAATAATAGGAGTATTACTTAATTAACGAAAATAAGATGAAAGGGGATGAATTTGGATAAATTAAGTGTCCAAATTTAGACATCTACAGTTTCTAACATGTATGTTGATGCAGGATAATGTATAATGTTTTGTGTCACAGGACTCCGTCATAATGCAAGAAAGAAGAACAAAGAAGATCATTAGAAGCACACATGCACACAATACTAAAATCTAAAATGCAAATTCATTCGTTAAGCAACAAAGAACATGGGAAAGTAAAAACGTAATTAAAACTAGAACAATCTCACCAATTTTCAAACGTAATTCCATGATTCATCTCGATTGCCCTTCTCCATTTTGCTTGTGTAGTATAATTGCCCTCAGATTTTCAAGTTCGTGCAAGTATAGCCTAAGATAGTGATTAGAAAAATATCAAGATTCAAGACAAAGTGCTCCAAAGTTATAAAATTTGCAGAGAGATTGGAATGAAGAATGACAAATCAATTTATAGAAAATTGATTATTCGAATGACAGTCAAGATTGAAAGATTGGATGGTTGAGATCAGATTATACATGCATTCGATAACCCATGATGTGATGACATGAGTGATTCAATTAGAAAGAATTAAAGATTAAATAAATGATTTAATCTTCAGTTCATTTGAAAACAAAAGAAATATATTTGCATGGCAAAGATAAAGATTGATTATAACGACTCTCTGTTCGAACGCACACACAACACTTAATTAATTAAATAATAATATTTAATTAATCTGCATGTACACGCAAATTGAGTTAGAACTAGATGATTGAATGATCTGACTAAAAGATTACTCGAGAACCCACTCAGACATTAAATCAATAGTTAACAACGATTAAAATAGATGTGAGTCGAGTAAAAGTGAATACTTAGATAACTCACATAATTATCTAAAATATAGAGGAATGTGTTAAAAACAATTAATGAATTAAATAATTCATTTAATTCAAGACTCGATATTTGAAGAATAATTAAATAAATAATATTTATTTAATTAAATGATGAAGGATTTTAAAGGGAATAATTAAATAAATAATGAATTTTATTTAATTATAGTTGAAGTATGATAAAGAATAAATTAAATAAGAATTTATTTAATTTGACAAGACTGATAAGGTTAATTAGTAACATAATTAAATAAAAAGCGCTTATTTAATTAATCGATAGAATAAAGAAAGTGTGAATTAATTAAATAATTAAGATTATTTAATTAATAGAAGAAATAAAAGAAGATGAATTAATTAAATAATTAAGATTATTTAATCAATAGAAGAATTAATGTTAAGATGAATTAATTAAATAATTAAGATTATTTAATCATGACCATGAAGAATACGAATTATGAAGAATATTGAAGTCGCAGGCCTAAACCAGATTTCGGTGTCCACTAATGATGCAAAAACTGAAGAAAAGTAACTTGTTTCAAAACATAGAAGGATGTGCAGAAAAGTTAAACAAATGCAATAAACGGTCAAATGAAAATGTAAAATAGGAACTATGTACCTAGAAACTGAAGATGAACATATTGGAGATTGCATGAGCCACTAAAATCCTAATTTTTTTGACTTTTTAGGCAACTGGGACACTTATGCCATTTTGGGCGACTTAGTCCAAGAACAGGGAAATTTCCTAGAAATTTGTTTCTGTCAAAAGGGTGTCTGAAAATGTAAAAACTTCTCAAAAAGTAGTGCAGTAGGACTAAGTCACCACTATGGGTGACTTAGTCCACTTAGGATTTTTTGCAAATCCGAAAGTGGAAATGGAAGCCCATAACCTACACTCTGCTCTTTGACAGAAATATGGATCTAAATCTTCAAAAAACCTTGCAAAACAAAAGATAAATTTGTTTCTAATGGGGGGTTTTCCTTGGTCAAACCCCTAGTTGGTATTTAAACTTTGTAGAAAATAAAATCTGCATAAACCCTAGCCTTAATTATGTCTAAGACTAGAAAAGGTTGAAAATGAGATAAAACCCTATTCTAATGTGCTAGAATGAGGTGAATGAATGGAATTTGAGAAATGCAAGACTTCAATGCAAGAAACCCTACAACCATCAAATGAATGTAAATGCCATATAGAAATGTAATGCAAAACTTAAGTCTGAAGATAAGAAGAACATGGAGGATGGAATCACCTCAAAAAAAAGTCATTAAGTGTGATTTGATGGCTAGTTGCATCTCTTCAACCTATATTTCTCCATGATTCACCATAGGAATCCATTATCAATCTCTTACAATGTGAGATCTTGAATAGGAAGTGAGCTTGAAGACCTACAAAAACCCTAGATTGCTTCCCTAAAGCTTCAACTTTGTTGCAAAATTTTATTGAATCTTCTTGTGTAAGACACTTTTGCTCTTGACTTTTAATTTTTGCTTTGTAAAAATGACTAGGAGATTAGGAGCCCCAAAAATGAGAGGAAAAACACTTATTTATACACTCTTTTGCCTTAGTAACTTGATGATACCTCATCACAGGCCGACCTTAGGTCTTAAAGAATAAAAACCCGAAAGAAATTTGAATTAATTTTGATTTTTGAGCCAAATGGGACTAAGTCGCCCAAGGTGGTGACTTAGTCCACCTGGGAAATTTTGAGTGGATGCTAGAGATTAAGATGTATTAAGTGTTGTTTATCAGGTTCTTCTTCAACAAGACACTTAATTAAGGCCTGTAAGTGCATAAAGGGGTCATTTAAAGTATAAGAAAGGTGTAAATATTGATGACAAGCCTAGGAAAGTGTGAAATTTGTTACAAGACTTTACAACACTTTGAAATAGGTCTTGGTAAGGTTATTTAGGTGAATTATAACATTATGGTCCTAGAAAAGTGTGAGGATGTGTTACAACACCTTATAACACTCTTGCAAGACATCGCTAAATGTATTTTATTTAATTTTCTAGGGTTCAAGACCCAGTGTGGATGTGTAAACACCTCTCAACACTCAATCAAGGCCTCATTAAATTCAATTTATCATCAATTATTCCCATATCAAGAAAAGTATACAGTTTTTGGCAACATAGAGGGTAGGTGTGGTGGATAATTCCCTTGTGATTGGTGCTAAGGGTCCTGAAATTGTGGGGATTGAAGTTAATTCCCCTATTGGAGATATCAGCCCTAGTGTTGTTGAAATGTTGCCTGGGTCTGTGCCTATGGAGATTCATGGGAGTCAGAGTGTCCTTGACCCTAACCTAGATCCCCAGGTCTCTCATGCTAGCCCATTGCAGGAAAATGATAAGACTATGAAGATGGAGCGGTTGGAAGTGTTGGCTGACTTGGTAAGCTTGCCAGACAAGAATAAGGTAAAGGTGGAGGTGGTCGAGGTTGAGGATTCTCTTGTTAAGGAGGAAGAGGAGTAGAAAGAGGAGCATAAGGAAGTCCCTTGTCATAGCTTGGAGCTGAAAGAAGCGCCTCCTGTCAACTGGGATGAGGTAAATATGGGTTTGTTTTGCAAGATGGTTGAGGATGGAATGCAAAATTTGTTGTCTTTGGTGAAATTATTGTTCTTAGAGGTGAAGGAGATCAATTTCCAAGTTCAGAATTAGCAGGACGTCTACGTGGCAATGATCTAATGCAATTAGAAGGAATGGGCTATAAAAGGTAAGGTTAAATCAATGAATGTAATGTTTGATAAATTAGTTGTTGATGTTGACCACCTGGGAGTTACTCATGAGGAGAGGATATCCTCTTTGGAGATGTTGGTTAATAAAGTTTTAGAAGAAAAAATTGTTAATATGGAGGATAGAATTGGTAAGCTGACTAAGGATTTGAAAACTGTGGTGAACATAACTAACAATTCATTGAAGTCAACTGCTATAGGTCTTGCAGTTTTAAATGAGAAAGCCCTGGATTGGATTGGTAAACCCCTAGAGCTAGGGGAAATTGAGAAAGTGGTTGAAGATATGAACTACTCAAACCTGATGGATAAAAATGTGGATCCTACTCCAACTATGGAAAAGGATGTGGAGGTTGGACCATTTTTGAAGACAAGGAGCAAGATGAAGAAGTAGTTAGCTATATCATATCATGAGCTCAAAGAGGTTATGGAAATGCATGAGGGGGTCATAGAGGATAATATGGCCTTGTTCAATGTCTCAGAAAAGATGTTGTAGTTGTTTCTAACTCTTTGCTTGATCATATGAGGTGTTGATGTTTTTTGTTGTTGGTGTGCTGACGGGTTTCTTTGGTTTTTTCTATTGTTAGCATTTTGGTTTTTTGGGCTACAGTTTTTAATTGCTTAGTATTTCTTGTAGCTTGTCATTGTAAACGGTTCCAGGGCCCCTTCAAAACATGATTTTCCTTATAAAAAACATATCCAATACTTGATGGCTTGGAACAATACATATATCTCCTTATCATATGTGGATTGGTTATCAATAGAGAAGGTTTCTAAATGATAAGCCATAAGATGACCATTTCTCTTTAGAACAACTCCAAAATATATATTGCAAAGCATTTTTCTCAATCTCAAAAGGATATGAGATATCTGATACTACAAGAGTAGGTGCAAAAAATAATTTTTCTTTCAATGTGTTGAAACCATGGGAATGATTTTTTGTCGACTTAAATGCAAAATTGATCTTTATCAATTAGTGCAAAGATGTAACAATGTTTGAGTAATGAAGGATGAACTTGTAGAAGTTGTCAAGACCAATAAAAATTCTCAATTTAGTGAGAGTCAAAGGATTTGGACACCTAAGAAGAACATCCAATTTCATGGGATCCACTCAAATTCCTTGTCCATCAATATAAAATCCAAGATAAGAGATGTATGTCTAACCAAAAATACACTTAGGAAAGTTTGCATATAAATTGTTTTGTTGAAGTGTTTGAAGAACATGTTTTAAATGCTAAATTTGTACTTTCCAAGTGTGAGAAAATAAGAGGATATCATCTAAGTAGATGATAAAAAAATTTTCCAAACAATATCAAAATATCTCATTCATCAATCACGTGAAAGTGGTAGGAGAATTAGTGAGACCAAATGGCATCACAAGCCACTAAAAAAGACACAATTTTGTCTTAAATTTTTTCTTCCATGTGTCTACTTAAATCCTAACTTGATGATATCCAATTTTTAGATCAATCTTGGAGAATAATAGGGTTCCTTGAAGTTGATCCAAAAGGTCATCAATGTGAGGAAGTGGATATTAATTATGCCAAAGGCGTTCCCTCTATGAACAATTCCCAACAAATATTTTACATCGATGGTGTGCAGTTTTTGATGGGCATGCAAGACCATTAAACGAATCTCACTTGTTCATCATTTTTTACCATATTTTGGGTTGTTTTCCATCATTTTTTTATTTCTTTACCTATCGCTCCTCCAAACTCTTCCTTGCTAGTATTGACCTTTCACTTCTCTAATTTGGCGAGTTGCAGCTTGAAAATAATGTTTTGACGAGGGTTTTAGAGTATGATTATTAAAATGAAAATTACCACCAAGATCCTAATAATGAACACATTTAGGTTTTAACATTACAACATCCTTTATCCTACATAGTTTTTGATAGGGAAAAGCAGGTTTTGATGGGACCTGAAACCCATTACAAGAAGGTTTTGACCAGACCTACAACCCAAAACAAGGCAAAGATGCTACAAGAAAAATAATTAGCAAACCCAGCCGCAACCCATCAGCAAGCAGGGGCGTAAAGCCCACAACCAAAAACAAATAGGTTTTACCTGGGACCACAAACCCAAAGGTTTTGAAGGGAACTTAAACCCTTAACCAGGTTTGTCAGGGACCATGAACCCAAAAGAGAGCCATCATTAGGTTTTAACTAGGACCTCAAACCCAAAACAATAGGAATATGAAAAACAACAACCTTCTTGCAACTCCATCCAATCTGAAAAACCATCCCACACTCCACCTCTATAGGATAGGGCCCCCATTTGTAGGAGGGAAAGATGCAAGAGCTCAAACTACCAAAGCAACCTAACTCCTACTCATAGAAGCTCCACCTCGGAAGGAACCAACTCCACCTCCAAAGGAGCAAGCAAAGGAGAAGAGGACTTTCCATTGGACCTGCAACAAACAACTCCACCTCAAAAGGAGTGGGCTCTACCTCAATAAGAGCCATCTTTACATCTAGAGAAGAAACCATTTGAAGAATCTAGCCAAAAGAAACCACTCTAGTAGGACAAGCACTCACAACAACCTTAAGCTTCAGAAGAGATGGAGACAAGAAACCAAGCTTGAAGATCAAGACAACCATCAAAAAAGAGAGCACACACACCATAACCTTTGAAATAACCTCCAAAGGCAACAACCCGAATGAGAAAAAAAGAAAATCCCCCACATATCTCCTCAACATCCTACACCGGAAGGGGAACCAAGAAAAAAACTTAAACAAAGCATCCTATGAGACAAGAGGAGCAGTAGAGGAAACCCCACAAAAGGCCAACACATGCCTCGAAAAAGAGCAACCAGAAGGCAACACCCAGTCAGAGAGAAGCAACACAAGTCCACCAAGGCAAGAGGACAACAAGTAGAGAAGTAACAGGGAGGTGGCCAAATAAGAAAGTACACCTTCAGCCCTGACACGCCAGTCTGAGCTCAAAACAAGCCACAACCCTAAACATCCCGCAAGGGACCACAGCCACACTAGACAATCCCACAACTAGACCAGAAAGCACTGAACCAAAACACCTCCCAAAAGAAACAGAGGAATAAAGAGTAGGAACAAAGGATACCATTGCCCACCAAAGAACACCTTCCAAGCCAAGCACCAGAAAAGAAAGAAGGAATGTAGACAAACCCTACAAGGACCAATCCTTGAACATAGAACAACTCGAGAGGCACCCAACCAGTGAAGAGAGATGACCACCAAAAGCAGCTCAAGATGAGCCACAACTTTTCCAGCTTTGGTTCCCACCACGGCTGCAACAACAACATCCCCAACTTTTCTACCCATGAATTCGACCACAGAAAAGACCACATCTATTGTAGGGGTTACCACTGAAGCACCCAAAAAATAAAGCCAGAAGTCTGAGAAGGAAAGAAGGCACCCAAACAGACCCCCAAGCCCATTTGGTTCACCATCAACTTCAGGATCAGACTCCTCACCACCAGAAGAATTGAAATGCCCGATCTCACCCAACCCTCTCTACTCCGCCATTGAAAATGCCTCAACGATGAGCCATCTGCAAGGCCTCGTCACTAGAAAGGACCAAGGCACCTCAATGACATCGTCAGAATCATAACCTCCTGCAACATCCTAGCTTGATAATTTGAAAATAGAAGCCCCGCTCCACCTCCCACACAAATGTTGTCGCACCATCCAATGCCCCAAAATGCCAAACAAGGGACAACAAATAAGGTCCTCCCAGAGAAGCTTTTTGCGAACCAAGCAAACCATCAATACCATTTGGATTATCTTCTTCCCCTGCTTCATCGCCCACATTCAAACTCCTGCCTTGCCCACCTCGCGACATCGCTCATGAATGCATAGGAATGTTATGTGGGATACCATCTAAAAAATTTATATCCTACATAGTTAGGTATATACTAGCATAATTAATATATAATTTATTTTTTATTAAATATATATTAAAAAATAAATTATAAATAATTTAATTATACTTATACTTATTCTATTTTTAAATAGAACTATTAAATACATAAAATGATTAAAATTTATAATTAATAATTATTACAGTTTTATATAGTACAAAAATAGACCAAAATTTATCCTAATTGACCTTCTACACTTTTTTGGCATACCCATTGCACACTAAGGTGTGATTGCTAGTTTTTAATGGTTATCTTGTTTAATACTTAGAAATCAATACAAAGATGGAAAGTCACATCCTTCTTGAGCACAAGAAAAATTGGTGAAGCATAAGGGGAGGTACTTGGTTTAATGATACCTTTGGACAATAAATCTTGAATTTTCCTTTTTATCTGATCACTTAGTGAATTGTTTTTTGATATTGTAATGGGGCATTAGGAAGAGGTATAGTAGGAACAATTTCAATAGTGTTATTAATTGCTCATTTTGATAGAAATAAATTCAAATATTAAAACACGTGAATATAATTGTCTTTATTTTGAAGAGAATCATGTGATTTTGACATAGTGAATTTTGATTTAGAATCATCAGATTATGGCCTTATGAAAATTAAAGAAAGCTCTTGTACTTGATTGATAGCTTTGTGTTCCTATCTACACTTAAGTAATAGATTAGTTGTGCTTTTGGTACATTTAATTAAGAATGTTTTATTATCTTGTTGTAGTGTATATGTGTTATTAAAGGAATCATAATGATATTTCATATTATATTGATAGGGTTTACCTCATAAAAAACTACAAAAATCCATAATGGTCATGTCATAGGTAACCTTATCAATGAATTTGGGACAATTTGGGACCAAACTCTAAAGACACAATCTATGCATGTGTGATTTGTGAGGATGAACCACTATCCTTTAGATTTGAGTGAATATGGATAATGATGTTGATAGGGAGGCTGCAGGAAGCAATCACAGATTCCTGGAAGCTGCAGGAATCAGTTACACTATTTTCAGATGCTGCAGGAAACAGTCACAGTTTCCTGTGCTAGGCCCTGACATAGACCTCCTTGGTGAAATTTCTATTCCACCCTAACCTATAGGAACTCTATCTTTTCTAAGTTCCCCTGGTTCTCCTGCCAACCTCACTATCTTGTCAAGTTTGCAACTACCAAGCCAAATCTTGGTGCTATGACTCCTTTCTTTCTTAGCCTTTTATCCATCCAAAAGACTAATCCTCCCTCAATACATGAATGAATCTTGCAGGGGTGAGGGAATGTTTTTCAAAACTCCAAAACAACCTCCTAGGGTTTCTGGAACTTCACTTAGACTCCAACCTACCAACACTTGCATGAAGCCTATTCCATAGGTTTAGCCTTGAGCCACTATTTGGTCTCTGAACAGGGGTAAATTGCTTTTCCCTCCTAAACCCACCAAAGAAACGTGGTTCTTGGCTTAGGAAATGTGTTTCCCTTGTCTATAGCTTCAATATTTCTAGGGTCTTGGCTCTGTCCAAGCTGTTCTTTGCCCTCATGCAAACACTACCCAGAAATCTAGGGTTTTTAACTGTCCAGAACCAGTTTTAGGACTGGTGAAAAGTTCTCCTCCTAAACGGATTGCTGGGCTCTCCTCCTTGGTACCACACGTGGCCAAGACCTTCCCCTAAATTCTCCAAAAATATTTTTTTGAAAATATTTTCTCCCCTGCAAGTTATCAATGCTGTTCTGCAGCCTTTCCTAGCCGGGCTCTTCACTGGCTCGCCTAGGGCAAGACTTTTCTCATAACTCCTGCAACCAAAGAAAACCTAACACCTACCACTAAAATATGTACAAATATGGAGCCTTACCATGTTCCCAACAGTTCCATACTTCCAGGTATAGAGGGAATGCAGCCTAGAACTCCATTTTTACATAGTTCCAGTCAAAACAGCAAATAAGGGAAAAACACAGAATTTACAAGAATGTGTGAAAATGATGAAAAAGCTATCAAATGTGCCTTAACAAAACTTCCAGAGGCTTCTCTACATGCTAAAAAAACTTACAAAATTCCTCTTTTAATTCATTTAACTACTGTCTTGCAAACAAGAACAGAAAAACACAGAAAATAAGACAAGAAAGCTGTTTTTTTTAATTTCTGGAAAAATAGTCCGTACAAAGAACTTCTAACCAACCAAAAAGGTCGTGGAATGCCTTAAATATTCCTTCCCAACAATTTAGGTTCTTGGGTCGAGGCTTAAATGACCTAAAAATGCCTTTTTGTAAAACCCGCTGTGTTTTCAGACATTTAACAATTTTTCACTATTTAACAAAGTGAGCCTCTAAACTCATTGGAATCTTGACACCCTCTTTTCCAAAGACCAAAAAAAACCATAAGCACCTAAAATAATGGTCAACATGACCTTATGATAGCACCACAAAATTAAAGAACTCAAAAACAAAATAATCCTTTGCCTGGTGCTCCTGCACCAGATGTGAATCTAAGGGAAATTATAGTTTGTTTTTCAACAATGGACTTTGCAATAATTTTTTTTGTGATTGATTACTAATGATACAATCCATAAATAAATCATGTATTACGTGAGAATGAGTGAAAAAAATTGTCACAACCCCTTGAAATAGTATGATGGTTCAACAAGGTGACTTTATTTCTCATAATCACTAAAAGTCTCAATGGGAAGATTATTCTTTTCCTTATCTAGAGACTTTAAAATAAATCTCTTCTTAAATTTGAAACATTTAGAATTTCCATAATAATTTCAAAATATAACATGACACAACATCTTAAAACACCACATAATAGTGCAAACATATTTTAAATCCATTTAATGCACCATTTTTTATTAGTACAAACAACTATAATCCTAACCATTAGAAGATGAAGTTTTATGCATGGAAGAATTGTTGGTTAAAATTACATAATAAAATCCTTCTTCCTAATAGTATATAATATATATATATATATATATGTGTATGTATATACATATGTATACATGTGTATACATATGTATACATATGTATACATATGTGTATATACATATGTCTATATACATATATATATATATATAAATAATAAAAAATAAGAATAGATATCTAGCATCCAAACATTATAAATAAATAGCCACACATCTCTATGAGAGTGCACCATGTCCAATGTATGGATTCATGAAACGGTCTATGCAATACTCTAGTTCTTATTTTATTCTTTATCTAATGTTATATATCCATATTTATTTTACATGCTCACAAAAAATAGAAGCACTTTCTTGGAGTATTATCCCATAGAACACCTAGGATCTAAATAGTACAATGGTAGTTCAAAATATAAGCTATGTGTAGAGAAGGAAATTGGGAAAATTGGTATGAAAAGAATTCCTCATTCTAGTCTCTATAAGGTGTCTTAGCTAAAGAAGGGACACAATGAAATTACTAAGGATAAAAAAAAAATTTAGGTACAAGGATGAAATGTTATACATGATGCCATACCCATTGATGTGTGTCACTTATTGTTGGAAATTTGACACAAATTCAATACATAATGATTGTGCAAACACTTATCGAATTATGAAATGAGGTTATAGTGCACCTCAAATCCACTAATAAATATAAAGGTGGTGAATGGAATTTAGAACTTAGAGTCTTGTTGGTTTTTTCAAAATAATTCTTGAATTCCTCAAAGAAAAAATATGTAGATTATGAATTAATTTTGAAGGTCATGTAAGAATGTTTGCTAGTGCAAGATGAACTACTAGGTGAATTAAATTCTTACTAAAGGAATACGAGAAAATTTACCTAACATGGCTAAATGTTGCTAAAATAATAAAGTATTAGTCATCATATGAACCTAATCCTAGGACTAAGGTTACCAAAAAAAAGTCTATAACATTTAGCACCATAGGAGAATGAGGAAATAAATCAATAATTACAAGAGATTTTGTAGAAATAGTTAACAAGGGAAGGCCAAACTCACTATATAGTACCAATATTTTTTATTCTAAAGAAGGATTGTGAATGTAGAGTGTGTAAAAATTCTAGGACCATTAAAAATATCACCATTAAGTATTACTTTTTATTGTTAATGATATATGATTCATAGATTTCCTAAATGGAGCATAGTATTTCACCAAAATATATTTGGAGAAAGGATATTATGATAACCTTATCAAATAAAAGGGATAAATTAAAGAAAAAATTTAAGACAAAGGAACTATTATATGTGCATTTGATCGTTCTCTTCATCTTGATGAATGTGTACCTAGTATCTTCATACACCTTATGAAGAAATTATTGGAGAACTTTATTTGAAAATTGTGATACTATATGTAGATGATATGTTTATCAAAACAAAGAAATACCATGTTTAACATGTTCTCCAAGTAATATAGATATGAAGAGAAGAAATATTGATAAATTTTAATAAGTGTAGCCTTATAAAGGAAGAGTTTATCTAAGTTTAGTGTTTACAATCTCTAAATATGGGATAAATATGGAACTAGAAAAGGTGAAGGTGACTTTGGACAAGTCAACACCATAGAGTTTGTTTCAATCTTAGATCTTCCATGGGTTGGAAAAAAATTCACTATAAGTAAGTTCATTGAAAAATTCAATGATATTTGTATGCTAATTACTAAAATATTGTGAGGTGATAAGGAATTAAGGTGGTTACCCCAAGTCATGAATTATTTTGAGTTTCTTAAGTGGAAGATAACATAAATATATTGATATATTTCTAAAATTTGATAGATTTCTAAAATCTAACAAGGTGATTTAGATGGGTTGTAATGCTACTAGTATTGTCATTAGCACTATCGTAAGCCAAGAGGGTAAGGTAATTGCATATTTTAGTAAAAATTTTAATGATAAAAAACTAAAGTATTTATTTTATGATAACAATTGTTGGAGTTGAATCCTCAACCATACAACTCCTAGAGGTCACCTATCATGTAAAAAGAGAAAAATACAAAGGGATTACTATAATAATCTAATCTTTATTGATGCAAAAAAAAATTGAATAATGATACATATACAATTATTTAACCTTAATAAATGATAAGAAACCCTAAGTGAGGATCAAATTAGACCACAAAATGTATCCTAATCTTATGAATTGAGACAAAAAAAACATAACCTAAACTTAAGCTTAAATATGCTAGTGTGAAAAGGGACCTAGTTAATTAAAAAATAATTAGGAAATTAAACCTTTTACTCTAACACCCCCCATAAGTTTAAATTATGGAAAATATACACTAATGCATAAAAATAAAAGAGTGGGTATCGACAACTAGGTCTAATGAGGTACCCATATATAAATAAAAAAACATCTCTCACAACTAGAGAAAAGTAGAAAACCTCAAGGGGAAAAAATCATCTCTAAAAAAGAGATGTAAAATGTGAAGGAAGGAGAAATAAAGTAGACTCCACGTGGCCAACTTACTTAACCCCAAGAATCAATCACAACTAAAGATAATGAGGTAATTCCAACAATTTACTAAAGATGTTTATAACTTTCTCCTCATTAGGAAAAAACTCTAGGGAGAGATGACCATCATGGATGAGCTATCAAATGAAATATATTTATATCTTGACATGCTTCATCCTTTGATGCTCAATTAGGTTGTGCGAAATTTGAATGGCACCACCAAAGAAGTGTAGGAATATTAGGTCGGAGACAAAAATTTGTCATAATTTGTCAAATACACAAAGCCTCCTAACTACTAAAAGTTGTGCCTTGATACTTAGCCTCAATGGATGATAATATAATAGAAATTTTCTTCTTGAAGACCAAGAAAATGGATCAAAACCAAGGAAAAAAAAACCTGGAATTGGACTTCCATGGGTTAATATCACATTCCTAATCTAAGTCAATGAAGCTCATGACCTCTAAGGCTCCTAGTGTGTATTGAATTTTAAAGTGTATAGTGCCCCTAATATACCTAAAAATTCACCTGGATACTTTTCAATAACTCTCATGAGGATCATAGAAAAATGGGATACAATCCCAACAACAAAGGTGATATCATGATGCATGTGTGTCAAGTACAAGAGACTACCACCGACTGACTATACAACTTAGCATTAATATTTGGTGTAGTGAAAGTGGAAAATCAATGTGACATCAAACTAAAATGGTGTAGGAGATGGCTTACAATCATTCACATTGAAATGGTGAAACAAATAAATGACATACTTATATTGATGAATGGAGATACCCTTAGAAGACTAAATAAATTTTAGACTAAGAAAGCAGTGTAGATTCTAGAAGCCCAAGATATATCATATCAAAGTGATCAATCAATTAATTGCATATATCTTGAAGCATGGGGGTTGAGATATTGGTAAGAATCATATCATCTACGTACAAGACCAATATCAAAATATCAACTCTATTTCTTTGAATATAAGAATAAAACCATCTATTTTCTCATACCAAGCCCTAGGGGACTGTTTGAGACCATACAAAGTATGTTATAGCCTCAAATACGGGAAGAGTCCTACAAAAATCCTAGAGGCTACTCAATGTAGATCTCCTCATTAAGATCATTGTACAATAATGTACTCTTCACATCCATATGGTGTATAGATCAATGCTAAGAGGTACTTAAAAAATGATAAAGAAAACTAAATCCATCTTGGCTATAGGGGAAAACATATTTGTGTATTCAACACCTTCAACTTGTGAGAAATACTTAGCAACAAGACATGGTTTTTATCACTAAATAAAACCATCTACTACATACTTGGTATGGTACACCCACTTTCACTGAACTATCTTTATTATCTAAGGAAGAGAAACCAATCTCATATGTGATTCTTCATCTATGAAAAATATTCCTCATCCATAGCTCGATCCCACTCTAGAATACTTAAAGACTCTAAAAAATCTATGAAGTAGTATATATAACATGAATAAGAAGAATACGATTATAAGAGTGAGAGTGAGTGTGATGAGAAGCCATATGATCACCAACTAAAAATCTATCCTCCTTAATAGTAGTGTGGTCCAACTTAGGGAAAACACAAATAAGAGGAGGTGAATGTTGTGGAAGAGGAGGTGGTGGTATAGAACCATCATCTAAAGTATCCTCCAATGCAAAATTATCTTTATGAGATAATGAAGATAAAGCAAGTAGTGAGGAAGAAGTGGATGTATAATCTAACTACAAGAAGAAATCATTAAACTGGATATCTATGCATATATAGACATCTCTTGTGGTAGGATCAAATAATCGATAAGCCTTCACATCTTCACAATAGCCAACAAAAATGAATGGTTAAATCTTATTCTCCATATACTTACTTTGACCATCTAGTATGAATTTCGAAGCCTCATTACTAAATATCTAGATGAATGAGACATTAGGCTTGATATTTGAACAAGTCTTCTTTGGAGTGATATTTGGAGCTACCTTGTGGGGAATATAGTTTCAAATATAATTAACACAATTGATTTCCTTAGCCCAAAAGAATGGAGAAATAGAATGTGATTGAAGCACTCAATTGGCCATCTCCTTGAGTGATCTATTCTTACATTCAAAAACACCATTATGTTGAGGAGTATAAGGAACCATAAATTGATGATGAATACCATTCTTAGTACTTGATAATCATAAATTTTTTAGTTCATCTATTCCCCCTTATTATTGTGTGAAACTAATGAATAGAAGAACCTAATAACTTCTCCATGAACACTCTGAATGTCCTAAAAGTGTCAAATACATCACTCTTATGCTTGAGAAGGTACACTCATCTGTGATGAGAGTAATCATCGATGAATATAAGAAAATACTTGACTCCCAAAAAGGATGGTGTGAGAAAGGACATAACATCACTATGTACCAAATCTAATAAGGTAGAAGCATGATGATTGTTACCCTTGGGAAATGGATCTTGATGTTTTTTTCCAAGAACACAACCTCGATAAATATCCTCAATGCCTAAAAATTTAGGAAGACCATGTAACATCTCCCATGTACTCAAATACTATAGATCTACATGTAGTTGACCTTGAATACCAATTCCATTGGGTGAAAATTCAATAGTATTACCCCTTGAAAGTGTGACAAATCTAGTAGATGGAGAGTAGGTTAGCAAAAATATCAAGAACATGGAGAACATCCTCAAAGTGACAATCGATCATAAAAATAGTCCCTAAACCCAAATCTAAAATCTATGAAGAGTTGAATGCTAAAATTTGAGAAGTACTAATATCTCAAAGAGACTTAAGTAAATCAGATGAATTATTTATATGTTGTGAGGATCCTAAGTTTATACTCCAACTATAACAATCCCAATGTTCTACCCATTGATTTTTACCATGTTTAACCCACATGTGATCAAATATAGCAATAATTTTTTTGCTTTTCTAACTCATTAACAAGATGCATACTTGGAGAAAGCCCATTCCAAACTTCCACTATATTTTAATAATAAAGAATGCATATTCAAAATTAATCCCATTTCAAATTTCCATTGCATTTTTATAAAGTACAAATATTACATAATTTCAAGTAATGATTCTCTAATACATAACCTCATGTAAAGATAATAATTTTCCATTTACAATCTCCCAATAAGATTAGAGATACACATTTACATACATAGCTTCTATGCGCTTAATGAAATAGATATACAAATGGTCTGGATGTCCCTATGTAGAATACATCCTTGATGTCCCCAACATTGGTGCATACATTATAGATGTCCCCATCATTGGTGCATACATTCTAGTTGTCCCCAATACTGGCACATACATCCTCAAATCCCATCCACCAACTATATGAGCAAGAGCATCACTCAAGTGATTTTTTGCCAACCATAGACTTATTGCAGTCCCTCGCACATCTACCTAATTGGTAAGATGGCCTTACCCTTTAAAAAAGATATTGGTTTGATAACCTCATAATACTAGCCCTCTTGAGCATAGTGTTGTGTCTTATATATCTAGAGCTACCATACCTTAGTTTCCCTACCTAGAATGCAATCATGGATCACAGTGAACTAACAGTGTAAACAGTGGTTACTTACACTACTTTGTCCAAATAATTCAACACCTAGTACTTTGAGTGAGATTCATCTATCCACCCACCTTTTAGCTTGATTTGGTATTGACCAAAACATAACATACACTCACTCTAAGGTGATAACAAAAAAAAAATGTTCAACAAGGTAATTCCCTTAACCATGGATTACCCTAACCCCAAGAATATCTAGTCTATAACAAAATTATTATCTTGGTTACACCCTTTTCCATGGATTATTCTAACCCTACGTATAATCACACTAATCATACATGCAAACATAGTAGTGTCTAGCTAGGTTACCTCCTTTCCCATGGATTATCCTAACCCTAGGAATAACCTAATTAAGCATACATGCACACATACTAGTGTCTAGCTAGGTTACCCCCTTTCCCATGGATTATCCTAACCCCAAGAATAGCCTAATTAACCACCTTGGGTAATCATAACGTCATAACATTAAATGAATCCATTTTAAAAAGTATGAACACAACATTAAATGCCTTATTTTCAGAAGTGTGATCTCATCAATAAATGAACTCAATAAAAATTATAATATCATCAATAAATGACCCCATTCAAGAGTAAAACCTTATCAATAAATGACTAAATAAAATATATAATGAACAATCAAATGAACAATCAGATCATATAGGTTAATCCCAACCTATTTGCTTCATTCAATAATCAAGTAAACAACCCAACCAAATAGGTTATTCCCAACCTAAGGTTTCAATCAAAAGTGATGTAGCGATCAAGTGATCATAAACAAATAATAAAGCCTCTCTTTCGATATACCTAAAATATTCACATGTTTACAATGTTCACTATGTTTGTATATAATTTGGAGGGAATTATTCTGAGAAGAGTTTGTGCTTTTGTACCTATAAGTCCTCTTCTCAACATCACTTTGGTTGCCAAATCATGAGTTCTCTTCTATAATTTCATGAATAGGAATAGACTCCTATTTAGGAATATGATTATAGCATAATCAAATAATACATTTCTCAACCCTACTATATAATATTGATATGAAAATCAAGTATATATCCCAACCCTAGGGAAAATACTATCATCCTACTTCAAGGAGATATTAGTAAACAATCAAGTATAGACTATTACCATGGTTTGCATGATGACAACACAACCTATCAATGATGACATGTCTATCATACCGTCATTCCCATTGTATTACTAACCTCTTTATCCCCAAAGGTCTACCTAGCATCATAAGCTAACAAATCAAGATAACACATATTCCATATTTCATTTTTCACACATCATCCACATACTCTTAACAAACTAAGTATAATTCTAATAGCATTAAAGCTACACATGCTTCAACATAATATAAATGCATTCCCATATAAGAGGGTTCTACTAATTCAAGACTCAATCAAGAATCACTCAAGAACATTCCATTCTATGAATTAACAAGCATATTAAGCATTCAAAGATTATTCCCAAACTAGGAAATAACTAGGTTCATAAGAACAAGCATAACATGCAATCAAAAATAAATCTTTCCAAACAAAGGAATTATAATCAAATGGCCTATCAAACATAGATAATGGGGGAATAGAAATCAACATGCCTAGATAATAAGTTCCAACTTGATAATGTTGCATTCCAACCTTAGCCTTCACCACCAAGAATGCTACTTCTCCAAAGATCAACTAATCTCCAAACACTAGCCTCCTACCAATTCTCTCAACAATATAATTATAATTTTTTTGGAGTATGGAAAGACACTAAGAGGGGGGGGTGAATCAGTGTCTGATAAACAAACCAAAAATTTAAACCTTTTAAACTTTGACAAAGACTTTTAGTTTAGATAACCTTTCGATTGATAACAGAGCAGAGTAATCACTTTGAGAGAATTCATGAAAAGGGGTAAACAAAGATAGAACAACATTAACTCAGTCCATTAGACAATTTATGCCAATATGATTTGTGTGAGATATCTTGCACTTGCAAAAGATGTGACTGAAATTGTTTAACAATCAAAGCATGACGACAAAACAGGTGCAACTCATAAGACTATGTAAATGAATACCAACCTCATTGAATCACTTTAATACCACCATATTTTAATGCAGCTGAGATACTGTAACAACTAAGCAACTGAATGACATATGATAAGTATTGAGACATCAAAAAGCTTTAGTATATTATGATAGATTGAAACATAGCAATCTTGAGCTATGAATCAATGAATGAACATGTGATGTGATAGACTAAATCCTTTTCATCACAACATACAAAACATGTTTGGATAAACAAATATTTTAAACCATTTTGCAACATATGACTGTGAAAGTACTTGTAATAGTAGATCACATTAACATTGCAAAAATAAGAACTGATAATAGACATTGATGCATCAGATAACTTATGAAAATAAAATAGACATGAAAAACAATCACACCAAGACTCATCACATAACAAGTTGTATGTCCTGAGTGGAAAACCCTCTTGGGGAATAAAAACCACTTGAAAAAATTTCTCTTTATTCACTTAGAGCACCAAATCTACAAAGTTCGGGAGCACCAACTCCACACAAATTAGAAGCACCAACTTCCAAAGTTACAAGAGCACCAAATCCATAAAATACAATGAATAATCAATTACAGTGTACTATTAAAACCCTAGAAGTGCAAATGCAGTCCTAGAATCTCAATAGTAGACCATGAAGATTTTCAATGAGCACATTGAAGAATGTTGTATGAGAATGAAAACATCTTCCTTAAATACAACAATCCAAGATTCACTGTTATAAAGATTTTCAATGCAATACAACTTTTGGATAAGTCTGAAGTCTCATATTTTTCTTTCAGAAATGACAACTCTTACATAGTATATGATATTACAATAAAATAATCAAATTAGAATAGTGCCAAATCGTTGTTTTTATAAAATGCAAAAATGATATTGACTTCTGCCATCTGTCAACAAAACAACTAAGAATTCCATAACTGCTTTTGTCACTGTATTATGTTATTTTTGAACTACCTTTTAGTTACAAACTACTCGTATATAGTGATAGGTAAAATAATGATAAACTACTATAAAAACTAACATTGCCATTCACCAAAATTCAGAGACAAAAACCTTTACCCACATGATGAATGGAAACCACAACCCTGAAAAAATAGAAAAGGGTTTTGAAATGTTAGACAGCATTAACCACTAAAACAAAAGTTCATTTCCCTTAACTATACCCACATACGGGTTAAAGTCGAATACCCACATTTCCACTGTTTTGAAAATGTAAAACCCCGTGCCATGTAACCCCAACAAATTTTATTTTCTTTCTTAACGAAAACATTGACCTTTCATATCGTATAACTATTTATGCAAAAGTAGGAACAACAACAAAAATGAAATATATCACCTACAAATAATGACCATATCACCATCATTTCTATGTTGGACCGACCGAAATAATTGTTCTCCTTTCACTCCTACCACTTCTCACACTAGTTGAGCTTTGTCGTATCAATGAGATCCTCATGATTATTCAAAATGATTCAAACACCATTGCAAACCCTGTAATTTTCCATGCAAGCCTCTGCCTCTCATGCCCTAATGTGGGATTTGAAATAAAAATGAAACAATAAAAACCTCAAGCCAAGTTTCAACGCAAGCTTATAACCCTAAGTATGCCTTGGGTTAACTTTTGTGGCTCATGATTTAGCTTGACTGGTAGCCTTGGGCTCTTTTAATTTTTCTTTGCTTTTCAAAACTGTTTTGACACTTTAAGTGCTCAACACCCCAAGTGATATAAATTAAACATACTTCTAATGTCGATGCTTAGGCCTTTATAATAAAGGCTTTAAAACCTTAAAAACAAATATGATGCAAATGGTGAAACATTCAAGGCCTTTATACTATATGAGACACAAGTGATAAGATCTATAGACCTTTTAAACTTTTAACTTGAAACCTTATCACAATGTAAGTATAACCAATATCATAGAATCATTGTCTGCACAAGATCTTATGATAGTGTAAGCCAAATGCTAGAATCACCCAAGGACTGAAATGGAGAGAAGAACACCTTAATGATCAAACTGAGAGGCCAACATCTGTTATGCCTAAGATAATGTTCATGCTATAGGTCTTCATCAACATTTGACTAAGTTCATATCAATAGTTATCACCTTATCGCATAAAAAATAGAGAATATACATATAAATGAAAAAACCTAAGTCATGTAATATGCATTTTTATATAAACACAAGATATGTCAGCATATACCAAATATGTAGAACCATCCATTAACACATGGAGACTTCAACACACTTGCACAAACATATCACCTGAATTGTCTGCCCATTTGAGAATGCACAAATGTATAATCTTATGTGTCTTGTGTACAATGTATACCATCTGTAGAAACCATTAACTACATTTATCAAATGTATTTTCCCTATATATTTGTCTTGTATCACCATCTGCACAATCATCAAATCATCAACTGTATCATCATTTTCTAAGAACCAGTTTTGTAATCAAGGACAAACCACATATCATAAACAACTGAAAGCCAACAAAAATAACAAGCAACTCACTAATTCTTTAGCTCTCTAATTCACTTTCACAAAAAATATAGAAAAATAAAAATATAAAAATTAGAATGAGAAGTGTTACAAATGATAGGAAGATAACCTCTATATATACTAAAATTTTAGCAACCAAAGGCTACAAACAAGCTAGCAATTATGCCACCTTCTTAATCATATGCAACGACTCGGCCGATTAACTCACATATTCTCCACACATACAGTCCACATGTCTCCAATGGCCAAGTTGGCCTCTTTTTGTGAGATAACATGACTCTTTTATTGAGTCAAGGGACAACAATGAAAAGCTACAGGTTTCCTACTAAGTTTGCAGGTCAACTACCCTCTCATATTTCTATGAACACTTCATTGATTGAGTTTAACATTTATCAAAATGTTGTACCTGTACATGGCATAGGTTTTAGACTTCTTATTTGCTTCATATACTTTAGACTTGACACCAAATATTCATATCTTATTACCCCAAAGATAGCACTTCCAAAGACTTATTCTATTTCTTCGAGTCTACATTTAATCTCTTTGCAATGTATAAGCTATATTCCTTATTTCATGTGTGGTGAATAAGTATTTTTTGACTTAGTCTCCCACTTACTTTATACACTACACTCAACATAATATACATGTTGCAATGGTATTTACTATCAACTTTATGTGCTATTAAAATGTATTGACTTATTCTCCATGTGATGGCTCCTTACCTTAACAATAGTTGTGTTGTTTTATTATGCTATTCAACATGAATTTTATCATTGTTTCCTATTTACATTTTGTTGCACTATATTTCATTTTCTATGTTGCATTTACTATATGAATATTCCAAGTATTTGTAGCTGCCTAAAAATCCTCTATCACACTACACGGTCTTAGCATTAAATGCGCCTATTGTCAAGCCATGGTAACAAGTCTATCATAATCCATGTACGAGCATCATAAATATATATATAACATGATATATATATATATATACACACACATTATAACGTTCCTATGTTATAATATATATTAATATATATGTTTATTAAAACCAATAATTTTCAAGCCAATATACATAAATATGTGTTTATATGTATATATATACTATTGTTATATACATATTTACATTTATATGTTTTACTTGATACATACATATATATACATATATCATATTTACTATTTTTCAATATGTACACATTCATATATATTCATTAATGACATATACACAAAGTGTATATATGTATTGGTTATTATATATATACACGAAGAAGAGCCTATACTCAATACAAATATTTAGTCACATAGTCAAAACTAAGGAACAATCAAGAAATCATAGTTTAAAACTAAAACAAATTCAAATCATTCCCCAAACAATGATTGTAGGTTTACTTACCAATTCCCAGAATAATTCAACTTAACTTGACCAAACTAGGGTGTGAGTGTGTGTATGCTCAATTAGGCTTATCAGGTTGTCAAACCAAGCTCCTCTCCTGAGTGATACTCTCCCTCTTGTACCTAAGGGCTTCACTCCTTCCTACATACAAATTAGTGCTTCACAAAGGTAGTTAACTGTTCACATGTATCATAAATCATTTGCATCATCAAAAGCATTTAAGTAATCATATTGCATTATACATTCATTCATCACATTTTTCATAATCACGTATATTCAAAACATAATCATTCCTTTGAAAAAGAAATAACATCTTTAATGCATACTTTAGTATTTCATTCACTTATTAAACATATCAAAATCATGATTTACATTTATCGCCATTTTTACTCATGAAGGTAAAAGCAACTCGATAACTAAGGGATGAGGCATAACAACAACAATGTGCTAAAGATGAAGCATGTGATAAAAATGCATGACCCTTTCTTGTGTAGTGGAAGAGGACTTAGATGGTGAAATGGTGTGTTGTTGTATGACCTCCTCTAATGTATCTAGTTTCTTCTAGCATATGGTAACTTCATATTCCTCCTTGCCACAAAAACTATGAGGGTTTCTTGATTTCTTCTTTTCCTTAGAAGAAGAACCACTAGGCTTAGAAGATTTTTTATTTTTAGGTGTGTATTGATGTTTGTGATCTAACTTCAGCTCAAATTTGGAAAAACTCTCACAACTTGATGTGGATTCTATCTTGAGCTTTTGTGTCTTCTTTCCTTTTATTTTGGGTGATTGGGTGACAAATGCACAAGTCTTGGAACTAGAAGGTGACTCCAAATATGCCAACTTAGTTTGTTTCCATGTCAAGTGATCATAAAATTCCTCAAATGAAGGAAATGTGAAGGTATCTCCTAATGCAACCATATTGGAATAGAAGGTAGAAGAGAACACCTAAAAATGTTCTCGAAGCTTAGATAAAATAAATAAAATGTATGCCTTTTCATCCTTGCCTTTTCTAAAACCATGTAAAAGTGATCGTAGTGACTTAAACTTTACCAAACAATCTTAAATGGAAGGAAATAAATCAAGTTCCACTATATTCAACTTTGCAACAATCTGTAATGCCCAAAACTCATTGAGTATACAAAAAAAAACCCTTATAATGATTGTAGATCTTCTTAGAAGCCCTATAAGATTCTATGTGAAACATTTCCCATATTATTGAGTTAATTTAGGTGTTGTATAATTCAAGGTAGACTATAGTTCCTTGGACATGATAAATTTGGTTATCTAAGGTTTCCATGTGTCATAATTGAGCAGTGTAAGTTACTTTATAAAAACGCTATCCACCATGTGTATGTTTGGTTTTAAATTTTACAAAGTGACTATATGCTAGTTTTGTGTTTTATATAATTTTTATAAGTAATGTAGAATGGAAATTTACCTCTCACGATAAGAAAAGCCAACCCCTTTTACAAATTTGACAACTAAAAATCAAGAAATAAAAATATCACTTTAGATTTGATCTTTATGTACCTAGTAAAAATTCTCAAAAAATAGGTTGGAGATCTAGGTAGAGCACCATACCAACTTTCCAACACCACGCGAATCATGAAAAAAGGAGGTTTGAGCCAAAATTTATGGGCCTAGAAGCATAAATAGATAGATACAAGTTCAATATGCAATAAAAATCACTAGCAAATAAATATGGAAAAAAACTAGCACCACTAGAAATATCTCAAAATCAACTTTTCAATGATTTTATTTGAAAAAATATATTTGTATGCCCCATTTATTTTTTAAAAGTGTTCCATTTGGCTTCAAAAGGTAATCTAGGGGCTAAAAATCTATCCCTTTGTTGGCTAGGCATCTAGCTATTGGGATTTGGGGGCTAGGCTAGGGTGGTAGCCCCTAGTCACCCACATGACCATGAGATAGGGCTATGATTGGATTAAGTGTTAGATTGCCTCATGGGTGGCATGTTAGTGGTAGATAGGTGGGAGAATAGTTGCTAGAATTTTTTTTCTAGTAAAAACAATTATGATTGGAAAGTTTATGCCAATTGCTAGAAAGATGCATCATCTATGTATCAATAATATGCCACCATAAGATGTATAAAAATTATTGAAAAAATAGATTTTTTGTTGGAAAAAAAAGACCATGCTATTTTTTTATGCATGCATACATAGTAATGGAAACTATCTTGTATGGTGATGTACAAATGTCATACAATCTATACAAATGTACAAATTTTGTATATTGTATATATTTTCTTACCTTAATTTTTATGCCCCCATAAAATACCTCAAAATATTGTGATTTTCAATTTTGATGACTTGATAGTCAATCTTAATATTTTTGGGCATTTTGGATACAATGGTGGGGTTTTTTTGTCTTTGAGATGCACCATTTGAATGTTCAAGGATGTATCTCTTAAAGAAATGATAAAAAATTATAGATATAGAACCCTAATACTATGTTGGAGTTGAATCCTCTATCTTATCACTCTCAAAAGTCATCTGCAATCAAACACCTATCAAAAGAGGAGAGAAAAAATAAAGGAATAATTGTAATATCCTAAGCCCTATTGATGCAAAATATGGCATGAACAATGATATAATATAAAATGATTTACTCTTGATAACGGATGAGTAACCCTAAGTGAAACCCTAAGTGAGGATTAAATTATATCATGACATGTGTCTTAATACTATGAATTGAGACACAAAGTATGTGACCTATGTAAGCTTAAGTATGCTAGTGTAAAAAAAGAGCTAATTAATTAAATTAAATAATTAATTAGAAATTTACCTTTTACTCTAAAAATAATTTCATGTCATTGTTAAGGCATTGAAAAAGTGGTGGAATTAATTACTGTTGATGGAATTTATATTATTTAATAATCATCAAGCCTTAGATTTTATTAACATCCAAGGGAAATTGAATAAAAGACATGTAAAAGGGGTTGAATTATTGTATAGTTACCAATTCACATTGAAACACAGGAGTGTACAATCTTATCTAGGAACACATATATCTTTAGAAGAAGGATTATATTTCTCAACAAGATGAGGGTGGAAGCTTTTGGATTTGATATCACATGAGGGAATTATATCCAAAGGATGCATATTTCAATGAAGCCTAGAGTTTTTTCAAAATTCCTAGAAGAGGTGATAAGAGGTTGTGGTTGGATTACTAAATCTAGGATGGTTTATTGTTCAAACAACAACAATTGTGTACACCATAAGGTTTGATGTAAGAGAACCTAATTTGAGAAAAATTAGTGGTGGGTTATCAATCTATTTTGGAATTAACAAGGCATTAGTGTTGATTATTAAAATTTATTATTGGTAATAGATGGGATCAAAAATTCAAATCTGCTAGTCTATAAAAGATAGTAATTAGAACATAGGGTTGTATTCATCAAATCCTTCCATTATCATAATGGTTGTAGAAGGACATTAGTATAGAATTTTTCCTTGGACTATCCAAAACTCAATGTTTTCATAATCCATTGTTCATGATAGTAGACTACCTATCCAATATAGTATATTTCATCCAATTTCAGAAAACCAATTATGCATTACATGTGGTAAATTTGTTCTTCTCAAAAGAACTACATGATTGCATGGATTGCCTAAAAGTAGGGTTTTTTATTAGGATGTAAAGTTTGAGGGAAATTTTGGATAATTTGATGGAGTAAAAGGGGAAGTAAGATGAATTTTTATTTTTGATGTGTCTTATAAGGGAGAAGCCAAAGAGATCATACTAAATTTTAGCACATGCTTGATTTGTGTATACCAATTCACTTAACAAAGGTATAAAAAAAACTCCTTCTAGGTAGTTTATGGATGCATCCCTAGAGGGGTGATGGGGCTAAGAGATCATAATGGAATCCAAATGTACAATGGAAAGGACCTATATTTTTCTACACATAAAAAATTTACATGAATAAATCATGGAATTGTGGGCTAAAAGTAGTGAAAAGTACAATGATCATGTAGATAAAAAGATGGAAAGGAGTTTTTATATAGAAACCTAATTTTGTCCCATCTTAGGAAGAAAATATTTCCAAAAGGAACTTAAAATAAGTTTTGATAGAAGAATATAGGGCCCTAAAATTTATTGAGGGATAAAGAAACATATCTCCTATTTTATTATTACAAACATCCATGAGTATCATCTTAAAATTGATGGTACATTAAAAATAAATAAAAAATCAATACTATGATTTAAATATTTGAATTGGAAAAATATAATTCAAGTATTAGATAGTAAAGTCTATGAATAATCATGTTATGGAACATGTTGAGTATTTGGTAGAATGGAAGGGCATAAGAATTGGAGAATCCAGATGGTTAAGTATACTAGAATTAGGGTGTTATAGCTAGAAAATTGAATAATTCATAATTTTATATGAATATGGTGTTTAATACACAAGACAAATGAGAGGGGGGGTGAATTAGTTGTACATCAAAATATCAAAACTCTCATTGACATTCAGATCTACATTAGTACTTAAACCCTCAACAACCATTAAACCCTTATCATGTATTAGCAGAATGTAAAAATGAGAAACATTAATGCAAACACATCCAAACACATGAGAACAAAAAATTTACATGGAAAACCCAAGAAGGGAAAAACCATAGTGAGGATTAGCTCACAATATAAATTAATTGAAACACCAAATACAATAGGCTCACTATCAGTCATTGACTAAAAGAAAAGAAGGGCTCACTACTAGATTAGAAAGAAGAAGAAAGAAGATTGTTACAATCAGAAATACATCTCAGAGCAATAGAAAATTTCCACCACTGCTTCACTAGAATATTTGCACTCTCTTTGTAGAATTTAGACACCTTATACTCACTACTTCTAGTAGTCTTAGACAATAAATCTCACATTGCATTTCTTACTTTCACACTTCACATCTCAACACTTCTCATTACACACTTTTCTTCATGATTCTCCATAAACTCAACACTTATTTATACCATATTCAACCTTGCAAATAATTCATAAGGTCGGTTAGGCACCTCAACCGTGCAAATTAAAATTAGGTTAACACCAAAATATTCCATGATGGAAAGGAATGAAGGTAGACCACAACACACCTTAACTTGGACCCAAATCCACACATACACACCATGCCACGCTTCCATAAACACTGAAGCATATCTGTAATTAGTGTAAACACCCAAGCTTAGTTGAACCTATGTTAACACCATTAAATAGTTAAGTACATGCTTCCTTTGATCCAAATATGACTCACATACCACTCACAAAACTTGAACACCATCTAGAGTATTCCATTAACACCTTTAAATCCAACAAATCCTTCACAACATCATGCACCAGAAGAACATATTCATTCTACACAACTAGCTAACCTTCCACACATTGCAACGCCTGAATCCAACCTTGCAAAGCACCAAAACACAAGAAACTTAGACTGAAGATAGATATGAGACATATAAGCACACCCTTAGATCCTCAAAACTATAAACCACACTACAAAGAAATTCAAAGAAAAATCATTTCTCTCAAACAACACTACTTTCCCAGTTCTCACACTCGTGAATATAACTTTGTATGCACAACGATCTAGAACCTAAAACTCTAGATATAACACCTCTAAACACCTTTTATCAACATATCTGAACCACATAGGAAGATCTTCAACCATGAATAAATGTGGAGAAAAATATTAAACACCACTCTGCTATACTGAACACCTCTCAGCCACACTATTTTCTATTTTCTTCAAATTTTCTCAAAAGCACTTGGAAACCAAGCACTACAAACACACTCTCATCATCTAAGAAACCTTCTTAGAATCTCAACCACACAAGAGGTTTGACTCAACAACACATGCTTGTCAAAGTGACACTAGAGGTTGACATTAGTGATACTACTAATGACAACATAATGCAACCAATCAAAGCATCTCCATAGATCTATTGATATTAATGCAACAAATATTTGTTGACATCAATGAAAAAATACAAGCTACTCATATTTTGAACAATCTTCCCCTTTTTCATTGATCGTAACACATGGAAAAACCATCAACAAAACAAAAATAACAACAATCACCAACACATATACTACACCATAATGCACACTGCTCCCCCTTACACAAGCATCTATACTTTCCAACAATTTATCTTTCTCGTGACTTCTCTCCTCCTTACTTCATAAGGCTTTTCAATTAACTCTCCCCCCCTTTGATATCAATGGAAAAGGGTGGCATATTTGTATCTCTCCCCCTTTGACATAAATCATATACTGCTCTCACTTTTGATGCAATGACAAGGGTCCAAAATTACAAACTCTCAACATTAGGTTTCACTTCTCATAGTTCACCATCCTACAAGGAAACTTTCCTTCACAAAATCTTGATTCCAAAAAACTCAAGCTGAAAACAGGGCACCAAACCACTTATTGATCCCTCAAACACCTTAGCAACATAAAAAATGTTAACCCAAACCCATTCATCAACTTAAACATAAGAGCTTTCAAGTGAACTGTCCTAATCAACCACTATGCCCATTTAAACCACATAAACTATCAAAACCAACTTCCCAATCCCAATTCTCTTTACAAATACCACAAACAAGTGTAATTATGACTACACAAACACATTAGACCATTCCCAAATCTTACTTTATGATATTTCAACAAACATGTATTCTAAACCCTCATTTTTTACCCCATAATTGGACTATAACAACACTGATATGACAAAATAGTCAATAAATGGATTCCGAAAGCTTGTAAATTCTCAAATACCTATCTTGAAATAAACTCAAAAATTTACAAAAGATTCCATTGGTGCAAATCTAAGAAACACAATTTTTCTTATACACTATTTACTCTAATTCAGGATTTTACCCGCCAAAAGCAAATTGCTTATAACTTTCTCATAACAGTATGGATTGTTAGAGTAAAGGTTTTAATTTAATCATGTTGATTAAATTACCTTTATTCCTCTCTTAAGATTTCACTTTAGTTGCATTTTGTGACATTTAATAATTATATTAATTATTAAATGTCTACCTATTAGGGTTTCTTTTAGGGATGCACAATATCCTTTTATAAGGATTCATCATTGTAATTTATCTCTCTCTTGGATGAATACATTTTTCAGCTTTCAAAGCACCCTTGCTTGTTTGTCTCCATCTCTTCTTTCTGTGACAGGTTATTTGCATGCAGGTGATCTTCGGGGTCTGTGAAGTTGGCTTTCTCAACTTCTACATGGTATCAGAGCTCCAGACCTGCTGCTTCCTGTTCAACTTCTGAAGAATTTGGAGTTACAAGGGTTTGAAAGAAGAATTTTGGGATTCTTCAGCTAATTTGAGAGGGTCTTGGTGCAGTTTTCAAATCTGGTTTCAGATCTGGCATTTTTTTTTAGGATCTAGGTAACTCCATTTTTTGGGTGCATTTTGGTCCCAAACGGACCTCACGGTTGGATTCAGAGCGGCCAAAAACCCATATTTTCATCTATGGAATGACTTATTTGGGCATAGTTGATCTGGGAGGCAATTTTTTTTTGCTTAGGGGCCGTACGGCCCCCCAAGGCACAATTTTCGAGGTGTAAAATTCACGAAAATTGAAAAAAATTGTAAAAAATGGCATTTTTTTTATTTTGAACGGGCGCTGCCAGTTCAGAAGGGGCCGCCACCCGCCCGCCACCCGGCAGCCACCAGCCACCGGCGGGCTGCCGGTGGCAGCCACCACCGTCGTTGTTGCATCAGCTTTGGCCCCCGCGGGCTTTGAAGGGAAAGCCCTGGTCATATAAAGGACCGGGGGCTACACTCTCCACCGATGGCCGCCCAAACCCCCACCCCTAGTCATATTGGAAACCAAGGGCTCCGCCGACAACCCAGCCCTTAGCCCCCTGGTCGCCCAGCGGACCAGGGGCCAGTTTTTTTTAGCCCCCAGGGCTTTTGAAGGACCTAATTGTGCATTTTCAGGAGACTTTCAGTAAATCGGGTATAAAATGGGCGTACGACCTCTATTTTTTTCAAACAAGATACAGTTGGAAAGCTGATTCCAGCGCCGATCTGATGGTGTAGGTCTGATTTTCAGTTTTTTCCGTTTTCATGCTGTTTTTCTCAGTCAAAGTTAGAACAATATTTTTGCACTCCTGGAGCCATATCTTTTGCATACGGACTCCGTTTTTCACAAACAAAGAGGCGTTGGAAAGGGGTTTTTGTGCTCTTTCTAGATATGTCATTTATTTTTCCAGAATTTGCACCAGGTACTTTTTATTCAGTATTTTGTGTTTTCACACATCTGTCAATTACTTGGACGTTTCAACACTTGGAAATGATTTGTTTGCATGGGATGGCTTTATTTGATCTGATTTATTAGTATTGAGGTCAGTTAGTCTCAAATTTTTAATTTGAAGAGTTATCATGGGTTTTTCTACTCACCCTTCAGTTGTATTTCTGGAACCGGGTAATTATGAGTCATGGGAAAAGGGTATACTTACACATTGTAGGTGGCTAAATTTGTTGCCTTATTTGTATGATCTCATACCTGAACCAGCAACTTCAGAGGGAAAACTAGCTTGGGATATCATTAGAAATCACATAGTAGGAGTTATTTTGTCTAGTGTTGATTCTGACACTGTGTGGGCTATATCGGGCATTGATTGTCCTCACTCACTTTGGACACATCTTTGGGAGATCTATGGAGACCCCAGTCTTTCTCCATTCCCAGAGGATCCTGCTTCAGATTGTCTTGTACCCATTGCTTGGAGAGATAACACACCTTTTGATCATGATACTTTAAAGGAACTTCAGTATTTAGACACCCTTACATATTCCGATGAATCAGAGGATTGTCTCACAGTTCCTACTCTTCAGACTGAGATTATACTTGTATCAGCATCTTCTCCTGTTGTTCTTGATCAGTTTGATATTGCCTCTTCTTTGGCTCCTATTGATTCAGCTAAGCAGGACATCATACATCTTTTAGACATGGCTACTTGGGATTCTTATCTTGCAGGCATTTCGTCTTTGTTTGTAGAGTCCTATATTGCAGATCTGGAGGATTACTTTGAGGATTTTCAGCTCCTCTTTGTTGACAGCCATATTCCAGCTGTTAGCCCACCATCATCTGTGCATTCAGAGGTTGCAATTTTTGAGTCTTCAGTTCAGTTTGGATTTGACATCTTTTGTTTCAGTTTAGACAGAGAGATTCTTCAGCATCCTATTATGGCACATATCTTGAGATAGATTGATTCTTCTCTCTTCACAGGGTTTCTTCATCTTCGTCCTTTGGATCCATTTCTTCCCAAGGGGAGGAATATTATATGCCTGCTTCAGGATCTCTTTCTGGATTCTACCTCAGGCATCCATATGTGCGACAAGAGTTTCTTCATTGTGGGGGGGCCTTCTAGTCTCTTTCTTTTTCTCCTATGGAGACCATTGTACATGTACTTATATGATAGAAGCTGTCTATGGGGGGTCTTATGTTATCCACCTCCTATCCTTCTATTATTAGTGCATTTATTTCTTTCATCTCTTTTTGGAGTAGAGTTTTTCCCATGAGGTTTTCTCTATTTCTCCACTTTACAGAGATTTGGTTGTAATTGGGTACCTGATCTGGCCTTGTTGCCGGGACCCAAGTTTACTTTCATGCATTGTAGTTACCTTTGCTTTCTTGTACATGTTTGTAACTGCACTTTTGCTCATCTTAAGGGGGGGTGTTAGAGTAAAGGTTTTAATTTAATCATGTTGATTAAATTACCTTTATTCCTCTCTTAAGATTTCACTTTAGTTGCATTTTGTGACATTTAATAATTATATTAATTATTAAATGTCTACCTATTAGGGTTTCTTTTAGGGATGCACAATATCCTTTTATAAGGATTCATCATTGTAATTTATCTCTCTCTTGGATGAATACATTTTTCAGCTTTCAGAGCACCCTTGCTTGTTTGTCTCCATCTCTTCTTTCTGTGACAGGTTATTTGCATGCAGGTGATCTTCGGGGTCTGTGAAGTTGGATTTCTCAACTTCTACATGGATTAAAATGAAATCAAATTCAATTTAAAGAGGATTCATAGGGCTAAAATCTACCATGCAGGAGGAGAGGTCTTATTCACAAAAAATGTCTGTACAGTGGCCTAAAATCAAGAAATTGAATAAAAATAATAGAATAACTGTATTTTTCATTGAATTTTTTTCTATTCATTTATTTCCCCAACCTTCCTCAAAATGTATGAGGCTAAAAATTCCTTTATAAAACAAATACAATGCCTATAACTGACTCTTTAACTACTTTTTCTCTTGACATTCCTCTACTTGGCATTTTTTGCATTTTTTACAATGTTGCTATGACAACTTTTGTCAATATTTGCAACTTTACATTTTTTCCTAAAATAGCTATCTAAGACCCTATTACATGCTTAAAATGGCTATTTAAACCTTATTACAACATGAGAACAACTATACAAATTAAAAAACCTAAAGTTGCCTCATGGAGGCATATTCTTGCAAGGGTGCACCTACACCATTCTCTCATGCCAAAAAGAATTCCAAGTCCTCTTGGATTGAATGCAACAAGCCTTCATCATTAATGATCCTCCTTGTAGTCTTTTATTCTTTGCAACCTTCATCTTCACCTTTTTTTTGAGTTGGTCAATGCCAACATGCTTCTATCATGTCTTGTCTCTATGAATTTGCTCATTTGTGCCCTGAAATGTTCCACTCTCCTTTGGTCCTTCTCTAAACTGTTTCTCTTTGATCTTCAAATTGTTCCCTGTCCAAAAAATTAGTACAAAAAATCAATGATACATTACTCCTACCACAATACCTCCATCTCTCTTCAACTGTTTTCAAGTTTCCAAAAGCAATTCATCCTTGATATTTTCATCCAATCTTGACACCAACTCAATATCTCCTTCCTCTAAAATTAGGTCCTTTATCTCTGCTTTATCTTCACCTTCATGCTTGGGAATGACTGCACTATCTGCATCCTTGAATTCTTCTTCTGCATCTTGAAACTCTTCATCTTTCATCCGCATTTGTCTTCTTCTCTTTTTGACTATCTTCTGAATGGGCCATTCAACTTTATTTTTCACTGTCAAATGCCAACTAAATGCTTGTCTATACAACTGCTTCATCCTAGCCTCAAATATTTCTAACCTCATACTGATTTCTTCTAGTTCTTGCCTCAATTCTCTCATCTCTTGATCCTTATTCTTCTTCTTTGTCTTTTCCTCTTTTCTCTTCCTCTCTTTCTGGGAACCCTCTACCTACAAATGTCTTCTCAACAAATCCATTTTCACAAGCAAGTCTCTCCTTGCTTCCTCTTCAGTTTTCCTCACCTAGGTCTTTTCAATTTTCCACCACATAATCTCTTGGCCACCAACCTGCACAAAACCACAACACACAAATACAACACCAAATCTCTTTTCCCAAAGCCTTCTACCTTTGATACCAAACTAATGCAATAATAGGGGTCCAAAATTACAAACTCTCAAGATTAGGTTTCACTTCTAACAGTTCACCATCCTACAATGCAACTTTCCTTCACAAACTCTTGATTCCAAAACAATCAATCTGAAAATAGGGCACCAAACCACTTATTGATCCCTCAAACACCTTAGCAACATCAAAAATATTAACCCAAACCCTTTCATCAACTTAAACATAAGAACTTTCAAGTGGACTGTCCTAATCAACCACTATGCCCATTTAAACCACAAACTATCAAAACCAACTTCGCAAGCCAAAATCTCTTTACAAATACCTATCTTGAAATAGACTCACCAATTTACAGAAGATTCCATTGGTGCAAATCTAAGAAACATAATTTTTCTTATACAATGTTTACCCTAATTTAGGGTTTTACCCGCCAGAAGTAAATTGCTTATAAATTTCTCATAACAGTATGGATTAAAATAAAATAAAATGAAATTTAAAGAGGATTCATAGGGCTAAAATCTACCATGGAGGAGGAGAGGTATTATTCATAAACATAGCTGTACAGTGACCTAAAATTAGGAAATTGCAGAAAAATAATAGAATAACTGTGTTTTTCATTGAATTTATTCTATTCATTTATTTCCCCAACCTTCCTCAAAATGTATGAGGATAAAAAGATCCTTTATAAATAAAATAAAATTCCTAGAACTAACTCTTTAACTACTTTGTCTCTTGACATTCCTCTACTTGGCATTTTTTGCATTTTTTACAATGTTGCTATGACAACTTTTGTCAATATTTGCAACTTTAAATTTTTGCCTAAAATAGCTATCTAAGACCTATTACATGCTTAAAATGGCTATTTAAACCTTATTACAACATGATAACATCTAAACAAATTCAAAAACCTAATGTTTCCTCATGGAGGCATATTCTTGCAAGGGTGCACCTGCACCAACTTCCTACAACTTTGCAACTTCCTTTTCTTTTATTGCACTCTATTTTCTTCACACCTTTTATGCACACTACACCACACTTCATCAACTAGAAACAACTGGACATATCCTTTGACAGGATGACAAGCGAAAACACCTGTATACCACATAATGACAACACTTAGTCCCCTTGACAGTAACAAACAACAATGCCACTACCTACTCCCCTCGAGAGGTAGCCACCAACATCAATCTAGAACAAAGAACGGATCTTGAAATCCAATAGAATAATGCATATCCTTATGCATCTAATTGAAAGGAGGGCCAGTAACCCCAAACTTCTCCCAGAGATACTCAAAATTATCCTTAGGAAGAGCCTTCATGAAGATATCTACAACCTAATCCTTAGTAGGCACATACTCTAATTTTACCTCATTCTCTACAACCTTTTCTCTCAAAAAGTGATACTGGATTAAAATATTCCTTTTTCTTGAATACATTACCAAATTCTTTGAAATATTAATATCACTTGTTTTATCACATAAGATAGAAATAGGTCGATCATATACCACTCTGATATCCTTCAAGGTTTGCTTCATCCATAACACTTGTGTGTAGCATGATGCTGCAACAATGTATTCTACCTTTGTAGTAGATAATGACACTAAATCCTACTTCTTTCTTATCCAAGACACTAGCCTACTTCTAAAAAAGAATGCACCACCACTTTTATTTTTTCTATCATCCACATGACCTACTCAATTTGAATTTGTGTATGTACTCAGAGAGAAATTAGTATCCTTTGGATACCACAAACCATGTTCTGAAGTGCCCTTCAAGTATCTCAATATTCTCTTCACTTCTGCAACATGTGAATCATTGGTATCTTCTTGAAATCTAGCCACAAGATAGACTTCATGCATGATATCCTTTCTAGTAGTAGTTAGATACAACAGTCCTCCAATCATTGATCTATACTTGCTTTGATCAGCCTTAGGTGATTCATCATTTTTCTCAGTTTGCAACCAGTAACCATAGGAGTACATATTGGTTTAGAGTCTTCAATCCCAAACTTCTTCAACATTTCCTTGACATACTTAGATTGTGAAATAAATATCCCTTTGTTTGATTAATTTGAAGTTCAAGGAAGAAATTCATCTCCCCAATCATAGACATCTCAAACTCTTTATGCATCTCTTCTATAAATCTCTTGCACATAACTTTATTTCCTCCAAAAATTATGTCATCAACATACACAACCACAATCAAGATTTGATATTTTTCAACCTTAAAGTAAATATTTTTATCTATGATACCTTTATTGAATCCTTGCTACAACTAGTACCTATCCAATCTTGCATACCAATCTCTAGGAGCTTGCTTGAGTCTATATAATTCCTCTTCAATCTACAAACCATATTAGGATCATCTAATAATTGAAAGCCTTCTGATTTTTCAATATAGACCTCTTCTTCCAACTCACCATTTTAGAATGTAGACTTCACATCCATCGGATAGACTTTGAAATCCTTATGTGCTGCAATAGCCAAAATCATCCTAATAACTTCCATTCTTTCCACCAGAGCAAATGTCTCCTCAAAATCTATTCCTTCCACTTGTGAGTACCCTTTACACAAAATTCTTGCTTTGTTTCTTACCACTTCTCCACTCTCATTCAGCTTGTTTTGGAATACCCACTTAGTTCCAATCACATTCATTTTTTCTAGTCTTGGGACAAGTTCCCAAGTCTATTTATTCTCAATCTACATCAATTCTTCCTCCATAGCCTTGATCCAATATTCATCTTTGCATGCCTCAATCACTATTTTAGGTTCAACTTTGTAAAGTAAACATAGGTTTACTTGTTCTTCTATCATAACAACCTTTCTTCTTGTAAAAACACCTCTATTTTTGTCACCAATAATATGATCTTCTGAATGATTCTTCTACACATACTTATGGGTCTTAGGGATCATTTTCAGAGCTTCTTCCTCTTCAACCTACACTTCTTTTTCCTTACCTTCATATTTCTCTTCTTCTCTGCAAGATAACTCATCTAATCATATCCATCTATCATCACTGAACTCATGTAATTCTTCATCCACATTGACACTTTCACTTTCAACAATCATTTTTAGCCTCTTATTGTAGCACTGGTAAGCCTTGCTTCTTGTAGTATATCTAAGGAAGATTCCTTCATCAAATCTTGCATCAATATTTCCTAAGCTTTCTTCATCTCTTCTGATATAGCATTTTATTCTAAAAACTCTAAAATATTTCACAATAGGTGTCCTTCCATACTATAGAGTCCTTACTAGTGTCTCAAAAACTTGGTGGTGATCACACACTTTAGAGGGGAAAACCTAATTGAACAGTCCACTCAAAATTAGAAAGACCATTGAATTATTGACCAAGGCTAGTAGGCTGGTGATGGTACTAGCACTATATGTGCTTTCAAAGATTGGAAACTACCTCAACCATTCTAGAAAAGATATTACATTTGCTAGAAAATCATAAAACTGCAAAACAATAAGGAAAGTAAAGATGTTCCAATGGCTACACGTACCTACAGTATAAGATTGTAGCTAACTATTGTTCAAAAGTAAATACTAGAAACTGAATAAACTGTTAATTAAACCTATTCTACACTTTAGAGTACAACAACACTAGTAATTACAATAAAACTATGGAACACAAATTATTCATGCATTCATCAATGATTGGAAACACACAAAATTTGTTAATACAAACTACATTTATAAAGTAACAACTAAAACAAAATTAAAATAATTGAAAGGAAAGGAGTGAATGACAGTTACCTTGAGTGGCCCTTGCTCAAGTAGTTGTCTTCACTAATCTAAAACCAAATCTAACTCCTTATATCCAACATAATCATAACAACTCAAATTCATTCATTGAACAAATCCAAAATATCACATAAGATTTTCTCAAAGATCTTATTCATGAAATCATAATTTCACAATAAACATAGTTTTTATTTCAACTAAAAACTTAAAGAGTATCTGATAATTGCTAAAAATTGATTGACTAAAAATTGGCTAGCTAACCTATGACTCAACCAACATGTTGTACATATAGGAACGAGGGAGCTTATTCAAAATAGGACTCTAAAATAAAACCTTTAATGACCACTCCCTATATTTCAGAGGGTGACAAAGATTCAGTTAACTCTAAATGCAACTAGAAAATAAGAAGAGTCCAAATTGGATTGTGACTCTAGTATAACAGACTTGAACGTAGAACACTCTAAATCAGTTCTATTTAGAATCCCAATTGTATAGGGGTCTTCCTTCTCCAGTGTCTTTATTGGTCTTCATAATGATGCACTATCTCCTTCATTAAATATCTTATCTTCATGTTGTAGTCATCGTGTTTACTTTATCTTGTGAATCCCCTGTTTCATTGTTTAGGAACTCCTTTGGTTGTGGGTTTTGTGTTGTAGTTGCTATGGGATACAGTGCCTCTCTAGATACAAGGGGTTAGTTCAAAAAACATGTACATAGTACTAACAACCATGACTAATCCTAGATATCCAGTCACAATTCATACATATTCACACATAAACAATGCATTAACCATCACATCATAATTATATTTCCATATACTTAAACTAGGTTTAAGGTTTGAATAATAGGTATCAAAGATAGCATAATATATGAACATGTATAGGAGATGTGTCTTGGTAATGTCTATAAGTATGTATAGAAGATATAAAAACTAACTAATATATGGACTCATCACATACCAAAAGTAATAGGGAGTCTTTGAATTGCTTGTCCTTGCGTGTGATCTATTAAGTATGTAGACTGCAATATGAATTGCTTCTCTCTAACAGACATCCAATAGATTTTCTTCCTTCATCATTGTCCTTGCTGCTTCTTGAACAATCTTATTCTTCCTTTCCACAACTCTATTCTGCTAAGGAGTTCTAGGGGCTGACAAATGCCTCTTTATTCCATGATCTTCACAAAAAGTGTTATACTCATTAGAGGTGAACTCTCCACCTCTATCATATTTCAAAAAAATTATCTTCATATCCATTTCATTCTCAACCATAGATTTGAATGTCTTAAACTTATCTAAAGCTTCTAATTTTTCTTTGAGAAAAGTAACCCATGTCATTCTAGAATAATGATCAATTAATAGCATGAAATACCTATCACCTTGAAATTTTTTGATTCTTGTAGGTCCACAAAGGTACATATGCACCAAATCCAAAGGAATGATAGTATATTGTTATTTTACTTAGAAAATCTTTCTATCTTGCTTCCTAATATGGCATTCCTTGTAGAAAACATTGATACACTTTGTGATCTTTGACAGATCTCTCACAGCTTGATTTGAACTGATCCTTACTAGGCTATCAAGATTGATATATATGACACATTCTTATATGCCATAGCCAACTTTCATTAATTTGAGTCATAAAGCATTGACCATTTGCACCCTTAAGTTGATAAACATTTCCATCTATCCTTCTCCATACTACAACCATAGTTCCAAAGAATTTTATGATCTCACAACCATTGTCCCGAAACAAAAGATTATATCATTTGCTATGCATTTGTCCTACACTCAAAAGGTTATGTCACAAACCCTTGACATAAAGAACATCATCTGTATTATGCTTGCCATCAAAACTAATTGAAACTTTTCCACATATCTTAGCATATGTATCATCACCAAACTTAACTAAACCACCTTCAAACTTCTCAAGCTTACAAAACTTACTCTTATCACCTATCATGTGATTTGAGCATCTATTGTCAATGATCTAATCATTCTTCTCTTCTCTAGCATGAAAAGAAGTCACCATTTCTCCTTCAAGGTTATGATATGTTTCTAGAACACTTTCCTTCACACATATCTCAAAGTTAGCAGAACTAGTTACAACATTTAGAACCATGAAAAAATCATTCATCATCTTCATCATCATGGTAATTAGATTCATCATTAGATATACTGGCATCTTCTCTAACATAATAAATTGTCTAAATTGATTTACCTTTATTCTCCTTAGGTCTATCTCTTGAATCTTTGATGGGACATCTTGAAGCATAGTGACCAATATTTCCATAGTTGAAACATTTGAATGGTAACTTACCTCTATATTTTCCAGTGCCCTTTTTCAATTTCCTCACAAAGTTTACTTCTAGCTCATCAAACTCATTCAGATCAAATTCTGCATTCTTCTTTGTTTTTCCAACTTTAAAAGCAGACTCCTTTCTTACATCACTTGGAACAAACTCTCAATTTAAATATAGTTAAATTACCAAAAAATTGATCTCTAGAATATTGATCTAAATTCTGAAATTCTTCAATAGTAGAAACTTTATTACTATAATCTTTAGTAAGATTTCTTGGTACCTTCTTTACCACCTCTTCTTCTTCAATTTTTCCTCCAAGGCCTCTGATGGAATTTACAACTTCATCCACTCTATTCATGTATCCTAGAATATCTTCATCTTTTGACATCCTTAAGGTCTCAAATTTAGTCTTCATATTTTGCATCTTTGCTTGCTTGACTTTATCATCTCCTTCATAGATACTTTCCAACTTTTTCCAAATTTCACCAGCAATTTTAAGACTCATAACTTTCACAAGTTCTAAACTAGAAAGACCACTCAAAAGAGCATACCTTTCTTTTCCATTGTTATTGTATGCCTTGACCTCATCATCAGTACTTGGACCATTTGCAGGCATTGTATATCTAGTTTCAATAGACTTCCAAACTGCAAACCCTAGAGAAATAAGGAAACATCCAATCCTGATCTTCTAGAATGCATAATCAAAGCCATCAAACAAAGGATACCCCTTCTTGTGTGCCATCCCATATCTACCTCAAGTGGTTAATCTTTCTTATAAGGAACCTTGCTCAGATACCAATTGTTGAATGCACAAGACAACTGGGAGGGGGGTGAATCAATTGTACATTAAAACATCAAAACCATCACTAACATTTAGATTTGCATTAGTCATTAACCCTTAACAACAATTAAACCCTTATCATGCATTATAAAAATGTAAATATGAGAAATAGTAATGGACACACATCCAAACACATCAGAACACCATATTTATGTGGAAACCCATGAGAACAATAGGCTCACTACCGAAGGGATCGCTGCCTAAAAGAAAAGAAGGGCTCACTACCAAATTAGAAAGAAGAAGAAACAAGATTGTTACAATGATAAATCCATCTTAGAGCAACAAAAAATTTCCACTATTGGTTCACCAAAGCATTCACACTCTCTCTATAGAATGTAGACACATTCTTCTCACTAATTCTAGTAGTCTTAGGCATTAAAGCTCACATTGTATTTCATAATTTTGAACTTCACATCTCAAAAATTCACATTACACACATTTCTTCATGATTCTCCATCAACTCAACACTTATTTATACCATATTCAACCTTGAAAAGAATTCGCAAGGTCAAGTATGCACCTCAACTATGCAAATTCAAATTAGGTTGGCACCAAAACATTCCCATGGTGAAAAGGAATGAAGGCAGACCACAACACACCTTAACTTGGACCCAAATCCACACATACATGCAACACTATTAGGAAATATTTCATTCAACCCAAAAACTTATTCCATTTCCTACATAACCCCATGAGAGATAAACATGCATACAAGTAACCATAATGCATAGATCAAATAGACAATCCACAAGATAACACAAGATATACCCTAGAAAAACCCTCAAGAGGGAAAAAACTAGACTTCAAAAGCATCCATACTCCATCATATTATTTAGCAATAAAACAATACAAGAGTTAAAATGAATACCGCTGAAGCATCAAGCCTATCAAAGCATCCTCATGTGTCCAAGCGTGAATCCACAAACTCCATGCTATGCTTCACATATGCACTCCACAAAAAGACTCGATAATGAAAACCCACTCATCCAACCAACCATAACCACTAAACATGTGCTTTCTTTTATAGCATCAAGCTCACACAAATACAACCAAGTGGTAAGATAAAACCATGTGCCACAAAACCATGTAAACACAAAACCACTAACCCCTTATTTAATACTGGGTACTAAGTTTTCACTTTATTTAATATTTCCCCAATATTAAATTATTATCACATGTCTCCCACACATTAAATAATAATACAATGTTACCATACAACATAAAGTGGTCCCCGAATAATTACCTAGTGTGAATAACCACACCACCTAGGTACATCACAACTAAATAATTATTTAATTACAATATTATAATAAATAATTTTATGCAATGGTGTACAACACCATATCCCAACATTCTCCCATTTTTTGTATACATTGCATAAGTGATCAATTCATGAAATACATCATCATAGCCATACATGAAATCACATGAATATCCACAATATTATCACGCTCTATCAAGATACCTACAATAAGAACAAAGTGACCACCATCTCAAGTAAGAACTCCTCTCATCCTCCAACATGCCACCTATGGAAGAAAAGGGAACATGCCAAGGTGAAGATGCACCAATCCAAGAACACAAGAATCAAATCTAGGTGATAAAAAAGCCTCCAAAAAAGTTGTTGTTAAGTAAAAAACAACCCACATGATCATAAATACATCAACAACACATGCTAATACATCCAACCATCCATACCTCCTAGGTATCAATAACATCAATAAACTCATGCCAAGAACATATGCAACTCACAAACTGTAATCACAAGCTCCCTATATCAAACCTACCAATGAAGAACATAAATATATAGGAACTCCCACTGCATGGGTAATGCCAAAGTATATCAAGTCTACCAGTCAACACTATATCAAGGTTGGATAAATGATTAACAATGAAGTGCCAAGAATAATAACAATGATCTACATATGCAACCCAAATAGCTACATAATCTCTCACAACATGTTGCCACCATCCTCCAAAAACCATGAACATCTAGGAAGGAACCATGAAGAGAGAAAACCTATAAACCATAACATGTCCTTCTACCAACACCTCGAAAGTGCTATGTTGTGTCAAGTATGATCTCCTAACAATCCCAAATGAAAAGCATCAACAACACCCATACACTCAATCTCATAGATCAAGTTCAACATATGAATCATGTGATAATGTCAACATGGATGTAAGCCTTCTAATCAAGAAGATAAAACTCAAAGTAACCATCCCCAAATCTAGAAATCAGCCCATAAATTATCTCCTAACAATTCTCATCAATGAATGATAACAATAAACTCAATAAACTCAAATGCACAAGGAGATAACCATGCCAAAAATCCCTCAATATGAATCCTCCAAAACTAACTATCCATAGCTCAAGATCCATATCTATGAAAGATAAATCATATAAAATCATGTTGAACCATCCTCAATGAGCCTCCAAAATCAATCACCATGAGAATAAAAGCATGAAACATAACACATCTAAAAGGAATAATGGGAAATACCTCTCAAATGATAAACCACCAAGTAGACCGAGGGTGGGGAATGAGAATGCTCCTCCAGGATAACCAAGTCATCATGACTCACTCCAAGAACAATCTCCTCTATCGGTCCATCATGAACTCATGTCCAAACCCAAGTGAAAGCTCCTTGGCATTCCTATTGAAACCTCCAAAGAGTAACTGTCTCAAACAAATGTATCTAATCACAAGAGAACTCTAACCATCACCCATGTCTCCAAGTATCCACGAGCACCTGTAACCAATCAATACATTCCAAACTCCAAATGCAACATAGCACCATCATGAAGTAATCGAGAAAATGATAAATGTACTCAATACAAAGAGAACTACCAAGATCAATGTCAAAGCTCCAACCGCATAATCAGGAACCTATCATGACAACATGATCTAACCATCTCCTCCTAGGAGATCACATGCACCAATGCATACATTCTAGTCTCAAGAGAACCCATGTCATGCCAAAACTCTAAGCTAGCATCAAGAGTAAACCATGACATAATATCAAACATACTCTAAACCAAGAAATCATATCTCCAATCACATGAAGATAACCACCAACAATGATGTATCCACGTCACTTCCAACAACTCCCACTAAACCATGAAACCAAGCTACACATGGCATCATGACTACCATCTCCTCCATGAAGATCATCCAGGTCTACACACACTCAACTACAATTTTAGTAACATACAAGTGAAACCAAGATCTCCAATCCAAGAAGATACAAACAACCACCATCAAAACATCACAAACCAAATCAATCCAACACCACCAAATCATCACTGCCAAAATCTCCCACTGAAAGTGTATAAGTAATGAATGTACCAAGATATAATGACATCATGATCAAACCACATGCTACAAGTCCCATCACTTGACTAATCAAGTAATCTAATCATCCATCCTCTCATCTAAAAATAACATAGCAATGCACAAATGACCACAAACAAGGCCAACTAATGAAATCTACAACAATAATGAATCAAACCTAGTGGATATAGATAGTTCACATTCGATTCATCCCATTGTAACCCAATGGGCTATACACACCTACAAGCTTCATAACTTGTACATCCAACCACTAAAACATTCAAACTCATCATCACATTAGTAACTTGAAAATAGAGATATCAAAGAAGATAATCCTATGGACATCAAAACTCAAACATCAAATCAACCACAAATCTGATTTTCCAACTATGTCCACAAATGAGTAACCATAGAACATGAACCAAATAAGCATAAAGAAGATAAGAACAATCTCCTAGCATCAAAACATATCACCACCAAACAACCACATACATGATCATGTTGTGCCAATGCATCAAATGTACCTGCATACCCATGACACCATAACCATAGCCATCATTGTACCCGCACTCAAAGTCTCCACTCGTGTCAAACCATGTCCTCAAACCAAAGAAAACCTGTGTACCTATCACTATCAAAGTCCCAACTCTAAAAAACACATGTAAACATGTACCAAGAAGCACCAAACTGATAACCAATTGTACCATCATAAATATCATATAAAAATATGTACTCCCTCAAGGTTTCACCTCTTGAATTTTCTGGATGCTCACACAATCACCTCTCGAATCTTAGGCACCTATAAGTGATCAAACAAGTAGAAAAACTAATCTTGCACCACAAACTAATAATATGATTGAACCACTATGTAGTACATTGTAGATGCTCTCCAACGCCTATTTGAAATCAAAAATCCAATTTTGTATGCAAAACTTATGCTCAAAATTGTGCAACTGAGAACATCTTATTTTTAGGCCCCAAAAACTATTTAAAATGGAAAATCATGGAACCAAACCTATACCACTACATAGTTCTCAAGACCATATTTCCAACAAGTATAAGAAGTCAAAAAATGAACATCGTAGGTGAAAGTTATGCAAGTTTGAAAAAAACATTTGATTTAACTATATAAGCAAATTTTTGGTGGACCCCACTTCAAAATTAAATCCGACCTTATTTGGAAATATTTAAAAAAATTCAAATTTTTAAATGTTGCAAATATTTTGATATTTTAAAATTAAAAGTAAGTGGGGAAGGGCGATTTAGAAAATATTTCATTTAAAATTTAAATTTTATAATAAAGATCTTCCCTTTTAAAACACTTATACGACCACCTTATAAATTTTAAGTAAAAGTTAAAGAACCCTTAAAAAAGGCTAACAACTTTTTCTTACGGCAACCAAACACTTCATCACTGGTAAAAAGAGGATTGTACATGATGACAAGATTGCAAGGGTACAAGTCTGTGGACCCCGTCCCCCCACAAGTACATATATTTTTTTGTTTTTAATTTTAAAAAAATTCAAATGCTTTTTAACATTTATTAGTTCTTGTCGATAGGCAGGTTACTATTGCATTCATTCAATATGCATTTGATATGCTCGGTTGGCCAATCAATTCTATAATTTAAATATATTTCTTTGTATTTCTATAGTTTGAATTTAAAAACATATTTTTAATGTTTAAAAATTATTATTTATCTCTTTCTCTATTGGTAAGAGTAGCTCTATTATTCATTTTTCATTACAGATAAATTTGGGCGAATACTTTTCCCATTAAAAGCAAATTGTGAGAGCTTTTTTGGCGGGCTGGTGAGTGCAAAAACACTGAATGCATAGTTAATGCATTAAATGCCACCGCACTCAAGAAGAAGTAGTTGGAAGCGTTGGGTTTTTTGTGCACGCTCATTCTATATTTCTTACTCTACCTTGTCTTGCTATCCCAAATATTTTTATGCCTCTAGTTTTCCACATGCACCGCAACCTGCTACCACTCAAGGGCTATTGCATCCACTTCAACTCCCACAACCACCAACACTTTTTGGTCTATGATTTGATGCCTAACGGCAACCTCGTGGATTGAAAGAAAAAGGTGAGGGTTGTCACACAATAGGTTTGAATTTGATAGCTACGTATAATCATCTTCTTTTGGTTTGGGGTTGGTCTATGGTTGGTTTCGCCATATCAAAGCTACATAAGGTAGAGTCTAAGTTTGACGGAGATCAAAATATGGACAAGGAGCTATACCTGTTGTAGACATCCAAATTTGACCACTTCCATATGGTCAAATTCATCCCCTTTATTTGTCTATCTCATATTCCCCATCAATATTAATTAAATGATCTATTTAATAAATATTTCACCTTTTTTCCTAAGGTTTATAAAGTATTTAATTTAATAATTAAATATTTTATCTTTCATCCATTCTTCTCTAAATTAAATAAATATATCAATTTATTTAATTTAGTCATTTAGCCTTTTGAATTTAAATCAATATTAAATTCCCTCTTTTCTCTCTCCTTGTCACATCCTCCATAATCCTTTGCTAATCTAGATTAGCTTAACTAATCCATGATTAGGATGTGCACACCATTAATCAAGATTAATGTCACATCCTCCATATTTTTCCACTTGCCTCTAATCTTTCATTAATCTTCTTAATCACCTGTTTACGCAACCTTAATTTAATCACATGCCATTTATGGTATGTCCTCCAAGTCAACCTTCCATAAGTGCTTTCTTTATTAAGCCTTGACATCTTCCCCATGTGAATTAAAAATTCACATTTATTCATTCAATGCATTTCTCTTCCCCATGCAATTTGTTGGGAAATTCTAAATTCTTTCATATGTCACATCAGTCACATGGGACAAGGACCCCCTTTATGAGGACCTTGTCTTATCCCCAAGGTACTCCCCAATCATGTGAATTTAAAATTCACATTTATTCCCCCAACAAATTCTCTCTTCCCCATGGTGATAAGTAAGGAATTCTAAAATTCCTCACTTGTCACCATCATCCTCATATGGGGACAAGAACTTTTTTAAGGAAATCTCCCCCAATCCCAAGGTACTTGCAAATACCTCCACCTCACATGTCATTTTTCCACATCACCTATCCTTTTGACACCTCCTTCTCCAAATGGCAAGATGTGAGGGCTTGTGAGTCCTCAACTCACCACAACCCTTCATCTTGCCCATGTTGGTAAAATCCTGGCCATTAAATTCTCTAGAGATTCTTCCCTTAAAATGGAAGATTTTCTCACATTCACTCATAACACACATTCAAGCCTTCAAGCAATTCTACTCTCAACCCCAAGCATTTTGCATCCAACCTCCATTGTTGCATTTTGAAGCTTTCATTACATCCATTTTTATTCATCTATCAAAACACCCACATCTCTCATTGCATTCATCATCCCATTTAGAGCATTTTGCATATCATTTTCATCTTATTTGCCATCAAGGAGCACACATTCAAGCTACATCAAAGGGCCAACCAAAAAGATCACTTGGACAAGGTATAATCTGTTGTTTATCTTTATTTTGTTTAAGTCAACTTAGACTAATCTTGAGGCAGTGTTGTGTTATTTCTCATTTTCATTTCTTTGTTTTTGCATCTTTTAGGTTTAATAAATAACATTGCATTACATTTATGGCACGCTCGGTGGGATCCACAGACGGGTCTGTTTCCTTCACGTTTGTTGTTTTTTAAATTTTGTAGGTTCAAGTTATATAGAGGCGACTCCACAACTGACAGGGGTGACCTTTCCCTCAACAGGGGCGACCCTGTCCTAAGACAGACCCCCATGCCCTAAGATAGGCGACCCTACCCTAAGACATGAAACCATGCCCTAAGACATGAGACCATTCCCTAAGATAGGAGACCCTACCCAAGAACAGGTGACCTTTCCCTCAGTAGGGGTGACCCCGCCCTCAACAGGGGTGATTCTACCCCAAACAAAAGCATTTTTGAGGTAAAAAAAAGTGACTTAAACTTCATTTCTAGGGTTTGTTTCTTGTTGTTTCTTAGTACTGACCCTCTAACATGTTTTGTTGGTGAATGTGTTTGTTTTAACTAACGTTTGCGCAGTTGTTTCACATTTTTCCAAGACCAAAGGTTAAACTTCTAACATATTTGTTGCAGGACAAGCATGCCAAGAACATTAGTTAGCTTGTTTGTTTTTCATTTTCATACTAGTTAGGCACATAAATCTAATTAGGGGGGGTTAATTTATTGTTTGTTATGCCTTTCAAGTGGTCTATTGATGTATCCAATCCCCTTGTGCTATTTGGTGATCCTGGGTGAAGAGAAATTGTAGCTCACTTAGTCCTTTTGTTACCTAGGGGGCACTACATTGTTCAAGCTTTCCCCTTGCACTTCATGTGAGCCTGGGGAGTAGCTGAAAACGTTTAGTGTTCTCTTTTTAGCAGGACTTTCCTGGGGATTTCATCACCCTAAGGGACGATCCCAGCCACGTGTACTGAAAGGGTATATAAAGGGGGGAGAGCCAAAGCTATACCCCAATCTAGTCACATTGTGTCTGGCAAAGCATCGAACCTAGGGTGATTCCTAGATAAGACGTGAAGAGTTGGTCCAAGTTTTCAGTACCTCGCTGGGGCTTCCAACTCATGCCTATGATGGGCTGGTGTTCATGGTTGTGCCTCATGTACCGTGCGTATATCGAGGACGCCCTAGATTGCCTTGTTCATCCTAGTTAGAGGATTGTGTTAGCCATACCCTTTTACTAATATTAGGATTGTGCTGCTTGAACTATCTTTTTTGTGCAAAACTAGTGCATGTCTTATTAGTCGAGTCAGCCTTTGCCTTTTGCTTGTTGTTTGTTGTGTTTTTTGTCCTTTGCAGGTCTATTGAAAGGGGCAACCTTTCCCTCAACAAGGGCGACCTTTCCCTCAACAGGGGTGACCCTTCCCTAAGACAGGCAACCATGCCCTAAGATAAGTGACCCTGACCTCTAGAGGGGTGATTTTTCCCTTTGTTTGAGTCATTTTGTCAGTCAAACAACCTAGCACATTCATCTGTTTCAACAAAAAGGGGCAACCTTGCCCTTAACTTGGGTGACCTTTCCCTTGACTTGGGCGACCTTGCCCTTAACTTGGGTGACCTTGCTCTTGAGTTGGGAAACCTTGCCCCGTTTTCCCATTCTGAGCATCCGTTTCTCCATTCTGAGCATTTGTTTCCCCATTCTAAGCATCTGTTTTCCCGGTCTGAGTATCTATTTTCCCATTCCAAGCATCCATTTTCCCATTTCGAGTGTCTGTTTCCTCGTTTTGAGCATCTGTTTCCTCATTCTGAGCATCCGTTTGCCCGTTCCAAGCATTCGTTTGCCCATTCTAAGCATCTATTTCCCCATTCTGAGCATCTGTTTCCCCATTCTAAGAATTTGTTTCCCCATTCTGAGTGTCTATTTCCCTATTCTGATAGTCTATTTTCCCGTTTCGAAGGTTCATTTTCCTGTTTTGATAATTCATTTTCCCCTTTTCTAATTAAGACAATTTTGAAAATTGAGTTGGGCAACCTTTCCCTTGACATGGGTGACCCTGCACTTGACTTGGGCGACCCTACCCTTGACTTGGGTGACCTTTCCCTTGACTTGGGCGACCTCGCACTTGACTTGGGTGACCTTGCCCTTGACTTGGGCGACCTTTCCCATAACTTGGGCAACCTTGCCCTTAACTTGGGCGACCCTGCACTTGACTCGGGTGACCTCGCCCTTGAGTTGGGTGACCTTGCCCATAACTTGGGCAACCTTTCCCTTAACTTGGGTGACCCTGCACTTGACTTGGGTGACCTTTCCCTTGATTTGGGTGACCTTTCCCTTGACTTGGGCGACTTGCACCCTAGTTGGGCGACCCTGCCACCCAGATAGGCAAATTTTCCCAAAAGCAGACCTTCATCTGTCTTCTCGTCATCGTTGTTTTCGTTCATCAACACTTTCTGAAAGTCATCATTTCATCAACCAAATCACATAGGTGCATCTTATAACATCATTAGATTCCATATCCATCATCAGTTCATCAATCACAATCACCTAGACTTCGTTTCAGGGGTTTTGATTTTGATGCAGAAACTTCCAAAGGCCATAACTTTTGACTTGGGTGTTTGCTTGGGCTGAAATTTTATGAGTGGTTGCGTTATGAGGTGGCATATGGAATCTAGTGGGTTGGCCCCCGTTTTAGCACATTTTCAGGGCTTGAAACTTTCATCTTGACCCTCAAAATCAAAATTTAGTGTTTTTTCTAGTTTTTAAAAAATCATTTTCGTTAATAACTCGGAATGCATGTCTCAGATTTAGGATGTTAGTTGGAAATTCATCCTACCTTAGTTTTAGAAATTTTTTGGAAAAAAAAATGTACTCTCAAAGATATGCCTGTGCAGTTACCTAAAATGGCAAAATTTGACAATTTTTGAAAACTGCCAAATCTGGAAAAATTTGATTGTCAGCACCTTATGTCATTTAGTTAAACCCCTGAACTTGGTTTAAAATCAATCCCATCACATCCTCCAATCATCCTAATCTGAGCTTCAATCCAATCCTAATCTAAGCTTTAATCTAATCCCAATCTGAGGTTAACCTAAATCCCAATTTGGGGTTTAGTCCACTATCATCCAATATCTTCTGATATTGAAACAAATCTTAAGATCCATTCCTCCATCTTCTTCCAATCCATCCTATGTATCCTTTCATCACCTTTTCTTTCCTTCTAATCATTTATTCCCATCTTTTCAATCCCTATCCATCTAATCTAACATCATGAATCCTTATCCTTCACCAATGCAACCAAAAATAGTAGTCAAGGGGAATCCTAATTACGTTGATGACGATAACGAGAGTCTTGTTGACCAAGAAGTATATTACATAGACCCCCTTTATGCTATCATTTCTAGTAAGCTTCCCCCAATTTTTTTCCAAAATCCAATCACCCCTCTTAGCTATCTTGTTACATCTTCATCCACACCTAATAACACTCCTTATGTTACCTATGACAAAGGATATCTAGTATCTTCCCCATCCACATATTCATCATATTCTTCATCTACATATTTCTCTTATCCAACATCCACATCCTCCTATCCCAATCCATCATCCCAATACTCCTATCCTAATCCACCATCTTAATCTTCCCATCCTAATCTACCATTCCAATATTCCTATTACAATCCCCCATCCATGTCCCCCTATCCTAATCCTCTTTACTAGTCTACCCATCCTAATCCTACATCCACACCTTTTTATCTTAATCCTACACCCACATCAACCTATCCTAATCCATCATCCACATCTTCCTATCTTAATCCACCATCCATGCCCTCCTATCCTAATCCACCACCCCAGTCTTCCCATCCTACTATATTATCCCAATACCTCTACTGCAATCCACCACCCACATCCTATTGTCCTAATACACCACCCATATCCTCTTGTCCTAATACACCACCCATATCCTCTTATCCTAATTCACCATCCCAATCTTCCCATCTTAATCCACCATCCCAATATTCCTATCTTAATTCCCCATCTGCTTCCTTGAACATCAATCCACCATCCACGTCTTCCTATTATAATCCACTATCACAATATCCTTACCTTAACCCTCCATCCAATCCTAATCCTCCACCTACTCTTAGTCTTCCATCCAATCCCATTCCTCAATCTAATCCTATTCCACCAATCCATAATCCTAATTCTCCACCAATCCATAATCCTTCATCCACTCCTACCGTGCAATCTAAGCCTAGAATATACACGATTCTCACTCCAGAAGTTCTCCAAGGACTCATGACAAAGAAGATATCCCCAACTCCACATCTTGAAGTAGTGTAACCGTTCCATCCCAATCCATCATCCAAGATCATTAGTGATGAGACCCTTCTCCATCCCACACCTAGCATTACTGTTCCCACCCTTAACACCACCCAAACCACTGAAATCATCAAACCCATTGAATCCATTGAAGCCCTATATCCTACTCTGAGAGCCACCAAACCGATTGAAGACAATCAAATCCATTCCCCTCCTCCTACTCCTAGATCCACCCAATCCATCGAAGACACTCTAGTCCAATCCACTCCTCCCACTCCTAGTATCACCAAAATCTATCCCCATGAACTTCATGAATCCCCCATCCTTCCATCTCCCCCACTTGAGGAGTCCCTCCAACACTTCGTCATCATGCCAACCGAACACAATGAGTCATGCCAAGAGCTTGATCCAAAGAATACCAACATATCCCCTTCTCAAAATCAAGATCCTACCATCCCATCTAGTCCACCTCAAGATCACAATCCCCCATCCATTCCATCCCATGATCCCCTTGGAACTCAAGATCCAATCGCTCCAACACATGAGCTTTTATCACCCACGACCACAACTCTAGATCCTATCATATCACCTAATCCCTCTCCTAATCCCTTACCACTTACTCCTAATCAAGATGCTATTATCCCGTCATCTCCATCTCATGATCCTCCATCATTTCCTAACCCTACCATCCCCATACCACTTTTATATTCCCTCGGTACTCTCACATTCATCCATTGTGGTTTCCTTGCAAAAGAGGAATCGAGCATATACAACACCCATCCTCCTCCACCAAATAATGGAATTGCATCATTCTTCCAAAATAACAAGCATCCTACTATAGATCAAATGCTCAAAATCATGAACTATCAAGGAAAAGGTTTAGGCCTTCATGAGCAAGGTATTTTAGAGCCCATCCATGTCAAAGAAAATCCACGTACACAAGGTCTTGGATATATCTCTCAAGACTCACAATCCAAAAATGTTGGTAAACCTCTATATGTCCTCAATGAGCCTCCTCCAAAAGAATAATAGGCTCTTCCTGTCACTCCACAACACCATTTTCTGCCATCCCCCCTCCATCGTATCACCTCAAAAAAACCATCCATACTCCTCCTTCATCTTCCAAATCCATTTTGGGTCCTTATGTCCCTTCATCCACCATCTCCCATCCTTCATCTACTTCATCCATTTTGGGTCCTTATGTCCCTCCATCCACTATCACACATCCCCTACGTAGTAAGTCCATTTTGGGCCCTTATATCCCAAAATCACCTCCTCCATCTCGTCCTATTCATCCTTTCATCCATCCATCACCTATCCATATCACCCCTCATCAACATCCCACTCTCATATTCCCTAATTAGGATCAACAAAGGCATGTACCTACACATCCTCCATCCACATATCATCCCCAAAATCCAACCTCCATCACTCCATTCATGTTTCCCTCATATCATCCATCTCCTTGCACCCATCCCATTTCTATTGGAAGCACTTTGGATGCTAAAGTAATAATGCATAAATCTAAACATCCACATGAATCTAAAGCTCCTCATTTCCCCTTAAAAAGACATGTTGAAGAGAAGAAAATTCCAATCCAAAATCAAACCCATAGGCCACAATGACCCACCAAAGCAAAAATCAAAACCATGTGGATCCCAAAGAAAAAAGATGCAATGCCTTCAAATGAAAAATTTGTAACAACATCCAAAGTTGCTAATCCAAAAGCTAATCATACACCCCTACCATCTCCTAAATCTGTTTTGGGTCCTTATGCCCTAAAATTCACTATCCCATCTCCTCCATTATCCCCACATCATTCATCCATTAATCCTCCTATCCTTTCACATCCACCACCATATGTGCCAATGTTGGTCCTAAAAACATTACCCCATCACACACCTACCACATCATTCCATCCATACACTTTCCAACATCCCATCCATTATCACACATCTCCCCCATCAAATCCCTTTAATATATTCTCTTGCATAATCCATTTATCCTAATAAGGTTGTACCAATATCAAATAGTCACTTCACACATGGGCTCTTAATACCTCGTATGGAATTTGATGCTTGAGTCCTTCATCCATCTCCTTATCACATATCTTCTAAATCCACTTATCCAAATCCATATCCTTATCCATCTCCATCCACATTCTATCCAAAAATCCAAAAAATCCAAAAAAGTCAAGAAATCCAAAAAATCCAAACATTCCAAAAAAGTAAAAAGAGTAAAAAAATCCAAAAAAAAAAGAGAAATAATTCGTCCAATGGTGAAAACTTGGAAAAAAAGCGCCTTGGATAAGTACCATGATGAAAACCTCACAAATAGGTGTCATGTGTAAATCCCCCATCCAACTTACTTCCACACTTGGGGGCAACTGTGTCCCCTTCATCCATCTCCTCCATCCCACCTATCTTACGCATCCTTCCTGTCATATCCCATTTATCCCAATCCCTCCATCCTCCTTGTGATCTTGATATAGACAGGGGAAAACATATATACATTCTTTGGACACCTCTTGGCATATATTCCCCTCATCCATACACTATCGTATTCCTTATCCTCTACATCTACCTTTTTCATCCATACATCCTATCCACATCCATATGCCTTCCTTGTCCACTCGTCATGCTACCATCAATCTCCCTTTCTTATCTGGGAGTCTTGTCAATATCCATCTCATTCCCTTATCTTCCCATCCACTCATCTCCCATCCCTCCTGCCTCATCACACATGACATATCTAGAGTGGGGGCATCTATCTTCCTTTGTGATATAGTCCTTAGAGATATCATTCATCCATCATGTCATCCCCTCAATCTTCCAAATCCTTACCTTTCCATCTATCCATCCAGTAACCTACTCCTCATCCAAATCCTTATCCCTCTATCCATCCATTACAATCCTTTTCCATCTCCCCATCCTTATCTTCCTATCCATCCATCATAGCATCCCTTCCATCTCCCCATCCTTATCTTCTTACATATCCTTATCTCCTTACCAGTCCAAACAATCCCTTTCATCTCCCCATCCTTACCTCCTTACCAATCCAAACAATCCTTTTCATCTCCCCATCCTTATCTCCTTATCCATTCATCTCTATCCTCATCCCATCTCATAATCCCTTGTCATTGGTATCTGGCTATAGGCTTCTCCCCATGCAATCCAATTCCATCTATCTCATCATCATCACTCCCACTTCTTTCGCACATCTTTCCAGTCTCCTATCACTTCTCATCACTCATCTCTCCATCATATCATCCTCCCAATTCATCTTTTGATGATTGACATAACTATCCCATCCCTGAGTTTCATGCAATCACCATCGTCCTATCTTATCCACTAGGTCTATCTTGTCTCAACGTATCGGTTCCATCTTTTTATCCACTTATCATGGTCATCTCATTATCCTTTATCCATGGTCATTTGTTAGCTTTTTCTCGAACTACATTGCCCCTGCGCTTTCACGTAGGAAAGGTTGATCATTTGATCTACCCCTAGGGATTTTCTTTGTTTTTATCTTCTCCATCTTGTCATCCATCGAGGTCTCCATCATCCTCTTTTCACTTTTATCCATGGTCTTTTATCGAACTACGAGGGCTCTGTGCTTTCACGTAGGCAAGGCTAATCTTTGATCAGCCCTCGAGCCCCTAGGTCTTTAGGGTGTGTCTATTTTGTGTACTATCTCGTGTGTCTCGTGTCATGTCGTCAAGTTATGTCCTTATCCAGTTGGTTCTTCATAAATGAGATCCACTCATATCATGAGCTCTAATTGGTTCCAAATATCCTGCGTCATATCGGTCTTTTAGTTTAGTATCCATCTTTGGTCTCAATAGGATGCATCTTTCCTAATAGACCTCATCAATCCCATCCATCCCCTTGATCTTGTGGCAAAGGATGATTTGAAATTGATTGCGATCTTTTGATACTTTTGGCTTTTGTTTATCATTTGAGCTCCCTATAATCACTTGTCAAGGCCGCCATGATCTATCATATTATGGTGTGTTTTGACTAGTAAACATAGGGGCATCTCTTGATCTTTTTTCTGTTGTTGTCTTCTTGGTTGTCCCATGTAGTACCCACCAAAATCCCTGAGGTCTTGTGTTACGCTGGGGCATCCTTTTGTGCTTGTGGTTATCCCAATGCCTGGCCCCACCAAGGTCTTTGTGACTTTGGGGTGTTGGGATAGCCTTCTTGTCTGTTGTGTTTTTTTTATGCATTAGACACTAATCCACCTTGTTTTCACATACCATGGTGCTTGGTGTCTTATGCTATAGCAAAAATCAGTGCTCTGAAAATGGAAAATTACATTAGGATTGCATTTCATGATCAATTGCATGCATACTTGACCTATGACCTATGACCTATGATTTTGGTTGTGTAAACATTCATCCTTCCATCTTCTATTCTTCTTAGGATACCAATGGTTCTTGATAGACGCAGTTTCACACTTCCCTTAATTTTGTAATGATTATAGGGAAAGTACTTGCCAATAAACTAAAGCAAGTATGATATACCTACCATCAACCCTCATCCCTATGCAAGCCCTTATTTATACTCATGTTCATGTCGCATTCCATTTCATTCTTTTCATCCATCTCACATCTCAATCCAATCTTTATCCATTCAATCTAACACAAATCATCTTCACATCCTTGGTCTTGTTCCCAGCCTTGCTACAAGCCTTGATCCAATCATCATCATTGTCATCATAATCGAGATGTATCCTTCCCTATCCTTTGGTGTTGTTTTGGGATGTATCCTTCCCTCATCAATAACATTTTCATCATCCTAATCAGGATGTATCCTTCCCTCATCAACAACACTTTCATCATAATCATCAAGAGGTATCCTTTCCTATCCTCGTGTTGTTTTAGGATATATCATTCCCTCATCGACAACACTCCATCCATCATCAACCCATTTTGGCTTGTAGCTTGATTGAGGCAACATCACCTTTTTCCTTAAATCCATATGTACTTCCCAATCTCCTATTGCTTATCCTCCTTCTTATCCATCACTTTGCATCATCTTCCTCATCTCCCCTTTCATCGTCTCATCCATTTTGAGAGCACACCCATGTTCTCTTGAACCCGCATGTCCTCTCGAGGGGGAATCCTCAATCCCTAATCTTCATCTTCACTCCCATCATCATTTTTCCTAGTCACTACTTTGAATGAATGGGGCATCTTTTCCAATCTAATCATCTTCTTCCTGGTGCTATCTTTTAATCTTCTTTAAAATGATGCTACTTTGTAACACCATCTCAAAGAGGGGAAAAATGTAGACATCCAAATTTGACCACTCCCATATGGTCAAATTCATCCCTTTTATTCGTCTATCTCATATTCCCAATCAATATTAATTAAATGATCTATTTAATTAATATTTCACCTTTTTCCTAAGGTTTATAAAGTATTTAATTTAATAATTAAATACTTTATCTTTCATCCCTTCTTCTCTAAATTAAATAAATATATCAATTTATTTAATTTAGTCATTTAGCCTTTTGAATTTAAAGCAATATTAAATTCCCTCTTTTCTCTCTTCTTGTCACATCCTTCATAATCCTCTGCTAATCTGGATTAGCTTAATTAATCCATGATTAGGATGTGCACACCATTAATCAAGATTAATGTCACATCCTCCATATTTTTCCACTTGCTTCTAATATTTCATTAATCTTCTTAATCACATGCCATTTTTGGTATGTCCTCCAAGTCAACCTTTCATAAGTGTTTTCTTTATTAAGATTTGACCTCTTCCCCATGTGAATTAAAAATTCACATTTATTCATTCAATGCATTTCTCTTCCCCATGCAATTTGTTGGGAAATTCTAAATTCTTTCATATGTCACATCAGTCACATGGGACAAGGACCTCCTTTATGAGGACCTTGTCTTATCCCTAAGGTACTCCCCAATCATGTGAATTTAAAATTCACATTTATTCCCCCAACTTCTCTCTTCCCCATGGTGATAAGTAAAGAATTCTAAAATTCCTCACTTGTCACCATCATCCTCATATGGGGACAAGAACTTCCTTTTTGAGGAAATCTCCCCCAATCCCAAGGTACTTGCAAGTACCTCCACCTCACATGTCCTTTTGATACCTCCTTCTCCACATGGAAAGATGTGAGGGCTTGTGAGTCTTGAACTCACCACAACCCTTCATCTTGCCCATGTTGACAAAATCTTGGCCATTAAATTCTCTAGAGATTCTTCCCTTAAAATGGAAGATTTTCTCACATTCACTCATAACACACATTCAAGCCTTCAAGCAATTCTACTCTCAACCCCAAGCATTTTGCATTCAACCTCCATTGTTGCATTTTGAAGCTTTCATTGTATCCATTTGCATTCATCTATCAAAACACCCACATCTCTCATTGCATTCATCATCCCATTTAGAGTATTTTGCATATCATTTTCATCTTATTTGCCATCAAGGAGCACGCATTGAAGCTACATCAAAGGGCCAACCAAAAGGACCACTTGGACAAGGTATAATATGTTGTTTATCTTTATTTTGTTCAAGTCAACCTAGGCTAATCCTGAGGTGGTGTTGTGTTATTTCTCCTTTGCATTTCTTTATTTTTGCATCTTTTAGGTTTAGTAAATAACACTGCATTACACCTGCATGGTAAGAACAATAACAATGAATTAGGAACTACTTCTAAGAATCACAACATTTGTTACCATGAAGCTTGGACCCCTGAACCTCCTATGGGTGCAATTTCTATTTGTTTTATCAATGCATAGTTCACACAAGCCCTAATTTTTGTCCCTTTCTATTAACATGTAGTACATGGAAACCCTAATTGTATCCTTTTTATTAGCATGGTGTTTACTCTTAACCTATTCTTAGGATAGTCCTCTATAGAAGACCTAATTTCCATATGTTGTAGACAAAACACATTGTTTCAATAGTCTCTCTACCTAGATAAGCATTAAGAATGTCAATGCAAGAATTCCTCTCTCCTTTAGCATGCTATGAATGAAAAAGTAGCATAGCTCTGTCATGGAAGCAAATATTGAAATCAGCAAGGAAACATAGGGAAATATTCATTACTTTTATATGGTTGCTACCTCTAAAGATCTATCGCTACACGTCAATATCGGCCAATTAAGATGTATAACTTGACATTAATGGTAGATATGGATATTTTTACTTTCCTTTTCTCTAAGTTATTAAGATCATTATGGCTATAGGGTTTATCTTGGATTTTTGATTTATCACACTCTTTTTTTGAAGTTTTCAAAATTTTAAAGCTCATTATGGTTAGGGTTTATCTTGCATTTATGATCTATCACACTCTACTTTAAGGCGTTCTCAACTTTTGGTCATTCATAATTTTTTTTAGGAACTTATTAGTTTTCAAGATTATGAAAATTTCTTTCCAAGTGTTTAAGGCTTCTATTTGTTTTCATTTTTGCTTTGTGTTCAAAATGGATAGCATAATTCATACATTTAGTTTGGAAATTTAATTTGGGGCTTCAATAAGAGGATTTCATTTATGTAATCTCTATCTCATAGCATGAGATGTGAATGTAGTTACTATGGTAAACCTAGATTCAATGGTCTATTTTTGGATTAGTAAATGTGAAGTAGCCTTGATAGATATTCTTCAAGATGGAATTGCAAGAGGCAAAAGCAATGCAACAAATGCCTTGTTTCATTTATCAGATTTTCATGGAAATTATTTGCAGGTGTTAGTAGTTGGGGCAGTTCCTTTCTTGGTTAATCTTCTAACATATGAAATGCTAGGTCTTGTAGATGATACTCTCTTTGTTTTTCCTATGCTTTCGAGACAACTTAAGGGTTTACTTGTAATTAGTGAAGCCTATGCAATTCCTCTACTTATCAATCTTCTTAGATTAGGTTCTTCCTCACCCAAATCCAAGGAGAATTCAATTGATATCTTACTAGCACTGTGCTACCATACAGTCCGATCAAATTTTAAATATGTTGTTGAGACTGCCATCACTAATGCCTTCTCTATATAGTCTTCTCATTTTCAACACTCCTCAAGCCACAAAGAAAGCCACTTCACTGCTTAGAATCCTTCACAATTGGGAACCTTCCTAATCTCCTCAAAATATTGTCACCTCTCAGAATCAAAATCTAGTTGCTTCGGTGATGTAGCCATTGAAGTTCTTTCACTTGATCAAAATGGAATAGCCATCTTCTAATTCATTCTATTAGTGATGCACATTCTTTAAATTTGTTTGGTTCTTGCCTATTTTTCCTGCACTATATTCTTTGGTCATCAAGGATCAACATAAAATGTAGAAAATTTTGTCCTAAGGTAGAGCTTTATCTTGTAAACTATATATTTTGCATAAAATGCTATAGCAGATGATCATACATTAAAATTGATGGATTATAAATTCAAGGTGTAAAAATATAACTCTGTAATTTTCAATCAATACTTTTGTTTTTTGAATTGGATAAGTATGATTAATGTATGTACCAATGACTATTATTCATGATTTTCTATTGAATGAACTAAATATTGAAGACAAGATATGAATAGAGTATCAAGTTGAATTTGATCTTTTCTCTTTCCAATTCTATAAGCATTGATGAAAATCTTCCTTTATTTTGGGCATTTCCTTTAAGATCGAATTCACTGGTAAGCTTGAGGGTGAGGAAGAGGAAAAGAAGTGGGAGAATTTATTGGTGGAGTGTTATATGGGATCCAATTTCTTCATTCTTGATAATTTTTCACACTCTTGCCAACCAGAGGCTCATCAAGGAAGAACATTTTTAGGTTAAGTGTACATATATTCTAATGGCTAAGGGGTTTGAGTGAGTTTTGGGCCTCACTCATCTAGAAGATGGGTCTGTGATCCAAAAGTTACCTTGAGTGGGAGGGAGGCATACAAATGTCTTTTCTTATGTTCACTAAATGATAACATTTCAATATTATGTAAATTAGGTGGTGTTTTGTATTCTATCAAATTATACAATTATGTGTTTGTTGTTGAACAGGACAACTAAGAGGGGGGTGAATCAGTTGTCACCAAATTAAAAGCTTTAACCATATACCAGAACTAGATCCAAATACTACATGAAGGATTCATTAATAAATGCAAAAATGAAAGTCCTCACATAAACACAATAACACCAGATTTGCGTGGAAAACCCAATGAGGGAAAAACCATAGTGAGGATTAACTCACACTATAGAGAATATCAAAATCAATTACAAAAATGCTCACTGCTTGAAATAAGGACTCACTGTCCATAGGGCTACAACCCAGAGGGCTCACTACCATAGAGATACAAAGAAGATGGCTCATTGCCATAATACAAAAGTTATGGCTTACCAGCAAAAGAGAACTGATGAATTACACCTTTTCTTGTGCTGAATTTAGTTCCATATGAAGTTCTGTAAATATAGTACTACATATCATAAGTAACTCAATACTTTTGATATGATCACACACTTTTTTTCTTCGCTTGATTCACTTACTCTATGTCCTTCTTTCATAACCTCACATCTCCTCACTTTTCCAGACACACACACATATATGTATATTACACATCAATTAGGTCGGACAAAACATCCATAAAGTATTGCACACGCTAAGTCGGCCAAGATCTTCAAATATCTTACTCATAGTTTGTCACACGGTAGGAACCATACCTAAAACCAACATATCAGATCACACATAACAGTCATCTTCAATGTGAAATAACTTTTGGTAAACAAGTCATATATGCAGTACTATGTTGACATCAATGACAACCATTTGATGCAACCTTCAACCTCCAACATTAGCATCTATGTGTAGTTTCAAGTCAATCTTCATTGAATTATATTATGTATGTTCAAATCTAGATTATCTGAGATCGAGTAGATAATGAAGACCAAGTTTTAGAGCTAAGTTTAGATTCAAAGCATATGCATATATAGTCATTACACTAATGTATCCTTGGCCATCTCTTGAGAATCCAATGTGAAAACCTCAATAGAAGGAAATATATGGTTTGTATCCCTTATATCAAACATGAAGGTTCAAAGAGCTTCAGGTTCTCTACATTGACAACTGAGTACATAACTGCATATGTGAAGGAAATTCATGTACCTAAAGATTTCCATGCTGCTCTATATTGAATAGATCATATTGTATCAATTTGAGATCATCCCTTATCCAACCTTGTTCGAGTACGATCATACCATGTCACCAACTTAGAAATGATATTCTCTTTAATGCTTATTGTGGCATGCTTTGCAATTTCTTTGAGTTGTAAAGAGTTTATGTCACTCTTTAGTGTGTCAATATGACACTATGAGCTTGGAAGCTTTGGTTGCTTTCAAACCAACTTCCTACATGGCTTCTTATATGCACTGTTGAGGAATGGTTTCTCATTCTTGAGCAAATGATACTTTCTCTCCTTCAAAATAAAATTGCATCTTTGTCACACTTGATTGCCATATACCACCTCACCAACTTCATGTCGTGCTATATTACACTCTCTTCCATCAATTAAATTAGTAGTCATGGAAAAATTGAATTTGAATTACATTGTGACACACATTTTTCTATCCTTGTGTCACCAAAGTCTGATTTATTACTTTATCAATTCCTTGCTAGAATTCATCGGCAGGAACTCGACACTATGCGTCCCATAGGCACCATGCTTCCATAAACATAGAATCATGTCCGCAATTAGTGTAAACAACAAAGGTCAATCGAACCTGTGTTAACACCAGTAAAAAATTAATTACAGACTTCCTTTGATCCAAAGATGACTTGCAGACCACTCACAACACTTAAACACCATCTAGAATATTCTATTAACACCCTGAAATCCAACATCTCCTTCACAACATCATACACTAGAAGAACATATTCATTCTGCATAACCAACTAACCTTCCACCGATTGCAACACCTAAATCAAACCTTGTGGAGCACCAAAACACAAGAAAATTAGACTGGAGATAGATATGAGCAATATAAGGACACCCTCAGATCCACAAGATCAGAAACCACACTGTAGAGGAATGCGAAACAAAATCATTTCTCCTAGACAACATTGCTTTTGCAATTCTCGCATTGGTGAACACAACTTTATCTGCACAACAATCCAAAACCTAAAACTTTGGATATAACACCTCTAAACACCTCTGATCAACATATCCAAACCGCATATGCATATCTTCAATAATGAAGAAATGCAGAGCGAAACATTGAACACCACTCTACTATACTGTACACCTCTCAACCGCACTATTTTCTTTTTTCTTCAAATTTTCTCAAAAGCACTTGGAAATGAAGCACCAAAAACACATTCTCATCATCTAGGACACCTTCTCAGCATCTCAACCACATAAGAGGTTGGACATCACCAACACATTCTTGTCAAAACAACACTATAGGTTGGCATCAATAATACTACTAATGACGACATAATGCAACCAATCAAGGAATCTCCATAGACCTATTGACATTAATGCAACAACAAAGATTTGTTGACATCAATGACAACACACAAGCTACTCATATTTCCAACACATGGGACCACTCTTTTTATTTATTGGTGCTTCTAGTGCAAGGGAATCCCTAGTGTAGTGGTAATTCTTTTCAACCAAAATTTGTTATCTTTTTTTAAATGTTGGATGTGTTTTTCATGTTTTCTCTTTGTGTATTTAGATTTGCAGTTTCTATCTTCTTTTATTTACTTATGTGGACCTTTAGCTATTGATGAAATAATGTGAAAGAATAAATCAATGATATTTTACCCATACTTTTAACTAAGGGTCATTACTTTATCTTCTTGGGACTTGTGTAGTAACAATTAATCTTCTTTTAAAACTTGGGGTTTAACATTTCATGCCTTCTCACACATTAAGGAGCCTTGAGGACTATATAGAGAATCCATCCTTGAGTAGTCCAACTCAAGTAGATAAATAAAAATAATTATTAATCTAACATTTCATTAATTATTGTAGTAATTCAATTGTAATTATATTTTTAAAAAAAAAACAAATTTGTATAAATTATCTAACATAATTGAATAAGTGATGAGCATTTAACTAAGTAATGGCTAGAAAACATAAAATTATCGGTATGTATGTATCTACTTCTGCAATTACCAAACCGATCTTCAATCAAGGGGAGTCGTTAAAATCGAGTTCGATTGAAAGTAACTACAAACAAAAGAATATATTTATTAAGTTAGAATCATCAATTATAACTAAAAATTGTTGGACCATAGGTTGAGATGGCCGAGTTGGTCTAAGGCGCCAGATTAAGGTTCTGGTCCGAAAGGGCGTGGGTTCAAATCCCACTCTCAACATAAACTATTAATTTTCTCTGGATTTCGAATTTTTGCCGAAACAATGTCAACGCGTAAGGGCATTTGGTCTAGTGGTATGATTCTCGCTTAGGGTGCGAGAGGTCCCGAGTTCAATTCTCGGAATGCCCCTCTGAAGTTTGAAAATTAGTGCAGTTAATAAACATTGCCATTTTTCTTCACCTTTAATTTGAGATATTGGATACCCATCGATTTATTACTCTACATACATTCGCGTTCAACCACTTTTGTCAAGTGCATTGCCAAGTATGGTTAATCGTATAATTTTATTCGTAAACTAAATGAATTTGAAAACAACTGCCTTTATAGCTCAGTGGTAGAGCGTCAGTCTTGTAAACTGAAGGTCCGCAGTTCGATCCTGCGTGAAGGCATTTTATGATCAATCGTTTGACGATTATAATACCATTTGGTGGAAAGTACCTCTTGACCAGCCAATCTGTTAACTACAGACTGAAATTTTGCACAATTTGGAAGGGAGTACAGCGTGTTGCATCATGAATGTCGATTTTGCAAGCTCTGTCAATTTTGCATCATGAATGTCGTGTTAATTGTAGAGATGAGCCCTATTATCCTTCACAACATTCCAAATGTTCCGTCTCACAAATGAAACTTGATTCATAATTAACTAACAAAAAGATTCCAAAACAAACTTACATACCCTACCCCTAGACTAGTATACAAGTTCACAAATAATTCAAGTCTTATCTAATTCTATCTACATCGATCTTCATTTTTAATATATCTATTCATTATTTTTGAAAGCAAGTAATTATGTGGAACACTTCTTAGCATGGATTTTCCGCTTTCCATTATATCAAAATGCATAGATTTTTAGATTTGATTGTGTAATATTTATTAAGATCAATGTTTCAAATCATAATACTCCACAATCTATCATTAGAATGAGATTGAGCTAGAGAAGAGAATGGAAAAAATCAATAGTAAACCAAAAGAGTTAAATACATATGGGGAGGGGGCACCTATCCAACACAGAAAAATTACGAGATGAGAATGCACATAAAATTTGATCTCGATCATTTCATGAAAGCATAGATACAAAGAAAAATTTACTATAACAAGATGATATACATGGGAAAACACTTTCGAGAGAAAAACTCTACACTCCAAAGCATGAACCAATTGTATTATCAACAACAAAGGTTACAATACAATATCTAAGCATATACCCTTACATGAATATCATTGATATTAAATCTAGGAGTAACTCTGACAACATAACAATACTTGCAAATTCACTTTATCATATTCCAACCCAAGCACCCAATAAATAGATGAAGCACAAACAAGAAACAATCTAATAGTTTTGAAAAACCATGTACCAACAACATGTAAGAGGTATTGTGCCTGAAACCCTATGGCACAGATTCCAACATCTTCCTTGGTCTTGGTCTTCCTAGCTATTTTTTATATTATTCTATTATATCTATCATATAACTTGTAATAGTTGACCACCAAATTAAGCACCCAATTTTGTCTCCATTATCCATGTGAAGACATTTTATGACATAAGTATCATAATGTTGGTTAAGATTCCAATGCCACTTCCCTACAATCGTGCTCTTACATGCCATATAATCTATCATAAATAGCTCCCATCTTACAATGCCATAATGAAACCATATGACATTATATACTTTATGACTTCTTACACACATCTCAAGATAGTTGACACATGACTTTCAATGACACCTCATTGGGATGCCCTCTTTCCCAAATAAAGACCAAGTAATAAATAAATATAAAACATTGGGATGCAAGGTTGAGACACCTTTCCCTACATTCTCTCACTTGTCAAAACAGCTTCGTAGAGAACAAAATAAAACTCCAACATTATCATTTTCTTGCTAGGGGTTGAGAGGCCCGTAGACTCATTGCACCGCCTAAAATTCTCTATGCTTACTAGCTCTATGAATGCCTCTACAACATTTGTTGGTATAAATATTCTCCAACATCATCCTTCCATCCTCTATAGTCCCAAACAAAATGCTACTAGATAGGAATGTGCTTCATCTCACATTAAAGGTTGGGTTCTTTGCTAGACCAATCACACTAAACTATAATAGCTATTTGACTTGACCCCACATATCAACTCCATATTTGAACACAATCCTTGAAGCTAGATGGCTTCCTTACATGCATAAGAAGCTACCATAAAATCAACATTGGTAGTGACTTTCTCATCCATCTAATTGCACCACCAAAAAAGTTAAAACACAACAATTGGTCTAGATCTTTTTCTATGAACATCACTTGCCCAATAAAAATTCATATATCCTCAAGGATATCCACTAAATATTGTAGGTGACTTGTATAAACTCTATAGGTTGGTTGCAAGTCATCTATAGAGCCTCTACAAGTTGGATGTACAAGTTGTCTAATGTGCTACAAGTACCACCAACACATCTACATGCATGCTTCAAGTGACCTATGGAACCTCTATGGGTTGATTGTAGGTCACCTATAGAATTTCTACAAGTTCATTTAAAGTCACCTAAAGTACCACCCTAGTAGAAAATAGAATACCCTAGAGTGTCTTGTAAGTATACAAAAAATCTCTCAACTACAAGCCAATGATGTATGCCAAGATTAGCCATGCAATGGCTTAAAAGATTCCCATTGCTTGGGTAATGTCTAGTCTATTATAGAAAGTAACTCATAATGAACTACCAACTACACTAGAATAAGGAACATAGGTCAAACCCTTCATCTTTGTGCGTGTTGTAGGACACTACTCAATTACAAGCTTAGTTCCCAAAAAAATAGTAACATTTGAAATGGTTTGCTATTAGCCATGACTTAAACATTGTAGTATAGAATTGACATACTTACTTTGGCCCAAAAAAATATTCATGTCAAATTATGCTAAATTTTGAGACTTTAAATCCCTATTCATATATACATTAGCATAAAAAATATTATTTTTGGGTACCACATTGTAGGAAATAGTTTGAGACCATACAAAGACTTTTAATATAAAAAACAATGAATCCTTACCCTTTTCAATGTAGTTCTTTGAATATGTCATATAGATTCCCTCCTCAAAGTCACCATGTAGGAATGTGTTTTCACATCTATCCTTTCTATCTCTAAATTAAAAGTTGTTCCAAATGATAATAAGAACCTAATAGATGTCAACTTAGCAACTAGAAAAAAATCAGAAAAGTATATCTCCTCAACCTAGGAGCATCCTTTCAAAACTAATCTCACCTTGAAATTTTCACAAGTTTAGGTCAAACTTTTTCTTAAGCACCTATTTCCAACTAATGGATTTCTATCCTTTAACCAATTGAACCAAGTCCCATGTATTATTATTTTTTAAGTCCAACAATTTTTTTGGTTGCACAAATATAGGATGCCTTATCTCTTTGAATCACATTGTAATTATATAAAACTTTGTTAACCACATGATTACAAAGCTTGCACCCTTTCTCACTGACACCATAGCCAATGAAGATACTCTTAACTTCCTTTTCATCCAACATTGAGTGCTTCTCCTTAGGCACATGAGAATATTCCTTGCAACTAAATACATGAAGATGCTAAAGTGATTTTTTTTCCCATCCAAAGCTCCATGGGGGGTTTTATCCACAATGGTTGATGGATGATACTTTTTGATTGGGTAACTATTGAGAATGGTAGAGCACACACACAAAAAACCAAATCAAACCATTCTTGCATAGTAAAACATAAAATAGAATTTGATTAAATTCTTTAGGATATTTTTACATTGAATTCATTTTATTTTTAAAATATTACATTTCCCATGAATAACCACCCCAAATTACCTTATTGGAATAACTCCCAAAACTAACCAGGACTATTAACATATTAAACTAACTCATTTCTTTTATTTATTATTGTTTACTCTAACTACCTAATGATGTAATATTCCAATATTTCCTCCCTTATTCTATCAATTCAAACAAAGGATATAATATTGCAAGTATTAAACACAACAACCCTTTTGAAGACTTTGAGGAAGTATCTCCACCAATTCTCCTCGCTCACCTAAAAAACACCAAACTGAACACATCATTGGATCTCCTGACTATCAAACCTATAAAATACTTATGAATCAAAAGATAATTGGTTATCCACAAGTACACCACTCCACCTATGAATTGAGACAAAATCCATTATCCACAAGAAAAGACATCAACCAACTGTGAATTGAGACTCACTCAATTATCCATAGTAACAAAAACACCAACCAATTGTGAATCGAGACTAACTCTATTATTTACAATAACATACCTCAATTTGTGGATCAAAACTTACTCAATTATCCACAAGTACACAACTACAAAATTATGGATCAAGACAAACTCAATTATCCATAGGTGCCACTCACCAAGTCTAGAGATCGAGACATACTCAATTATCTGCAAACTAAAAAAATTCCATGCCACCCTTGCTCCATGAAGGGGCTCAAGATGAAAATAGGATTTCTTCTCATGCATTGTATCTATGTGTAGTGAAATTTGTGCCTAAAGTGAATGGAAATTGCAATAAAAACCCAAACAACACAAAAAATAAAACAACACTCGGATAAGGCTAAGAAAGCTCAAATTGATATAATGAGCCTCCCGTTGAATAGATTTTCCCAAGATTGCCAATTGGATGTGTGCTCACTAGAAATTTTGGTAGCATAACAACGCTTCAATTGAAAATAAGTGTGTTTTTTTATAAATGGCTAAGTGATGGATATATAGGATAGGAGGAAAAAGGATGAAGGGTTGAGAATTGATCTTCGAATCAATAGTTGAGAGTGATTAAGATCTCTCAAGCCACAAGATTGTGCCAAGTTTCACAAGGAGAGGGATTGGGAGGGAGATTGTACCCTTGAGGGTACAAGGCCCATGTGACATGGTACCAAGCCCATGTCACAAGCACAACAGGTCATGTGATTAATGTGATTGGGAGGGTTGACCCACTTAATCAATGATTAAGTGTGTGCAAATGATTATGGGGAGATTAGGTGAATAGTTAGGATTAGGATTAGTGCAAGTGGGGGTGTTGGAGGATGTGGCAATTGGAGAGAGAAAAATAGGAATTAAATAATTATATTCAATTCCTATTTGGAGGAAAGGGTATTTGGGAATTAAATTAAATACATAAGGGAATTTATTTAATTTAATATATGAATGGGATGGGTGTAAATAATTAAAGGTAGTTATTTACTTTAGGCTAGGGTTTAGGTATAATAGAAGAAATAGATTAGGATGAAGGGATACGATATAATTGAATATTAATTAAATAATATGGTATTATTTAATTAATATAGATGATACAAAATTGATTGAATTATGGGTAAATTGACCAAACAAATTGGCCAATTTTAGGTGTCTACATTTTTCACCTCTTTGAGATGGTGTTACGAAGTAGCATCATTTCAAAGAATATTAAAGCATAGCACCAAGAAGAAGATGATGAGATTAGGGAAGGTGCCCCAATCATTCAAAAGTGTGACAAAGAAGAAAGATGATGAGTGGATATGATGATTAGGATTAAGGATGCCCCCTCGAGAGGACATGTAGGTTTGGGAGAACATGGGTGTGATCTCAAAATGGATGAGAGGATGGAAGGATAAAGGAGGAAGATGATGTAATATGAACATATAGTATGATGGGAGGAGGTAGAGATAATGGAAGGAGGAGATGATAATCAAGCAAGCACAAAAGGATTCAAAGACAACTATGAGGTTACACTGGTTATGCTAAAAAACAAGATTGATTAATGATGGATGGATTGTTGTTGATATGGGAACGATATATCTCAAAATAACACAAGGATTGGGAAGGGTACATCCTAATGATGATGATGGGAGTGTTGTTGATGTGGGAATGATATATGGATCCAAAAAAACACAAGGATTGGGAATGATACATCCCGATGATGATGATTGGAGTTTTGATGTCAGAATGATATATTCCAAAACAACATAAGGATTGGGAAGGATACATCCTGATGATGATGATGATTGGTGTATTGTTGATGGAACGATATTTACCAAAACACCACAAGGATTGAGAAGGATACATCTTGATGATGATGATGACTGGGGTTAAGGCTTGCAACAAGGATATGAACAAGACCAAAGATGTGATGGAATGATTTGTGCTAGATTGTATGATGTAAAATTTTCATGGAGCAATGGGATTGACGAAATGGATGGATATGATGGAAGAAAATAGGCTTAGACTAATAAATATACATTAGAATAAAATTAATTTTATGGATGAGGAAAGGATACGATGGAGGGAAAGATGCTTAGACTAAAAAATCTATATTAGCCTAAAAGATTGAAGGGATGATGAAATGATTAGGAAAGATGAAAAGATGCTCAGACTAAAAAATCTATATTAGTCTAAAAGTATTGAAGAGATAATGAAATTATTAGGATTGAGGAAAAAATGCTTGGACTAACAAATCTATATTAGCCTAAAAATATTGAAGGGATGATGACATGATTAGGATGGGTGAAAAGATGCTTGAGGATTCATGTGCATAAAAAATCTAGGATTAAGTGGAGTGATGAAAACAAATAGGATAGGTATATAGGGGATAGGGATGAAGGATGAATGGATTAGAAACACATGGGATAAATGGATGGGGGGATTTGGAGCACCAAAATAAAATTTCCATGTAGTGAGAACTTAATTTGATATAGCATGGGACACTATGCACTAGGGTATTGAGAAACCAATGTGACTTCATATTGCATGCATAGGATTGACACAAAAAATAAAATATTAGTCCAACATCACACAAAGTCACAAAGGGATTTGGTGGATATGATGTTGGAAAACCACAAGCACAAAGGATGCCCCAATGTAACACAAGACCCTGGTAGATCTTGGTGGATACAATGTGAGACAACCAAGAAAACAAAAGAAATGAAAAGTTAAGACTTTCCCCCAGTCACATCAGTCAAAGAACACCATGATATAATAGATCGTGGTGATCTTGAGTAGGTAGAGTATGAAGCTCAAAAGAAAGATAAACAAAGATTCCAAAAACACAAATGAAATAACAAAATATTTCAAGAACCTTTTTCCATAAGGATGAGGGATGGAGTTGTTGTGGTCTGATGTGAGGAACAATATATCCTACAAAGAATAGAGATGGATAGGTAAGACCTAGGATTCTCATGAAAAGAGATGATCAAGATACTTGAAACCCAAAGGGGCTAATGGATTTTGTTGAAGTACTAGTTTGATAGGGGATGCTTGATGACACAACAAACACAAGGATGAGACCTAGTGACAAGTATGTACAAGGATGAACCTAGATGATGAGACAAGAATGACCTTATGTATAGGACATGCAATATATATAGGGTATACAATATTTACAATAGGATGTTGATTGTGTGAAGATCAAGAATGGGATAGTTATCTAAGTCATCAAAACATTAATTAGGAGAGGATAATGGGATGGAAAGACGAGTGAAAAAAAGAGAAAGGAGATTAGAAAGATGTGGGAAAGAGGTAGGAGTGATGATGGTGGGATAGATGGCATTGGATTGCATGGATGTAGCCTATAACTAGATACTAATGACAAGGGATTATCTAGGATAGAAGGATGAGATGGTAGGATGGAGTTCATGGATGGAGAGAGGGAGATAAGGATGGTGAGATGGAAGGATGAGAGGATGAATGGGTTAATGGATGGATGGATAGAGAGGTAAGGGAGGTGAGAAGGGAGGATGATAAGATAAAATGATAGGGATATGAGTATTGGGATATGGAAGGTATGAGTGGGATGAATGGATAGGTAGGTAAGGATGGGGAGATCGAGGGATCATGAGCGGAAGGGATGAATTTTTTGTAGGTATTAATAGAAGGAGGATAGGGAAATAAAGATGGTGAGATGGAAGGATGATAGGATGAAGGAATGAGGTGGATAAGGATTTTGAGATGGCAGGGATTATTGGATGGATGGAAGGGAAGATAAGGGTGGGGAGATGGAAGGAGGATAGTATGAATTAGAACAGGTGGGATGGAATGAAACATCCAAGGACCATGTCATAAAGGAAAAAATGCCCCACTCTAGGTATGTAATGTGTGATGAGGCAAGAGGGATGGAATATAGGAGGATGGGAAGATAAGAAAGGTAGATGAATGATAACATGATGGTTGGCTAAGGGAGGTAGATGGATGAAGATATGATGGGTGGATAAGGAAGCTAGATAGATGATAGCAGGATGGGTGGATAAGGAATATGATAGTGTGTGGATAGAGGGGATGTATGCCAATAGGTGTCCAAAGCATGCATATATATTTTCCCTTGTCCTTATCAAGGTCATACGGAAATGGAGGGATTGAGATGAATGGGATATGATAGGTAGGATGGGTAGGATAGGTTGGATGGAGGAGATGAAGGATGGGGATGCTTAGAATGGAGTTACCCCCAAGTGTGGAGAGAAAAAAATGAGGGATTTACACATTATGCCTATTTTTTGGGATTTCATCATGGCACTTTCCCAAGGAACCTATTCTCCAAGTTTTCATCATGGTACTTTCCCAAGGCACCTATTTTCCAAGTTTTCACCATTGGACAATTTTTTGTCTTTACTATTTTTTGACTTTACTATTTTTTGACTTTTTTGTTTTTCAAACTTTTTTGGAATTTTTGGAATTTTTGGATAAGTGTGTGGATGGAGATGTATGAGGATAGGGATGTGGATAAGTGGATTTGGAATATAGGTGATAAGGATAAGGAAGAAGGACTCAATCAAAATGTTCTATACTAAGGTAATAAGAGCCCAGGTTTGAAGTGACTATTGGATGTTGGTACAAACTTATTAGGATATATGGATTATGAAAGGGAATGGATTATAGGGATTTGATGGGAGAGATAGGTGGGATAATGGATGGGATGTTGGAAAGTGTATGGATGGTATGATGATATAGGTGAATGTGATGTGGGGATGATGTTGGGACTAGCATTGACACATATTGTGATGGGTGTTGAATGATTGAACGAGAAATGGATGGAGAGTGTGGAGATGATAGAGGAGATGAGATAATGAATTTTGGGACATAGGGATCCAAAATAGATTTAGGAGATGGAAGATGAGGATGATTAGCTTTTGGATTAGCAACTTTGTATGCCACTATGGATTTTTCATTTGAATGCATTGCATCTTTTTTCTTTATGATCCACATGATTTTATTTTTTTCTTTGGTGGGACTTTGTGGCCTTTGGGTTTGATTGTACTTGGGGATTGGATTTGTATTTTCTCCATCATGTATTTTTGAGTGAACATGGTGATCTCTAGATCCATGTGGATTTTTTTTTGTATGTATTTTTATTTTGGAATCCAAATTGCTTCCAATAGCAATGGTATGGGTGTGAGGACATGAAATATGTGGAGAGAATATAAATGGAGTAATGGGCTTGGGATGTTGGATAAGATGCATAGATGATGTTGTATGATGTTCATGTAGGTGTTCCTTTGTTGATATTGGTTAGGGATTATGAGTATGATGGGTGATATGGATAGATGATTGGTGGATGGGGGGATGAGTAGGATAAGATGGAGGATGGGATTTTGGGATATAAGGGCCCAAAATGGACTTAGTATATGGATGATGTGTGATGGTAGATTATAGGACATAAGGACCTAAAATGGATGTAGGAGATGGTAGATTGTGGGACATAATGCCCCAAAATGGATTTGGAAGATGAACGAGGGATATGGATAGTTTTTTTGAGTTGATAAGATGGATGAGGGGGATGATGACAAATGGTTTGGAGGACAAGTGTGAAGCGACTATTGTTCTTTTAGAAGAGACATGCTTAGGTTGTACAAAGTTTGTACCAACATTTGAATTGTGAGAATTAAGATATGTATCCAAGTCCTTGTGTTTGTGGATTTTGTTTGATATGGATGAGCTCCAATATACCTTGCTCATGTAGTCCTAAGCCTTTTCCTTGATAGTTCATGGTCTTGAGAATTCACTTTATAGTAGAATGTGTTTTATTTTGGAAGTGTGATGTGAGTCAATTATTAGTTGGAGGATAGGTGGTGGATATGCTTTACTCTTCTTCATCAAGAGAACCACCATGGGTGAAAGTGAGAGGAACAAAGGGATATGAAGGAAGTGTTGGGATAGTTTGGATAAGAGGTGATAAAGGATCATGAGATGGATTCAATGGGATGGTAGGATATTGAGTTGGATGAGGGGATGATAAGGGATCATTAGATGGAGTAGATGGGAGGATGATAAGGAATCATGAGAGGGAAGGTGGGATGGTAGGATCTTGAGTTGGATGAGGGGATGATAAGGGATTATGAGATGGAATAGATGGGATGGTAGGATCTTGAGTTGGATGAGAGGATGAAAAGGAATCATGAGAGGGATTAGGTGGGATGGTAGCTGGATCTTGATTTTGGATGAATGGATGATAAGGGATTATGCTTTGGAACAAGTTCTTGGCATGTTTCAACTTGTGTGGGTGGTGTGATAGTGAGTGTTGGATGGACTCCTCATATGGAGTGAATGGAATGATAGATGATTCATGAAGTTCATTGGAGTGGATTTGGTTATGCTAGGAGTAGGAGATGGGGGTAAGATTTGGATGGTTTCGATGAGTGGGATGGTTTCAACAATTTGGATGGTATTAGGAGTGGTAAGAGGAATGATAGGAATGTGATGGGGAAGGGCCTCATCACTAGTGACTGTACATGGGGGTGAAGCCACAATAGTGGTTTACAATTTGACGGAGGAAGGAAAACAAAGAAAAAATGACCCCGTGGCAAAAAAAGTGATTTTGGGGGTTCGTACAAACCTAGAAGTTCGACCAAACCAAAAAGGGGTTCGACTGAACTTGGGTTTGAGCAAACCCCTTAAACTTTTTGCCACCAAAAAACAAAAAAAAATGCATATGAAAGGGGTTCGAGTGAACCCTGGTTCGAAGGAACCCCTATGGGTTCAGTCGAATCCCTAGGGGTTCATTCGAATCCCTAGGGGTTCATACGAACCCCCCTAAATCCTCATCCCCTCCCTCAAACACACAAAAAACCTAAATTTTGGCACTTCAGAGCTCTAGTTGAGGATGAAAATGGAGGAATCTTCACAAACCCAACTAGAAACAGGTAGTTCTCATAATGAGCTATCCAACGAATATAATTTTAATATGTTTTGGTTTTATTATGTATTTATTTTTTTAGTTTTAATAAACATAGGTTTTTCATCAAAAACGAAGGTCTTTGTTCTGCACATGTGGAAAAATAGCATATTATCAAAAAAAAAAATTGAAAAATATGAGTGCACTAGATATTGAAGTCCTTGATCCAACAAAAAAAATAAAATTGAATTTTGATATATACAAAAAAAGTTATGCATTGTACAGTCGCGCTATGTTTGAATTGTAATTGGTTTGACTTTGAAACTTGATTAAGAAAAAATATTCAATATAAAATTTATAACCAAGTGGAAGAAATAGATATCAGAGTTACGAATCTAAATTCAAAATAATTATAATTTTATCCTTTATGGAAAAAAAGTTATACGTTATACGGTGTGCGTCATTTTTTAAAAATGTTGTTTTATGAAAAAACCAATTTTCGTGGGAGATGGAAAAAGAAGTGCAATCTGATTCCAAAATTTTTGAAAAAAATATTTTTAGAATCTACAGACAAAATGTGATGAGACTCTAGTTTGCATCATTCTTAAATTCTTCATGGTTTAGCTGCTATAGGTGCCCGAATGTGAAGATTTAGTTCAAAATAATAATTTCAGTGTCCAGTTTGGCCAAAAATTGTAAACCACTATTGTGGGATCACCCATGGTGGAGTGGGCTGAATTAACTCCACAACTTAAGGATTTAGATTTGGTGATGACTTCTTTGTTAAGAGTCCTTGGATGACATCTGGAATGAGATATTTGTATATTTTAGGCATAGGTGGAGGATTACGGGTAGATGAAATAGGGGGAGTAGTGATATGATTAGGATTAGATTTTGGGTTGGAAATGGTGTTACGAAGTAGCATCATTTTAAAGAATATTAAAACATAGCATGAATAAGAAGATGGTGAGATTAGAGAAGGTGCTCCAGTCATTCAAAGGAATGACTAGGAAGAAAAATTATGAGAGTGGAGATTATGATTAAGATTAAGGATGTCCCCTCGAGAGGACATGTAGGTTTGGGAGAACATGGATGTGCTCTCAAAATGGATGAATGATGGAAGGATAAAAGAGGAGGATGATGCAAGATGATGAACATATAGTATGATGGGATGACGAAGAGATAATGGAAGGGGGAGATGATAAGAAAGCAATCAAAAAAATATTCAGAGACAACTATGAGGTTTCCCCAATTATGCTAAAAAGCTAAGATTGATTGATGATGGATGGAGTGTTGTTGATGAGGGAACGATCTATCCTGAAACACCATAAGGATTCGAGAGGGTACATCTTGATGATGATGATGATGGGAGTATTGTTGATGTGGGAATGATATATATCAAAACAACACAAGGATTGGAAAGGATACATCCTGATGATGATGATTGGAGTGTTGTTGATGTGGGAACGATATATCCCAAAACAACACAAGGATTGGGAAGGATACATCCTAATGATGATGATGATTGGAGTGTTGTTGATGGAACAATATATCCTAAAACAACACAAGGATTTGGAAGGATACATCCAAATGATGATAATGGTTGGGATCAAGTCTTGCAACAAGGCTAGGAACAAGACCAAATATGTGATGGAATAATTTATACTAGATTGCATGAAGTAGGATTTTCATGGAGCAATGAGATTGATGAAATGGATGGATACGATGGAAGAAACATGATTAGAATAAAAAATCTATATTATCCTAAAATTAATTTGATGGATGAGGAAAGGATATGATGGAGGGAAAGATTCTTAGACTAAAAAATCTATATTAGCCTAAAAGATCGAAGGGATGATGAAATGATTAGGAAAATGAAAAGATGCTTAGACTAACGAATCTATATTAGTCTAAGAGGATTGAAGAGAGGATGAAATGATTAGGATTGAGGAAAATATGATTAGACAAAAAAAACTATATTAGCCTAAAAATATTGAAGGGATGATGACATGACTAGGATGGGTGAAAAGATGCTTGAGGATTCGTGTGCATACAAAATATAGGATTAAGTGGAGTGATGAAAAAAAATAGAATAGGTATGTGGGGGATAGGGATGAAGGATGAATGGATTAGAAATGCATGGCATAAATGGATGGAGGGATTTGGAGTGTTGAAATAAAACTACCATGTAGTGAGCACTTACTTTGATATAGCATGGGATACCATGCACCAGGATATTGAGAAAACAAGGTGACTTCGTATCGCATGCATATGACTGACACAACAAACAAAAGATTAGTCCAACATCACATAAAGTCACAAAGGGCTTTGGTGGATACAATGCTAGAAAGCCACAAGCACAAAGGATGTCCTAATGTAACAAAAGACCCTAGTAGATCTTGGTGGGTACAATGTGACACAACCAAGAAAACACAAGAAATGATAATTCAAGACTTTCCTCTATTTGCATCAGTCAAAGCACATTTTAATTGGTGAGTTGTAAAGGAAGCTAAATAATTGTTTATATCTCTTAATGATATGACTGATATGAAGCAAGTGCTTTTTATTCATGAAATGAGCATAGTTGGTGCTCAAAAAATGCAGGCTTCACATGCCCACGACTTTACACTTTACATGCATTCATGTTATATCACTTCTAGAAAATACATTGTTGGTTGAGGATAATAGAAAATTTGATTGCAAATAAATGATATAATTAAAAATTTCATACAACTGCCTCTATAGTTTGATCATCAGTCTTGTAAAGATTAAGGTCTGTAGTTCAATCCTGCGTGGAGGCGTTTCACAATCGACATTCGATGGCACTTCTCGATGCCAAGAAGTTTTTTATATTTTCATTTCATGTGAACTTTTCAATTCACTTTAGTGTTAAAGAATCAAACCATGTATTTTTTTTATTTTTTATTTTTATTAAAGAAAAATATATAGACTTGAACAAATGACATGCATATATAAGGTGCCAATCTAAATAGATGCACAAGAGAATGCTAAAATCAAAACCAAATGACAACAACCATTTGAATTCTTCGACCATCACCCATTTAAATCCCTTTGTGCCCTCCAAGCTGTTAATTGTAGCCTACATAATTTATATGTAATGGTGGTTTTCTTGGTTTAGAATACCCTCACTATGAAGATTGTGATCAAGGGAAGAGAGTGTTGCAGGGATATTGGAAAGCTCTATCAATTTTCTATCATGAACGTCTAGTTTTGATTCTAGGGCCTTGGTAGTGCTCGATCAAACTTCGATTCTTAGTATATTCATTCATTATATCTTTGGTAAAATTTGTATGTATAGAAATGAAGAATTAAAAAAAAAATCAAATTTAAAATTGGGCTTTTGTCAACTCCCTCCAATTAGTAGCTATTATGAGTCAATTTGAGCTCAAAATTGATTAATTTATATAAATCTCAATTCAATTTCATCACTTCAAAAGTTGTCCTTCCAATTCACATTGTCAAGGAGGACATTGTGAACTTACATAACATCCTAGACATTGTTGCATGTTTGCTTGTTGTATTTAATCATTTATACCAAGCCATTAATTTGACAACAAGAGTTTGACCAAAGAAGAACATTTGTTGCTTAGGAAATGTCTAAGTATATATTAATTCAAGTAGGTTTTAGACATTAATTTTAATGCAAATCATTTTTATGAGTAGGGTTTAGATCCATTTATTGAGGTCAAATTTATGGGTGTGATGATCTATTCCATAGACATGAAATTGAACCAAAGTGATAGACGTAGAAATTGAACCAAAGTGATATACATATAGTTTTCTAATGTAGAGATAATTGTCTAACATCTTCTAGGGTTTGACAAATTGACAAATCTATTGGTGACATTAGTCATATGAAATTTTCATTAGGCTTAAAGTTAAGTATTGAAAGGAAGTAAGGCACATGGAAACACTTCCTACACTAATATTTTGATAAAAGTGTTATGGAAATTTTAATATTTTAGCAATTACAAAAAGCAAAAACACATTTAAATAGAAAATAAACATTATGTATGATAACACGTGTACATGGGGAAAACCCCTCTAAGAGAAAAATCTCACTCCAAAGCAACTCAGTGTATTATTCAATAAATCATTATTTTATTTTTGATAAAAGGAAGAGCCTATAGATATATACGGGTATGTGCAGGATCATGATGGGCCAAAAAGTGGCAATATGATGGGTATGTGGCCGACGACTTTTTTTTTACCCAAAATTGATGAAACGAAAGGTTTTTAAAGGAGATTCTCAACTTTCCACCAATATAAATTATGTTTACTTGAATTTAATAAGTAATTATTATTCATTTCTATTCAAATTATGACTAAAGCCTCGATTGATAAGATGATTGAACAACATCTATAGCTTTAACGGTATCACTTTTTTAATCAAAACATGCATCATTCTATGCTTCACATATAATTAAAAATAAAAAATTAAGCTAATGCGAAGTTCGAATTGTTAAGGTGGTGACCTACGTTTTTATATTTTTTAAAAGTTGTAATAAAAAATCATAATTAATTATTTACTTTGAAAAATTACAAAATATGTATCACATCGAGACATGAGTCCTCTACTGATATCTAAAATATTATAAAAAAATATTATCATTTTATTGTGGTTAGGATGGTTAGACAGACACCTACTTATTTTCCCCCTAAAATTTAAGTACTACTACATTGAAATTTCAAATTTTCACCAAATAGATTTTTTTTTAATAAACCTAGTAGTTAAGAAACTACATTCAATTTGCTACAAATTCTGTTCTTACATATTTTTGAAATAATATAGATAACTTATTCAAATTTTTATGTCAAGTTGCCTAACTGTGATTTTTCTAATTTTTTTGCCACTTAAGGGCCTGTTTTTTCCATTATGATCTTGCACATACCCATACATATATTTACAATGCATAAAGGATTACAAAGGTGCCAAAATTATAGTGCTGACATATTTTCAAAAAGCCCCATAAATAGGCAAGTATGGCAGTTTTAACAATCATTATCAAATCCCCATATAATGGAAAATGTGGCATTGACAAACCTATATCAAAGTCAACCTTCTAAAATTTACATTCATTACATAGTGATCAAAATTTTTCATGACATGTAGGCCCAAAATAGGCTTTAATATATCATAACCTTTGGATAATTTGAGCTTTTCATATTGACATGTATATCAATAAATCATTATTACAATACACTTGCAGAGAAATCCTTCACAGGCGTATAACCAAAGAAATATTTGAAGGATTTCTAACAACTTAATAGTATCTACAAAATTCTGCATACAACCTCCATCTCAAGCACCTAATATATATGAGATACAAAACCCAAAACCTTCAAATGGTAATTAGAAACTCATTAGTTAAAGCCACTCAAATTCAGTGCCTAAATTATCCTCCAATCAAATATGTCTTATGATGTGTCATAATATGCATCACAAGTTGGTCAATAGGTATAACTCCCTTTTACAACTCTTTTATGCTTCCAACATTTTTTATATATTTCCTATAAAAACTTTCGTAGGCCATAACTTTTGATTGGATGGGTCAATTGGGACCTTTTTTAAAATTGAAGTACTTGAAGAGATCTACACAAAAAGAGCCATTGTAGACCTAGTGCTAAGAAACCAAGAACTTTTATTTTAACCAAAAACTAACCCTATAGCCAAGAAATTGAGTTTTTCTATTTTATATCCAAAAATGATCCGGAGGATCTTTGCCAAAAATTGAAGTTCCTCATTTTTCTCCAAAAACAACATCATTAGAAAGAGCTAGGAATCCTAACTCCAACACAACTCGAACAAAGTCAAATGGAGCTACAGAGCTCGAGTTATGCTCAATCAAACCTTGGTCAACTTAGGGCTCAGGTTAGAGAAAAGAGAAAAAATTCAAAGTCACCAAAAGTGGTCAACATTGGTCTCAACATGAAGAGCTCGTTGAGAGCTTTCCAACGACATTCATTTCACAAATTGGAGTCCATATGAAGGAATTATGGGAAGTCAAAGTTTTGGTCAAAATGATGACATGGCATCACCAAAACTTGACACTTGGCGGGACACATGGCATGTGACATGGTAGGAGTAGTGAGTTGGCATAAATAAGGATTCAACCATAATTATTAGAAGAAAAAAAAACATATGGTTTTAAAATAAAAAATAAAAATAATAATGAGGATTTAGTGGGATTTGATCCCTTAATCCATGCCTTAAAATCCTCTTTCCTTCCCACTCTTCATGAAAAGGAAAATCCCTTCGTATACATAAATCTTTAAATAAGATTTAATTCTCCTAAATATAATAATCCCTATAAATGAGGATTTTAATCCTTTTAAAATTTTAGAAGCCCATTACATGATAGTTAAGGAGGCTTAAAATAAATTAATGGCTTTAAAATTATATTGGCATCAGTTGGTTTTGATAAAAGCCAAAAACTGAAATCTCTTATTTTTAAATTTTCACCCAAATATTTAAAATTTGTAATCCTCCAATTTGTTAAAGAGGTTGAAATAAAACCTCTAAGGCATGAGAATAACATGTTAAAGGGCTTTAACAAATTATTGCAAGATTTGAGGATTATTTTAAGAGGGGGATTATTGTTTTCATATGTAAAAAAAGGGAGATTATGGGAGATTTGTACTTGTATGGGTAATATTGTAAAATAAATTGGTTAGTAACCAATTGGGGTAATATTGGTGTATAAAAAGGGGTAGAAGGGTAGGATGGAAGCTAAGTGATGGGAGAAGAAAATTCCTTGGAGAAATTTTGCTCAATTTTCGTGCTATTCAGGAGGTTGCTCTTGCACACTTTGAAGGACAGCTTGCTAAATTTCTTTGTAAACAAAGGGGAGATTATGCCAACATGTTGTACTGATTTTCTGGAGAAGTAATTGGATCGGTCCACTCATTGGAAAGGGGCCCAGAGACGTAGTCATTTTTATGACGAATTTCGTTATCAACTTTGTTTGCATCTCTCTCTCTCTTTCTCTCATTATATTTTCATCACTTTGTAATTTCCGTTAATTTAATCATGTTCGTGTGTTAATTTCAATTAAGTAATTTGGATTTCTTAAATTGTAATTGTTACGCATTCAATGCAATTGTCATAGATCCGTAAAAATAGATAAAAAAAAATCACACCTTTTGTAATCTTAAAATTATGAGAAAAGTTGAGACATATTTCCCAACATTCTCCCACTTTTTGAACACCTTTCAAGAGAAAAGATAACTGTCAACACCATTTATCTAATTTTTAGGGACTGATAGGCCCATAGACTTGTAACTCCACTTGAATTTTTCTATGCTCGCTAGATTTTTCAATGCATCTACAACACTATTCAAAGTGTTTATATTTTTTACCATCACCCTCACACCCTATACCATATCTTGAAAAAAATGGTACTAGACATCAATATTATTTGTCCTCACACAAAAGTTTGAGTTCTGTGTCATATATATGACACCATGACTATCACAATTAACCATAATGGATCCTGCCTCTAGCCCAACATCTAAATACAATTTCTTAAGCCAAATGGATTCCTTATAAGCATGAGTTGACATAACATACTATGCTTCTATAGTGGACAAAGAAATGACAACCTATTACTTACTCATAAAGTTGATTGCACCACCAAACATAGTGAAAATATATCCACTAGTGGATCTTTTGCTATCAATATCTCTAACCCAATCGAAATCCATAAATTCAAAAAATATAAAATAATGTTTATCCCTTGTAGGATACCCATGATAACATAAGGAATACTCAAAATGTACCTCACAGATACTTGAAGACCCTCTTCACTACATCATAATGTACTTGCCCAAGATTAGCCATAAATCGGTTAAGGATTCTCATTGCAGTAGGAATTTTTTTCTCTTGTATAGGCCATAGCATACATCAAACTCTTGACTACACTAGTATAATGTGCTCGTATCATATCAATTATCTCACTAGGAGAAATTGGACATTGTTCAACAAATAATTTTTTCCCTATCATAATAAGAACACACAATGTCCTACAATTTGTCATGTTAAACCTCTCCATCACTAAGTTCACATACTTACTCCAGCCCAACCATTTTTTTTTGTTCACTCTATCTCAAGTATAATCTCCATCCCCAAGATGTAATTTCTTTCCCCTAGGCTCTTTATCTCAAATTATGCTGAAATATGAGACTTCAAATTATTTTAAAATATGAGACTTCAAATTACAAATAAAACCTTTCTCATTACTGAAAAATAGCATATTAACATAAACACAATAATAAGAATACAATCATTGTCCATATTATAATAGATGCAATGATCCAATTTGGATCTTATAAATCTCAAACTTTACATAAAAGAATCAAAATTTTGGTACCACATCCTAGGAGATTGCTTATGACCACACAAAGACTTTTCAACTTACAAACCAAATGTTTTTTTTCTTTCTCAATACAGGGTTCCGACTATGTCATATAAACCTTGTCTTCCAACTAACCATGAAGGAATGTTGTCTTCGCATCCATCCATTCAACCTCAATATCATACACTATAGCAAGAGATAGTAGAAATTGAATGAATTCCAACTTTTCTACTAGAGAGAAAATATCACCATAATAATATGTTCCCTCAACCTAGGAATAACCCAAGTTATAACTAATATTGTCTTGTATTTTTCAACACTACCATCAAACCCTATTTTTCTTTTGAACACCCATTTGCATCCAACAAAATTTCATCCATTAAACAAAGGTACTAGGTCCCATGTGTTATTTTTCTTCAAAGCATCCATTTCCTCATCTATGGCCACCTTCCAAGACTTTGTGTCCATGAACTCTTTTATAGTCCAAGGCTCATTAGTGTTAGTAATCAAAGAAAAAATACATCTCCAATTATAGGGATTATATCTTTCTGGTTGCTTTCTTTATTGAGTGGACCACCTCAATGACTGAAGTGGAGGTTCTATCTCCTAAAGACTATATGAGATCTCTTCCTCTTCAAAGATCCTTTGCAAGCTTCTAGTTCAACCTTCTCAATCATTGGGGTTAGTTGAACCACATATTTCTTTTTTTCCTTCTCTACCTATAATTTTGAAATGTAGAAAAGGAGGTCTAGGTCTAAATGTAATAGAACCTAGGATCAATTTTCCTTTTTCTAGAGATTCATTAGGATGAAAATCAACAAGGTGATTAGATTGAATTTCAACCATTGAGGTGAGTCAATAAAACCTAGTTTTTCATCCCTTTTGAGCCTTGTGAATTAATTGGAATTGATTTTCCTTGATTAACCTAATTAAACTATGTGCCCTAATATAAAAATGCAATATTTCAACAATTGAGAAACTGTAACAAAGATATACCAGTAGGTCTGAGAAAGGTAGAGTTCTATGTACCTGTCCTATAAATTTGGAGTTGTTTTGAATAGGAGGATAGAGCCACCCAAGGGTTTCTATGTCCTTGAAGAGATATTTCAACTCTATTTTTGCAGTCCTCTAATGTTGGATCAGAGCTTCTTGATTTTTCCTGCAAATTTGTTGGATCACTATTGGATAATCTTGTAGGTGAGTTTTTTGTGGCTTGTCAAGGTGCAAGACTTTGAATGCAACAATGGATAAATGGATCTTCAAGCTTCCTTCAATATCCTCCAAACCTGAAACCACCCTGCAATGCCTTCCTTAAAGGGTTAAAGTCATGCATATCACCTCAAGGTCTTGGATCTTGCTTGCCTGATTTGCTTGAATTGCTTGGAGACCTACAAAGGGTTAGCCTTCACAAACAATGATAATATAAACATACATAAACTCACATAGGATTTGAGATGATGCTTGGATCTTGAATTGCTACAATAAATCCTCTAATGGATACTCTTGAACGCTCTTGACTTGTTCTTGACAATCATTTTCAACTCTTGCTTATTGTTAGATTTGAAATGATGCAATAACTAGGTATTTATATGAAATTGTCCTAATTTCCACAAATTCAATCCTGATAACTGATATTGGCAACTAGAATTGCAAATGATAAAATGTCAACACTGACCTATTTGAATGTGGGGCTAGTCAAAATAGGAGGACAAAACTGTCATAGGGTGTCTTTGTCCTAGCCCTATTTTCTAGAAATTAAGGTGTTGGGGGAAAAGTCAAAGCATTAGATAAATGCATTTTTTTTCACTTGAAATTTATCAGTAATTGTTAAAATAGGATATAGAATGCATAATTTAGGAAATTAAGGGTTTAATTAGGTCCAATAATTTAAGGGGGATCAAAACATAGTGTGAAATTATCAAGGGTGACAATTTTTTATGCTACATTTAACCCTCACTTTAGTGAGTGAATGAACTTACACTCAAACTCACACTAAAGTAGAAAATATACATCAAAAGGGATCCAAATGTATAAATGTTGAAGAGATAGTATGGCAAAGGATCTAGGGGAAGCATGCAAGCCCCTAGGATCCAAGATCCATGGCAAGACAACATAAGCATAGAGGAACACACACATGTATGAAATGCAACAAGACAACATACACAAGCATACATGTCGAAAATCTCAAAGCATACATGATGAAAAAACATGAAATATCATAACATATAGATGAAAAAAAATGAACACAAGCACGATGCAAACACAATGTAAACACAAAAAAGACACAAAAAGATACACAACAAAAATGCAAGGTTAGTACTAAAGGGATTCGAGTTGGTAAGGTAAAGAGACCTTAGCCTTAAATTGTCTCAAATACCAAAAATCATCCATCAAATAAATATTAGTTAAAGGAATCCTCCCATGATGACTAAAAATTTGTGTTATGAAAAATCACTCATGAGCCACATGGATCCACTAGCTAGCAAGCTACATTATGCTAGGTGTCCATGAAAAATAATGGTTCCACAAGGCTAGCAAGGTGCATTATGCCAAATACATACAAAACACATAGCTCTATTGTCAAGAAAGTTGTGTTATCCTCGACGACCATGTTAAAAGGGGTGTTCATGAATTAACAAGTTGTGTTATGTTGAATCCATGAAGAAATTTTTATCTCACCTAAGAAGGTGCATAAAGTTGCCTAAGAAGGCATAAAAATTTCCTAAGAAGGCGCAAATACTTGAATTAGAAGGTACATAAATGCCAAAATCACCTAAGAAGGTGAAAAAAATCATCTAAGAAGGTGAAAATACTTGCCTATGAAGGCACAAAGACTCACCTAAGAAGATGCAAAGACTCTCCTAAGAAGGGGCATAAATGCCAAAATCACCTAAGAAGGTACAAAAAATTCCCTAAGAAGGTGCAACAAATCACCTAAGAAGGCACAAAGACTCACCTAAGAAGGCACAAAGACTCACCTAAGAAGGCACATAAACATCTAAGAAGACAAAACAAGACAAGGCCAAAACCTCTAGGGGTGTTATAAAAAACACTACCATAAAAAGGTGCTTTAAAATGTCAACAAAGGGGCATTGCTCAATACATGAATGGTCACACCTTAGAGAATATCACACATGACATCACCACCAAGAGAGGAAAAGTCATGGAATAGAAACCCACACCTTAGGGAATACTAATCATAACATTACCACTAAAGAGAATGCCATATGCCAAGAAAGGTCACACTCTTAAGGATATCAATCCCAATATCACCACAAAGGAGACACTCACATAGATCAAGAAGGCCACACTTTCATTTCCAAGGTCACACTTTCTAGGAGATGTATGCTATCATCACTAAAAATGGACCATTCCTTATTCAACAATGAGTAGGGGACTATATGCCCCCCTTAAAATGTTAGTGTACTTGCTACACTAATATTTTAAGGAGATACAAAGGGATCCCTTTCTAGAAGGAATGCACCTAACACAAGGCTACCTAACCCCTTGACCCCCAAGTTTAGGGAGAAAGGTGAGCCAAGATTGATGATGATATGTTGCTCCTTTCAAGATAAAGTATGATTGCATAAAGCCTAGTTTATACCCCCATGCATGGCAATGAGTATTGTGAGATACTACAACTACCACATGGCAAGAAGCAACAACTTATGCTATTTGTCTCTTGTATGATTAAGTGAAGGTATTTTTGATGCTTTCATTATTTTTGAAGGATGATAACTAAGACCTCTTGTTGTTTCTTGAGTGTTGGGCTCTATGCGAACACAAATACCTTGTTCTTTTACACATCCTTTTCCATTATGGCCAAATTGTTTCAAAAGTTGATAACCTCTTCCGTAAATGGCTTCCATCTCTTTTGAAGAAGGTGGTTTCTCATAATTAGTAAATCATCATGTGTAGATGTGTAATTAGCGTTTTCCTCATTTTTAGTAGTTGTGGAATCAAATGTTTTTTGATGATTCAGTGATAAAATGTTTAGATATCATTGTAGCTTCTTTTTGTTTTCCCAATGTTGATGTTGTAATCTTGTATTCCCCTATGAATGTAGGTTTAAAATATAATGATACCCAATCATCATCTAAACAAAATTTCATGGATGAAAGGAACTCATATTTGTCTTCAATTTGTAAAGGTTCCACTTTTGAAGTTGGTATTAATGTTCTAAAAGGACTCTCTATTCCTGTTTTAGTTTCTAAAAAATTTTCAGATTTAGCATCAAATATTATTGTGTAAACCTTATTGTTGTGTTTGTACTTCATTAAACATCGATACAACGTTGATGAAACTCCTTTCAGCTCATGAATCCATGGTCTACCCAAGAGAAGATTATATGAAAGGTCATGGGGCATGACATGGATGGGAGTTTGCAATACAACCTTACCAACTTTAATTGGTAACCAAGCAATTGTCTTCCCACATTATCAAAACCTTTAATTGATAAAGCATCAGGTTGGATTAAGGTTTTATCCACTCCAATTATGTCCAAAAGGTTAAATTTATAAAAATTAAGCCTTGAACCATTGTCAATAATGGAATGCCTAATCCCAATATTGTTAATAACAACCCTTATCATCAAAGCCTCATTTAGTTTTTGTGTTTCCAAGGGAGGTAATTCACTTTGATGGAAGACAATATCCACATTAACCAAATTCATAACCTCAATTATGGTTGCTACAAAATTTGGTTGCATGCTAGGAGGGACAACAAATTTTTGCAAAGAATTTTGAAGCATGCCATGGTAAACATGAGATGTTTGGATTAAATCCCACAAAGAGATCTTAGCAGGAGTGTTACAAAGTTTCTCAACAGGATCAAATTCTTTACCACTACATTGTGGAATGTTAGGTACAAGTGGGAGGTATGGTTGAGGCAACGAAATGGATGTTGGAGCTTGTTTTGGTTGCTTATCGTTTCTAGTCTTATATTGTGTGAGCATGTTAGTAAGATAACTTGGTTGCTTTGACACATGATTACTAGTGAGTTGTTTTGAAAAGCTTAGGATATGGCCATGAGGTTTAGGATGTCCTATAATGAGAGGTGACTTAGGAGATCCAATAATTATAGGAATTTGAGGGGGTCCAATAACTAAATGGGTTTTAGGAGGTCCAATAATTAAAGGAGATATAATAGCCAATTATGTGTTCATAACCTCAACAAAGTTAACTACTTGTTGATGATCTTCTATCGAGGGGGGTATAATGTCACCTTAGCATCTTCAGATCTACACTATCCATGATCTTATTATATTTTGAAAGTAATGTATCAATGATTTCATCCTCTTGTCCAACAATATCTTCCCAAGTACGAGAAGTATTGGGAGAGAAACAAACAAGATTCTCAAGATGCTCCATGATTGGATCTTCTAAAACCAATATACCTTCTTCACAAATAGGAAATATATTAGGGGAAGAACAAACATTATTGGCATGATTGTCTGATGAGGGTGCTAACCCGAGACATAGAATATCACATACAAAACCAGAGGCATTATTTTATTTAGAATGAAGAAATGCTTACATGCAAAGGATCTCAAATCCTCGAGTTCTGCAATACATGCTTGTTACAAAAAAATACAAAAGTTCCCCTTTTCTCAGTATGCGCTCTTTCCCCAAAAAGTTACCCCAAAAATTAGAAACTAGCCCATAAATAACTACTTTTTTTGGTTTGGAGCCAAAAACACATTCAAAATATGAGTTTTAGTGGCTTGGCACTGAAAATTACAATTTCAAATTCAAATTTTAAAACTACATTAAAAAATTAGCACATTTTTGAAAATGCACCAACTTCTGGGAGCCATAACTTTTGATCTAGGACTCTGTTTGACGAACCGTTTGAACCATTGGAAAGGTCTCAGAGTGAAGAACCTGCTAAGAATTGCTTTGGTAGTTCCAATGATTTATGGGCTTGTACAGGACCATTTAGTGCCTCAAACTGGACTCAAAAGATTTTTCAGGGAAAAAAACATAAACTAAAACTTGAATAACTTTCAAACTGGGAATGATCTTGACCTAATTCTTTCGCCAAAGTACTTATTTTTCTATCTTGAAGCTTCCCATAAATTTTTGCCTCTTTACTCCTTCAAATTCAAAATTGCTAAAAATAGAAATTGAGCAGAAAAAGTAGAAATGCAATTTTGAAAGTTGGGAACTCTTATTCGAAGAAAAGGGTATCTAGAAATGCAAAAAAATCTACAAAAATCTAACAAAAGGAAACATAAAGGAAAACATAGTTTTGGGTGATGCAGGATTGCCCTTACACTACTAGATGCTCCTGCATCATTGTCAATGATTGTATTCTCTTGCACTAATGTATCCTCACAAATAGGAGAGATAGTGGGAGAGGGATCAATGAAAAACAACAAAAGAGGGGAAATACACTCAATATGGCATGCTTGTAACAAAAATTCCTTAAAATGCTTAACAAGATCTGACAATAGAACATGAATTATGATAACACAAGATTTTTGCAATGATCACATGATGTTATACCCTATGGATCAAGCTATAAAAATATATAATTATAGGACAAATAGAATTTAGCAAAAAAATTCAAACAACAAAAGCATACAAAGATCATAGAAACAGAGATCTGAGCAAAATTTGGTTGAGCCAAAAATAGTAGGACAATGTCGTCCTAAGGCATCTGAGATCTAGAAAATTCAAAGTTTGGCTGTGTATGATATTGTTTAAGGCTTCTAAGTCTGTTTGTAAATAGGTCTGAAAGTGAATATTTTTCCAAATTTTGCTTAGTTTAAGATGATGTAATTCAAAATGCAAGTGTGCAACAATGTTAAAAATTCTAAATCATAAATCAACAAGTAGAAACAAATTGAGGAAATAGAGACATAGATATGATAAAAATTTGGTTGAGCCAAAAGTAGTAGGACAAAGCTTCCCAAGGGTGTCTGTTTCTTGGACAGGGGCTCAAAAAATTTAAAATTTGATTATGTATGATATTTCTTGAGGCTTTTTTGTTTGTCTACAAACAAGTTTGAAAGTGAATATTTTTCTACAATTTTCTCAATTTATACCAATGTGATTCAAAATGTAGGTGTATAAAAATGTTGAAAATGTTTGAATAATGAATGAAAAATTTGGATGCAATTTTATGATCTAAGATGCAACAATTGACTAATTATAAAACACCAAAATCTAAAAATAATGATTTTGATGCAATTTTGAAACAAAACAATGCAATTTTTCACTTTCTGAGCTATATGAAAGATGCCTAAATGGATGCAGCTAAGAATTCTAAATAAAAAATTAGCAAGCAAAAATAGACTAAGGACATAGAAACCAAGATCTGAGAAATTTTTTGTTGAGCCAAGCATAGCAATACAAAGCCACCCAAGGGTGTCTATGTCCTGGATAGGGTTTTAGGAAATTGAAAAACTTGATTGTTTATTATATTGTTTAAGGGTTTTGTATCTATGTGCAAATAGGTCTAACACTGAGTGTTTTTCCAAAATTTGCTCAATTTAAGATAATGTAACTCAAATGCAAATGTGTAACAATTCTTGAACAACAAATGGTAATTGTGAATGCAATTTTGAATGTAGATTTGACCTAAATGACTGAAATAATCCCATTGCAACATATGGTGCAATACGATATGCATTTTTTTGAACTTTATGTCTTTTAAGATGCAAAAAATGAAACCCTAATTGAACAATACAAAAAAATGCAACACAAAACTTAGATTTAGGGTAAAATTTTAGAAGGTATATAATGTTAACACATCGAGTTCACCAAAATAAAATGTCAAAAAAGGGGGTCTAGGTCTAAATGCAATAGAACCTAGGATCAATTTTCCTTTTTCTAGAGATTCATTAGGATGCAAATCAACAAGGTGATTAGACTGACTTTCAACCATGAAGGTGAGTCAATCAGACCTAAATCTGCATCCCTTTTAGGCCTTGGGAATTGATTGGAATTGATTTTCCTTGATTAACCTAATTAAACTATGTGCCCTACTATGAAAATGCAAGATTTTGACAACTAAAAAACTATAACAAAGATTTACTAGTAGGTCTAAGAAAGGCAGAGTTCTATGTACCTATCCTATAAATTTGGAGCCAACTGGAATAGGAGGAAAGAGTTTCCCAAGGGCGTCTATGTACTTGAAGAGATATTTCAACTCTATTTTTGTAGTCATCAAATGTCGAATAAGAGCTTCTTGATTCCACCTGCAAATTTGTCGGATCACTATCAGATAATTCTATAGGTGAGTTTCCATGGCTTGTCAAGGTGTAGGTCTTTGAATGCAACAATGGAAAAATGGATCTTCAAGCTTCCTTCAATCTCCTCCAAACTTGAAACCACCCTTCACTGGCTTCCTTGAAGGATTGAAGTCATGCCCATCATCTCAATGTCTTGGATCTTGCTTGCTTGATTTTATTGAATTTCTTGGAGACCTACAAAGGGCTATCCTTCACAAAAAATGATAATATGAACATACATAAACTCACATAGGATTTGACATGATGCTTGGATCTTGAATTGCTGCAATAAATCCTCTAATGGCTACTCTTGAACGCTCTTGACTTTCTCTTGACAATAATTTTTGCCTCTTATTGTTAGATTTGAAATGATACAATAATTAGGTGTTTCTATGCAATTATTTGAATTTGGGACAAAAAAAATAGGGGGAGAAAGCCACCACAAGGAATCTCTGTCCCAACCCTATTTTCCAAAAATTAAGGTGTCAGAGGAAAAGTTTATATAAATGCATTTTTTTCCACTTGCAATTTATCGATAATTGTTAAAAATAGGCCATAAAATACATAATTGAGGAAATTAGGGGTTCAATTAGGTCCAATAACTTAAGGGGGGGGGGGGGGAATAGTGTGAAATTGTCAAGGGTGATAATTTTCAGCACTACACATATTATGGAAGAAAACTTAACTTCTCTAAAGATAACACTTATACTATACAAAACTCTCTTAGCCACAAGGTCCTAAATCTTGTACCCTTTCACAGTGGCACCATAGCCATTGAAGATAAATTTTACAACTTTGTTCTCAAACTTTGACTACTTCTCCCTAAGAACATGTGCATATGTATCACAATCAAAGGGCCCAAAGATATACCAATGAGGGTAAATTTTTCCCAACCATACCTCCATAGGCGTCTTATCAACAAGAGATGATGAGGAGACCTATTAATTAGGTGTAAAGTTGTAGCAAATGCTTATACCAAAAAAAAATCCAAGCCAACCCTACTCACCATACTCTTAGCACACTCCATCAACATCATATTCATTCTTTCTAAAACTCCATTATATTAAGGGATGTATGGATTTATCATATCTTTCTATTCCATGGTCCTTGCAAAATTTGTCAAAATCTATAGAAAAAACTCACCACCATTGTCAGTCCTAAAATTTTTAATCTTCCTACCAATTTTATTATCTTCAAGAGTTTTAAACTCTTTATAATTGAAGACTTCATATTTAATTTTTTCAAAATATACCCATATTATTCTACAATAATTATTAATGAAAGAAACATAATATAAAAATTTAGAAATTGAGAGAACATTAATAGGACCAAATACATTAAAATGGATTAAATCTAACATCCCAAAATATTTATGAGAACTAGAGTAAAATTGAATGTTTTTTTATAAATTCAATGTTCACATAAATAAAATTTAAGATTACAATCATTTAACCCTTCAAAAATATTTTTCTTTTTCAAATCCCTTAAACTCTTCTCACATATATTATCCATTATTTAGTGCCATATCATTGTTTTCTTTGTTTGCAGCTTAATCTTCAAAGCATACACACCCTTAGGTATCTAGAAATAATGACCATCCAAAGTAGACATGACATGCCCCTTTATTGTTGGTTGTAGTGGTGAAAGTGAAGATTCTATAAATCTCTTCACTATAGGAATTGAAGAACTATTCTACTAAACTATACATGCATCTAATTAAAACAAAATATCACTGTAAACAACCTTAAGAAGAACCTTAACTCCTCTAACCATCCTTCACCCACCACTCAATAAAATAACTTGCACACCTACATCATTAAATTTACTAACAAATAATAGGTTTCATACCAAACTAAGGATATGCAATATGCCCTTGATCTCTTTTGCTTCTTTATCAAAGAACTGAAATGAGACTCTACCATGGCCAACAATCTCCATTTGAGAATCATCTCCTCTACACCTCCCCATCATCTCATTCTTCATATTTTCTAAACCAACCCCAATGTGAGGTCATTTGGAAAGAGACACTGAATCCTATCAACCATGCACCTTATGATGCATGAGTAATCAAGGTAGTGAAAAAATCACCACCTTCATCCTAGGAGGATCTCTCAAACTCATCATCAAAATCTAAATTTTCTTCTCCTCCTCCTCACAATATCTTCTTAGATGTCTAGTTTTTCCACAATTCCAATATTTCACCTTAAACTTACCAAGAGATTTGTATCTCCCATGAGATTCAGATCTAGACTTATCTTGCTTCGTGTACTTCTTTCCTTTTTCTTTGGATCTTTTTTGAAACCACCGGGGTCTCCTTAGTTGACTCATAACTCTTCCTTCTCATTTCTTCAAGAATCAAAGATGCAACTACTTCATCCATATTGAACTTGGTGGTAGTACTCCCAATGGCCATAACAAGGTGGCCCCATGAATTTGGAAAAGAACATAGAAAATTCATACATTGATTCTCCTCTATTTTCACTCCCACAAAGTGCAACCAGGTAATTACCATATCCAAAGGTCATTTCTACATTCAACCACAAAACCACCATCCTCCATCTTGAAGGTATACAACTTCTTTCTCAGAAAAATCTTATTCATCAAGGATTTAGCCTAATAAATTTATCTAAGCTTCCTTCACAAATTCATTATGGTAGTATCTTCATGCACATTCAACAATATTGAATAATCTAAGCTAAGTCTAATAAGGCCCTTTAATTTTCTATTCATCTTATCCTAGTCTTCTTGTGATGTAGTTGTAATTTTAGATCTAGATACTATAGCCCATAGATCTCATTCTACAAGAACATCCTCCATCTTGAGCTTCCTCAACTCAAAAATTGTGCTTGAAAACTTCTCCATCTCTATCTTTGATGTGGTTTTCATCCCAACCTACAATAAGATCAAACCACTCTCTATGCAAGCTCTCACTCAAATGAAAATTGGTACAAAAAACCCTCTACCCAACACCTATAACTTGAGGTGATCAAACTTTGATACCAAATGCAAGAAAGTAGGGTATGTAGAAACACTTCCTACACTAATATTCTAAGGAGAGTGTTGTGTAAATTTTAAGTATGTTGACGATTACAAAAATTAGAAACATTTAAATAGAAAATAAACAATATATATCATAACATAGGTGTATGTGGGGAAAACCTTTTTGAGAGAAAAATCCCACACTCCAAAGGAGCTCAATGTGTTATTTAGTAAATAATGATTACAATACACTTGTAAATAAAGCATTCACAAAAGTATAACCAACCATAGCTCTGGAGGAATTCTTACAACTTAGTAATATTTATAAAACTCTAGACATATAACCTCCATCTCAAGCACCTAATATATAGATGATACAAAACCCAAAACCATCAAATGGTAATTAAACTCATGAGTTAAAGCCACCCAAAACTGGTACTCAAATTATCCTTCAATCAAATATGTCTTATGATGTGTCATAATATGCATCATAAGTTAATCAACATGTGCAAATCCCTTTTACAACTATTTTATGCATCCAAGAACTTTTTAATATTTTGTATGAAATTTTTCAAAAGCTATAACTTTTGATCTGGTGGGCCAATTGGGCCCCCTTTTCTTTTAAATTTAAGTGCTCAAAGAGATCTACACAATAGACACCCTTATAGGTGGTGTGAAACAACCAAGAATTTTTATTTTAACCAAAAACTAACCCTATAGCCCCAAAAAGGAGTTTTTTTTTTGTTTTTTTAATTTTGTGTTAAAAAATCACACCTTTTGTAATTGTAACATTAAGAGTAAGGTTGAGACACGTTTCCCAAAAAGTATTATCATTTTTTATTTATTTAAATTAGAGAATTTATGTGAGTATAATTATCAATCCTAGCTCATTAACTATATGGGTAATCAGTTTCTTGTGTTGAATTATTTCATTACCCTAATTTATTTATATAGAAAACATACTTTTTTTACATTTATTGCTTAACCATTTGATCAACACCCCTTTTGTTCTTGAAGTTGGGGTTGTAATTTTTTTATTTTCCAAATATGATATTTTTTAGGTCTTGAATATTAAATTATGGTGTGGAGGGAGTTGCTATAAAATATAATGTTGGTTGTAATATCCCATCGTGTGAACTCTTTTGATTTAATATTCTTTAACATGTCTCATGTTAGAATTTGGACATGGGATAATACTTGTTGATTTATTTTTATAAATAATTTTTTTATATTTATCATTTATAAAATAATATTAAAAATATTCACAAAAAACTAGGTGGAAAGAGTCACATCCCTAGAGTCCATATGGGGTTGATGCACAAAGCATAAAAGTGTATAAACATAAATAGTTTTCTAGGTGGATAAACCAGTAGTAAAGGGGGGAGTAGTAGGATCTCAATCATCCAGTTTTCCCCATACATTAGAAAGGTTTAGGGTGTCTACAAGAGACTCCCACCCATCATCATATTTATCTTTCTCTTTTTTTTCTTCACAGGAAAGAAAAATAGCAAGAGTCAACCAAGGAAACATGTTGGAATCAAACAAGTTGGAAGAACCACCAGTAGGCCACCCAATATTTCCTCCTATAGGTGGTGGGGAGGTGAAATTCCAAAGAGAAAGCCAAGACCAACCACACTGACCATAATCCCTTCTTGCGGTCAAAGGAGAAGCCAAGGAGAGAGCCTTCAAGGTACCTCAAGCAGAGATGCTACATTCATATGATAAAAAATATTTTTCATGTGACACATTTTTCCTTTCAATAATTTCTCATGTTTATGGTGATTATATGGTGTGTTTAAAAATGCAACTGATATTTGATTACAATGTATATTTTAATTATTTTAACATAAATTCTATTATGATATATTTGGTTTTATGGTGCTTAAGGAATAGGTTAAGGAGAGAAGGTCAAACTAGGATTATTGCATGAAGTGGATAAAAAATAATCCTAGTTATGAAGTAATGCCCTTACCTTTTGAACTAAATAAATTATTTTAAATCCTAAGCGGGTCAATGGAGAAACCTACAAGTTAGCTAATAATCTACAAGATTATGGAATATGTAAATGAAACCCTAAGCTAGAATACAAAAGCACATTCAATATGTATGGAGGAATTTTAAATGTACATGTGTTGCATAGGAGAAGAAATTTATAATGCCATCTATATCTAGTATAGTTGCTAGTTGGTTTTGCTTTGTGAAATAAAATATCATACATGCACTACTAGTATAGACATGTTTGTAAACAAAACTATGATACACATGCAAAGATAAATATGCTCATAAAGTGGAAACAAGATAATAACATTTCCTAACTTAACCCTATAAGGAGATATTTGTGAGATATCATATCTATAGAAATTTCAAAAATATAATGACACACACACATGCACACATATAATGACACTTAAAGAGAAAGAAAATGAGAGAAGCATATTAGAAACAAACATATAAAAGAAAAGGCATAGATATGCCCTAGGAGGAAAATCCTTTTGGAAAAAACTCAATCTCCTTGAAAGAACTAAACTGATGTGTTTTCAACAAAAACTCAATTACAATACAATGTTAGGCTTAGAGCCTTAAAATGGAGATCAAAACCCTACTCTTATATATCCATTTCTCAAGATCATGAAAAGAAAAGTAGTTGATAGTTGGAAGCTCAACATTGGCACTATAATGCAATATCATTCAAATTATATAGCTTGCACCTAGTTGTGCCCATTTGTAAACAAATGGTTATGGCCTATCATGTTGAAATCCCATTGTGATAGATTGTAAATTATTCATGACTATGAATCAATAAAGATTATATTATTGTTAATTATTTCATTGAAATTCTATTGTTTGTTTGTATTGGGATTAGCCAAGATCAAAAAGCAAAGACCGAGATAAAATTCCACAAAATGTGAGCACACAATGAGCCAAATTATTGATGCAAGAGATAATATTTAAAATAAGAAAGATTGTACATATATGATGATGAGTTTTAGTCACTATAGGAGTGCTTAGCTCAAGGTGGAAAGAATGCTCCACCAAGTGGCATTTATGAGAAGTGTCACATATCTAACTAACTAAATGACACATCACCACCTAAGGTGGCTTAATACATAAAGTAGAATATTAAAAAATTAAATTATAATTCTACTCTAGCACCCACTTTAAGCTCAAGTTAGGTAGGTACAAAGATGGATGGGTCTTGGAAATTAGGCCTGATGAGGTACCCATGTGCAATTAAAATCTCCCATAAAGTGGAGAAAGGTAGAAAACCCTATGGGAATAAAACTACCCTCCAAAAAGGAGATGATAACAAGAAGGTACAATGAAGATAGATTGTGAAGCCCCCCAAAAATATGATGTTCAATTGCTCCTTTGTGATATTCTACTAGAAATAACCTTTGGATGCTCTTGATGAAGTGCCTTTGAATTCTGATACAACAAGAGA